>JAJQJQ010000012.1:3717071-4956095 GCA_028622995.1 Panagrolaimus kolymaensis | reverse complement strand
AAAAATCTTGTGAATCATCCGAATGTGCAATGGCTTTTAAGAAAGCATCATACAATGGTAATTCGAGGTAACTGTAAATGATGAGAGATAAAGTAAAGAAGGCTGAAGATACTAAAGTTCTGTAATACATGGCATTGAAAGACCTTGAAATTAAAGCATTTTCATTTTGGCAAATATTAAACGCTTCAATTGATTCAATTCCTTGGCAAGAATTATTAGAAATTTGAATGTGTTCAAAATCGATTAATTTTATTCCAAGAAAAATTGAAATGAATAAAAGCAGCAAAGTTACAAGATGGCTGATTGTTGCAAGGTAAAAATGTCGTCGGTCAAAAATCTCCTAAATATTTTTAGATCATAAAATTGCTTAGAATGGTAAATAAATTACTTCATTAGGTTGAGCACGGCGGCAATTGCATAATTGACGTTTTGGTTTATAAAATTTTGACATGACATCGTTAGTCAATTAGCAAACAGCAATAATTACATAAATTTTAATTAAGTTGCTTGGAAGCAAGTAAGTTTTAATGTGAATTAACACCTTACAAATTCAAAACTAGAAAACCAAATTCATAATTATTTTAACAACATGTACATACATATTAGCAGGAATTATAACTTTTTTTTATAAATCAATAACAATAAGAAGAATCATTGCTGCAAAGCAGAAAGAAAGAAACAAGCCATGAAAATAAAAACTTGGAAAGAAGCGTCAAAGCAAACAAAGACAAAGTTTTTCGAGCAAACAAACAAGTTTCTTTTAATTTATGTATTACAAAAAGCCAATCAATCTATGTATGTATGTATGCAATAAATTTTATTCCACTAATTTGTAAATTCATTCATAGTAAGTATGATGAGCCAAGGTAAACGTAAAAATGTGCCATTGATGCAAGCTTTTTACAGTAATACTGTCCGCTAATTTCGAATAAATAAAATCCTAAAACGACAAAACAAAAGTTGTTTGATTTTCTTCGAACTTGAAAATTTTTTCCTTTTTTTCTTTGATCCTTTTTCATTTCGTTGCTGCTTTTTTTACACGTTCTTCTTCAATAATTTTTTGGAAAAATATGGGTGGTGGAAAGAAAACTATTAAGTACACGAATATGCACCAAGTGGGCGCATTGAGTATCACCATTAAAGCCAGCTTTAAAGGAGATGATTTCGATGATTGTGATTGCTGCAAAGCTTTTCAAAGTGTAATTCAAAATAATGGTTCACCTAATTTTTCAAATTATCCATCTGTAAGTTTTTTTTATAAATGCTTTACAATTTATTTTAATTGCATGTAATTTTTCAGATTTATGACGAATATGCTGATATCTCTCGAGTTCGAATTGGCTTGAAAAGAGAAACTGAAAACATCGCAAAGATCCGAAAGAAGCTTAATGATTTTCATAACATTCTTATTGTAAGTGTTTATATTAACTTTACAATCATTAAAAACTAAATATATTTTAGGATGCTACAGCTAGAACTTTGGACAGTGTATATGGAAAACCTCTTGATTATGATTTTGATGAAAAGAATGAAATGGGCACAACTTTTGAAGAAGAAAAATAATTAATTTTTTGTTTTGTTTGTTTTGTGTTTTTTACTGTTATGAGTTTTCTAATAAAATTGATTTTTTGATGGTGGCATTGGGTGTAGCGGTTGAGAAACATATTGTGTTGTTGCTGAATATGGTGGTGGACCAGTTGCATTGGGATAATATTGATATGGCGTATGTTCTGGATATGGAGGCTCTAGAAATGAAAGATTTTATATGTAAATGTCTTAAAATTATTGTGATGAAAGTGAAAAGCTTTATGTATGGATTCATATTAGCTAAATGATGGTTTGCTCTAATGAAATGGTGCCATTTTCTTATACAAACTCTGTTATGGCTATCAAGCTTCTTTAAAATGGGTTTCATTTTTGGCTATTGCACCTACATAGAATTCACTGATTACTATTGAAATATTTATTTTTTGCGGCTTCAAAAAAGCAATAACCGATTGCTACTGTTTGCATAACAAAGTTTTGTAAAAATATCACTTACGTCCAGGAATAGTGTAAACAGGATAACATGTGTTTGGTGAATAAACGGTAGTCCTTCGTCGTCGCCAATATGGATGATAAGATGCACCTCTAAAATTCATTCTTTTTAAAGCTCACATCCATCCTAAAACCGTTACCTAAAGAATAATGAACCTATCAAAATGATAATAAAAATGATTGGAATAATGAAAAACCAGAAGAACCACCATCCTCCCATGGTTCAATAATAGTTAGTCGCTATCTCGTAAATTAATTTAATTTAAAAATAAAGTTATTCTAAAACCAGCAACAACAATAACGTTGCAATGGTTGGTTGGTTGGTTGGTTGGTTGATGTGGGACTACAAAAATAACTTTTTTCTTCTTCACCACTTCTTTCTCCTATTGATTGCATAAAAAAGGAGGGTTCACTCACTTTTTTTCCTGGATGAAAAAGTGAGAGGAAGTGTAAACATTTTAACCTTGAGACTTGAGAATGTGGAAGAAGAAGAATAAAGAAAGGTTGATGAAAGTGATGATGGATTTGCAAGTAAATAAGTTTTTTGCTTAAAGCTGACGTGATTCATCATCGCCTATGTAAACAATCACAAATAAAGCGTGTTTTGGAATTATTATTATTGCATCATCAGATTCAATTTTTTATCGAAATTTTTATAAACTAATTTTTTCATAATGTTAATACAGTAATTTACCGTACAAACGCATGCCTCGAATAAACATATTTCAAAAAATAAAAAGATCCCAAAACGAAATGTGAATGCTGAAAACTTAGATTTTTTTTATTCGAGCTGCAAAAATTATTTCTCTCAGAAACCTTTCAATAACTTTACTTCAATTTTTGAAGATTTTTGTTGTTCATAAATTAATAATCTCCAGCTATGACGCTTCTTGACAATGATAAGTTTTTGGCTCAATTAGCTGTACTTTTTCAAAAGCCCAAGCTTGGAGGTTCTCAATCTGTTTCAATTACGATGAAAGCTTGTAAGTTCATTTTCTTTCTTATTCACTATATTCATCCTTCATTTTTCAGATAATGGTCAAACAAAACCAACACCAAAGAATCCACCAAAAGATTATAAACCGCCATCAGAAAGATTATGTCTCTTCCGTGCAAATTGTGGAAGCAACAAGATCAGCACCGTTGTGAGTTTTCTTTATATATTTTTCACTGTGCTGAAGCTGGCTATGAACAAATTGAATATTATCGATGGTGCTTATGGTTTCAACATTTTCAAGATTTACTTCAATTTTCTGCAACTCTCTTCTTTTTTTAATCATTGATTTACGATTTATGCCACATGACAAGCGTGTTTAAAGCCAGCAACAGCGTCACAACTTTCTTTTTTCATATATCTTTATATTTTCCATTTTAGGTGCAAGCTAAAGAAGTGAACAAATTTCAAGCTGCATATGTTCAAGTTCTTCGTTCAAATATGGATGGTCTCAAGAAACGTGAAAAGAAGAAGAAGCCCGTTCAATGATGATTTCGTATGATTTTGGCTTCTAAATTATTTGTTGTTAAAGTATTATTAATAAAACTATGCATGTTTATTTCTAATTGTTTTATTGTTTTTGTTGTACATAAATGAATCTGATATTTAATTTTGTGTTTTAGAATGATAGTACGGATGAAACTTTATTTAACAAGAAAGAAAAAATATTTTTTGAAAGCTCTCTAAGAAAGTATATCCCATAATCAATTTTATCTTCGTTGTAAATCAAGCAATAATATATGGAGCTGACATAATAATTCCAACACTAGTGGCAACAATAAAAAATGTAAAAATATATAAACAACATCGATCAACAACCATTGCAGCAAATTTCCATTGATTTGCAGCTGTATCATCTTTTTCTGATTCAATCATTTGTTTCGTGATTATTTTTAATTCGTTGAAAATTCTTTGTAAAATAAGCATGGTTGCATGATTTCCAAGTTCAATGGCATTTGGTTTAGGTCCAGGTGAAGCAAAAACTGTAGATTCAAGGGTTCCAGTATTGATAAAAGATTTTGGGCCGCCATTAGTAAATGAAGGCAGGTATCGACTTAATCGATGTTCAATATCAAATGAACCCCGTGAACCTGTTTCATTTTCTTTTATATTTCTTATTAATGATTCACTATGTCGTTTAGGTTTTGAGCAAGGTAATAATGAAGGCAGAGTTTGCCATGTTAAGGTTATACCTGGACGTTCCATTCTGAGAATATATGGTAGCCAATAAAGCAATAAGGTTCGAGTCTAAAAAAGCAATATGAATTCAATTAAAAATATGTAAACATACTTTCGAGCCCATTTCATGAGTTTCAGGTGTACGATAATGCAAATTCAAAACATAAACAGTAAAAACGGTTGATGCTGTAACAACTATCATACAGCAAGAAAAAAATATTCCCAATAATGGTACTGCTTCAGATGTGGGTGGTGACATTTCAGCTAAAATTCCTAAGAAAAAACAAATTGAAAGTAATACAGTTATCTCTGAAAATTTAATAATTTTATAAAAGCTATTTAGAATGACAGCAACAATGGCTTACGAAGAGTAATCTTTTCTCCAGCCTCAGGCGGAAGAGTAAAAGTAAGTAAAGACATGGCAGTGGTCAAAATACATGGCATGATTAAATTAAAACCGTAATAAAGTGTTCGTCGTCTCATGTGTAAATAAAAGGTTAAATCGGGATAAGGCTCCTGCAAAAGAAAGTGCATTAATCGCGAGCTATTATTATGGAGCAAATTTGTTGAAATTATGGATGGTAAAGAAATGTTTTAAATGGCATAAAACTTACTGTGCAACAATCATAAAACTTTTCAGACCTAGATACGGTGGTAACTAAAAATTTAATAGAATTTATATGGTGGTATCTATGAAGTAAATAAGCTCACGTGGCAATGCCCATTCTCCATTAGGCAAATATTCAGATATATCGAATCCACCTTTAGCTGGTTGTAAATCAAGTTTAAAGCCATTGTAAGTCCATGACCCGAACTAAAAAAAGACCAATTCTTTTTTCTCCTCAAAGCTCCAATAAGTTTTGAAGAAGAAACTAACTTTAAAAAAGCATCGTTGTTCATCAAAAGGAAACCACTAAAAATTTTTTTGTTCGTTCGACTTACTCATTTTTTGAAAAAAAGGTCTTACTTTAATATCAATTTTACAACTAATTTTAAATATTCCTGGAGGCACCCATGAAACATCACCTGTATGATATACCACCATATTTGTTGGATATGTTGAATCAAAATTAGCATCGACGCTATTATATAACAAAACCTAAAATTTTTATGGTATCCAAAACTTGGATTATACGAAAATAGGCGGCCGGCTTACATCAGGCTTCCAAATTCTTCCAGCTGGAAATCGAACATCTGAAATATTACCATATTCTTCGCGATCCCATCGAAGTTTATAATCGTTCCATGTCTGGAATTTTGTTGTTTTATTTCAAATTTTGCCCAAACAGCAACTTACATAATCCAACCATGCATTAACATAAACAATTTGATTTTTTTCATCCACATCAATTAATTGTTGAAGGGATACTTTTAAATATACAGTTACCGGTAAAGTATGATTTGCAACAGGTCGTTCGAGAATATTATAATCTCTCATTAAATCTTCATATAATCTTCGCTCATGATAACTGGCAAATGAAAATTCAATTAATCTCAACAAAATGAATAATAAAAGTTTTGAAAATTTCCAATAACAACAACAATTTTGATGTTTCATGGTAGAAAATTATTTGAAATAGCCACCGAATTTCTTTCATTGAAACCAAAACTTTTTTAAATAAAATTTTGTAAATAAAAAATAGTAAAACTTTATTTTTTTAAACCATTGAAATTTTTTGTTTTCCTAAAAATTGAAAAAAAATTTCAAATAAGTTCCAAGAAAATTGTGTGGACCCAAAAAAAAAATAAAAGAAGCGAACGATGTTGAAGCAAGCGATTTACTTGTTTTTGTTTGGAGAGTTGATTTAATTTAATTTGAGAAAAGTAAGGCAATAAATAAATAAATATATAAAGAAAAAAAAACATGAGATAACAGCGGTGGGGTGGCAATAGTACAAAATGGGATATCATATCCTCAAGGGAGATTCGAAAATGGAATACATACTCAAGTTTTTTTTTTGGATTTTTTGGGAGATGGAAAAAAGGAACGGGAAATAAGTGAATGAAAAAAAAGTATGCTTTTGAAATAAAAAAATAGATTTAAGGAAAGATATTTATTTATAATTACGGGACGTGTGGGTTTTTTTTTCTTCAAAACAAGAAGTTTGATTAATAAAAGTATTTAAAAAAATCTGTAAATAAAAAAAATTAAGATTTTGGTGTTCAACCAACCAAAGCTGTTTTCGTGGCGGTGTAAAAGATGTAAGACGAAAAATAAAAAAACAAAATACGCAATTTCATATTTTTGCAAAAATTTATTTTTTTCTTCAACGTATTTTTTTTCAGAAACATTTTTTGTTGATTTTTTGAATAAATAATTTTTTGATGTCTTTTTTTTGGAGACCCATTTTTAGATGGGCAGCAGCGTTTCTCTTCAATTCCTTTGTTTGAGAAACAACAATATTTTACCTTTTTTCTTTAAAAGTGAGTAGTATCACTCTTTTCTTGAATTGCGGAAAAAATTCAATAAGGAAGATGCCTAAATTTTCGAACAAGAAAAAAATAAAATAAAAACAATATAGTCTTTGGTTATTCGAGTACCTAAAAATTCCCACGTAGTCAAAGTAGTAGACGATGTGTGGCTTGGTTATTAATTTTGTCTTGGCATGAAACTCAAAGAATATAATTAAATAATAAAGTTTATTTTTAAAGGACACTAAAAACGGAAATTAATGTTTTAGCTATAAAAAGATTTTTTGATTTAGAACTATTTATTACTACTCTTCAGAGTCAATGTTCCTCTAAAATTTTTCACAGCAATCTGCCTTCCTAGTGGCACTAACAAAATATTAAAAAGTAAAAATAACGGCAGAAAATAACAAAATCAAAGATTGTTATTATTTTTTTACATTCAAAAAAATAAAATGAAAGATCAAAGAATTTGGTCAAAAGTTGTCATTTTTATAATAATCTTGTTGACAACTAATCATAAAAGACATATGTTCTACCTATGTACTTCTTCCTCTTTTTCTCAATTTTTAACAATAACTTATGAATTTTTTTCGACATAGGAAATAAAAAAGAAATTTGTCAGTTTATGATTTTTTTATAATAATTTCAATCAACGACATTTTTAAAGTAAAATTCAACTTCAATCGACAGCTATTTAAAAAAAAGGGATTAGAAAAGTAGGCGAGATTGGTGGTCAATGGAAAAAACTTTTCATGAAAATATTTTCTTGATGATGGCATATTTTTCTTATATAGGAATGAGTAAAAAGAGTATTATTGGTTGTACTTTGTCAAACAAAGAAAAAAATGAATTTGTTGAACTTCGAAGAAGAGACGATGAAGCAAAAAATAATGGAGAAGCCACTCAAGGAATTGCAAAGAAACTTGTAAAAAAGAAGTGCGGGCATCGACTCAATAATTTTTTTTCTTCAGCTCAACTCAAAAAAAAAGAGAAAAGGAGTCTATCTAGAACAATAACAACAGAAGGAAGTTATTTCTCATTCGGATTCATTCTTTTTTTCATTTTCTTCTCGAAGAAAAAAATAAGTGAAACGAAAATGATGATGCCAAAATAGAAAAAAGTGAGAAACAAACAAAACAAAAATTAAAGAGAAATGAAAAAAAAAAGATTGGAAAAAATTAATGAATGATACACAAATGTTAAGGTTGGAGGAGAAGCAAAGGACAAAGAACCCCTTCAAAATCAAAATATTTAATCTCCAAAGTATTGGATAAATAGCTACCGAAATTATTAACATAGCTAACAAAAACACATGATTTTTACGTTTTCTTGTTGTTCCCAAATTTATCAAGGGATTGCCGATAATAAAAAATTGCTGGAGGCAATAATGCTACCAAAAATTAAAATAACAAAAATATAAGCCTTTTTTGTATCTCACAATTTGCTTATAAATATTTGAACCCAAAAAAGAAAAGAAAACATCATTGATTTAAAAAAGATAATAAAAAAAGTAGGCGATGGCGTCAAATAAAAAAAGTTTGAGACTAAATTGAAAAAAATAAAGTTAAAAGGGTAAGAAAAAAAGCGAAAGACAAAAAAGAAGGAAGAGATTAATGGAATTTTATTGCATTGCCTTATTTTGTTGAGTTATTTTCACAACTTTTTAAGAATGAGAAAAAGAGAGGTTTAACTCGATAACTTTATTTTTTTCAAGCTATTTGAGGACCTAAAGAAATCAATGGCGTTTTGTAAAATGGAAAACTTTAAGAGGTCATTCAAAGTTTTTTTAAATATTTCCATGGCAGACAAAAATTTCTCGAAGAATGCTAAAAATATAGCAGCAATAACAAAAATAACCAATCGTTAATATTTTTATCTGCTGATGCATCAGCAGCGTGTTTTCTGCTTTGATTTTTCTTTAAAACAAAAAAGTAAAAAATGACCAAAAACTTTAATAATTTCTTAAAAGTATCGAGTATCAAAATAAAAAAAAAGAATTTTAAAGTGCATCCAAATATCTTTGAAAATGTGTAATAATAAAATTATCCAAAGATTTAAAAAAACAATCACCAAGTTCTTTAATGGACTTGTCGGACAAATTAAAAATGTGAAAGGATTTTTTGGAAAGCATTGAAAAAGTTCTGAAAAATTGCCACAAAGATTTTGATCGAAACTAATAAATCCTTTTTACATGACTTTGTTAAAAAGTAAATTAAAAAAATCTGATAACGTTCCAGCCATAGTTCAGTGGTAGAACGAAGGATTGTGGTTTCACTTCAAACCAAATATCAATCCAGAGGTCGTCGGTTCGAAATTCGAATCCGGCTGGCTGGGAATTATTTTTTTACAAATAAAAAATCCATAATTTATTGAAAGATTTATCTTTCGGAAATTAATATTTTGTATAAATCAGAAAAGCATTTTATGCCATTTTAAGCTTTAAAGAAACTCAAGTTAAAAAGGGCAGAATTAATGAGTTCCGCAAAAACAAAACAAAAAACTTCAAGGATTATTTTTTACCACATTGGTTTTACTTTTCTTTCCTTTATGAGTTTTTTATTTGGCTTTTTTATTTTTGCTTGTGGAAAAGAAGCTTCGTAAAAATAACTTATTCTTATTTTAATCTCTGAGAAAAACAAATTTGGTGGTCGTTGACAAAAAGCCCTTTATTTTATTGACTCTGAAAATAGCCATGGGAAAAGGAGGATGAAAATTGTAAAATCGAAAACGTAATAAAGCACACTGCGTTTATGAAAAATTCAAGGCTCTAATAAGAGATTTGAAAGATTTAAAAAAGGACAAAGATTTTTGAGATAACGCATTTTTGGTTTAAAAAAGAAGAGAGTAAAATTAAAGAATTTATACGTAATTTTGCAACAAAAGTTTTGGAAAGAATCTTGGAAATGAAAGAAAGCTAAGCTAAACCCAAAAAACTTCACTGCTTTGAAAAAAAAAATACTTGAGACCTCTTCCAAAGACGCTTGAAAATAATATAAATTAAAAGTTTTAACCAAAAGTCTAAAAATCAAAGAAATATTCTCTCTCCCACTAATCAAACTCACAACAACAACCACTATCATTTGAAGGTGGCGGATAAAAGCTAAAAAATGTGGCAGTTAAAATAAATCAAAAGAAGATGGATTACTTTGGTTTTAACGCTTTTGCTTCTTCTTTCTTTAATATCATTTTGAACATCGAGGACATTAATAATAGCGATGGCAAAAAATGAAAATGTCGCCAGCTGCAATCTATTATATTTTTTCATATGATTCAAAAACCGTCAACATTTTTTATTTGAAGTTAATTTTTTACTTTTGAACGTTCAAAAAAGTGTAAAAATGATTGATTATTATCCATTAAGTTTCACCTGGTGTTGATTACTAAAACTTACTATAGTTAACACCTTTCAGGTCTTTTAAAAACTCCAATAAAAAAAATTAAAGATTAAAAAGAGAAAAATTTGCAGTTAGCAGTTTTTAGGTTTTGATGCAATTCAAATTTCTCGAAAATGATACCCACACACATTATTTTATTTACAGAAGGATCAAGTTTGATGCAATGGTAAGATAAAAAGTTTTTAAGATCGATGTTTCTTATAAAAATGATATAAATTTTAAGGTTTATTAGTAAAAAAAGTTTAACGTTTTGAAGCCTTTCATATTCAACAAAAAAAAAGTTTTCAAAAAATGAATCACTCAAACGTTTTTGAAGCCTTCGAGGTCCCACAGCGAACGATTGCTGCTACAGTCTTTTTTTTAGCTGCCTCCATTTTTTCTTCTTCGTTTTTTCTTTCAAACTCTTTTCATCATTTTTTAGCTGATGATGTTACAAAATTAGGTAAAAAACTTGAAAATAAATTTACTTACTAATTCGTTGATTTTTTAGGAGGAATAAAACTCTAACAATGGCGCTCTCCTTGCTGTCGTTTGTTCAAAAGCGGCATAATACAGTCAATTTTTTATGTGAGGAACTGGAAATACATTATGGAAAACTATTACATCTGTTTCAAAATCTGGTCAAAAGAAAGGTCGTCGAAGTACTCGTCAACAAGTTCGTCCATTAGATAGGTTTTATAGAATTGGATCAAGTTTGTTTTGCTTTATTTCTTTTACTGTAACTTACCATTTGATTTTAGGTCCTTTGAAGATTCAATTTCCTGGTTTTAATGCTCCATACGAACAAGGACTTCATCCTGCAATAGTTCAAGAACCAACTGAAGATGAAATAAAACAATCGGAATTATCTGTTGGTACAAGACTTCAAGAAAGTGGAACGACAAATAAACGACGACGCAATGAAAAGATCCATCCACTTGAAAGAGGTTTCAGTGGTCATCATGTTGTTGGACAAAAGCTTGGCCCTCCACCTCCTATTGGTGATGTAACACTTGATGATTTTCAAACTTATTGCCTTGAAGTATGTTTTTAACTATGCATATCAAAATGATTCTTCATACACTTTTTTTTAAGGTTAAACGTACATCAAACATGACGAAAATTTTTGGGTGTGTTCATACTATGGCTGCTCTTGTGTTTACTGGTAATGGCTTGGGTGGTTATTCTGTTGGAAAATCTGGCATCCATCGAACTAATCATGCAATTATCAAAGGAATAAATATGGCTGCAAGAAAATTATTTTTTGTTGAATTGTTCGAAAATCGTACAATTTTTCAAGATTTTTATGCTGAATGCCGAAATACCAAAGTTTTTGCTCAACGTCGTCCTGAAGGATTTGGTCTTCATTGTCATCCTCGACTTCAGAAAATTTGTGAACTTCTTGGAATCAAAGATATTTATGTCAAAGTTGAAGGAAATACAAGGAACATTTTGGGTATCACTCATGCTTTCGTCACTGGTCTTTTGAATCAAGAAACTCATCAACAATTGGCTGAACGTAAAGGTTTACATGCTGTTGAAATGAAACCAAGCCGACAATATTTTCATGAAGTCGTTGCTCGTTGAAGTAAGGGAAAAAACTTACTTATTCTCTCTCTTATCATTGGCAAATTTTAGCATTTGAAGTATGATGATTTTTAATGATTGCAGAATGATCCAGAAGCTTCAAGATGTTATGATCTGAAAATTGGTGAGTTAGTTGACATTTTTTAAAATATAAAGAGGCTATTAGGATTAAGTTTATAATACGGTTTCCCACAAAGCATTAACTTTGTTTAATAAGCACACAAGTAAAAATAGTTTATTTACAAAAATTAATATTTACAAACATTAAGCTTAATGTTTCTTCGAGCCTTGCGGCATAAAACCATAAACGGTTGGACCAACAAAGACGTGTTCTTTTCCATTATATGCTACAGTAGCACGTTCATTGCGGACATCAACCTTTCCAAGGATTTGTTTTCCACCTTCAACGTTCAAGAAGCATGGAGAGATATCACTCTTGTGGTAATCAACGTGAACAGGATACCATTCTTTTTCACCAAAAACAGCAGCTTCCTTGAACTCCTTCCATGAGTAGTCGAAACCACGAACGTGGTCAGAGAGTTCAATGAGCACTTGAATGGAGCCAATGTTTGCTTTGTATTCGTTGTTGAACCATCCAAAGTTAGCAGCGACCTAAAAATTCAAATATGAAGTAAATGAGAATTTATGACAAAACAACTTACCTTTCCACCTTCATTCCAGATACGACCACAAACAGGTTCACCTTGTTGATACCATAATGCAACATATTGTTTACGCTTCTGTCCAGCGACGGTATCAAGAGTTTTACCAAGTGCCATGACGAGTGGACGAGTAGGGAATGGATCACCTTCATGAATATCCATCCATTCATCTTCATTAATTCTAGGACCCATAAAGGGATAATTTGTCTTGCATTTATAGCATTCACAGAATGGTGGACCACCTTTGATGTTTCGAGCGATAATGAACATGTTGTCGATCATGGATCTTTTATTAACCTAAAATTTTAAGGTTAATAATTTCCCACTTTTATAATTTTACCTTTTCAGCAATATCATCATGTGAGAAATAAGCTTCTTCTGTTTTATTGTCGAGGAAACCAACAAGAGGACCACCAGCACGATCTTTCCAAAAGATTGGAAGTGAATCACCACACTTGAGAAGATGACGATCATCGGTGTTTTCAAAACGATCTTTGTATTTGATCCATTCAAGCCAGTAACCAAGAGAGTTGTGGTCGCCGTTGTATTGGAGGATTTGAATTTGACCACCAAGATCTTTAGCACCAGTGAGTTCAGCCTTGAAATAAGGGAATGAACATTCACAACTCTTACGTTGTTCCAAGCACGCCCTAAAATATTTTTTACAATCAAATAAAAGAGTTTTAAAAAACTTACCGTCGATTGGTTTACCATGTTTGTACCAAAGAGCAACATACATATTAGGTTGATCCATAGCCTTTACTGGATTGGTAGGGAATGGTTCACCAATAGGTTGAAAAGCCCATGAATCTTCCTTGACCGTTGATTTGATTTCACGAATGGCATTTTCGTTATCATGATATGGTATGTAAACATTCAAATACATTTCGTCAACACATGGCTTGGATGCACCTGTAATTTTTTCATATTTTGTCAGACGATCTGATTTCATTAACTTCATTTCTTTGTGGCCCAAATCTTCATTTAACTTGTATTGTTCCTAAAATTTTTATTTGTTAAAAATTAATAATAAAAAAACATACAATTGGGATAAGGATTTCTTCTGTTGAAGTTGGTGTTGTTGAAGAGGTTGATTTTGAGGAAACATACCGCTTGCCGTTAATTAAAACGATGTTGACCATTGCTGTTTCAAATGAATGGAATGATCTTATTTTTTTCCTTAATTTTATTTCCTTTATTCTTATTGGAATGTAAATGTTATTATATGTTTTTCATTTTTATTTTCAGAAAAATGCCTGATAAAAATTTAGAAAATGAACTTGGAATTCTTGCTGGTGCGCTCATCGATTCACCCAAAGCTGTTTATGTCATTGATCAAATGCTTGGAGAAGGTATGTTTTGTTGATAGTTGAATATGCTTTATTATTTTTAAATTTTTTAGATGGCTTTGGTGCAGTGTATTTGGTACATGATGAAAAAACAAGGTATTACAGTATGTTCTCAAAATTTAAAAGAAAACTGGATAAACGACGTCATTCAAAGCTGAAAATGGAGATATCACTTTTCAAGAAGTTTATATTTGATAGTTTTTTGATTGATATAATGATTTTGACGGTGGAAATTTTTTTTATACTAACTATGTTTTTCTTTTAGATAGCAATCCTCAAAGCTGTCAAAGAATTCAAAGGCATATCCGACAAATAAAATGAACGCTTTATGAGACATTATACTGATATCGTTGATCGAGAAAAAAAGAGAAATATTTCTTTTTGGTCATGGAACTTGTTGGCAAATCTCTTGCTGATATAAAAGCAATACTTCCACTCAAAATATTCTGAATTGGAACTGGTCTTGGTATTGCTCAACATTGTTTGGAAGCAGTGGAAGGTTTACATGGTGCTGGATATATCCTTCGGGTTTGCTTGCTTTTTGTGGTACTTTAACTTTTCTTAACTTTTCTCGTTTTTAGGATTTGAAGCCTTCTAATTATGCTTGCGGTCCGGATTTAAAGTCTCATACATTTTACATTCTGGATTTTGGTATTGCTTGGTCAGAAAAACTTGTATCTTCTTTTTTCAAAAATAACTGTTACTTCGATCTTCTGTCATTCATTTTTTCAAATTTTGTATCAAAGTCCGGTACCCTGCTGATGAGACCAGCCGGCAAAATAATTCATTCTAACAATAGGTTACAGGGTTTGAAATGGTCGAAAACTGAACAAATCCTTGGTAAGTTTTTAGGTTTTTTTTTTGTTGATTTTATTAGGTTTGTTTTTTCTCAGTTGTTGCTTTTTTGTTTGTTAATTTTTAAATGAAAGTTTGTAAAAGATTTTTATCAATTTTTGATACATAAAAAGTAATTTTTCATTCGTTCATTCTTGAAACATTTTCTTACTCTAAATTAACCAAAATCCTCTTTTTTAGAATGCCCATCGTTTACTTATGATAAAAAAACAATTTCTCCGTTCTGAAAATTTAAAAAGTTTTTCTCGGTTTTTGCTCCTTTTGTAAATATAAAAATTTGTAAGAGTGAAAAATCATCATATTTCCATAGCTTTTGAATCTTTTTTTTCTTTTTACTAATAAAAATTAAACTATGTTTGTTCGAACTTCGAAGCAACACTCGTTTTTGTGAACCAAAAATATTGTTGATATAAATTAATATCGAGAAAGCCACCATGGACGTGATTTAAAAATATTATTGTTCATGAAAGGAATTTCATTTTTAAATTTTATTGATATGTAAAAAGATCAAATTTTAATAAGACCTCGTTAAAAACGAACTTTTTTGTTGCAATCTTACTGATTGAGAGAGTGAAATGTAAATAAGGTGCATAATATTGTTTTTTTCTTAAATAATTAGTAACCGATAATATGCATTTTGAAAAACTTCGGTTATTTTCCAATATCTCCAGAATCATCATCCACTTTTAGTTGGATAATTATGTAAGTAAAAAAACTTTAACCATTTTTGTAATTATTTAGACTTCGATTTTTTTAGTGCTTTGATAATTTTAATTTTCGTCATTGCAATTGCATATTTTGTTATTCGAAAAGTATGGTAAGTTTGAGCTCTTAAAATTTTTAGAAGATTTGAGTTTTTAACAAAGTTTGTAAACAATAATTTCACGATAGAAGAATTGCTAATTTGAAAGTTTTCGTCGACTTCAAACTTTTTTCTAACTTATGAACTTATGCTTTACACATTTCTTTAGTGCTTCATCAGGTGGAACATATGACATTCCAAAAACTGATTTAGTTCCAAAAGATTATTACGTGAATTTTTGTAAAATCGATGAAGAATTTATTGAAATCCATTCTCGAGCTTTATTTGCACTGAAAAAAAAAGTGTGGAAGAAAAACTTCCACAAAACGTTAAAGGATATTTTCACAGATTTGTAGATAAAAGCGAAGAATGTGGTTGGATATTTGGGAATTATTTCACAAATTGAACGCTTCTAAAAAACTTTATATCGTAACTCCGCCTCCAAAAGTTTTATCTTTATTTCATCTGTTTTTTTTATCTCCATTTTCAAGCAAACTTTTAAGCAAGCAACAATATTCCTTCTTTTGCCAAGCTAAAAGAAATTAATTACGAGATTTTTTAACTAATTTTGATAAAATAAACTTTTTTTTATATGATACAATAGACTAACATTTATGTAACACCAACAAAAAATTAATGCAATAAAAGAAAAATATACCGTATCTTTTTTCAAATTGCTTCGAATTTTCTTTCGTTTTCCTAAAAAAAAAATTTGGCGCCATTTTTTTGCATACATTCATTCACCTTTTTTTGACAAGCACTCATTTCTAATAGGCTACGACGTCTGCCTTTTTTAGCAATCATTTTTTTTTCTTCCTCTCTCTTTTAATGATATTTGTATTTTTTTTAGAACGATTCAATTTGTTACATTTGCTGTTATTCCATTTTGTGTAATATTTTTATTAGCTTCATTTGGAGATTCACCTGAGGTATGTTGCTTTTTTGTTTGGAAGAAATATATGAATAATGGATATAATTTTTAGGAACGTGGTGGAGAACATTTCACTCATATCAAAGGCGGTCGTCTAAATTTTCAACCCGTTGATCAACATGGAGAATTACCTGGCACTGAAGACTCTGATACAGTATTAAAAGATGATCTTGGAAACTTTGAACCTGCTGAAGAAATTGATGCTGGAACACCTGGTAAGCTTAAATGACTGAATGAGAGTAACAAGAAAAGAAAATCTGATTTTTGACACTATCGTGACAAAGTTGTTGGAATGAGAAATATGTTTTTTGCTGAAACAATCACTCTCTTGCTTTGATCATTAACTTTATTAACTATTTTTGTCGTTTTAGGCGAACTTGGTAAACCCGTTCAAATTGATGCAAATCTTCCTGAAGTTAAACGTGCTTTCTCTGAATTTGGATTCAACACTCATGTCTCTGATATGATTTCCATGAATCGAAGTCTTCCTGATGTTCGAATGGATGAGTAAGCAACTATCATACAAATGTTACTATTTTTTACGAAAACTTTGTTTTATAGATGTAAATATTGGCATTATCCTGAAGATCTACCAACAGCTAGTGTTGTTATTGCTTTTCATAATGAAGGATGGTCACCACTGCTTCGAACTGTTCATTTTGTGCTCAAACGTTCTGATCCAAGATATCTCAAAGAAATTATTTTAGTTGATGATTTCAGCGATAAAGGTATGTTTATATAAGACGCCGATATTTAAAAAAATTTTGTGCAGCACAAAATTCCTCACTTTTTTGAAAAAGTGTCTCTTTTGCCAAAAAAATCAATTGAAAAAAATGGCAAAAGAGACACTTTTTCAAAAAAGTGAGGAATTTTGTGCTGCACAAAATTTTTTTAAATATCGGCGTCTTATATGATATTATTGCTGCACTCGTTTACCGTTGATAATTTCAGATCATTTGAAAGAAAAACTTTATAATTACATCAAACAATTCAATGGTATTGTCAAGTTGGTTCGAAACAAAGAACGTGAAGGTCTAATTCGAACAAGAACAATTGGTGCTACAGCTGCAACCTCTGATGTTGTTATATTCTTAGATGCTCATTGTGAAGTTAACCGAAATTGGCTTGTACCCTATTAGCTCCAATTCGAAGAAATCTGTTAGTTTATCATCACATTTAACTTCATTTCTCATCGTTAAAACTTTTAGAAAGGTGATGAAAGTTCCTGTTATTGATGGAATCGATATGACAACATGGGAATATCGTCGAGTTTATTGTGCTGCTGATGTTCATTTTCGTGGAATATTTGAATGGGGACTTTTGTATAAAGAAACAGAAATTTCAAGAGAAGAAAAGAATGCTCGACAACATAATTCTCAACCATTCCGTTCACCAACTCATGCTGGAGGTCTTTTCGCCATCGATAAGAAGTGGTTTGCTGAACTTGGCTATTATGATCCTGGATTTCAAATTTGGGGTGGTGAACAATATGAACTTTCATTCAAAATATGGATGTGTGGCGGAGGAATTCTTTTTGTTCCATGTTCTCATGTTGGTCATGTCTATCGTAATCATATGCCTTATGGATTTGGTAAACCTGTTATTTCAACAGTAAGATTACGACTCTTTTTTTTGTAAGTACATATTCATCTTTCGTTGTTTTAGAATATGGTTCGTGTAGTCAAAACATGGATGGATGACTATGAAAAATATTATTACATTCGTGAACCTCAAACTCAACATCGTAATCCTCGTGATATTTCTGCTCAACTTGAACTTCGTAAGAATCTTCTATGCAAATCATTTGATTGGTTTATGAAAAATGTCGCTTATGATATACCTAAAAGCTTTCCATTGCTTCCTTATAGCGATGTATGGGGTGAAGCTAAGAATCCAAAATTTGGTAAATGAAGCAACAAATTATGGCTCTTTGAGCAAATACTTGTGTCACAGCTGCTGAAGATTCTGGTTCATCTGAAGCAAAATTACAAACATGTGATGATGAAAATCCTTATCAAAAATGGCTATGGAAAGAATACTTCTCCGACTAATAGTATTTGATTTTTCATTGTTTTTAAATACGGGATATTTTGTTTGGTTTTTATATTTTTTCCTTTCACTTGTTTTCTTTTTTGTAATATTTAATGCGCTTTTATTTGTAATGTAATAAATTCCTACAGTACAACATTTTCTTATTCTCTGTCTCCGTTTGCTAATTTTAATTTTGCAAGATTGAATTTTGCAATTTTCTGTTTCCTCCAACCTTTACTCATTTATTTTTCAAGGAGAAAAAGCACAAAGATTTTGAAGCATTAATGCTATTATTGCAAGCTATAGTTTGAAAAAGTTTCGATAATCAGCCTTTTATCAAGCGTAACATTGAGAAAAGGAAAAAAACGGATGAAAAGATGGAATGAAAGCGAACTATACCACCCAGTTTCACAATACTTTATCAACTATGATGAAAATGAAGTTAATGCAAGGTTTTCCAATAATTCTTTGACATCAAAACTTTTATCAAATTTCTTATGCGGAAAATTAAAAATTTTGGAGAAAATTTACATACTTTTTTTTTTAAAGCAAAAAATTTTAAACCCTTCCATTTTTGTGTTCAAACCATTTTCTTCGAAGAAACGTTTTTTATATTATTTATTTCAGCATCATAATTAGTGACACAATATTCCAAATATTTAATTTCTCGAAGCAGACAACTCAAATAAATGATTTTTTTTTTTTAAAGCAAAAAATTTTAAACCCGTCGATTTTGGTGTTCAAACCATTTTCTTCGAAGAAACATATTTTATATTATTTATTAGTGATTAAAAAATCAGTTACACATTTTTAAGATAAAAAGAACTTACATGTTTGAGTGCAAGTCGTTTAAATGGATCGAAGACAACGGAGCGAGGATTTGGATACTGAAAAATAATTAGTTTTATTTATGTATATCAAAATTGGTGAATAAATGAACGTATTTCTTTACTATAAAACTTGTAATTTCAGGATTTAGATTCCTTTTAAAGAAAATTGCCTAACTACAATTTATACACCTGTGACCATTCTTACTAACGTTTTTCGAGCTTACTAAATAATGATCCCAATGACTTACCGATTTTAATGGATCAATTTCTATTGTTGCATCACTTTTTTCACTTCCATTATCACTATTTTGGTCCTAAAAATATTTTTATATGTAATTAAAAGAATATTTGCTTTTATGGCAACAAAATATAGCATTTTAAATCAATTTTATTAAAGAAAAAAAATAAGTTAATATATCACTTTTATGAAAAGAAGAGTTAAACTTACATTTAGCGGATCTTGATCTTGATTGCTTTCCGAATTATTATCACAACCACGAGCTTCGATTAAATCTTTCTAAAAACAAAAATATTAAATAAATGATCAGAATGTTAAAAAGTTTGATTTTATTTGTTTATAAGTTTTAGCTTACCTTAAGTTGCTTTTCAGCGGTCCGGTTTTCTCGCGCTGTAAAAAAAAAATTAAATCAAGTTTAAAAATAATAAAAATACTCTTTAATCTTTTTTTTTCACGTTGTGTTCTATTTTGAAGTTGCGGCATAATTTCAAGCGGTGATTCAATGTTTGAAAATTATTATAATGCAGTCGACTAAAAAAAAATTGTAAAATTTATTTCAAAAATTTATGCTAATTTTTTTGACATCAATTTTTTTTTTTTCGCAGAACGCAAAGATTTTATATTAATTTTTTAGAAAAATGTTTGCTTTAGGATAATAAAAAATGACCATTATCGTCTGCTGTAATATCTATCAAAGATGTAACACATTTTTAAAAAGCAAAAATAAGTAAATTTTTCTCTTCTAAAAATTATGGGACCTTCACATAACTTGTAGTTTTAAAGGGAATATTAGCCAATTTTCGAATTTATTTTCAAACAAAAATTTTTTCCAGCACACCTCAACCCACCTGATACGGATGATAGAAACCGATTCGTCGGATTGTAATATATTCAAATAGAAAGTTGTTCTTATAAAAAATAATAATTTTCTAGTAAAAGTTTAATTTTCTTTAAACAAAAAAGTATGTAGTTTTAAATCCAATGGATTCCGCTTTGAATTTTGATTGCTTTTTTTACTGTTGTATAAAATAATGATCCCGATGACTTACCGCCGATTTTACAGGACCATTTTCTAATGTTGCATCGTTTTTTTCACTCCCATTAACACTATTTTGGTCCGAAAAAATTTACTCTGTAATTCACAAGTGTTGTTTCAATGTTGATTATTAAGATGCATGCGAACATAAGTTTAAATAAATTTTTTTGTTCGAATAAATTTTTTGTGTATATACAAATTTTTTTCAACCTGATGTTTTCCTTCCTAGTAATTTTTGGAAATCTTTCATGGGAAAGTTTGCAAAAAAAAATGTAAAATTAGCCTAATAATGAATTAATGTGCATTAAAAAAAATTGCGTTTATATTGCATGAAATGAAAAGGCTGTGAGAGGCGATTCATTCTGAGGTCTTTTAAAAGTTTTGACATCTCTATTCAAAAAACGCATTAAAGACCATCATTTTGCAATTCAAAGTACGTCACTTCAAATCTTACCCTAATGTTTAAATCTAAAAATTACTTTGTAGCTTACCATAAATTCTATGTACATATAAAATTAATTGTTTTATGGTAGTCCCAAGAGATCGAGTAGCTAGATAAAGATATATGCCCTCGATCTCCGCTTTTTCTCTAAATTATGATTTGTTAAAAACGTACACGATTCTGAGCACATGTTGTTTTCCTTTGTGAAATAAGTAAATATTATCAGTCTTCGTTAATTGGGCCTAGTTTCAGCTGCAGTGCAAACTGGCCTTTGCCTTAGTGATATTGTATTCGTCAAAAAAGACTACCGTCTCACAAAGCATTAACTCTGTTTAATTATCACATAAGAAAATTTATATTTATTAGCATTTACAAATATTAAGTTTAATATTTCGTCGATCCTTGCGGCATAAAACCATAAATGAATGAACGGTAGGAACAACGAAGATATGTTCTTTACCATGGAATGCGACGGTAGCACTGTCATTGCGGATATCGATCTTTCCAAGGATTTGTTTTCCACCTTCAACATTCAAGACCCAGGGAGAGATATCACCCTTGTGGCAATCAACATGAACAGGGTGCCATTCTTTTTCACCAAAAACAGCAGCTTCCTTGAATGCCTTCCATGTATAATCAAAGTTTCTTCTATGGCTTTTAAATTCAATTAGGATCTGAATGGAGCCAATGTTTGCTTTGTATTCGTTGTTTAACCATCCAAAGTTGGCAGCACCTAAAATTTTAAAAATAAAACTAAACGTTTAAAATAAATAGTAAACATACTTTTCCACCTTCATTCCAAACACGCCCGAAGACGGGTTCACCTTGTTGATACCAAAGAGCGACGTATTGATCAGGATTCTCACCAGCAACCGTTTTGAGTGGCTTGTCCAAAGCTTTTACCAATTTTTGTTTTGGGAATGGGTCGCCAGCTCGAATATCCATCCATTCGTTGTCCATGAACCGAGGACTTGGTGGCAAAATATTTTTTGAACAAATACCACATTGGCAGTTTGGTGGTCCACCTTTGATGTTTCGGACGATGAAGAACTTGTTGTCACGAGCCTTCCCACTGATCTAAAGCTTCATTTTATTATGGCTTGTATGCACATATAACTTACAATTTCAGCAACGCCATCATGAGAGAAATAAGCTTCTTCTGTTTTATTGTCGAGGAAACCAACAAGAGGACCACCAGCACGATCTTTCCAAAAGATTGGAAGTGAATCACCACACTTGAGAAGATGACGATCATCGGTGTTTTCAAAACGATCTTTGTATTTGATCCATTCAAGCCAGTAACCAAGAGAGTTGTGGTCGCCGTTGTATTGGAGGATTTGAATTTGACCACCAAGATCTTTAGCACCAGTGAGTTCAGCCTTGAAATAAGGGAATGAACATTCACAACTCTTACGTTGTTCCAAGCACGCCCTAAAATATTTTTTACAATCAAATAAAAGAGTTTTAAAAAACTTACCGTCGATTGGTTTACCATGTTTGTACCAAAGAGCAACATACATATTAGGTTGATCCATAGCCTTTACTGGATTGGTAGGGAATGGTTCACCGATGTTTTGTGATGCCCATGTGGCTTCTTTGACCATTATCTTAATTTTCCTTTCAGCTTTATCATTGTAGTCATTTTTCGGGTAGATAATATTTAGTGGCATAGGTTGAATAAAGGGTTTAAATTCACTTTTGATATCTTCAAAAATTGTTGCTTTCTGAGAATTGTCATTCTTCTAAAAGTTTATAATTTATTATTAAAATAAAAACAAAAACTCACTTCGTTGCTGCTTGTTGTAACACTTTGTGTAGAAACATAACTGCTTTTTGTTTTCGGTGAAATGTCGTGTAACATCTTTGCACGTTTGCAAAACCTTGAAATGAACTTATCTTTTTACAAATTCATTTTTTTCTAATTTTATTTCCTAATTATGCTAAAGAGTTCGGGGAATGATATCTATCTTTCATTTTTTTGAAATATAAATGAAAATGCTTCATTTTTTAAGAAGAGAGAATTAGATTTGATCGAATTATTCGACCAAGTTGAACGTTTAGAGCATGGATTTACTGATGAAATAAATTTTGGTTTTATTCGAAAATCATATTTATTTATTTTATTTCTGGTGTATCAGAAGAAACTCTTGGAAGAATGGCGTTTGCATTTGGCGACTCAATTTTGGATGTTGATCGATGTATTTTTTCAAATATTACAGGAGCTTATGACCTCATGAAACAAAGTCTAAAATCACATGGGTTAGATATGTATTCAGTATAACTTTAAAGTCTTTTACTATTTTCATTTTACAGTAACATATGGTATTGAAAGAGCCGATTCAAATAATGCAAGTTTTTTTAGTGCGGGAAGCAATTCGAACTGAAAAGAATTCCGGCTGGCTGGACATCTTTTTAAATTTTTCTCATGATTTACCAACTGGAGATTAATAAAATATTATAAAAAAGATATACATATAATTTTAACTTTAGAGCTTTAAAGAATTCCTTTATTAGTTTTTTGTCTAGCCTTTTTTTGTTTGTGGAAATGAAGCTTCGTTAAAATAACTTATTTTTTGGTTAAATCTATAACACAATGATTTTAGGAAAGATAAAGCTTTATTTGTATTTCAAAAAAACGATAAAAATAAATGTAATAATAACATTAAAATATTTACACGTATTTTAATATTTTTAACTATAAAAAGTGATTGCAAATATGAAAAACAAAAAATAATAATAAGAATTTGAGAGGTTTAAAAACAACCAAAAAGGAAAATCAGACCACGTTAAATTAAATGATACACAACAACAAAAAATATTTGTGAAAATGGGGAGAATAAACTTGGAAAGAATGCCAAATTAATTTATAAAATTTAAAGAACAAGCAAAAATAGAAAACCGGCCATAAAAAAGTACAAACAAAATAAAAATATCTAAGCAAATCTTGCAACATTATTTAAATGAAGACATGGAGGAAGGGTTAGTTTTTCCAAATGGAAATCAGAATACACGAATCGATCAATATTGAATGGTTGAAGGAATGTTCCAGGAAGGATGAGTTTTTCCTATAAAAAAAATTATGGGCGTTAAAATTATTCAAAGGTAACATTCAGCGTTAATAAACTTTTGACATCGCAAAGTTAAAATGCCTTATAAAGTATGTAAAATCTTACTTTGTCTTCAGTATTTTCATCTCCATTCAAAGCCGCTCTAGTGGTTAAACGAGTTTGAACTTTAATTAAAAATTCCATATCTATTGAATCTTCCTCAAACCCATCGGATGGAGTATAATGTTGAAGAATGGATACAACCTGTTTGGCATTTAATTCGGAAGTCATTTCTCCACAAAGTGTATCCAAATTTCCTTCATCTTTTCTTGATTGAAGCAAATGACATGCTTGTACGAGAGGCTCAAGTACAGCTCGAATTTCGCCCAAACCTTTTTGATATAACCATCCTTGAATTTCAGATACATTATGTCTAAAAAAATTAAAACACGTTTAATTTCCATAAATTTTATTATTCTAAGAATTTACTTGATTTGAATAGCTTTTTCAAATTTGCATAAATCTTTTCTAAACATTAAATTATTTAAAGCTTGTGAGCAAATCCATTTAGTTATTTGCCAAAAAGTTTGACGAACAAGAACGTCATCTGCTCCAAATGCTTGCAAACGATTATAAACAACATTCAGCTAAAAAATAAATCATTTACATTTTATTTCGAATTTGAAAGTTAAAACTCACTAAAGCAATTAAATCATCTAAAGCTCTTTGAACAACTTCTTTCGATGGTTGTCGAGTCAAACCAGTATGATTTGGGCCATTGCTTCCTGCTAACAATTGACTTGAATCATGTTGTAAAATTCCCGGAACAATTTTAGGGGATAATAAAGGTTCCACAGTTTTTTTCATAAATGATTGATAAAATACTTCTATTCTCATTTTAAGTTGATTTCGAAGGGGTTCAACATTGAAATTTGCAATTCGATGAGAATTTTGTTTTTCATCGTTTTGGGCTGTCCATTCCTAAAAAAATATGGTAAATAAAAAGTCGAATGTTTTTTGCACAAAAAAATCGAAAGAGTTAAAATTTTTAATAAAGATTTTACCTCATTTTCTTCACTGCTATATTGCCTTAACAAATTATATAATTTCCATGAGTTTACAAGCCAAAGACAAAGTATATCTGCGTCATTTGAATTCTAAAAATTGAAGAAAAAAAATTACTTTGCTTTCATTTTTTTGGGAACTAAAAATAACTACCATTGCAATTTCTTTAAGAACCGATTGGGCAGCAGCAAATAAACCAGTGATAGCTGTTTCATCCTTTTCTCGATCATAAAATCGAAAACCAGCAAGAAGCAAATATGCTGGAAGCCCAGGGGTTAATTGTTTAGCAATTCGAGGTTTAAGTTCATAAATTAAAACTCTTGAAAATTCTGGCACATTAAAAACATGCAAATATCCCGAATGCGTGTTTGTGGATGAAAGAGGTTGCAATCGAACAAAATCTCCATCACCACCATTTTGATTTTGATCGGATGTGGTGGATTCAGAAGAAGTTGAATATCCTCGAAGTTGGGCTCTCAAATCAGATAATTCTTCACTTTGTCGATTTAATTTTTGTTGTAAAATCTGAAACAAAATCCAAAAATAAAATTCTTTTATAACTTATATTTACTCATTAAAAAAACACACAAAAACAAAGCAATTAAAAAGCTTTTTTAGGAAATAATATTGTAAAAAGTGATAAAAATCTGGCTTCAAAAAATAATGAAACTTTAAGGAATGTAAAAGTAAAACGTAAAAAGAAATAATAATAGCTCTAATAATTTTAAACGTATAAATTGTGGCCCATCTTTAGAGACATTCCACAACTAAAACGAAGCACATAAACGGTAAACAAAATATAAAAGCATGGAACAAAAAATCGAGCTGTTTGTTCTTTAATTATTTTACATATACGCGTAAAAATATTTGATGGAGGTAAATTGAGAGTGGGAGGAGAAGCAAAGGAAAAAGAAGGACAAAAAATTCGTACCATATTATCGCAAAGAACTTTGGCTTGAATCATTGAATTATTTGTGGATGATGTGTCAGAATTGCCATCATTATGAATCTAAAATAAAAGAAATTTAAATAAAGTTTTAATTGAAAATAGTTTAGTTGGAAATTTTATGGAAAAGAAAGATTGGACTACTATGTTCTAAAAAAATCATATTTACATCTTGAATTCCATCATCAAGATAATCTTCATCATCATCTAATGGAAAAGTTAATTGATAAAAATCCCCTGCTTTAGGTGTTTGTACTACGCCGGAACTTGTTGTGGAACAAAATCCATCATCCAAATCGAAACCAATATCAGTTTCAAGTTCAATATCCATATTTGCTTTTTTTTACTTTACTTTACGACTAATAAAAATCCAAAATCAATTATTAAAAAACTATTTTTTAAAGAAATAAGTAGAAATTATTTAAATGAGCGAGAAACGAACGTTTATACACGAATGAATTAATCCTTCTTTTTTTTGCGCGCAGAAAGAAAAAAGAAAGAATCTAAGATCATAATCAATCTAGAAAATGACAGTTTCTTGCTATTGCTTTTTCTGCCTGCTTCAAAGAAAGTGTTCCGCTTTTTTGCTAAATCTTAATCCTTTTCCATTCCCTTCCTATTTTCTTTTTTTCCCGAAAAAGGCGCGAAATAAACAATCACTTTTTTTTTATTTTGGGGAAAAATAATGTTTAAAGCTAGCTAAATGAATTCAACGCAAATGAAACGAAATACAATAATTTAAAAAAAAACGGTTCCTGTTTTTTTTTGAGCAAATAAAAAATGGCCAGGATTTAGATTTTTAACAAACAAAGAGGAAGAAAAATAATAAGGAAAATTTGTTATTAAACACCTGCGCTGCGTGAAATGAAAAAAAATGAATTTCATAATAATAACAAAAGAATCGAAGACCATCATCCATCCGCAACAACCTCCTCTTCCATTAAAGCTTTCAGGTGAGAGAGAGAGAAAAAAAACTTGTTAAAGTGGCTGACGGACTGTTGCCAGACGGACGACAACGCTTGTTTGGGGTTCTGCTTGAAAAAGAAAATAAAAATGCTTTAATTCATGCCAATAAAAAGCAAAACTCTATCAACCAGGTGAGTAACAGAACCATGTGAGGAGGAGGCAGCTAGACGCTAAAGATGGCACACATACATTCTTTTTTTTCTTCTTAAAATGTCAAAAATAGGCAGTTAACAAAAAGGAAATGAAAACGAAGAAGAAAAAACCACTAAGAAAAAAACTACTCATTTGGTTCGCCTTTAAAAAAACCTTCATTTAGTTTCACTTAAAATTCAAATATATATATTTTGTTTGAAATTTTTTTTGGGAGAAGATTAATTCCAACCCACTGAAGCTAGCCAAAAAAAGACTCATTATGACGTTTAAACAAAACAAAAAAACAAGTGCCTTTAAAAGAAGAAACTAGTATTTTTGAAAAAAATGAAGAAAGAAAAGAAAAAAATATTTCTTCAAAATCAATATATCCCATTTTTGTGTGTCATCTAAAAAAAGTTTTTACACCCAGTATTTTTTTTGAACAGCAATAAATTTTAAATTTTTTTAAAACAAACTTTGAAGGCTAAAAAATGCTTGCACCCTTTTTTGATGTCCCAAAATCGTTAACAATATAAATAAATTCCTGCAAAGCTCTTAAAAAAACGTTATTGTTTCTTATCTCTGAATAATTTTTTTTGTTAAGCTCAAATACTTTTCCTTCAACAAATAAAACATAAAAAGAAGAATAATTTTTTATGTATGTCATTGTAAAAAAAAAGAATAGCAAACTCAAAACGAAAAAAATTCTTTCTCATCTTTTTCAATTTAAAAAAAGGAAACAAGAAACCCATAGCAAAGAAAAGCAGCTAGTTTTAAACTTGTAATAATAAAAAGACAAAAAAAAGATGTAAAGCAACGAGCGAACAACGATATTAATTTGACAGTGCAAAAATAAAAAAAATTAGCGAAGAAGGAGAAGTAGGAATCATCAAAAAAAGTGTGAAGGAGGCTGTTACTTGCTTTGCTTTCTCGCTGAAGATGAATGACAAGTGAGTCACATCGGCGTACAATAACTTTTTCCGGAAAAGACAAAAATATTCATAACAATAACTCAACAAAAAAACTAAGAAAGTCATCCATTTTCCAAGCGAAAAATATAATAAAAAAACAAGTTGACAAGGAAAAATAAAAACATGTGGCGATTTTCTTAAGTGAAAATAATAAAAAGGAGTGGATTGGAATAAAAAAAACTTGAGTCATTTTCGAGAAGAAAAAAAAATTAAAGGAAAAATTAAAAATTATTTTAAAAAACTAAAAAATACACTGTAAATCAAAATAAAATTATTCCCATTTTCCTAAAATGCAGCCACATCCGCCGGCTCTCACATATTTTTTTTTTGTTATTAAACCTTGTGACCAAAAAATAAAGCTTATTATTTACAAATCTATGCTTCCGACACAAAATTTATACTCATATCCCATCCCTTTTAATCAGTCGTCAGGCAGGGAGCAGACCAACACAAAAGACCTGTTTTTATTTTATTCTTGTTACTGCTGCTTTTGTTGATGCTGCTCACTTCACCAATTAAACATGCGCATATAAATAAGATTTCCTCTTTAAAAATCGCTCAAGCAAAAATAGATAAATGAATAAAATCCAAATTAAATCAAAGAAAAATAAATCGATTTTTTTTAATTTTCATTCGTTAAATTTTTACGGGGTAAAAATGAACTCATCAAACAAAATGCAGAGGGAAGAACTAAAGCAATAATAATCCACGCAGCATCGACTATAAAAACTCATCAATCACATCAAAGGGAAAAAAATAACACCCTTATATTATTTTTACCTCATCATAACTTTTTTTATTTTACGTCGATTTTTTCCCTAATTCAAAAAAAAAGAAAAGAATACACGGACATCGAGCGAGGCGAGGAGCATCGTCCACTTCTTTCAATTGTTGTTGTTAAAAAAAATGAGGAATAAAAATAATATTTTTGCGCACAAAAAAAATTCGAATAAAAAAGGAAAGAAAGAGAAATGAGGCTTTCAATATGAAGAAGAAGAAAATGACCAAAAAACGCAACGCGACCGTGGAAAATAAAAAAGCGATGAAAGATAATTGCGTCACGCTATTCACAAAAGTGGAGGGACGAATAAATACGTATACGTGTAATCCAACAAAAAATTAGGGAGAAAACGCTAAAATGTAACTAATGCAACTAAAAAATTTTTTTATCAGCTCTTCTCTCATTACATGATTTTGTTCACTTTGAAAGGATTCGAACAAATGTATTTAAAGAAAGCGAACAGCTAAAAGCTTGTGGCCATTATCCATCCGCTATTACAAAAAAATCTCAGAAAAACCAGCTCCATTCATTATGTTTTTTAATGAATGTTTAAAAAAACGAAACTAGAAAAACAACTAAATCTCTCCCTCTCTCTCTCATTAATTTTTACATTTATCCGCTTGAATCTATGTTTTTTTTACTCTGACCTATTTTTATCCTAAAATCAAATCCATTAGGTTAGTCCAATCTTTCTTTTCCATTAAATATTTTTAATCCAAAAAAAGGTAATTTCCAAACTTACGGTAATCAAATTTTTTATTTGGTCTTCGAGTTCAGCAATTGCTTTATCTTTGGAACTAAGTTCATTGGTCAAAATTCTAAATAATATTTTTACTTTAAATAAAAAATCTCAAATTCGAAATGGAAGCTTACTGATTTTCTTTTAAAGTATTCCTTAAAAGTCTCTCTTTTTCAATCATATCATCTATTATTGAATCGGATGTGGCATTACTACCATCATCGGAATTTGAAGTGGAATGGTAACCGATATCCTCAATATGATCAGGTTTAGGGGATGTTGCAGAACGCCTTTCAAAAACATTGGATAAAAGTGAACGCAATTCAATATTTTCTTGTTGACGATTTTCTAAATTTTCCATTAATTGACTTATATAATCATCCATTCCAGATTTTCCACGATTTTTACATAATTCTTGAATATCTCGTTTAAGTTTAGCATTTTCCATTTCAAGTTCTTGAGTTTTTAGCGAACTATAGGTTTCTATTGCCGAATGATTTATGGCATTTGTTTCATTTTGAAGTAGCATCAATTGATTCATAAGTTTATCTTTTTGTCGCTCAGTATTATGCACTTTGACCGTTAATTCTCGAATATGTTCATATTGTTTTAAAACAGTTTGATAATGACTATTTTCATTTGCGTCAATGGTTGTGGATTGGCCATCAGAAGAAATGGAACGCATGGAATTCCTCAAATCTGAACCGCGACTAAATTCAGAAACTAATAAATCTGCGTTTGATGCTAATTGCTTTCTCATTTCATCCCTTTCTAATTCAATTCGTTCCATTTTTCTTTTTTCATTAAAAAGTTGGGATTCAATGGAATGGAAATTTTGTTCCATTCTTGAATAATTTTCTTTCAATGATTCTAATTCTTTGAGTTCTTTAGCGCTGAGGGATTCAATTTGGGATTTATATGTTTCATTGAGAATTGTTAAATCAGTGAATTCTTGTTTTAATGCATCCATATCAGCTGCTTGAGTGGCAAGTTTATCATGAAGTTGAGCAAGTTCAACATCTTGCATAAGTTTTATTTCTTTAATAGCCATTAATTCATCTCGCTCAATCATGATACGATTTAATTGGGCTTTAAGCTCTTCAAAAGTTGCACATTTTTCTGCTAAAGTTTTTCTTTCAGATGACTAAATATTATTTTTTGTATTTTCTGCAAATTAATTAAGCTTAAAACTTACCAAAACATCCATTTTTAATTGCATATCCATAATTTTTTTCTCCAAACTTTGATGCTTATTTTCCCAAAATAGCACCGTAGTTCGTTCAGCTTTAAGCTTTTTAAGTTGCTTTTTAGCCAAAAATCTTCGAACACAACTTTGAACTTTGATAATTTTTCGAATACGTTTAATTTGTTCTCGACGAACCAAAAATCCACGAAAATATCTTTGAATAGTAACAGCTGATTTTTCAAATTTAATCGCAAGCACTTTACGACGAACTTCACGAGCTTTATATGCGGCTTGAATAGCGATAATTGCATTTCGAATTGAATTATATTTTTTTCGTTCAATATATCCCCTCCATGCTGTTTGAATACAAATGGTAGCGCGATGCATTTGAAGATATTTAATTCGACGATATGCAAGAAATGCTTTAGTTGCCGCTTGAATTATTTTAATTGAATTCATCATTTGAAGATATCGTCGACGAGCAACAAATCCACGCCATATTGTTTGAATTTTAACTGCGGATGCTGAAAGGACATCTTGACGAATTTTTTCTAATCTAGCTACTTGACCAACACGGAAAAACATTTTAGTTTTACCAAGTGCAAATTTTTCTGGCTAAAAAATAAATTAAATTAATTCTCCGGCTTTCAACTTCATAAAAAAACTTACTTCAAGCCATTTTTCGCATGCAAATTTAGCAAATTCTTTAGGTTTATGTTTCCACATAGCTTTTCCTTCAGGGTATAACACTCGATAGCGACGCCCAAATTCATCATAAGCCCATCTTGATGGATACCCAGCAGCTGAGATTCTAACAGTTTCAAGAACTCCACAAGCTCGAAGTTGTTGAATGGCACGTTTAGGTTCAAAATAAAAGCATTCTTTATCATCATTGGGTTTAATACATCGAACATAATGTGGTCGAGTTACGCTAAGGACACTGATGAGCTCAGATAAAGAATCTCGAAATTGGAAGGCCACAGTTTTCTTTCGATTTGCTCCAGTTGACGAAGAAGCAAGAACATCACGAATAACTTCTTTAAGAAATGGAAACTAAAAAGAAAATAAAAAATTTAGACAAAAAAAAATTAAATAATCGAACCTGAGTCTTTGCAAAAACTCCGAGTAATTGTTCGTTTACAGTATCTTTATTTTTTTCTAGGAAACCATCAATTCTGTAAGATACATCTGCAGCAAAATGTTTAACCAAAAAAGATGGATCTTTAAATTTAGGCATAACAAGATGAGAAGATTTTTTAAGTTTAGGACAATTTGACATAAGCGCCAGCCAATCACTGTCACTTCCACGTCCCATCTTACACTGTTCTAAAATCATCTCTTTATTAAATATTTGTTGCTACTATTTCTTACCATCAAGATATTCAATAATTCCTGGACGAGCTTCAATTAAATCGATGCAAGGTTGATTATCATAAAAATCTATTCGAACCCAAGATATTTCTTCTCTCTCATATTCTTGTTGCTCCAATTTAAAAACATGCTAAAACCCATAAAAGTTATAAACTTTCAAAAAAATTGAAAACCAAAAACCTGATTAAATTGTTGTTGTAATTTTTCATTCGCATAATTAATACAAAATTGTTCAAAACTATTTATATCAAAAGTTTCAAACCCATAAATATCCAAAACTCCAATAAATTTTGATGGTCGAATTCTCCGATTTTTGGAACTATTATGTTGATGATCAAGAGATTCATTAATTTTATCTACAATCCAATTAAACATGCATGCATAAATCATTTTAGCTAATGCATCTCTATTAGCTGAGGCATCACTTTTATTTAAATGTTTTCGAACTACTTCACCACCAGCTCGAATTTCACGAGCTGATAACCAAGTTTTTAATGCATTTGCATCGATATTGAAAATTTTTGAGTTGCAAAGTTGCTCGATTACGGATGCACTTGATTTCTGAAAAGTTTACCTTTTATTATTTCAAAAAAATAACAAAGATGAGAGACTTACAGAAATGGTGGATTGTTCGCCATTTCCAGCTGGTTCAAAAACTAAATTTCCTAGAAGTAAAACACCAGCAAAAATTTTAAACATTTCTGATTGCCTTTGTTGATCAATTTTAAGCATATCAAAAGCTGCTACGAGGTCTTTGAAATCTTTAGCATCATCGACTCCAGGGATTTCTGGGGCATCGCCATGATTAGTATAAATATAATCATTGGCTGTGTAAAGATCAAGTTGAGCTAATAATGGATGTTTGGAAGCTGCACACATTTGGTAAAAAACATGGTAGTTTCGCTCATTTTTAGACTAAAAATAAAAAACATTTAGAGTCTATCAAAGAAAGTGAAAGACTTACTTGAAAGACCACTCTTGATTTTTCAAGTAAATATGTTTTCATTTCAGCACCAGCAATAGAAAAATCTTCAGCAAAATTAATTTGAATAAATTTTCCAAATCTTGAAGAATTATCATTTCGAATGGTTTTTGCATTACCAATTGATTCCATAATTGGATTTGAAGCTAACACTCGAGATTCAATCCCCGGGGAATCGCCATTATTTGAAGTTCTTCGAGAAATTTTTTTTGAACCCGCAACATTTGCAAGATACTTCATAACAAATTTTGCTGATACTGTTTTACCTGCTCCTGATTCGCCTGATACAATAATGGATTGATTTTTTTCATATTCTCTCATATCATAATATGCTTCTGCAGATATTGCATAAATATGAGGGTCTAAATCTGCTCGACCTTGATTTCCTGCATTTCCATAAATCTAAAATCAAAAGTGTTTTTGCTTTATACTAAATTAATTTTGAAACATACACTTATAACATCATCACTATAAATTTGTGAACAATCTGCATATGGATTAATTGCAACTAGAACAATGCCACAATAAGTATAAATAGCTTTTTTCTTTTCAAATCGAAATCGAAGATTATGAAGAACTAAAAAATGGAAACATAAAAACTTAACTCTTTTTTTCAAGACAAAAAGCAAACCTGCAGGTTCATGTAAATAACTCAAATGTGTTAAATCATCTTTACCAATCAATATTTCAGGATTAGCTAAAAATGGTAATGCATCAGGTTTAAATGATTCATCAAGAATTTCATCATCTATTTCTCGCTTTAATTTTATTGTGGTTGAAGTAAATTTTAAATCTTCCAATAATTCAGCTCTCAACCATACATTTTCTTCATCGCGTAACCATACTCGAGTTCCACGCTTATAATTTTCTAATGGATATGCATCGGATCGACCCAAAGTTGCAGCCATTTTTTAAATTGAAAATGCACCAATCCAGGAGGCCACGAAATATTAATAATAAATAAATAACGAATAAAAGAAATTATAATAAATTTGAAAAGCTTTTATTTTTTCTTTTCAAATGGAATTATTGATATAAAGTTTTAATCATTGCAATTTTTATGGGTTTAAGCTAAAAGAAAAAAACAATTAACTGAAATTTATAAAAACGCGAAAAAAAGAGATATGAAAAATGCAGGCACGAGAATTTCTGAGAGGTTTGTAAGAAATAAAAGAAAGGAAAATTGAGATGTTTTTTTTATTCATCTGAGTGGAGGATAAAAAACAATACTCTGAGAGCCCCAAAAGTAGACGACACTATCGAATGAAAAAAAAAAGAAAGTGTAAAATTGAAAGTTTAGAAACGCTATTTTTTAAAAGGAGTTTCTGCCACATTTTTTCCTATAAATAGCAAATGAAAAGTGCTATGAATTTTAGTTAATCAAAGTCAAATTTTAAATATTTTTTCTAAAGTTTGAAAATGTTAAGTAAATAATGTCTGAGGATTCATCGATCAAAGTCATAGGTCAACCTCTTTTTTTGTCACTCATCTTTTTTATACTTTTATTACTTTTTTTTCTTAAACCCCACTTAAAATTAACAAGCATCCGAGCGTCGATAGATTGGTTGAAAAAAAACTATGTTATCAGCTCAAAAAATAAATAAAATGATTGAATTATTTCATCGACAAAAAAACACACAATCACAAAGCATTGATTTGTTCCGTTTTTTGGGTGGCGAGGAAAAAATGAATAAAGCATGAAAGATTAATTTTGTCGTAGAGAAAATTTTCGTTAAAAAAAACGTGAAAATAAATGGTTATTCATCATCAACCTCTCGATTTTGCAAGCAAAGTTGCTAAAGAAAAAAATCTGAGAGTGAAAGGTTTCGAAACCAACCCTCATCAAAAAAAAAAAAATAGATTCTGCGTCATTTAGAAAAAAACCAAAAAAAGGTGAAAGCGCTCTCAAAGATAAGAAATAAAAAAAAGCGAACGATGACAATAATTGATTGATTTTTCTGGGATTGCTTGCTTGCCTTTTTTGTTGCTTTCAACTAAAATAAGGAGTGCTGCCATATTTGGAATTTTCTTTTGAAAAGCATAAAAAAAACTAATCAAAAGAAAAATGGGTGGATAGCGGATGGGAAAAAGTAATAACAACAATTACGATTAGTTTCTCTTTCATTTTTCCTTTTATGGGTTATAGCGGAAGAAATGGAAGAAAGTGAAAAAAGAAAATATAAAGGTGATCAAGTATCGCCTGGTTTTTCACCCAAAAAAAGAAGGGTATGATAGATTTAATCTTTTTGTGGCAAAACAAAAAAAGATAGGTATTAGTTTACCGCATTTTTATGCAAATAATTAGTGGTTGTTCATGATCGTGGTCAATCGAAGAAATATGAGACGGGAAAAATGAAAAAAAAAGGAAAGTTGATGATTAGTCTCATTTTCAAGAGTTAAGGGTATCACTAGTCAGAGCGGTGACAACTACAAAGATGAAAACAAAACAAAAAAATGTCATAAAGAGAAACTTCATAAGGTGGTGAGGTGAACATGCTTTTTTCAAAAGAAAATAAAAGAATAAAATAAATTTTCGAGAAAAAAAATTATTTGAAACAATCAAAAGTAGACTAATAATTTTTTTGTCTAAGAGGTTTTTGAAAATTTTAAGTACCTAGATCGTGAGGGAAATCGATCGATTCATTACACTAGATCAAAGACTTTTCTGTAAGACCAAATTGGAAAAAAAGATAAAATCAATTTTAAAGAAAATATTTGTATTATATTTTCTATTATTTCTAAAAATAAGAAAGTTGTCGATTAAAACATCAAAGTTTAAAAACCAAACAAAAAAATACAAAAGGTATTAGAAACCAGAAATTCAAGGAAGTGATTTCACAACAAAAAAACATTGAAAAAAGGTTTCAAAAAACAATATTTAGGCATAATTATGAGCGATTATACAGGAAGAAAAAAATCGACAAAAACATCAATCATAGAACAAACACAAAACAAAACAAATAAACAAATTACAGAAGGTGAATAAAAATATATAAGAGTAATACTACCACCATGAGACTCTATGTATTTGCGTTAAGACAAGAAAAATCATTAAATTTGCTTGGTGATTAATTTCACACTATCAAAAGTAATTATTTTTCATTCAAGATTTCTCGATTAAAGATTATTCGATGACTATAAAAAATTAACCCACAAAAATATCAACAAACTTTTTTTTATATTACAAAAAAGTTTTAAGAAATACGCGTAAAAATATGTATGTATGTTATTTTTTGTTTTCAACTTTACCACTTTACCACTTATCGAAGAAGAAAGTCAAAAGAAAAAACACCGCAACAATAAAAAAAAGATGAAAAGAAAAAATGGCGTGGAAAAATAAAAACGACAACGATGCTGATGATCAACTTGAAAAGCATCACCTTTGATGTCGTCATTTTTCTCGATGGTCAAACAAAAAATAAAATAAAAAACGATGTAAAAAAAAAAGTGGCCGAAAAAAATTGAAAAAGCAAAATGGATGGAATTCTTTTTTTCGGTCACGTCGTCAAAAAAAAAATAAAGTTTTTATCCTTGTGTTTAACGCTAAAAGGGTTAAACCTTTTTTTGTTCAAAAAGCAATCGCAAAAAATAAAACACGGGGATAATGTACGAACATGCACATCACGAAAGGTGACGATTTTACAAAATGTTAACAAAAAAATATATACAACCGAGGAAAAAGGATAGAATAGGATTAAAATTTAACTTTTTTTGCAAAAAAATAAATGTGTTCATTCAAAAGTTAAGGGGAAAAAAGGTATAACGATGAGACGATTAAGAAAAGTATACTATTTGCAAATAGTCTTGAAAGTTCAAAATTTTATAAAAGTAAAAAAATCCAAAAGTTCAATAACAAAATTTAATTTTTAAAGACAGCAAAAACTGGATGGAGCATTTTTAATAGAAACATGCAAATGTGGTTACTCTCGAAAAAAATAATTTATAACTCGCGGTAGATATTTTAAGGCTATAGAAAAATACAAAATAAGTTATTCAAGTCTGCTAACAGAGTCATCTTACACCTAAAAAAACTAAGGATTGTAAAAAGTAAGTATAGTTCCAGAAAAAAAAATCAAACAAAAATAATTTTTTACGTAACTATCTTTCTTCTTTCCTAAACTAAGCTGGTGTACATGAATATTCTTCTTCCATAATCATACTTTTTTTCCGGAATTTTTTTTTACATTATGAAAGAAACGATTTAACAACAATTCCGGTCGGTCATAACAGATAAATGAAAGAATCGATGATGACAAAAGAAGAAGTTGACAGACAAAAATGATGCAAACCGGTTGTAACTAAATTGTAAGAACGAAAGATGGAAGAGTTACAAAAAAAAGAATAGGAGGTTTATATCAAAATAATAAATGATTGAATTCCTCTTCCTCGAGGTTCAAGAAAGACATATTGGGCCGCTCATTTTTTTTATTCGAGGCTTAATTGAAAAATGAGATTGTGGAGAGAGAAAATATGGAAGATTGGAACAAGAAAAATATCGGGTTTGAAGAAAAAAAGGTGTCACAAGAAATTTGATTTCAGAAGACAAAAATAAAATTTTAAATTGTGAAAAAATCCCGAAAAGTTTGATAGAAAAAAAATTGAATAAAACAAGTGAGTTTTCCATACAAAAAAAAAAGAAATAAATCATACTTTTTTCCTACAGATTATATCCTCGCATCCTTGAAGAGTTAATCATAATCACTGAATATTACTACTTCATGAAACTTCTTTCGAGTCATTCAAGTTTTAAAGTGAGTGTTTTATTTTTAATAATATTTTTCAACCTTGTCCCATCGTGTCAATATTTTGATGAAAGCAGCTACTAACAACAACTACTACTTTTTTAGGTTAGGTAAACTTTTAATTTTTTTTCGGTAGTGTCGCTCACCGCTTTTTCATTTGCATTATTTTTCAACCCAAAATATTTTTTTTTCAGTCACCGCTATTGACTGCCAAGACGCGTTTCATTCATTCTCTCTTTCCCGACGACGACGATGAGTTAAGTTAAAGCTGGTTGAAAAAAAAATAGAGTAAAAAAAGGAAGGAATGTATGTGAATTCATCGTCGTAGTCGTCATTTCGAAAACAAAAGCAAACATTTAAAATATAAATTTTTGAATTGAAAAAACTTTGCTTTATTTCTCTTCTTTATTTTGATGGTTGTGGTCAGTTACTTCGAAAGAAAGAAAAAAGGTGAAAAGCATTGAAAAGAAAAGAAAAAAAAAGTGAAATCACAACTTGAAAAACTTTTAATAATAAAAATAAAGAAGAAGAAGGAGATAATGGGAAAAGTGTGAGAACATCATAAAGACGTCAAAAAATCGAGTTAAAAAATGGAACAGTTTTTGAAGAGGATTTTGAGATCGTTAGAAAATCATGAAATACTTGACTGGATTCCAAGAGGTCATTTATAAGAGGCATAAATGAAGGTTAATTAGCTAACATAAAAAGAAGAAAAATCTAATCAGATAAATAATATTTTTACTGGGATAAATATATTCTTCAAAAACTAATTATTCTAATTCTCAACCAAAATAAATAATAAATCCATTTTCAACTTTTTATTTTTACATTTTTGCGCCACATTTTTTTTCTTTGCTTTTTATTTTTGCTGACCTCCTCCGGTAATGATGCGTCGCAAAATATGTAAAGTATTGTAAAAAAAGAAGGAAGAAAGACATAAAAGAGAGGCATAGATGATCCTAATGGGATCAAAAAATAATAAAATAAGAATGGATTTCACGGATTCGCGAACGCGTGTGCCGCCTCACGCACTTCTTTGAAGAAAATGAAAAAAAGAGGGAAATATCAAATTTTTGTTTTGGTTGTTTTCAAATGTGTTTCAAAAATAAAAAAGTAAATAATACTCTCGTCTCGCAAAAGTAAAATTCAAAGAATAAAACTATAAAATATGAACACAGAAAAAAAGAAGGAAAACGAATCATTTGAATGACCAAATAGGAAAATAACATTGTTGATATTTTTATTTATTAAAAAATGTGTCAAAAAACTTTAACAACCAAAATCAAAATGAAATCAAAAAAATTAAAGGCTTGAACGTTTGTTTAAAAAAGGCTTTAAAATATAAAATATATGGAGGTTGGAACCGGTTGATTGTAAAAAAATTAAATCATAAAATTATACACTTTTGAAAATATTAAAATTAGGCAATCAAATAAATACAAATTCGAATGGAATTTCTGACTTTTGAAATGAAAAAGTTTTAAAAGGCGTTAAAAATTAAACTTTTAAATCATCAAAAATCCTATTGCCTTCGTATTTAGATAATAGAAGCAGACGATGTTAGTAACTTTTTTCCTTCTTTTTTCTCTGGTAAATTAATTATCACGAAAAGTTCTAAAAATGACTCAAATCACTGAAACAAGCTTTCCATGAAAAATGCATTTTTGAAGATTCAGCTTTTTTAAGGATGAAAAAAGAAACGAGGTGAAACATACATTTAACCAAAGTGGGTTAATATTTATTTTTTGGTGCGCAAAAATAAAATAAACTTTAATTGAAACCAAAGAAAAAGAAAGAAAAAACACATAAAAATTACAATTACAGAAGATAATTGGTTTTCCACGAAAAAAAATTTGAATCCTTTCATGGAAGTCCTCCTTAATTTTTTTGAATGATGGTTCCTTTTCACGAAAAAAAGAGAAAGTTTTACGAATTCAAAAGAACCGATGTAATCCATTTAACAAAAATTTGGAGAGGAGCTTTCGATTTGACTTTCTTTTTTTCTTTTTAAAAAATTTTGTAAAACAAAATCATGAGTGAAAAAAAAAGAAATATTTCGAAATATTTATGGTTGCTTGAGGCGATTACATAAAAGTCACAACCACCACAACCATGAAAAAAAACTTTAATCGTTTTTGTCGTCCGCATTTTTTCCCTCTTCTCTTCATTTCTCTCATGCATACAGGCAGAAGAAGAAAAATAAAGTAGCAGTCGACTGGCTGACTGACTGACCAAAATAAAAAAGCAGGTATCTATCCTTTCTTTTTTCCAAAAATGGCGCCAATTTCCTCAATTTTTTATTTTTAACTTCAAAATTCAAAAAGTTTTTTAAAAAAAATGAATGGACTCCGTTTCTGGGAGAAAAAAAAGTAAAATATTTTATTTGTTTCAATCGATGATGGATGAAAAACAGAGACAAAAAAGGAACTAAACCAAGCTGCTGGTTGCTGAGAAAATTTTGAAAAGAATAAAATAAAACAAATAATACACAAAAAAAAAGCCGTGGTTGACGACGGCGATCGATGGATGGAGGAAGGAAGGAAAGAAAAGGATTGTAAAGGTTAGTCATTCACCTGGCATATTTTTTTTAATGCCGAAAAAGGGCGACGACGACTCTCTTCTCCTTTTTTGGGCTTTCGACTGGTTGAACTGAATTGAATTGAACTCAATGTGAAAAAGGGATGGATGTATTTTGGCGCAGCTAAGTGGCTGCTGTTGCTTTGCTTCTTTGACCCATTGTTGGATATAAAAAAAGACAAAATCCACGAATCAAGGAGCTTTATTATTTTATTGAATCAACGAAGAAAAAAAACGGAAATTTCAATTGAAAAATACAAATGAGATTTTGTGCGCTAAATTTTAAATTGCAAAATAGAAAATTATTTTAAATTTACAAACTTTTATTTCTGTTTTTCACTAACAATGAAATTTAGGAAAAAAAGCCTCGAATGAAAAATAAAATTTATTATTATTACATGAGCAATTATATTATTTAATAAGTAATTATTTAAAATTCATTCATGAAAAATCATTGAATGAAAAAATAAAAATAAAAAATTCTCTCTCTTTCAAATACAAAAAAATTCAATACACTTACAAAAATAAAAAAAATCAGCAAGAAGAGAGTTGAAATTAAAAAATAATAATGGCACGATAAGCTTTTTTTTCTTTTATTTTTATTTTTTTAAAGACGTTGATGGCTCATTAATTCATGCTTGATAGATTTTTCATCAATATCCGAAATATCGGAAGCTTGAACTTGCATAAGGGATTCCAAACCCAATGTAGCTTTAAGAGCCCGAACTGAAGAAGCATACAGCATTCGTCGGCGAACTGGAGCTTCATCAGGGCAACTAAAATGTAAAGTTTAATTTTTGGCTAACAAAATTAGAGGTTTTTGTCATTTTAAAAAATGCAATCGTTTGTAACTTAAAAAAATTTGTCGAGTTTTAAGGTAAACGTATTTTTAAAGCTTTTGGAAAAATAGCTAAATTAGAATATTGAAGAAATTAAAAACTCACTATTGAATAAAGACAACTTTGTTGAAAGTGCTTGCACCATCGGTACCTTGACGTTGAACGCTTACTTCAACATCAACGGCAGCATAACGGCATTCTTTGCCTGATCCAACAACCTTACGAAGTTCATCAACAAATTCAGAATAAGGTGCTCCTTTATCACTCTTCTTTTCAACAATAATAGTTGTATCATCATCAGAAATTCGAAAAATAATGTATGAATGAAGATGTTTATTGTGTAAATCATCATATGCTTGCTTACATGCTGCATCAACTTTTACTCCAGATGCCTTAAAAAAATATATGTATATATAAGGATTATGGATAATATTCGAAAAACTTTTAATATGTTTATGAAAAGTTAAAGCAAGTATAATTTTCATAATTTTAAAGGTTTGTTACAGGGTTTAAAAAATACTATCAAATTGCTTGTCCAATTTTGTTAAAAAAAATTTCAAGTTCAGACTCTGCCATAATACAAAGAATATCAGGTGTAAGCTTTTAAATATTGAAAATCTGCCTCGATAAATCAATGAAATCCATTTAACACCGAAAAAGGAGGCTTTATTGGTTTTAGAATCAGATGGTAGTTTAACAAATTGTAAGTTCCATCTTTTCTTGAAATAATCAAAAGCTTCTTTTTTAAAAAGTTTGTTTGATGAAATATCTAAGAGTAATAAAAACTCACCATTTTGAATTAAAAAAAGATTAAACCCGATTTATAAAGAAAATAAAATAAAGGTAAAATAATAACTTTTTGTTCGTTTGAAACTTTGGCGATTGAGAGTAACCTAAAATGAATAGCAAAGTTTATAGCAAAAAGCATTATAAAATAAAAAAATAAAAAATTTTTATTAACGCTAAAAAGAAATTTTGTTAATAATTATCATGATGCGGTAAGAAAAAATGATGAAATGGCTTCGAGATAATTTAATAGAAATCAAAAATTAACTGATTTTAAAAAATCATTATAAAAATGGAAAGAACTGTCAAGTATTAAAGGAAAAAGGCACAAATAAATCCACAAAAAAATATCGCGTGGGAGAAAAAAAAGATAAGCGAGAAAAAAAGTGGAAGGAATGCATTACACACATCGAAAACAATTGAGATGTTTGAAAAAAAAATTAGTTAATAGTTTGGGGCTTAAATGAGATTGGGAAAAAACGATGACAATGTCTATTGATATTTCATATTTTTTAGGTAAAGCAAAATGAAATTTAGGAACATTTTACTCAAAAAAAGTTGTTTCGAAATCCAATCAAGCAACAAAACACGTGCTTGTTGTTGTTTGGTAAATGATCAAAAACTTCTAAAAATCATTAAAGCTTTTGAAAACTTTTTTTGTGTTTGTTGCTTTCAAAACGGATAACACAGCAATCTTTCTCATATTTTCTTTCTTTCACTCATTCATTCCAAGGCTCTAAAAGATCTCAATCCTAAAAGCAGGCGGGCGGAATAAACGAGTTGAAGTTTTTGCTTCGACGACGGCTGTCTTGAGCTTAAACTTTTTTTTATTTAAAAAATTTGTCTTTTTCTTTTTCCTCTTCGTTTCTTTGCGTCTATGCTGATGATGACTAGGTAGTAAGCATTATTCACAAGCCAAGCTAGCTTGTATGCGACGAGATCTTTCCAAAGCCGATATCTCCGTTCCATCATCGACTGACTTACTGAGATGTTGGTGGTTATCCTCCCTCAAAATATTTGCTGCTAACTGCTTTCGCTATTTCTTTTCTTCAAGGATATTGCTGTGGATAAAAAGCAGATACGAGAGAAAATAAAAAGCAATGGAGAAAGTTTTTTGCAAGAGGTTTTCATTTTTTCAATTTGACCAATATATATTTCGCCCCTTGCTTGCTGCTGCTTTTTTGACTACCAAGCTTTTGGACTCTCCTCGATGCCATTGGCAATTAAAATAGGTTTCATCTCTGTCCCTTTTGCCACCGTTTAAGATTTGATCGTGTGAGCCAGAAATTGACTTGACTAAGAGCAGCTGCTATTGTCGTTTAAACGAGAAACGGCTGTTGTCTTTTGGTTGAAAGGTAAAAGCAATCAAATAGAAAGAGTGGAAAAACTTTTTTGTTTAAAAAAAAGAAGCGTGGGTTGAAAGAAACAAACTTAGTTTTGTGTTTAAGAAAAATAAATGAGTAAACAACAACAAAAAAGTTTAAAGACTTATTTATAAATGGTTAGTAATCATAAAGGTTGGTTGCATTTAAAAGGTAAAATTTTGATTTGGATGTTTGAAGAAAATCAAATGTTTGTGGTTATCAACAATTCCAACAAATTTCAATGATGGTCAAAGATTATAAAAAAAGAAAACAAGGCTTTTTTCTCAAATCTACAGCTAGCGTAAACGTTATTAACGGTATTCAACAGAAAAAATGAAAAACTTTTTAAGAACTTAAACACGGCAATGAACAAAGTTTCATTAAACCCTAAATTTTTAAACAAAACTAAAGCTTCGAGTTTTAAAATATAAATCTTAAAATTATGTGGACAACAACAGCTTTTTCTCAATTTCAATTGTAACCTTTTAATCCATCTTCTTTTGTTTGTTGCTTGTTTTGTTTTTAAACAAAAAAAGACAGCTTTATCCGCCCACATTTAAAAGTTGCTTCTTCTCTTTCAAATCCTCCACAAACACATTGCATTGATTAGAAAAACAACAAAACAAAAAATACTTTCTTTATTTTAAAAAATCAATAAAGAAAAAAATGAAACAAACAAATGAAGAAAAGTGCAAACACTCTTTTCTCCATGCAAGATATCCATATTTCTGCTTTTAATGGAGAAAGAAGTTCGCAACTCAATTACACAAATTTATACAAAATCTTGCTTTTTACCCGCTGATAAGAATTTATTGCTTTTTTGTTTATTGCATCAAAAAAAGCTTTATTGTAACAAAGCATATGTATTAAAAAAACATAGTCAAATTTTTTTATTTAAACCAATAAAGCAAAAATACATAAGATAGAGACAAAGAAAAGTTAATATGTTTATCAAAAATATACATTATCGAAGAGATAGTAAGAAATTTGGTGATGGAATTCTCAAAGCAGTTTGAACAAGAAATTTAGCAGCTTTTAATCCCATTGGATCTTTCTTACATTCATATGTATCCATAGTAAGTTTAGCAGGTTTAGGACGAAATGATGGTTCCAATAAAACATTTTTAAAATATTCGTGAAACGTAACATTTGTCAAACGATTTGCAGGATGAACTTGTAAGAGACAAAGAACAAAATTTCTGGCAACTGGATCGTTGATTCCTTCAAGATTTGGTGGATTATTTGAAGCAGCATATTGAACTTGGAATTTATTTTCACCAGTAAATGGCTTTTCTCCTTGAAGTAAAGATACTATCACGACTCCATATGACCATAAATCAGATGCAACTCCAGCAGCTTTTCTTTGAAATACTTCGGGCGCAGAATAATAAGCATTTTGAAGTGGAAGAACAATATCGCCATATTTGACACTTTGAGAGAAACCAAAATCCAAAATTCGAACATCACCTGAATAAGTCAAAGCAATATTATCAAGTTTGAGATCTCTAAAAAAACAATAAACATTAAAAGGAAAAAAAAACGTTAAACAAAAATATTTGAATACCCATGTGTTTGTTTTCGATCATGTAAGAATTTCAAACCATCGGCTATTTGATATGCAATTGTTCGCTTTGCTTCATAAGAAATAATTGATTCATTCTCGAAAATATGATAACTCAGAGTTCCACCATCAATATATTCCATTAGTAAAGACCATGAAGATCCAAAATTAAATCCACTGAAGATAAACCTTGGAAAATATCGACAATCATTTTGAGATAAAACATCAACTTCAGCTTGAATTTGATCAGCAGATGCACAAAAAACTTCTTTATAAATTTTTTCAACATAAACAGATCGTATTCCATTGATCTCAGCTGTCCATACCTGGCCAAAAGTACCTTCACCAACAAATCCAATTTCATCAACATTTTGCATGAATTCCAAACAAAAATTTGCAATTTGATTCCTAAAATAAATTTTGTTTATAAGTTTCTTCAAATATTAAGGGTATATTTTTGGTTTTTGTTATTTCATCAATAAGTTAAGTTTATAAATATTAACAACACCTTTTTTAAAGACTTTTAAACAACATACATGAAAAAATAATTCCATGAAAAAGGTAACTTACAAATTTTTTCCATTAGTATTCATTTGTTTTCTGCATTCATACCAATTACCTTTAAGTTTAATGAGACCATCAAATTGATCATCCACATCTATAGCTGTTTTGATTTGATCCAAATCATTTTCAATTGCAGTTTTAATGTTTGGAGAAGACATTTCAGAAAAATTTGAAGACATTGCGATCGTTGTTGAATGTTCAAAAAATGGAATGAATGTTAGTGAGTGAAGAGGCTTTGTCTTTTTTCTTCTTCGAATAATGGCATTGTTTGAATATTCAAATTTGGGGAAGATGCAAAAAATTTCCTTATTTTTTTATGCATAAAATACTGTTCTTTGTTCCAAATATTTGGTATAAACACAAAACTATTTTTATTTAATTCAATAAAGGAAAATACATACAAAAGCAAAAAATTGAGGAATTCTAGGATAAATTATTAAAGGAAATAATGAAAATTATATTTATTTTTACAGTATTAATGTACATTGAATTTCTAATTTTTTTTTGCAATAAAATTTATTTAATTTTTAACACGTTCAACCATATTTTTAATGTCTCGTAGGCTTTCAACTACAGTATCAATATATCGTTGAGCATTCTGAAAAAAAATTTAGCGATGAAAAATTAATGCAAAATTTTCTAACTTACAGTATGACTTAAACTTTTCCATGTTGAAACATGGAAGCTCAAACAATCTCCAGGTCCACTAATGGTATAACAAACACCATAATTGGATCCATCAGGGCAACAAAAGCCTCCAGCAGGCCAAAATAATTCTTTTTCTTTATTCAAAGCAGAAATGTATTCGGGCATTTGATGTTGAGGGGTTTGAGAAGTGGAAAGTTCAAAAGGCATATTAAAGACATGATCGAGGAAGGGTGAAGAAATTTGAAGATATTTTGAAACCACGTATAAAGCAAAAAGGTGTCGATCACATCCTTGCCCAGCCATAGCAGTTCGATAATAATCTTGATGGTGATCACATGCTTTTCGAAGGAGTTCGAAGCGTTTAGAATCTTCGATTTCTGGGTTTTTCATTGCTTTAACAAATTCGGCAGATTCAATCGAACATGAACGAACTGTTTCAGTTCGACCATCTTTAAAAAGTCTCATAACAGCGGGTTCATAAGTTAAACCAAATTTGGATTGATCCTAAAAATAATTTTTTTTTAAATTGATTGGCTCAAAAAAATGCATTTTTCTCTTACTTTATGATAAGCCATTTGAAGAGCCATTTGAATAAAAGCATCTGGGGAAACTCGAGCCTTTTTAATAAAATCTTTTCCAAAATCATTGAAAACCACGCTAGCATTTTCAAAATCATCTGCAACTCCTTTGCTAACTTTATATGCTTCATCAATGGCTTCTTTAGTTTCATCATCCAAAATAAATGAAAGTCTTTCTGCATTTGGAACCGCTTCAATTTCACCTCGACAATGTCCATCAGGATTGTATGGATTTGAGAAGCGTTCATGATATTTAATATATTCTCGAATATGAACTAATGCCATTGCATCAACAGCTGAATGTTCAGCATTTGATGTAAATCTTCCATTTTTAGAGAAATGATACACTGAAGGTTTATCACACCAAAGTTGATAACCATAACCATGAAGAGCTCGATGATATTCTTCATTAATTTTTGAGGAATCATTTTCATCATAAAATCTTTCTTCATCATCAAGATAAATAATTTCTAGAGCATTTTCAATGGAACTAAGAGATTCTTTATTTGTGCCATTTCCAAACTTTTCACATCGAATCTTTGCCCATAAATCTCTTGGGCCCGCTGTGAGAGCAGCAAGGAAGGGTTCACGATCAACGGGATCGGGTTTGCGATCGATGATAGTTTGTAAAGTTTTTTCAAGTTCTGCATACCGAACTAATCGACGATTATGGAATACGTTTACTCGATACCAACATCCTTTACAATAAACAGCAATGAAATGAGAATTTGGAAGACGAACAAATTCATCTGAAGTTTCTCGAGGTACTCGTAAAGTTCGATAATAATCGAGATATTGATTAGGACAAAGTGGAATTCCTCCAAGAGTTATGGGTTTGAAAGATTGTTTTTGGAAGACTTCACGCAAAAAATTTAATCTCATAATTGTGATTGTTGCTGCACGAGCTGCTTGATTATCGGTGGTTTTTTGATAGATTACATCCGCGCATCCAACATTAGTATTAATAAGCGAATTTCGATAACGCATATATACAACTTCTTTCCACCAATCCGAAACATAATTACGGGATGTTAACCATTTAAGCCAAAGTTTACGTTGAAGTGATGGACCCACAGTGGCTTTAAATTCTTCAGACATTTTTACAACATTTTCATATTCTTCATCCGACAAAAGTGGTTTAACAGATCGAAGATATTTTTTAAGCGTTGCATCCAGGGATGGAATAAGAAGCCATGGAAGAAGGTCAGTGAAAGAAAAGAAAGTTGCATTTTTATTAACGAATTGAATAATCACCTAAAAAAATAAAATGTTTGGGTAAAAGTAAAATATTGGAAATCGTTTACCATAAAAATTTTAGTTGGAAGTGAAATAGGTTTTCCAATTTCTTCAAATAAAAATCCATGATAATAAAGCATTAATGTGAAACCCATTCGAATAACAAAAATTGAAATGGCACACATTATTGAACTCATAATTGTTAATGATGCAACACGATTCCATATTGAATTTCTAAAAAAGAGGATTTCAGAATATGTTTTTTCTAAACTCTTGATCATGTCCTTCCATGTTACAGTATTTTTTTTTAGTTCAAAAAATTTATTGATATCAACGTGTTTTCTTTTACTTATTTATTTTTTAATTTGCAAAATTATCAAACTTTTTTATTCTTTGCTATCACTCTCATCTGTTTTCATACTTTTTTTTTGTTCCGTAAAAATTTCGAAAACAAATGCTTTATTACACAAAGAAAAAAGATGAGAAGCAAAGAAGTAAACATTCTCTTCTTATTATTTTTTTTTTTTTGCAAAACATCTCATCTTTGAATCATAAAAAGGTTCTACTATTTTTTTAAGTCCAAAGGTCTATTTTTTTTTCCTTCTTCCGACAATGATTGGTTACGTCGTTCTATTTTTTTATATTTTAATCTTATCAATCAACCGCGTGCCACCCGTTTATTTGATTCCAAAGGTCGCTTTTTTCATTTACTCGTAAAAAAACTTTTTAACTGATCTAATAAACAAACTAATTTTATTTTGTCGCAGAAACTTTAAAATAAGTTTGAACATACCCAAAATGATAATCAAGAGTATGTGAAAGATCATCAATGGTTCCATTAAGTGGAGCCCAACCAATGGAATTTAAAACTCCTATTCCAATCATGGTCCATAAAATCCATTCTATTTTTATAGGAAATAATTTGTTTTGAAGATTTTTCTAAAATACAATAAACAAATGTATTTACGAGTTTTGAGAAAAAAGTGCAATAAACAAACTTCAATTCTATCAAGTTTTCGTTGATATCGTCGAAGGTTAACTTTTCCATCGACAGGTACTTTTGAATATCCCATTTTTATGGGATCGTCCCAAGTTGAATCAGTTGTTGACTAAAATATTTATTATGAAATAATTTAACAAACATGAAAGAAGAATGAGAGATGAATGAAAGAGTTCAAGAAAAAAAAATCGAGTAATACTTTCGCTACCGTAATTTGAATTTGATATTTATGGGTTTTTTTTCTCTCTCAAATATTTGCTACTGTTAAAAAAATTTTATCATTGTGAGAGACTATCTGCGTGTGTATTTTGATTGTTTGTGTGTTCACGAAAGAAACTTTTTTTTTCAGGGGCAAAGGTCGATTGTAAAAATTCGTGGTGGTTGTTTGTTATCAAAGAAGAAAGAAATATTTTAAGAAAAAAAGCGCACTTTTTTTGTTTTAATGCTATAAACTTTTAACGAGATTTACAGAAACTGTAACTAACACCACGAGACAAAGAAAGAAGAAAAAAAAAGTGATAAGGTCAAGGTAAACTTATTTATTTTAATGGCAAACAAAAACATTAAAAATGGCATGAAAAAGCTTTAACAAAAAAACGAAATGGAAAAATTTTGGCGCGCTTATTTGTTGTATAATTTTTTAGTTATGTCAACAAACAATATTTTTTAGATCCAAAAATTTAAATATTTTGTGAATTCCACGAAGATAAACTTAATCAATAAAAACTTTTTAGTTTCCAACCAACAAGTTCGTAATAGGGCGAGTTTTTTTCAGTTACTTTTTGTGGTGTTGTTTGTCGTCTGTTGAGGAAAAAACATAGACCAACAATGATGATGACCGGCGCAACAAAATTGAGTTAGAAAAAAGAAAAAGAAAGAGGCAGACACACTTTCTACCTTTTTTCACAATTGCAAAAAACTATAGAGGAAGAGAGAGAAAAAGGAGGCAAAAAAGGATAAAAAGGAGTTTATGTATAGGAATATTTTAAGCGCAAGCAACAACCAACATCCGAAAAAATGAAAAAAAAAGCAAATGTATGTTTTGAACTATGTATGAGAGTGAGAGGAAAAGATTGTGGGGTTTACTCTTTTGAGCAATAGTTACACAGAGAATTGAAACGTGAGCTTTTTTGTTTGAGACTCATTTTTTAGAGAACAGAAAGCTATAGGGAATTAAGTTGGAAAAATTTCATCCAAAAATGTTTGTTAGAATTTTAGTTTGAAGCAACTAAAGCAGCAAAATTATTTACTTAATTATGCATTCAAAGGCTATTCCAAAAAATTTAAATATTCTTTTCTTTTCTTCTCTATTTATTTTTTTCATAAAAAAAATAAAACTTACGCTCATTTCTGTTGAAAAATTTGAAGACTTTTTCTTTTAATTTCTTTTTATATTACAGTAACTTTCAATCAAGGATCATACAAACAAAAAAATAAATAAACAAAATTAGAACTTTCTCTCTTCTTATTTTATTTTTCTTGATTGTTTTAAGGAGTTGTTTATATATTGCCTTTCCTCAATTTTTGAACATTAACCATTTGCATTTTTTCTTTCTTCTTCTTCTTCGATTCTTTCTTTATTTTGTTGTTTGATAGTAGTGTCGCAGTTGACCGCTTTTTAATGTTCACTCCGCCTAGGTCCGAAGGTCGATTTTTTTTAAATAAAAAAAGCATGCAAGACAACGTGTGCTTTCAATTCTTTCCGCCACCAACATTGTCGTCGTCTCCGTCGTTTTTTTGTTGAAATAAATAAAAAAAATAAAACGGAAGGTTACAGAATTTGATGATTTAAAAGTCTGACAGATAAACATTTTTATTTTCTCTCGAATGATGCATAAGAAAAAGAAAAACTTTTTGAGATTAAAAAGAGAATATCGAAAAAGCAAACGACGCATCAATCATTTTTAAAAATCTTTTTTGCTTGCATAATATTTCTGATCAAAGCTTATTTTAAACTTATCGCTTTCATTTTTCGTTGTGTTTTTTTACAAATATAAAAAGAAAAGGTTTCAACAACAGTATTGGAATTAAATTAATTATGGCAAAAAATTTAAAAAGTTTAGCCCGATGCGGGGCTCGAACCCGCGACAGCCAGATTAAGAGTCTGGTGCTCTACCGACTGAGCTAACCGGGCACGAAAAAAATTTACAATGTTTCACCCACAATTCTTGTTTCTTTCCTTGGACAAAAAACAAGTTTTAGTGTTTCCTTATTGCATCATCCAGCAGTTAAATGGAAAATTTCGTCTTCCTATTAAAAAAAAGATATTATTTTGTTACCATATGCGAGATGGAAATGAGAACGTTAAAGAAGATTTGGTAAATAAAGCAAGAAAAATAATAATAAATTTAAAGCACAATATTGCTTTGATTATTCGAAAATTATCTTATATTAGTCATTTCCGATAAATAAAAAAGAATCTTATTAAAAGAAGTTTGTCGATACTTTCTTTCTTCTTTTTTATGAATAAGAAAAAGGCTATTTCTAAGCGCAATGGACTAACCAACCGTATGAACATCAAAAATAAACTTACTTCAACAAATTTGTTTTTGTATTATAAAATATAACTTTTCAGAGTTTTGGAGAAAACTAAATCGGGTTTAAAAAAAGAAATAAGTTTGTTTGTAGTCAAAAAATTAACTTTCATCTTGAAAAAAGATCAATAAACATAAGATTTTATTTTTTATTTTTGTTGGCACATAAATGAAGGAAAACAAAAATGAATTACATATTAAAAGCAAAGATAAGATTTTAAACATTTGCAAATTTTTAACTTATTTTTTATTGCATTAAAACTCCTTTGAAGATACAAAATCCGGCCAGAATATTCTTATTTTATAATAAGCCTTTCGACTTCGTTTGCTTAGGCGCTCGGCCTTTCTTCTTCTGCGCTCTACTTTTCGATATAGTTTGTCTAAGCGCTCTGAATTTTTGCTACCACGAAACCAAATCAACGGTGGCAAAAAATCAAAGGATTTGGAACTTTTAATCGTTTCATCGATAAATTCTTGAAGTTGATTTTTATATTCGATTGAAAGATTATCTCCGAATGTAAGGTGAAAATCTGTTTGTGGTTGAGCCTAAAAAATGTTTATTTTAAATCGATTGGAAACAAAAGCTTTTAATTTTGCGACATACTTTCATTATTTCTGCAAAGCTTAGGAAATCAAAAATTTCAGGAATTTTTACTAAATAAAATCTTTTTAGTTTCTTGATAGAGTTAATAATGGTTTTAACTGATTCACTTGTAATTTTTAATGGTCGTAAGTTGTTATCACTTAAATTAATAATCAGTCTATGATTATTCCAAAGTTTATGCATAAAACATACCATACAAAGTTTTCAAGATTTGGGAAAATTGCAAATATTTCTTCGATTGACATGGGTGTTCCATCTTCGTTCAATGGAGAAGATTCCCGCAAATGTAAGTTTCGGATTTCATTTGTCAAAAAAGATAACTTATTTAATACAAAAGTAGAAAGACTAAAAAATAAATAATCGAAAAATGCGATTTTTTGTGATAAAATATTAATATCCAAGTCGCTTAAATCGGAAAAACAAACAAATTCGCTAATCCAAAATTTGCACGCAATCTGATTAACATTTGAAACTCGCAAAATAGTAGCCTGTTTTCGTCTACCATGAAGTATTTTATTGTTAGACTTTTCAAGTAATATATTGTAAGACTCTTCCCTACAAGTGAGTTTTGTATAATATTTTTTAAAATTTAAACATTCAACAAAAATGATAGGATTTTGAGAAAAGAAATATTTGCAAGTTTGAAATAACTTTTGAAAGCCCTTTTGTGAACTTGGTTCTTTGGTTATGTAATAAACGATGCTTCGTGGAATAGAAAATTGTTGTGGAAGATGATTTTTAAATATCATATTGGAATTCATCGACGTAAAGTTTGAAGAAGAAGTTTTCAAATAGTTTTGGTCCATAATTAAAAAATTATTGAATATCTGCCGAAAACAACCACTTCCACTGAAAAGTTTACATGCTTTTTATAATTCAAGAAACAATGAAATAAAAGGTTTTAAATTTAAGGTCTCACGAGTTAAAATTTTTAGAGATTTTAAACGAATTTTAACTTTTTTAAACAACGCTGGAAGAAAAAAAAATCATTCCAAAATCAAAAGATCGACCAAAATAACAAACCATCTTTTAGCCTCACGAAAAAGAAAGAATGCTTTGGTCACTTTTGCCATCAATGCCCAGCCATCGAGCATTGTCACTTGTGTCTTCCTCTGATGCATCGCTCCTAGGTCAATTGCGTACATATGTCAGTTGTTAAAATAAGTGAAGCTTTTATTGATTCGATGCAAAACAAAAAAAACAATCCTTTACAGTAGATGAACAAAAAAACAAAAAATAAATATATAGGAAACAAGGTTAATAAGAAAAATTCACCAGCATTGGTTAAAATAAAGTGGAGCTCAAAAGTTTTATGACTTTTATTTTGCTGAAAGATGGTTGAATGAACTCCTGCTGAACGACGACCACTCGCATAGGGGTTCGAAGTTGTTGATGATGATATTTCCACTATATTATTTGTTTGAAATCAATCAACTGAATTGTATTTGTTTTGGTTAAAAAATCATTATTATATTTATGTGGTTAGTTGTTACAATCTTACCATTATTAACGCTAAGTGAAGCACAACCGTCAGGATGAGTATAAGAGACATTCAATGTCAAGCGACATTATAATATTACAACATCAAAGAAACAGAGATAAACATAAATTCAAATCAATCTAACTTTATTCGATAAACTTCAAAAATCAATAATCAACAAACAAAGAAAGCCAACAAAAAAATTAGAAAAAGCAACAACGAGATTTAAAAATAATAACACTCGTATTCAAAATGAAGACAAAAATAAAATAATATCCATAATCTTTATGCTCGTAACAATTGTTTTTCATGTGGACGAGGTTGAATAGCGCCAAGAGAAGTTTCACTAGTGCTTCGAGGAAGAGACGATGATCGAATTGTACCAAATACTGATGGTCGAGTTTGGCCTAAAATAATTTATGTTTAAGAATATTCTTCTAAGTTCAAAAACTTACGTTGTGGAGGAGGAGCAGCCATATGATTTGGTCGAACAATAGGTTTAAGAGCTTGATGATGAGGTTTTGGAACATGACCATTTATACCAGGAAGTGAATTTACACGAGATAAAGCGGAGGCTTTTGACGATGAAGGTGCTTCAGCAGAACGAATTGGAAGAGTTCTAATTGGAGTACTTTTACGACTTGAAATACGACGAGTAATGCCATTATCATTTGATGGAGCTACTGAGCCATTTAAACCATTGTTATTGATGGTACCATTGAGTTGACTTGTTGAAGCCTTTGCTTTAATAAGTGAAATGCTGCTTTTTTGACGAGGTACTCCAGGACGAGAACATAAAGAAGCACTGGGTTTGTGATTGAGAGCTTTTTGACGAATTGCATCAAGGGACTAAAATAGATGGGTGATGAAAAGAAATACATAAAAAAGTAATAACAAACATCGTAAAGTTCGAGAGCCTGATGAGGAAATCTTTCATAAAATACATAGTAAGCAGATTGAGAAGTTGAACGACATGTAACATTAGCATCAGTTAGTCCAGTTATAATAACCTTCTTGATAGCACTAATGAGTCGTATCAATAAATTATCGTCCCAGCTTGACAAAATGATGCATAACATGTGAATAACGTTGCTAAAAAAACAAACATAAAGATAGTTCAATCACAGTTTATAAGAAGCTTACACTCTAACTGGATAAGATTTCGATGCCATATGAACAGAGAAGAGATTGACCAAGTTACCACTGTTGACATATTTGGCAATGAATTCGCATAATACGATAGCCGAACTTGAGATAATTTTAATAGAATTTTTGACAAGCGTCATCAAATTGGAGAAGAGCAGTTCAACTTGAAGCATAAAGCGGCTTCGTAATTTTGTAGCAAAGAAAGCGATGGTAATGCAATATTCTCTTGTTAACGTTGATCGAAGTTCTTTCAGGCCATCAACTAGACATTTCTTCCATAATTCAGCGTTTTCATACACAATTTCGATGGAGTGAGGCACCGTACTGATGAGACAGCCTCGAAGAGCACCAAGCTAAAAAAAATAACGAGATTAAAATATATTCAAAAATTAAAGTTAATAACGCACAATTTTAACTTTTTTTGCCCAATCATTCTTAGGATCAACCAAAAATACATTAATTTCATGAAGTCGATCAGTAAGAGCTTTAGAATTAGCAAGCTGAAATGATGTTCGTATATGAGTGTTTGTAAAAGAAAATCATACCTTCTCTGGTTCGGTGTTAGCAAAAGCTTCACGAAAGTCATTTTCCGAAACTGCTCCAGCAGCAGATGATACAGATGATCGTGAAGAAGCGCTCATAATTCCTCTGAAAAATAATCAAATTAAAAAAGGTTTAAACTTTTACAAAAAGACAACAATGGAAGAAACAATGTCATTCATTTAAAATTACAAAACATCATCATTGTCTCTTTCACAAAATATCACGAGAATAAAATTTCATAACTACAAGAGGAGACACGAAGAAAAAAGTAACAAAAAAAAGTTGGTCGTGGTAACCAGGAGGAAGAAGGAGTAAGGATGAAAGCTTTTGGTTTCTTTCTTTTCCATGGAGTGGACGAGGACAAAGATGTAAAACTCAACAAAAATAAATATGCCTTCTCTTGGACGAAACAAAAATGCAGCAAGAAACGAGCGAGAACAAAAACACTTTTTTTAAATTTTCCTTTCCGCGGTTGAAAGAATTTGAAAAGAGAACTCAAAGCCACATGAAAAAATTTTTAGAAACGTAATAATAATTTTTTTTTCAGTAAAAAAAAGCAAAGGTATTTTACACCTTTTTTATAAAAGAAGGATTAATGAATGAATAGAAGAAGAAGAAAGAAAAATATAATAAAAAGATTTCCGGAAGCTAAATGAAAAGAGAGAGGAAGAAAAAAAAAATGACTGCTAAAAAAGGCAGACGTAGTAGCCCATTTGAAACGAGTGCTTTCAAAAAAAAGGTGAATGAATGAATTTATGCAAAAAAAGTTGCGCCAAATTTTTTTTTAGGGAAACGAAAGAAAATTCGGGGCAATTTGAAAAAAAGATATGGTATATTTTTTTACTGCATAAATTTTTTGTTGTTGTTACATAAATGTTGTTTATTTATTGTATCATATGAAAGCATTTATTTTTATGATAAACACGAATAAAAAATTACTAAAATAATCAAGTAAGCATTTTTTCATGCTAGAGATATAAATATCTTTGTCTGAAATATACTTTAAAATGGAAGAGATAAAACAAACAGATGAAACTTTTGGATGTGAAGTTACGGTATGATGGTTTTAGAAGTGTTCAATTTGTGAATGGGTTACGTCGTAGTTGACATTACGGGAACGGCTGAAATAAACTTTTCATTACTTTTGTTCTTATAAAAAAAAATTTTTGTTCATGAAATTATTGGTGAAAAAGATAAAGCATGAAGTATCAATAATTTTTTTCAAGATGACCACCGCAAAAAAGAAAACATAACCACGTTGTTTTTGATGGCCAAAATAATTTAAAATAAAAATCTTACGAAAGTCTCATGATTTGATAAAGGCCAAATAAGATGATGATTAGTAAAATGAAGATGATGCTGACGAGGCAAATGAAACTGAAATAAAAAAAATGTGTTTATAAATTTACTTTTTTATGCTTTTGTATTACATATAATTTTCTACTATTTTTATGCCATTTTTCATTACAAATTTTAATATTTTTGTGCTACGTTTTTCTTCTACAATCTCTAAACCTTTTTGGTTAATCAATAAATGCAACACTCCTTCCTCCTCCATCGTTTACATTTTTTTCTTCTTGCCCACTCTCTTCGTTTTAAAGGGAGCAACTCCGGAGTAAAATAGCTGTATGCTGCTTTACACAAACAGCAACAACTAACAGAAGGAGAAGAAGAAAAAATGTGGGCAGCAAAGCGAAATAAGAAAGAGAGCAGCAAAATCAACTTTTACGCAATTTTGAGAGCAAAAAGAGCTGCAGGTTTTTATAAAAATTATATGTGGTGCAATAATTTTTTTTAATTGATTGAGGAATGTCAAAACCAAAAAATCCAACAAGATTCATTTTGCCTTTAGGTAAGTTTGTGAAACGGTAGTTAGAGGGTCTTGAAATAAATATTATGTATTGTCTTTCATTTGAATTTCCCTTCAATTTTTTAGAATCTCTTAGTGGCTCCACATTGAAAACTTTTGAAAGCATTTTTCAAGGTGAAAATTGTCGATTATGTAATGAAAAAGTTACTGGAATGAAAATATGGAATATTAAACGCCATTTAGCTCGTAAACATCCCATGGAAGCTATCCTTGCTTATGAATGCTCCAAAACCAATGATATCACAACAGAATCAAGTGATAATGTTCATCGAATTCGAGCTACCAATGATCTTCAAAGATTTATTTCAACTTCGATTACACCCATTTCTGATTTGGACAATGAATGTTTTAATGTGAGTTTTTTGAAGGAGCAAAGATAGAAAAGTTTGGGATTAATAATGATGCATGAAAATCGTGGCTATGATGGTTTGGTTTTTTGATTTTTTCAATTTCTCTTTCCTCAGCCTATCAAATAATATTTTTAATATTTGCCCACGTAAACGAAAAAAAATTCAATGGTCTTCGAGTCCCATGCTGCACCACCGCTGTACACATTAAATACACACCAATGACATATTTTTTTGAGAGTTGTTGAAAGATGGACAAAAGAATAGCGCAGCAATGACAGAAAAAAAGTGGGACGACGCAAATTTCGGTGTGTGGTGGTGTGTAACTAGCAACAACAACTAACTATATGAGACTGAATGTGAAAGAAGAGAAAAACGAGAAAACAGAAGAAAGAAAAAAATAGCGATGAAAAAGTGAAATAAGTATGCGCTGCGGCGGCGGCGGGACATTGGTGGTGGTGAAGAAGAGTGAGTGCACAGCGATAAAAAATATTGGTTAGTTGGGGCAGCAGCAAAATAATAAAAACCGACATACATTATTGTTGCTGTGCTGCGCCTTGCGCTTTAGTTTGCTTGTTTTAGACAATTTTTTGATTCGATTCGGTTTTTATTTTTCTCCTCGGTTTTTAAAATACATATTGTTGGTGATTTTATTACTTTGAAAATTGGCTGTAGTAGAACGTAAATAAAAAAATGAATGGTCAAGATGAACATTCAACGTTTGCGGATCTTTTAGCTGCAGCTACTAACTCAGGGTAACACACTTTTCTCTCTCCATTTTTTCAAATCCGTATTCAATGATTTTAAGTGTCTCAATGGATGATTCATCAAATGTTATCCCTGATTTTATGGCGATCACCCAAGCCTTAACTCCTGAAGTTAAACCAACTCCAACAAGAAAGCGTCGAACCAATAATAACGCAACAACAAATCCAAATGGAACAACAGCCAAACCTAAAACCGATTTAATTCTTCCTCGAGCGATTGTCGAACTTTCAAAAGATGTTTTACAAAGTTATTGCGACAACGTCAATAAACGATGCTTGCTTTGTTGCGAAAAATATGATACTGATCGAATTTATAGTGTTCGTCGACATTTATTTCGAAAGCATCGAAATGCATTGGATGAAGAAGTGGCTCGAGCTCAACATAATACTGAAATCTCAACATCGAATGGTGTTGTAGCACCTGGTAACACTTCAGCTTCTAACCTTCAATCGTTTCAAGGAACTTTAGTTAATTATGTTCGAAGTCAAAGCGCTTTTGATATATTGATGATTAATCTGTTTTCAACTATGCCTTTACCTTTATCGTTGAACGAAAATCAATATTTTAAAGTAAGAAAAGAATACATTTTTAGTCGAGTTCGAAAGTTAGGGTATGTGGCAAAGCTGTATAAGGATAATTTTAAAGGAATTAGAGGCTTAAGGATAGTTTATTAAAAGCAAGCAACTAGCTTAACTAATGATCAAAGATTTAGGTTAAAAGTGAAATACAAAATTAAAAATTCCATTTTTCCTTTTTTACTAACCACAAAGCCTCTATTATTTTTTTAGCGACTCCTTCGAATGATCCCAGGTTTTGATCCACCAACAAGTATAACATTCCGTGGCCAACTTGTCGCAGATAATTATCGAATAATCGTTAGCGCTGCTAATGCAGCAAATTTTAATCATTTTTGTGCTGTTTCTTCTGGAATCGCCATTGATCCTTACACTCTTACATATTATATTGGAATTATTTTACATTATTATGATTATACAAGTCGAACATTTAAAAATGCTGCATTGTCGTTAGTTGCTATGGATAAAGCATTAAGTTCAGAAGAATTAGAAACAAATATTTTTGATAAATTATGGGAATATCAAATTACACCACAAAAATTAATTAGAAATGTTATGGGTTTTCAATTTGGATTGGAAAAAGAAATATTGTGAGTATAGTTAAAACACTTTTTAGTTTGCATTTTGAGAGCTTTTGTTTATTAATAAAACTTACGGCAGAAGGAAAGTCTAAAGTAAGAATGTTTCAGCTCGATAGATAAAGCTCTAACGGAACCAGAAGAATATCCACTGGTTAATGAGGAAAATGAAGATATTGCTATGCCTCATCAATACCCGTTTGATCCATCATTGTTGTTTGATTACGAACTTCCCGAAGTTTTGCTTACTTCGAATGGCCTTCATTGCATTTCTTATCGACTTGAACTCACTATGATTTCAGCATTTAACAAACTTCCAGAACTTGTTGAACTTAAAAAAGTAACTTCATTCATTTGGATTTTTAGAGTTATCGTTAGCTTTTAGGCAATTCTATCATTCCTAGAAATATTTTCTCAAAGTTCCACAGCTTTTCAAGAATTGAGAAATTATACTCGAGTAAAAATATTATTTCCAACATCTAATTCTTGGCCATCGATGTTTGCAACATTTAAAAGGATTTTATTTGCGTTTGATGGAATTAAACAAATTTGTGAAAACAATAAATGGGGAAAATTTGATGATTCAGTTAAAGATCAATTGCAAAGCGTAATAGATTTATTTGAACCCATATTAAAATTTCGAAAAGCTGTACAAGTTGATGGTCAACCTACGATTAGTTTAGTGCATAGTGGTATTCATGGATTAGTTGATCTTTGCATGGTAAGCCATTTTCTGCATGTGAAACATATTGTAACAAAACTTTAAAAAAGTTTTTGATCTCAACTTTTTAATCAATTTTTTTTAGGCAAATACCACATTCCCCGAATTTGCTGAAGCCATTCAAAGTGAACTTACATCTCGTTTCCCCGATGTTCTCGACCCGGAAACTGCGGATCCCATTTATCTCGCCGCTGCTGCTTTAGATCCAAGAACTTTTGAGCTTGTTTGTAAAGAAGATGCAACCAAAGATGCTATTTATAAAGTCCTTAGAAATTTTGGTTTTGAAGAAATTCATGAACTTTCTCCAACAGCAAATGAAAAAGAAATACCAGTTGCATCATCGATATTTGGTTTCGATATTCCCAGTGCAAAGAAAATTAAAGTGGATAAAAAACCTTCAAGAACAATAAGTCAAATTTCATCATATTTAAATAAAATCGAAGATGGAGAATTTTATAATTGTCCCGTTGAAGCAGGACAATTTTGGAACTTTAACAAAGATTTTCCAATGCTTGGAAAACTCGCGTTTAATTTACTTTGTATTCCCGCAACATCAGTCAATGTTGAAAAATTATTTGGAAAATTACAACTTTTTACTAATAGCGGAAAAGCAACAACTGTTGATGAAATGTATGAAACTCGTGCAATGTTAGCTTTTAATAATCATGTCACTTCGGGTTAAATTTTTGTGCCTTTTAATATTTTGTTTGCTTTTGTTTATGGATGGATGGATATACGGTTTATTTGGTTGATTAATAAAACCAGAAAATATTAATGACTTTTTTCGAAATTTGATTGTGTAAATTTTAAAAATCTCCGATAGCTTTTATGTAAGCAACCAAAAAATTCCCTCCCACTTTTTGACCATTGTTAAAAATAAATGTTTGTATATTTCAAAATCACTCACATTTCAACAATGGGATAATCATCAATTTCACCGCCTTCATTTGGAGCTATAGTTGTCAATGGAGTTTCCATTTTTACAACAACAAAAAATCAAGCTTCAATCGAACGATTAATAAATAGCAAAAATATAAATATGGTGAATAACACAAGAGCAGATACAAGCAGCAGCAGCGGTAACAAATAATGATCGAAGAAAAGCCAAAATCGAATATGTAATAAACACGAGCGAAAGAAGAAGAAAAAAAGTGCAACACAAAGATAATCTATGTTTTTTTTAATATGTGCAAAAACGCTCCAATAAAAAAATAGCTTCCAAAATGCGTCTTCTTTTTTTGAATCACAATGAAATAGACGAAAAAAAAGATCAAATATGTATGTACGCGCAAAATTGGAGAAAAAAAGAGGAGACACATCAGCCAAAAATGGCATTTGAAAAAAGTTCAAAAGTAAAAAAGATGAGTCATTTGTTGGAAATAAACAACACACTGTAACATCGAAAAAATCGTTAAAAATTGGCTTTTATTTGCAGTTAAAAACAACCTTTAAAAAATGAAAGACAAAAGTAAAAAAATGTTAAATTCCAAAAAAATATTCTTTCTCCTAAAAAATAAACATCAAAGTCGAAGAAAAATTTTTTGGTTTTTGAAAACCAAGCTGCTGAAATTTCAAACAATGTTAATAGTTTGAAATAGCTATGAAATATTTTAAATCATTGATTCAATAATGGGTATTTCATCATAGTTGGTTGAATCCGATGTAACATAAGCGGGTCCATATAAAGCTCGAGAATGGATTTCAATAAATTCTTCATCGATTTTACAAAAATTCACATAATAGTCTTTGGGAACTAAATTGGTTTTAGGAATGTGATATGTTCCTCCTGGTGTAGCGCTATAAAAAGTGGAAAAGTAAAGAGAGAAAAGTTTGAAAAAGTTTGGAGTTGAGAAACTGTTAAAAAATAAATCTTCTAAAAAAATTAATAACACAGCTCAAACTTACCATATTTTTAGAATTACAAAATATGCAATTGCAATAACCAGAATTAAAATTATCAAAGCACTAAAAAACCAAAGTCTAAATAATTACAAAAATGGTTAAAGTTTTTTTACTTACATAATTATCCAACTAAAAGTGGATGATGATTCTGGAGTTACTGATGGCGTTGTTATCGTCGTCGTTTCTGCATTCGGCAAAGGTGTTGTTACAGCTTGTGTCGTTGGAATCACTAGCGGACTAGTTGATGGAAAATATGTGGTCGTTGTTGCTGAATGAGATTCCAAAGTTGTTGTTGTTGGTGCTGATAATATAATTGGACTAATAGTTGTAGGATTATGGTAGGCCACTGAATATTCATATATTGAAATAAATTTATGCACAGGTGTTTTAAAGTTAGGATCTAATGAAGGAAAAATTATTTCTTTATGATTACCAATATATCGGCGTCCATTAGTTCTTGAGATTATGCTTAATAAACCCATCATCAAAAATACACCAAACTGCATTTTAATCAGCTGATTCTTTTCTGCCAAAATAAAGCATTCAATAATGTCCAAACAAAAATTGACAAAGAACCTTAAAATTTAGACAACAACAAAAAAGCGTAAAAAAGCAACAATGAATCAAATGAAAAGGGTTCATTTTCATTTTTCTATCTTTCATCAATAACGCATGAATCACAATTTTGTTCCTTAAAATTTATTGACGATTACATAAATACAATACAAATATAATACAAATACAATACAAAAAATAGAGAGAAGCAATGACAATGGATCAAAAGATAAGTTCGGTAGCATAAAAGTATCCATGAGATCATTTCATTTATTCCCAATCATAAGGATCATCAAGATTCACTTTGCAAATGTTTCCTGCCTGAAAGAAAAATGGTTGTTAAAATAAGTTTGTGGAAGAAAAATTTAACTTACAAGCTTCAAAGTTTCATAAATATAAGTATAATCGATTCTGTCAGAATAAGTCAAGTTGTCGATATATTCAAGGATTGATGAAAATTCTTCCCGACATTCAAGATCAGCAAATAATTCACCACGGCGTTCTTTTCGACAATCTTCTTTGACTTTTTTGACTTCATTTCGATCAGATAATCTGCGCCATGGAAGACCTTGCATTTGAACCAAATCGAGTAAAAGATACACCCAGGATTCACAATCGTCTAAAAATTAAGGCGGTTAATATGTTCGAATAAAAGATACGTTTTTACCTTTTGGTCCCATTTCAGTATTTTTATGACATGCTAATGATGCAAAACGTATGGTGCCTTTGAAGCCAACACTTTGTCGAGGGGCTTTAACTTCGAGTGAACCAGATTCAGTAATTTTCTTGAACATTCGAGCAATACCAAAATCCAGAATGTAAACTGTATGAGACTTTGAACCAGGACCACAAGCATAATTAGCAGGCTTCAAATCCTAAAAATTGGGAAGTTAAGAAAAGTTAAAGTATCACAAAAAGCACGCATACCCGATGGATATATCCAGCACCATGTAAACCTTCCACAGCTTCCAAACATTGATGAGCAACACCAAGACCTGTTCCCATTGAGAATATTTTGAGTGGAAGTATTGCTTTTATATCAGCAAGAGATTTGCCAACAAGTTCCATGACCAAAAAGAAATATTTCTCTTTTTTTCCTCGATCAACTATATCAGTATAATGTCTCATAAAGCGTTCATTGTCTTTGTCGGATATGCCTTTGAATTCTTTGACAGCTTTGAGGATTGCTATCTGAAAAATGAATAACATTAGTTACAAAGAAAAAATACAAAAATATCTTCGCGGTTGCTTGGTTATTATAACTTCCAATGTTGGAAGCAACAGAACGATAAAAATTAGCAAGGATGAAAGTTGCGAACAACTAAAAAAAAAAAAGACAATCGTCAGTTTTTAGGCTGAAGCTTCGTTAGTGCGTTGAACAATATGCCGCCAACGTGTCTCACTCTTTCAGCGATCAAAAGCAAAAGATAATTCCCACCAAAAAAAACAATATGTAATAACTTTGTGAAAAATTATACCTCCATTTTCAGCTTTGAATGACGTCGTTTATCCAGCTTTTTTTCAACTTTGAGAGCATATTGTAATACCTTGTTTTTTTCATCATGTACCAAATACACTGCACCAAAGCCGCCTAAAAATTTTAAAAATAATAAAGCCATAGTAAATTATCAAAAAATAAATATACCTTCTCCAAGCATTTGATCAATGACATAAACAGCTTTGGGTGAATCGATGAGTGCACCAGCACGAATACCAAGTTCATTTTCTAAATTTTCTTCAGGCATTTTCTTTTTTTAATTGATGAACGACGACAATTTAGCACAACCGAGCACGAATGAAAAAAAATGAAGATAAATGAATTTATTTTATTTTGCCTAATAAATTACAAAGCTTGAATGAAACTATTTATGATAATTTTTGAGTAAAGTTTTGTCGACTGCATTATAATATCATCATTTTATTATTATTTTTTTTTAAACGTTGAAACAACACGTGTGAATTATGCCACCACTGCTTTTAGATCAACTAAAACGTGAGATGAATAAAATAAAGGGTAAATTTTTTTATATTTTAAAAATATTTATATCAATTTTTTATAGCTCGTGAAAGATATTCAGAAAAAAAGAAAGTTGCTCAAGGTTTGATATTTTTTTAATAGCATGAAACTTTATTATTTCTTTCATTTTTAGCACGAGACGTTTTAATCAAAGTCGCAAATTTGGATGTAACTGAATTATTGGATGCTTCTTCGTCTGAAAATCAACAGAGTGTATGTTTCTTTATTTCATTAAATTTTTTAAAATTAACTTTGGAAATACAAAAAAAACTATATATCCTTTTACATTAAATTTTTTAGGATCAAAATATTGCTAATGGAAGTGAAAAAGGTGATGCAACATTAGAAGTTGCTCCAGTAAAATCGGCGCGCTCTGATGTCGATCCATTTAAACGACTTGAACTCAAACTTGTAAATTCTTTTTATCTGAAAAAATGTGTAACTATTCTTTCTTTAATCACTGAAATTTCAGGAAGATGATGAACAAAGTGAATTGAGTGCTTTTTCCGGAGATGATGTTAGCTCGATTTATGCTTCATCGGTTTGTGATGATGAGTATTATATTATTGTAAGTCATTTTAATTTAAACAATAATGTTAAAACCATTTTTATGTTTATTGGTTTTAGCCAATGAAGAAATATGGTCGACGTGTTCCTGAGCTTCCATCTTTCACGGATTGCTATTTTGAAATATGGAAAATGTTTGATTATTTGAAAATATTTTGGTAAGTGTTTTATACTGAATTGCTATGAAATAAGACTCATTTTGATTGTAATAAAAGTATATATTACTAATTTTTCAGGCAATATGTTACGGATTTGAACGAAACTCGAAAAAAAATCATCAAAGATATCAACCAAAAAACATGCAAGCCTCGTTCATTCTCAATTTATGATGTTACTCGTCTTAATGGATTGCTTACTTTAATTGAAACTGATATTAATTCAATGGCTCCAGCTATGACAAAGTTTAAAGCTACTTTTGTTCAAGATTCAAGTAAAAAAGTGGTTTTATTTCAAGGGTATAAATATGCTAAAGTTCCATGGCGTCCTTCGTTATTTTGCTGTACATATGATATTGATTATAAGAATGACCCTGCCTTTGGATCAAATTATAAATGCAATGGACATATTTATCTGGATGAAAAAGGATTTCTTCAACCTGGAAGCTTTGCAAAGCATTGTCATGGTCCTATTGAAGAAGTAAGTTGAACAAAAACAAAGATTTTTGCTATTTTTGATAATAATTTTTGAGATTTACTGTCATTATTAAAACCATGTTTTAGGGAATCAATGATCCAACTTTTGATTTACCATCGCCTTCTCGAGCAACACTTCGTCGAATAACATCAAATGGGAATGTACAAGGAAAAGACATCAAACTGTATCAATTTTTGATTGCAAAGTTACAAGAAACTTCTGAATATCGGTAAGAATCATTCTAATTAAACTTTTAAAACAAAAATAATGATCTAAATTTAGTTTAGATAATAAAACACACTTTTTTAATTTTTTTTTCTAATATTTTTTTTTCAGGCGTAAAGCTCAATTGGTTAAAGAAAGCACCCAAATTGTGGTTGATGAATTAGAAAAGTTAAGAACATATGTTCCTACTGAATTTGAAAAATGTAAGTTTTTGCCGAATCTTTTTTCATCAATCATTTCATTATTTAGCTGACAAAATGAATTTATTATCGTCTATCAAATGGGTTGAATTCATTCTGCTTCACATCAAAGTTGATAACGTTCAGTGAAATGGATTCTCATCGCTAAAATTGGAAGTTCTTTCATCGATGATTATGCCTTCATCAAAAATTATCTGATTTTCATCTAAAACTTTTGTATAAATTTGTATGTGTTTCTTCTAGGTTTATCTGTGTATTTAAAACTATATAAATTATTCATTTGTAATGCGTTGGATTATTTTATGTACGACATTAGAAACTGTATTTTTATCAGCCGATAATGTTCCGATCACAACCAAGCTTTATACAAAATGCCTAAACAAAAATCGAAAAAGGGCTTTAAAATTTTCGCAAGAACAAAAAGCAACAAAAAAGTAACAATGAATCAAAATGATAATAGTTCACTTTTATTTTTTAATCTTTCATTAATGACGCGTGATACACAGTTTTGTTACATAAAATTTATTGGTGATTACATGAATACAATACAAATACAATACAAAAATAGAGAGAAGCAATGACAATGGATCAATAATTAAGTTTCATAGCATGTAAGTATCCAGGAGATCATTTCATTTATTCAGAATCATAGATGAACGACGACAAATTAGCACAACATAGCACGAATGAAGAGAAATGAATTTATTTTAGTTGAAAGATAAATAGTACTTCATATTTGGAATTCTTGTTGCAAATTGTGCAAGTTTTGTTGATATGTTTTCTTCCATAGGGTAGTCGTTGCACACATAAACGCCGGAAGTAGGTTCCACTGGAAGAGGTATAAATATAGGTTCTTTTGATACATTTTTAAAATATTCATGCGCCATAACATTTGTAAGCCGTTTGACAGGATCAGCTTGTATAAGACCATGAATAAATTTTTTGGCAACTGGATCAGTGATTCCTTTGAGATTTGGTGGTTTGTTTAAAGCAGCACTTTGAATTTTTTCATCAGTTTCACCAGGAAATGGCTCGTCTCGTTGAAGTAAACATGCAATCACGACTCCATATGACCATAAATCAGAAGCAACTCCAGCAGCTTTTTTTTGAAATACTTCAGGAGCGCAAAATGTAGCATTTTGAAGTGGAAGAACAATATCGCCATTTTTGACACTTTGAGAGAAACCAAAATCAATGAGTCTAATATGACCAGTAAGAGTAAAGACGATATTGTCACATTTCAGATCACTAAAAATGGAATGAATTAACGAAAAAAATCAATAGCATATAAAATAAACTTACCCATGCGTTAATTTTCGAACATGTAAAAATTTCAAAGCATCAGCTATTTGATATGTATTGTTTGTTTTGCTTTTGGAGAAATATGCGATAAAATTTTACCATCTTTATTAGCATAAATTTGAAAGTTGAGATTTCCTCCTTTGAAATATTCCATTATTAAACACCATGAAAGCCCATGATTGAAACCACTATAAAGCAGCTTTGGAAAATATTTACAGCCCATTGATAATACATTGACTTCTGCTTGCACTTCTTCCAATGATGACACAAATACAAAATTTTTTTCCACAAGATCACGTTCTTTAGCATTAATTGTGACAGTCCAAACTTCACCATAACTTCCTTTACCAACTATGGCTATCTCTTGTACTTTAAATACAAATCTAAGGCATGAGATTTCGATAAACTTTCTGAAACGATAAAATTTAAATAGACAAAAGAATCTTTGCTCTAAAGAAAAAATTGGGTTAACGAAATATTACTTACTCATATTCTTTTTTCCATTCTTTGATGCATATCCACCATTTATTTTGATGAAGTCCAAAAATATTTGGAGGAGTGAGATCATTTTTATGCATAATTAATCGATGAAGGTAAGTAAACATCGCTAAAACTTCTCACTGATGAGATCTGACATACTTGATTTTTTCAGTATGTAAATTTTCTGTAAAATTTTTAATTTTCCGCATAATAAATTTAACAAAAGTTGTGATTTCAAAGAATTATTGGAAGACCTTGATTCAACTTCATTTTCATCATAGTTGATAAAGTTTTGTGAAACTGAATGGTCAAATTCGTTTTCATCCGTTTTTTCTCTCCTTTTCAATGGAACGATTGACAAAAAGCTGATTATCGAAACTTTTTCAAACTATTGCTGGCAACAAAAGCATTAATGCTTCAAAATCTTTCTGCCTTTTCTCTTTGAAGCATAAATGAGTAAAAGGTTAGAGGATACAGAAAAGTGCAAAATTCAATCTCGCAAAATTAAAATTAGCAAATGAAGACAGAGAGTAAGAAAATGTTGTACTGTAGCAATTTATTACATTAAAAGCACATTAATAATTATTAAATAATACAAAATAATCAATCAATAAATAATTACAAAAAAATAAATATAAGGCAAAAATTAAACCCAAAAAAGAAAAACAAGTGAAAGGAAAAAATATAAAAACCAAACAAAATATCCCGTATTTAAAAACAATGAAAAATGAAATACTATTAATCGGAGAAGTGTTCTTTCCATAGCCATTTTTGATAAGGATTTTCATCATCACATGTTTGTAATTTTGCTTCAGATGAACCAGAATCTTCAGCAGCTGTGATACAAGTATTTGCTAGATGAGCCATAATTTGTTGAGTTTCACGATTGTATTTGAATTCACCACGAACATTTCCTTTCTGACAATGACCAGTACGAAGAACATTTGAATGTGAAGTAATGCACCATTCACCTTGAGCCATTTGGCCTTCTTTATTTAGACGAATGAGTTGATTTCCACCATAACCATGACATGGAGTTGCACCAACAGTACCAGGAATAGCTCGACCCATAGTGTCAATGCATTTACCAGATTTAGGATTTTTAGCTTCACCCCATACATCGTTGTCAGGAAGCAATGGAAAGCTTTTAGGAATATCATAAGCAACATTTTTCATAAACCAATCAAACGATTTGCATTGAAGATTCTTGCGAAGTTCAAGTTGAGCAGAAATATCACCAGGATTGCGATGTTGAGCTTGAGGTTCACGAATGTAATAATATTTTTCATATTCATCCATCCATGTTTTGACTACACGAACCATATTCTAAAACAACGAAAGTAAAATAATAACAAAAAAAGAGTCATAATCTTACTGTTGAAATAACAGGTTTACCAGTGAGTTTACCAAATCCATAAGGCATATGATTACGATAAACATGACCAACATGAGAACATGGAACAAAAAGAATTCCTCCGCCACACATCCATATTTTGAACGAAAGTTCATATTGTTCACCACCCCAAATTTGCAATCCAGGATCATAATAACCAAGTTCAGCAAACCACTTCTTATCAATGGCAAAAAGACCTCCAGCATGAGTTGGTGAACGGAATGGTTGAGAATTATGTTGTCGAGCATTCTTTTCTTCTCTTGAAATTTCTGTTTCTTTATACAAAAGTCCCCATTCAAATATTCCACGAAAATGTACATCAGCAGCGCCATAAACTCGACGATATTCCCATGTTGTCATATCGATTCCATCAATAACAGGAACAGTCATCACCTTTCTGAAAGTTTCAACGATGAGAAATAAAGTTAAATGTGATGAGAAACTAACCGATTTCTTCGAATTGGAGCTAGTAGAGGTACAAGCCAATTTCGGTTAACTTCACAATGAGCATCTAAGAATATAACAACATCAGAGGTAGCAGCAGTAGCACCAATTGTTCTTGTTCGAATCAGACCTTCACGTTCTTTGTTTCGAACCAACTTGACAATACCATTGAATTGTTTGATGTAATTATCAAGTTTTTCTTTCAAATGATCTGAAAAAATCATCGGTAAACGAGAGCAACAATAAAATCATAAAGCTTGCCTTTATCGCTGAAATCATCAACTAAAATAATTTCTTTGAGATATCTTGGATCAGAACGTTTGAGTACAGAATGAACAGTTCGAAGCAGTGGTGACCATCCTTCATTATGAAAAGCAATAACAACACTAGCTGTTGGTAGATCTTCAGGATAATGCCAATATTTACATCTATAAAACAAAGTTTTCGTAAAAGATAGTAACATTTGTATGATAGTTGCTTACTCATCCATTCTAACATCAGGAAGACTTCGATTCATGGAAATCATATCAGATACATGAGTGTTGAATCCAAATTCAGAGAAAGCGCGTTTAACTTCAGGAAGATTTGCATCAATTTGAACGGGTTTACCAAGTTCGCCTAAAACAAGAAAAATAGTTAATAAAGTTAAGAATGATCAAAGCAAGAGAGTGATTATTTCAACAAAAGACAAATTTCTCCTTCCAACTACTTCGTCACAATAGTGTCAAAAATCATATTATTTCTTTTCTTGTTAATTTCATTCAATCATTTGAGCTTACCAGGTGTTCCAGCATCAATTTCTTCAGCAGGTTCAAAGTTTCCAAGATCATCTTTTAATACTGTATCAGAGTCTTCAGTGCCAGGTAATTCTCCATGTTGATCAACGGGTTGAAAATTTAGACGACCACCTTTGATATGAGTGAAATGTTCTCCACCACGTTCCTAAAAATCATATCCATTAATTTTCAACCATTTTTCAAAACAAAAAAGCAACATACCTCAGGTGAATCTCCAAATGAAGCTAATAAAAATATTACACAGAATAGAATAACAGCAAATGTAACAAATTGAATTGTTCTAAAAAAAGAAGTATGAAAGTTAACCTTGAATATAAAATATAAATAAACGACTCACTGATGTCTAAAAAGTCTTCGAAATTCATGGAATTTACGTCTCAACGACATGCTTCGACTAGCAGCAGATTTTAACTTTTCATCGATAACTATTTGAAGCTCTTCTCGTGCTTCTGGGAATCGATTCATTCAAATTTTTGAAAGAATGAATGAAAAAATATTCGAAGAAAAAGCCAACGCGGCTTTTTTTAAATGCACGCAACATTGTTCCTTTTTTGCATTGCCACGACTTTAAATAAAAACGCACACACTTTTCCCCAAATGTCTCCCTATCTTCTTTTTTGAAGCAGAACAACAATTGATGTTTATTTTTAAAATATTTTTTATGATGAATAGGACTAATTTTTATTAAATGAATAAACTTTACCATGTAATGATTTTTAAACTCAAAATGCAATATGAAGAGAGAAAGCATATACTTATTAAAAACTTATATCAAAGTTTACCTTCTTCAAGTTCTTCGTAATCTTTTGGATACTTTGATCTGGAAGAGAAAGAGATAGCAAAAAAAAAAGAAGAAGCAGAATTTGGAGGTTCAAAAGCTGAATGTTTAAAATCGCATTTATTGTTTGCGTTTGTATTAGCAATAATTTCTAACTCGCAATCATATTTGAGTTTGATAATATTTCAAGATGGGAAGCGTAACTTCCATTGAAGAGGTGGACATAAACCTTGAACAAATTTTGATTTCAAGGAATTAATGTTTATCGAAAATGTCTTTTCTTTCTTCCGCCCTCAGCTTTCCATCAAAATGAATTTTATCGCTTGAAGGTATTGGCACTGCTTGGTTTTTCTTGATGGATTAGATTTGAAGGCTGACAATTTTCTAATGGTTTTTCTCCATCTTCTTTCCCGGTGATGCTGGTTTTATTGTGGCATTATTTTTTGCTTTTGTTGAATTTGCTTCTTTTTACTCATAAATGCTTTTTAATGGTTGCTTTAAAATCAAAGTATCACATGTTTGAATACTCTAATTTTTATTTTGATGCCAGTGTATTTACTTTTGCTAAAGTATCTCTGTTATTGAAAGTTGAAAAGTTGAAGTTAAAAATGGTGGAAGATGTCACCGTTATCGAACTTTGTTTTAACTTTTTGCTTTTTATAAAGTCATGCTACATATGTACATATTTGATCAGGTATTAGTGCAGCTGTTATTCATTATAGGCTTTTAGATACAAAGAACAAATAATTTCTTTATACAAAATGTTTGAAGTGCTAAATATTATCCAAACTTTAGCTTATGTAATTGCTTTTTTTACAAAACATCTGTTTCATAAAAAAGGTTAAATTATTATTTTATTTTTAGAAATAATAATCTTGCAAATTGATGAAATAAATCAAAGGCGGAGCAAAGGCATTTATTATTATTTTTTTTTTCTTCAGGTGTTATTATTAAACCTCCAAAATTAACTTCTTTTTTTTTATTTCTTGAAGCGTTTTCTTTTGCTACTTTACAATTCGGCGGTTTTCTGTCTTCGATAGCCTTTCTTTTTTTACTGTTTTTATCCTCGAATGTTTTTTTTTATTCATTAACAAAAATATGAGGCTTCAACTTTTATATTTTCAAACAAACAAACAAAAAAACTTGACATTTACCATAAGTTTTTTTTTCATCTAATTTTCGCGTGTTTCAAGTTTTAAAACTTTTTCCTTTTCAAAGTTCAATAAAATAAAATAAAAAAACAGTTTTTTTTTCGTTTCCGTCGAAAGTACTATGTAAGTTAGTAAAGGTGTTGCTCATAGCAACAACAATTTCATGCGTATGTAAAAAAACTTTAATTTTTTCACACGAAACAGAAAAGAATTTTGTTTTCTAAAACATTTTTTTCGTAGTTTTTTTTCATTATTATTTTACCGCTTTCTTAAACAATTAAATTTATTGTTTTGATTTGTGAAAAAAATAAAAAACTAATTTTTTAATTTCTTTTTCTCATTCATTCTCATAATTTTTTTTGTAGTATTATGGGAAACCCCTACGTAATTGTTGGTCACGATGATGAATTGTTAATTAATACAAATAATGAAGAAAGAAATTTATTTTCTTCTTCTTCATGGCTTTGTGGCGGCAATAGCGGCATTTCAGGCAATAATCGAGGCTACGGAACAATGCGCTACTTTTGCTCTGTAAGTTTTTAATTTTTTTAATTTTAATTTTTTAATTATTAAATAAATAAATAAATATATGAGAGAATATTAGAAGGTTAATAAGATTGGGATAGGAGGCTAATGGGGTAATGGTTTTGTATGGTGTCTTCAAGAATTTGTAAACTAAAAAGATAGTTGCTAATAATAATTTTACTTGTCGGAAATCGAATCAAATTTTGCTGACTATAAAGATACTGTTTTTTTTGTTGGTCAAGACCGGTGGCTTCTTCCAACCTAATAAAGGTTTTATTGAACCATCCATTGTTTTATACTTTTGTTTCAAGCACCAAACTGACAAAGTTAACAACTGTGAGCTTGCGGCGATATTCCAAAACTTTCTCAGTTCGTAATTCCCGAAAGAAAAGTTTTTTGTTTTGTTTTTTCGATAAACTTGCTAGCTTTTTTTATTATTTCTTTTTGAGATTACTGTAGTGTGCCACCTCATGGCGGCCTTATGATTATCATTATCTTTTTTTTTACTGTAGCTTTTTGTATTTCAAAAACGAATGAACACGCGTTTTTTTATTATTTCGCTATAATTAAAAAATATGTTTTGGTACATAAAATCTTTGTTTTTATTTGCTTCATTCTTTTTTCACTTTTTTTAAAATAAAAACCACGTAAACACCCATACTTTAGTGAAGCAAAAATTAATGATGAAGAAGTGTTTACGAAAATAATAACTAACGAACCAACTCTTGATTTTTCATTCAGATAAAGTATTAATTAGTTTTTAGCAAAGATTTTTAATAAAAAATTATGTAATAATTAAATAATGCGGAGAATATCGACCTTGTTGATCTTTTTACTTTGCAAGAATGAGAAGTGTGTCAAAAATTGCAATGAAACTTTGAATATTTGTACTTTTTACAAACAAATTTTTTTGGGAGGTTAGAGATTAATAGAAATTTAGCTATGAAAAAAATTTGATCGCTAAAACTTGTTATGGAAGCTTTATGGGACTAAAGTTTGATTTTTGAACACCAGCTAATCTTAAACTGTTAACCTCAAATTTGAAATAATTTAGAACTTTTTATTTAAAAAATCATAATCTCTTTTTTTAGTACCTTTTCGACCCAAACTTCGTTTCCGAAGTTGCACTCATTATTGATCCATTTGCATCAAAATGCATCATACATGATCCACAAACGGAAAAGCATCGAGTAATTAAAATAAACCCATTACGTGAGTCACTCATTTTTTTTTCTTACTTCCACGAGTTTATTAAAAAATTTTGTTTGCGCTTTAGGTGATTCACATCTTTCACAAGATATTATTCATATAATTAATTATCTTTCAATACAACAAAATTGCTTAATTAAATGGATAATTTGTATAGGAGAATTAAATAAATTACAAAAGCATGAAATTGAAACTTCGATTGAAACCATGTTTGATTATCGAAGTGTATATTTCGTGGATAAATATGAAGGACATATCATGTTTTTATTATCTCAACTTGGAGCCACATTTTCACCAAATGAAAATGTTGGAATTATTGTTGATAAAAATACTTCCGCCGATGCTTCGCTATGGAAATTATTTAATGGAAAAATGGTAAAATATCGCGAATCCAATGTTAATGGCACTGGGATAAATGGAGGTCTCACAGTTGATGATTTAAAAATCCTTAAAGAAAATCTTCTTGAAACTCGAACTTGTGATAATTGGATAATGGAATATGGCGAAAGTAAATTAGTTTTGGAAAAATTTTTTGATTATAAAATTCATGAAACTTTTCTCATGGTTGGTCTTGGATATCGTTCGCTTGCTATGATTGAAAACTCAACATATAATTATCTTTCTGGTGGACTTTATTATGCTCAAATGATTTTAAATAAATGCAGTCATTCATCAATAATTATTGGAAAAGATTTAATTGATGAAGCAACCATTAATGTTGAAAAGAAATCATCAAATCCAACTTGTTGCATACTGTAAAATTTTTTTATAAAATGTATGCTTCATTTATTTTTCTTTTATCGAATTAAAGTTTTTGTTATTATTTTTTTCGTAATTAATTTATGCTTACTTATTAATCATATCTATCATTTACTTATTCATGGTTAAATTACAATAATTAAAAAAAATATTATTATTATTAATCATATCTCAAACTCCCTCCCTTTGGACTTTCTGAGCCCATTAATCTTATGTGCGAATTCGTCCATTTCCTTTTCTTTTGACTGTTGCTTTTGTTCATAATTTGTATGTATAAAAAAGATTTGTACATACATGTATCTGTGAGTACTGTATCTCGATTACTCTTTTACTTTAACATTAATTATTAATAAATGTTGTATCAGTTGAATTAATCTTGTGAGAAAAAAAACACTTTTTATTTTATATTTTTTATAATCTTAAAAGTGAATGCAAAAGTTACCACAGGTGCTATTTTGCAAGATAAAATGTACGTATTCCTTAAAAACTAATAGCAAAGTCAAAAGACTAAAAGCTATACGAAAAATTATTTTAGCATTGGACATACTAAATGTACTAAAAATAAATTGTTAAGCGATTTGCTTTTTGATGTCATCTTTAATTTTGGTTTTAAAAGCATCGTTTAAAACATTTGAAGTATTGTATAATCATTTTTGTAAAGAAAGAAAGCTTTTATGAAGGCAGACGGACACCAAAGCAAAGCTTCAATAATTCAATAAACACTCTAAAAAATCTTGAAATTTCTATTATCGCATAAATAATCTAGAGTCTTTTCTGATTCATATAAAAGCTTTGACTGCTTTCCTAAATAGACACTTTGTTATTTTTTCAAGAAAATGAAGCTGATACTTGGAGGTTAGCTTTCTCTTTCTTTTTTTGTTAAAATACGAAACTTTTTTTTAGTTTTCTGTTTGATTGCTTTAGTTGTTGGTGATGTTAAGCTTGATTCAGCTATAAAATGCGCCATGGAAGCAGAACAAAAATTAAAAGGAACTTTTTGCAGTGCTTTACCTAGAAATATTTTGTTTAAATTGTATAAAGAATTTAAAGAGTAATTAAATTTACTTATGTTCATAACGAGGATACATAATTTGTTTTAGCAACTTTACGCGTTTAGGCACTGCATGTAGTAGACTAGTTTATTTAAATGGCGGATGTGATGAAACACAATGGGTTCATATTTGTAATAAAGAAGCCGATAAATATAGAACATGAAGGTCAAGAAATGTTTGATCTTGCTCATAAATACTGTAATAAAACTGAAGATGTTGACGTAGTTAAAAAAGATCTTGCAAGCATCATTGAAAATCTTGAAAGACAAAGTACGTGGATTGGTGAAAGCGTCGATGATGACTCAATTTTTGATAGTGATCCAGCAACAAATTGTATCAAAAACGCTGTGCAAAAATTAGATAGAGATTTCTGTCCAGAATTGATTGATAAAACTAATGACCAAGAGTAAATCAATTTTTATTTTTGCGGTGAACTGCAATTGGTAACTAATTTTAGGACATATGCCCACCTAGCTATTAACTGTTACAAAAGATTATATGTAAGCAGTGAATGCGATGAAACTCAATGGTCTCGCATTTGCTACAATAACGCTCGTAGAATTGATGTTCAAAAAGAAGCTTTAGAAATGGTTAAATTTGCTTATAAATATTGCACTGAAAATGAAAGCGATCCAGATTTTGAATGCTATGCAAATGAAATTTTAGATGGTAGTTCATGTCCTGAAATACCTAAAGACGCTAACGAAAAATTAGATAAAGAGTAAAATTGCGTGTTTTCCATAACTCTTTAAAAAATTTTAATTTAGGACGATTACGAGATTATTAGCTTCATGCCATAAAAAAATTTATTTGGGAAAAGGTTGCAACGAAACCCAATGGACTCGAGTTTGCCTTAAGGAATTAGAGCCTATTGGACTTGAAGTACTCGATCGCCAAATGTATTACTATTGTAAAAAGGCTTGTGGAGATGAAATTGAAAATGATTCAGCTTATGAATGCTTTCAAAATGCAACAGAACAAATGATGACAGAAAAACCATGCCCCGAAGTTAATCAAGCAAGAGATCAAAAAGCCACCAAAGAGTAACTATCAATTTTTTTTTTGATTTTTTGAATAAAATTTTTTAGTGAATTGGCTCGTCTCCAAATTCTCTGTTATAAGCGATATTACTTAAATAATCATTGCGATGTCGCACAATGGGAAAACGTTTGCCATAAAATGGTAAACAAATTTGATATTAATGAGAACGATAATATTAATAGTCGCGAGTATTTACTAAATCATTGTAATGTCTAATTTCGTTTAATAATAAAGTTTAACCTTTTGCATTCTAAATGAATTTGACAAAGAAATTGATATTAGTGAAATAATAAAAAAAATTTTATTGTTTACTGAGTTTTTTTGTTCATTTTTCCAAAGAAATAAAATTTTAAAAACTTTTAGGAAAAATTATTTGCATTTTTTTCAACCATTTTAACTTTTAATAATTTTCTCCCTGTATCTAAAAAGACTTTTTTTTTCTTTTCTATTACACATTTCTTTGGAATTTTTAAAAAGGATGCGGCTATTATTTAGTTTAAAAACAGCATCTATTATCACTTTCTTATTTGCTTGAAGAGCATCTTATTTTCAAGTCAGTTGATCAAAGTATAGTTTTTTTATATCCCTATCACTTTTTTTGCACCTGCAATGGCCCAAAGACTAAGAAAGACGATTATTTTTATTTAGCAAGCATAAAAAAAAGAAGAAGAAAATATGATATTTTTCTTTGAAACATCATTTACTAAAACATCGTTCTTTTTCGCTTGCTGATTGAAATATTATTTTCTCCACTTTCTATTCTTTTTTAGTGAAAACAAGAACATTGGGGCCTTACCTTCGGTAAGTCCCTCAAACTAAACATACAAACAAACAATCTTCGAAACCGTTACATTTTTACAATCAAAACGTGGACATTTTACACATTAAGGTATTTTTTGAGAACCCTAGAGAGTAGACCTGCTTTTAGGAATTCTAAAAAATTATCAAAGGGGAGATTATGTGCTTTTTTAGAGGATGCAAAATTGGAAAAAAATAGAGTGCCCAAACACCCATGCGTGTCTACAACAATACAATTAAAATAAACAACATTGTCCATGGCCTTACAGGCTTACATTCCATTTTTCATGGTAAATTTTGGAGCCCTGCCTACGGCAGACCTCCTAAATTTTACAAAAAAATCTTCTCCAATAATCAACGGTTTCCTGGGCTATGCATTTCCATATCTCTCATATTCGGCTACATCTTAACCACTTCGAGGTCCATTCCATAGGTCTAATTACACATGGGCCCTTCAGGCCCCAAAACACATTTCAACCCAAAAACAACCAAATATCGAACCAAACATAATCAAATAATCACCCGAAAATCATTAAATATCAACCCGAAAACCATCTTACATCTCACCAAAAACAACTAAACATTCACCCAAAAACAACTAAATATCCACCCAAATATTATAAAAAAAATGTGCCGAACGCTTACATGTTTACAACAATGCAATTACAATAAACAACAGGGCCCTTCGGCCAACATTCCATTTTCATGGTTAATTTTGGAGCTCTGCCTTCGGCAGACCTTCAAAATTTACGATATAAATCGTCTCCAATTAACAACGATTTCTCTGGGCCACGCTTTTCATATATCTCATAGTCGGATATATCTTGACATCTTCGGGGTTCATTCCATAAGCCAAATTATACTTGGACTCTTCGGAACCAAATCCGTTTTGACCCAAAAACCACCAAATATCCACCCAAAAACAACTAAATATCCACCTAAAAATTTCAATGCAGACAATCAGAGAAAAAACAAATTTTTCACTTCCAAAAATGCTTTCATCAAAAAAAGCAAAGAGAAACTTTCGTGTCGAGAAAAATTTCAAAAAATGCAAATTTAAACTGGCCAAAACATGGACATATTCGAGAGTCCGAAACGTAAGACCAACATATTCGGAATCAGCGTAAAAAACTGATCTAGGCTATCGGGACAAAACAAAACAAAAGCAGAACCGACATACAAACATACAAACATACAAACATACAGACAGAAACGACATTCCAATTTACAAAGGAAGATGCGTCTAATTTTTGGAGGTTAAAATTTTAAGTTTATTAATTAGTTGTTTTAATAAAAATTAGTGATTTCAGTTTTATTGTTTCTGGTTACATTTGCTGCGGCTGAAGAAGATGCAGCGTATGAATGCTTTCAAAATTTCTTACAAAAAATGAACAATAGCTCATGTCCTTTAATTGTTGGCCCAGAAAAAAATTATTTAAACGATCGAAAGTAAGCTTAACTACATATTTTTTTCTAACTTAATAAAAACGTGATTTTTTAAAGAAATCATTCACGTTTATTTACTTCGTGTGCCAAAGGACATTATTTGATTCATGGATGTAATGAAACTGAATGGGCTCGAGTTTGCACTAAACAAGTTGCTAACCTTCCTTCCTCTTGGTACTCATATAAGCTCCAAAATCCTAATCTTCGTTGGGAATATTGCAATGAAGGTGTAAATGACCAAGATTATGAATGTCTTAATAATGCTTTACGCCTTACCAATAATGAATCATGTCCTGAAGTTAGAGAAGCAATGAAACAAGATTTAGATTACAAGTAAATAATTTTTCTTTAGATAATTAAGCCAAATTTTCGTGAACTTTTTCTTTTTAACACGCGAGAATTCAGCGATTTTACGAAGTCATAAAACAAAATCCATTTATTAAATAAAAACTATTAAATCGAACAATATTCGCAAAAAAATAACTTTCTTCTTTTTTAGAAAGCTTGTAAGTATGACAACCAGTTGCATCAAAAAACATTATTTAAACTATGGATGCATTGAAAATGCATGGAATAATGTATGCAATAAAAGATTCGATTCTTTTAATGTTGATGCTAACGGAGGTCAAGAAAATATTGATATCGCCAAAATGACTTGTACCGAAGAAATTGAAGATTCAGCTTACGATTGTTTTGTAAAAGCAACCAAACAAATGATGAATAGCAATTCTTGTCCAGAAGTTTCTCACGCTTCAAACCAAAATGCCACTAAAGAGTAATTTCCAATACCTTTTTTTGCTTTTATAAAAATCTATCTTTTATTTTTAGTGAAATTTTCCGTCAACAAATGCTTTGCTATAAGCGATATTTTCTCAATAGTAACTGTGATGTCGCTGAATGGCAACGTGTTTGTAACAAATCTATCAAAAAACTTCCCGTTGAAATGAATGGTCAAGAAACCATCGACCTTGCTTTAAAATATTGCAATGTTTAAATTATTTTTACTTTCTTTAAACTTGAAATGATTTTTTTTTCTCGTCAAAATAAAGTCCTGATCATTTAATTATTTTGTGTGATGGACAAAAGGTTTTTTAAGTGAGGCAAAATAAACAAACAAAAAAGTTGGTGAATCACTTTTATTTTCCTTTAACAAAAAAGCAGATACCAATCTCTAAACGCGATGAAATAATATTATTTTGGCCGGCCATTCTCAGCACGTGTTTTATCACATAAACATTTTTTATTTTGTTTTTGTTTTTGTTTTTTGACACTTTCACTTTGAGTCTTCGGAAAACAAGAAATTCATTCAATTTTTTTATTAACAAATTTTCCTCCGAAAGTTTGGTAGAGAAAATGAAGATAATATTTGGCGGTAGTTTTCTTCCATTTTTTAGTTTGCGACAATAAAATAAATTTTTTTAAGTATTATTTTTAATTACTTTTGTTGTTGCTGAAAATGATACAGCTTTTGAATGTCTTTCGAATGCATTTCAACAAACGCCTAGAAATTTATGCCCTGAAATACCTCAAATCGATGATAGTGGCCAAAATCAAAATTCTGATATAAAGTAATTTTATTTTTTTTCCTTTTCCGTCACTAAAAAAGCGATCTATTTTAAGGGTAGTTACTCGGCTTTCTGTTACTTGTTACAAGGGCCAATATTTGAATGGCGGATGTAATGAAACCGAATGGATTCGTGTATGCAATAAACGAGTCGATAATCTCAAAGCTGAAAGTTACAGTAATGAAACTATGGAATTGATGAGAAAGTTTTGTAATGAAGATGAAGAAGATCCTGCTTTTGAATGCTTCCAAAATTCTTTACGGAAAATGAAGAACACAAGTTCTTGCCCTGAAGTAATTTTATATACAAACTCATATATTGGACAAAATAATTATGATAAAAAGTGAGTTATCTGAAGCTTTTTTGCTCTTACGCGAAATTAGAAAAGTTCAACTTTTTCATTTTCAAAAGTTTTCATTAAGCTATCAAGGTTTTAGAAAATTGACCCGTATGGCGATTGCATGTTACAAAGGACAATATTTAACTCATGGATGCAATGAAACTGAATGGATTCGAGTTTGTCGAAAAAGAGCTGATAAACTCGATGCTCAAATAAATGGTGAAGAAACCATAAAACTTATGCTAAAATATTGCGACGAAGAGGAAGGTGATGTAGCTTTTAATTGCTTTCAAACTGCAGTCAATCAAATGACAAATACTTCTTGTCCTGAAGTTATTTATGCCACAAATCAAAATGACACCAAAGAGTAACTTTCTTATATTTTTATTAGTGTAATGAAATTTTATTTCTATTTACATTTTTAGAGAAGTTGCAAAACAACAAGCAGCTTGTTACAAGAGATATTATTTAAATCACAAATGTGATATTGCCCAATGGAAACGTATATGCCATGTTATGGTTAATAAAGCCTCATTTGAAATGAATGGTCGGGATGCTCTTCATTTTGCTCGAAAATATTGCGATGTTTAATAATTTTTTAAACCAATTAATGTTTGATTTTATGCCTTTTTAAATGTGTAATAAATCAAATCTTGAATAAAATCTTTGTGGTCGAACATTAGAAATTTATTTATATTTAATTTTAAAAGCCTTTTTTGTGTAAGGAGTGTTTTGAGTTTTGATCTTTTCAATTTAGCTATGAGTATTTTTAGATTTTTTTATTCATCATGAACGCCCTAAAGTTTAGATTCATTTGTTTTTGATTCGAAAATATAAACAATCATTTGAGTTTTTAAGTTTTTCTCAATCACTTAACAGACTACCATCGTTTGCTTGTTGATTGATAGAGTGTTTTTATCTCGTTTAAAAAACAAAAATGCGATTAATTCTTGGTGGTAAGATATGGGTTTCAGTTAAATGGTAAATAATTATTTTTAGTCTTTTGTTTAATTGTTTTTGGATTTGCAAATGACGATGACGCTTACACTTGCTTTGAAAATTCAACCGCGCCTATGATTAACAGTTCTTGTCCATAAGTTATTTATGCTAAAAATCATAATGCCACCATAAAGTAATTACTAACTTTTTTTATTTATCAAATTCTTTTTTAAAGTGAAATTACGGGGCAACAAATATCTTGCTATAAGCGATATTATTTAAACCGAAGATGCAAAATTGAAGAATGGCGCCGAGTTTGTAATAAAATGGTTAACAATCTCCCAGTTGGAACAAATGATAATCCTCTATCATTGAGTCTTATGCGAAAACATTGCAACGCTTCTATGTTTAGCCTTGATCCAGCTTTTAATTGTTTAAAAAAGGCTATCAGACTAGAAGAAAGGTTTATCGGTTGTGATGAACTCACTGATGCCCAAGATAACAATGCCCCAGAAGAGTAACAACTATCCTTTTCATGCATCAATAAACAATTTGTTTGTGATTTTAGGATCATTTTTAACCAACATATAGCTTGTTATAAGCGTCATTATTTAAGCCACCGCTGTGATGTAAATGAATGGAGACGCGTTTGTATTGAAATGGTTAAAACTCATCTTTTTAAAGATTATTATCTAGTTCTTTTTCCTATTGCTTTCGAATATTGCAAGGTATAAATATTATTTGTTTTAACCAAATCAATATTCGCAATATTAATTTCAATGATTTAAGTAAAAGTTTTTTGTGTTCATTTTTAAAATTTTTATTTCATTTTTATAAAACTTTAAAAAGCCAAAGTTTAGCTTTCAAAAACAGATTTATCATAACAACAAAACTATTTTTTGCTTTGTTATTCATTTTCTTTTTTGTATTCTAAAAATTAACTTTGCTCTTTTTGAAAAAATATATTCACAAATAGTTTTTAAAAAGAAAAAACTTTGGTTATGTTGTGTTAAAAAAAGCTTCATTTTTTATTTCTTTATTTTTAAATATTTTTTTTCTCAAACATTTTTGTATGCTGTTTTTTAGTTTAAGGGTTTATAAAACTGATAATAATCCATCCTTCTTTTGAGGATTAAAGAAAACACCTTCTTCCTTTTTTAAATCTACAAAAAAATGTAAAGTCAAATATAAATCCAGGCGAAAAAAGCTTTTAAATACATGCATTTGCGTATTAAGAGATGGCGGTATTAATGAGTCAAAGAGTTTATGCATTTTTATGTAAGAATTTATAATGGCAAAAAATGAATACATCAGCAGTATTAATAATGTTTAGGCTTTTTGAGAAACAAAATGGCGAGATTTGCTTTAAAAAAATTCTGGTTGCAAAGTGTAAATTTGAGAAAAAATATGAGTCAGCAATATATTCATTCCTTCGTGTTAAACATAGAAACATCGCTTATCACGATATCTCAGATAATCAGACCACTTCGAACTTGTTTCATAATCAACGAAAAAAAAGTTTATCGAATTAAAACGTTTCGAAACCACGATCATAGAAAGTTTATTTCTTAATCGAAAAGTTGATAGATTTCAATATCAAAGCAGTCGTCTAAAAAAATTAACCATTTTCATGAAAGCTTTTTTACAAGATTTGTTTCAAGGTTAAACTTTCTTCCGATCAAACAAAAAAAAAACCAGCTGTTCGAGACTAATTTATCCATCATGCATTTGAAACAACTAAACAACCTTCAAAAAAAGGAGATGATTGTTTCTGATTCATTAAACCTTCTTTCATTTTCGTCGCTAAACAAGTCTTCTCCAGAAGAAGAAGAAGACCCAGTAATCATTCAAATGACTAAATTTAGAGAGACCGACAAAATTTTTTGCTGATTACATATGTAAAATAATGTCAATTCAGATTTATCAAAAAAGTTATTTCAAAATTGGCCTTAATTTTCTTTCCACCTTTTAAACAAAAAACTAAAGTTTAGTAATATATGTTTTTAATTTCATAAATGTAAAAAAGTATCTGTAACACAAAAAAAAGCTTTTTTAATCAAAGGTTATGAAAATACAAAAAACATTATTTTGTACTTTTTCATACATTTTTTGCCGGAGATAAATAACTCCTTACTTTTTTTTTCTTCACTTTCTTGAGAAAAGGAGAAAAGTGGGTGTCAAAACTCGAAGTACAAATTAAATCTCTTTCTTCTCTTTTTTGTGTTTAAAACAAAAAAAATATATTGAGAATGTAAGAATTTTTTCTTTTTTTAAAAAAAAAGTCTGGGAAAAAAAGAATATATATATATTTTTTCTTATTCTAAAATAAAGCAGAGCGGTGGTTAAAAAACACTGTTATTAAAAAAAAGAAAATTCCCTCCTTTTTTTTCTTCGAAGCTAGCTTGTTGCTGTTTGCTTTTATTCATTGGCTTTGAAAGAAAAGAACAGAGTCAAGGTAGCGGCTTTTATTTATATTTGGCATTTTCTGGTGAAAAAAAGAAATTCTTTAAAAAATATTTTGAATTTTTGAAATAATGAAAACTGAAACAATGAATAATATTTTACCGATAATGGTGTTTATGATAATTGGAATTTGCTTGAATGGCGTTTATGCCGATGATGATGTTGATGATTGCGAAGTTATTTCAAATCATACAATCAGTGGAATAGAATATCGTGAATGCAAAGATGGTGAGTTTTTAAAAGTTTTTTTATAGAAAGTCTCTTTTAAAATTTTAAATCTTCGGTTTTCAAGAACTTGTTTGTAAGTTACGAAACAAACCAAATTTTGATTTTGAGAAAAGGATATTTCCTTTTTTAAATGGGCAAAATTTTTCTTTTTTTAGTTTACCATTCCCATTCAGCTTGAAAAGTTGGATAGTTGCTTTTTAAATTATAGCTTCCTTTAATATATTTTTTCTGCAAAATCCAATCCTTTTCGAAATTTTTAAAAATAAATTTGAAACGACTTTGAAAAAACTTGGACTTTAAAAATTTGAGTTTTGCATTTTTGCCATTTTTTTCTATTAGATTTCCGGCAAATCGCGTGATACCTTTATTCCAAAACGAAAACATTCTTCTTTCTTGGCTTTAGAAAATCCTTATGTTTATGAAAAGAAAAAAAGCAATATTAATCTGGCTTTTTTTTTATCTCTTCCAAGAATTCGAGTATATATAAAAATGTAAATACCACCTTTTTTTCTGCAAAAATATTTTTTACCTAAAACAAAAAAATATGCGACGCATTTTCCAATAATTAAAAGCAAAGCGACATTTACATTAAAAAGTTTATTCTTTTTTTTTCGGGTTTTAATTGTTGTCTCATGAGATTGATTTAAAAAAAATTGTTTTAAAGCGTTTCCGCAAATGTACGTATAAAGCAATTTTTTCATAAATTAAAAGAAACAGTGTCATCAAGTGAGATAACAATTTTTTTTGTTCCGGATACAATCTAATTACTAAATAATAAAATACTATAATAACACTTATTTTTTACTACAATGAGAAAAGTAAAATTTTGTATTTATTTAGTAAACGTTGAAATCCGCTTTCAATTTTTTCTATTATCTCTATTAGCTTCTTTCTTTATCGTTGTTGGATAGTATACTTTTAAGCCACTTTTCTCCAATTTAATAAAAAATTATGAGTTTTCAAATATCACCTGCTTGCTTTCCCTTAGCTACGACATTTATAAGCAGCGGCTAGAATAATTTAAAAAAATGGGAGATTTAAAAGAAAGAAGTGGGCATGAGATGTGTGTGTGTGTTAAAATGTTTATGAGTTACTTTTCAATTATTAAAGGGACATAGCTATTTCATGCCTTTTTTGAAATTTCGTTTGCGGGCACTGCAAGTTACACTTGGTAAGGCGCGTGTTTGAATTACCGTGTAAGACAGAAGTGACACGGTAATTCAAACACGCGCCGCCCCAACTGTTCCTATCAGCCCCAGTATCGAAATTTTTGAAAAGGCATGAAATAGCTATGTCCCTTTAAATAAAAAAATTAATTTTTTTTCTTAAATTAGATTTTTTTATTTTCAATTTGTAAAAAGACATTTTTTTTCTGAAAAAAATTACTCATATGAGATTTGATAAAAAAAATTAAAAAAAAACTAAAGTACTGAATACATTTTTTATCCCAAAAAAATAAATCTTTGAAAGAATGAAGCCTGGATTTATGTATTTCTAAAAGCCGATTAAAAACTATAGTATGAATAAAAATGTTAAAGAACTCTTTTTCTTTAACACACACCAAAATTTAAATAAATGATTTCAAATTCTTTTTATAGGTCGATTAATGAAAGTTGTTGTCGATGATGATTCAAAAGATTCTAAAGGAAATGAAAAACTCACAGAAATTGTTGGAATAATTAATTCAGATGAAAAAGTTTTAAAAAATCTTGCAAAAATTAATATTGATGATAACGATGTTTATTTTGATAAACATTTTGGAAAGCAACGAGAAGTTCGAGAAAAATTGATTTCTCTTCAAGAATCATTAAAAAAGAAAAGAAACGGAGATTCTAAAAATCATGGAAGAAAATTGGGTGGAGTTGTTTATCGACATAATGGCTTTGATGAAAGCAGCCATCATCATCACGAAACTGAAGAGGAAGAAAGCTCTGAAGAAAAAGAAAATGTAACAGCCGATGCAATGATTAAAGCTACAGTTGAAGAAATTCAATCCACTTCCACAGCAGCACCTATGGCAACTCAGGCACCCAAAATTGCAGCATTACATGAAATGACTTTGGATGATGGCATCAATAATTTCCCCGTGGATTTTGATGTTAAAGAAATGATTGCATTGGGTCATCATAAATCATATCATCATCATGAAGGAGTAGAAATTAAAAATCTTAAACCAATAGCAACCCATGAAGAACTCCCAACAAAAACTCCTCATCATGATATTCAAGTTCCTCATGATACTGTACATTATGGAAATCTTCGATTCCTTGATTTTGCTCCTGAACATAAAGAAAAAGAAAATTCAGAAGCGATTAAAGATAATGCAACACCAAAAGAATCCAGTGTCGATTCATTGCTTCCTGAAACCCCAAATCAAAAAATTTCTAATTCTAATAATCCTTATTTCCTTACAATTCCAAATCATCCAATTAAAATTCAATCCGTTGAAATTAAAGATACTAAAACCGTCGAACAAAGTAATGTAAATATTTTAAATGAAGTTCGAAAAATTTTTACTTCCGATGTTCCAACTTCTGATTTCAAAGAACATCAAGAAGGTATCTTTTTATTTATAATTTTTTTTTGCATTCTTATCAATATTTTTTTAGCAAACAAATTATTCTCTATGACCCAAACACAAATAATTATTGCATTTGCTGCGTAAGTCTTTGGACCATTTTTTTTGTTTTTGCAACCAAATAAAAATTGTGCATGTCGTCGCTATGCATTTCTTTAATATTGATTTTTCTTCCAACAAAAAGCATGGGGATATAGCTCAGGGGTAGAGCGCTCGCTTTGCATGCGAGAAGTCTGGGGTTCGATTCCCTATATCTCCAGGAAAAATTTTTTTTCAATTATTTAAATATATTTTTTTAGACCCATTGTTGCATTCTTACTTTATTGCACCATCGTATTCTTTTACATTCAACGAAAGTAAGCTCTTTTTGTTCTTTGTTTTTAAAATAAAATAACATTTTTTAAATTATAGGCGAGCAGCAACCCAACAACGGAAACTATTACCTAAAAAATGCCAATATCAACATTTTGAAGGAGATGATGATGAAGCTACCGTAGGATTTGCTGTATAAAAATTAAACCCAAAACAGAAAAAAATTTATAATAATAATAAGGAGGTGAAAGCAAATAATACTTTTTTGATTACATCATATTCCGGTATTTATATATAATTTTTTAGTTAAAACAAAAAAAAGTTTGAAAAAAATAATAATGATGTGTTACGGATTTTTTATAATATTCTGGTTTTTTTTATTGTTCTCATATTTATTTGTTTTTTGAAGAAGAAAAAAATAATTGCAATTTTTGTATATATAAAAATTTGTTAGCGTTGCAATAAAATTTTTTAGCTTTTTCCCTTTTTGAACAACTCACATTCTTTGAAGCAAAAAAAAAAATGAGAGAGAAAATAAAGCAGACAACAGTGCCAGGCTATCGAACAGCAGAAAACAAATTTTTAACATAATCAAAATTCATTATGATTCATAAAATAGCTCACGAACCAAGAAAACAAGCATGTAAAAAAACAAATCATTGATTGGGTTTTTAGGTATTTTTTCATCATCGCTTTAGTATAATTTTAGTAAAATAGGTAAATGTATTTATTTAAAGGGATTTTGAGTTTATTGATATTTACTTACTTTCAAATTAATGCATCTGAAGAAGATGCTGAAGTATTAATGACAACAGAGATTTATGAAACTTTGAATATTTATAATGGCTCAAATTTTATTCCAGCTGAAATTTCGATAGTTTCAATTATGCCACCATCGTCTATTATTCCCACAAATGCTTCAACAATCCCATCGACTGATACAACCCAGCCATTGTCGTCAAACTCTCCCATTTTTTCATTACCAAATAAAACAGATGAAACACCTGCGTTAACGACCTTTTCACCTATTCCATCTTTCTCCTCGGCATCAAATTGTTCGCAACCTTTAAATTGCATTTCAAAAAGTCATGTCTTTGATTTCGCCAATTTTATTCATCGCTCACTCGCGGCATCATCAAAGGAAACACAACACCAAGAAATCAGCAGCAGCAACGACGATGGCACAACAAAAACACTTTTTTGTTTTCAAACATTTTTGGCTTGCAAAGATTTTTGTTCAAATTATTTTAATGGTGGTGAATGTTATCGAATTTCTTCTTCCTTAGCAAAATTGGATGAAACTTATTATTTGAACTCAACAACTACAACGACTAATATCAACTGTATTCCTGAAGAAAAAGAAGAAGTGAAGTTGTTTGTTTGCTTTTTTTCATATTCAAAGTAAGTTTTTTTTCTTTGTGATTTTATAAAATTTCTGGCATTAATTATTGGTTCTTTTTTCAGAGTTCTTGTTGCAACGATGTTCTTTATTGTTATTGCGATTATTGCTTTTATCATTGCTGGATTTAAATACATAAAGTAAGTCATTTCCTTGTGGATTAAGTTTATAGCTTTTGTTGTTATTGCTTTAACTTTTTAAAGGCAATTTTGCAACCAAAAATTTTTCCACAATCCTTTCTTGACTATTTTATATTTTACTTTCTTTTTTTCAGATCCCGTCAAGCTTCATCCGTTGTTCTTACTTCATACAAATATACTGGCAATTTTCCTGATCTTTTTAAACTTTACAATAATGGCCAACAAATAAATCTTTTAATTAATTATGATGTGGTTCAATATAATCGCGCAAATTCATCTGCTACTATAATTTCATCATTAAAAGAATAATCATCTCAACTTCTTCAACTTGGACGACTAATATTTGATTAACCAATTAACTGATGTTCCTTTGTATCAACTTTTGTAAATTTTCAAGTTTAACTTTTACTTGTGTAAGCTTAGTCTTTCTTCTTTTGTATGTTTTAATATTTCAAATATGTATGTGTCTTTTTATTGTTCAATAAAAAATCTTTTCATCGTAAAGAAATCGACTAATGTTTTTTTTCATCGTATGTGTTGCGTGTTTCTGCCAGCTGACCACTTGTCATTTTTTTGACGTCGCAAAGCAGGCTGAGTGGTCTAGTGGTATGATTCTCGCTTAGGGTGCGAGAGGTCCCGGGATCGATCCCCGGCTCAGCCCGATACTTTTGCATTTTTTCCCCTCACTTTTATTTAAATTTTACTTACAACAATCAAAAAATTTATTGTACATCGAACTCGCATCACAAAAATTCTCAAAAAACACGTTAAAATTTTTATTAAAACAATCTTTCACATTTTTTTTCAAGGACATCATTCCATTATGGAATTGTGTCGTCATTCATCACAACAAAAGAAAAATTCATCAAAGTCATCAGAAGGGAAGGAGTCAGTCATTTTTGTTGGTAACAATGATTTTTTCTAATTGGTTCCGCTCTTAATAATGATTAGAATGGAGAGAGAGAGAGAGAAAAATGGGGTATTTAAAGGAAGAAAATTTTCTTAAATTGCGTGTTTTTTGGGTTTTGGGTTTTTTGATTTAACTTTGGTCTCTCCAAAAAATAAATTCCATCAATCATGGGTTTGATAAAGTTCAAAATTATTTCTATTTTATTATTGATTTTATATGTAAAAAATAGTGAAGAACAAATAGGTGGATTTGTTGGATCCATTCTTGATCAAGGTAAAGACAATAGAGTAGCTTCGATTTATAACATGAAACTCAATTTATAGTTGTTCCACCATTTGGAATGGGTATGGGTCCACCACTTCAAGATCCACCACCGCGTCGACATCATCATCACCATCATCGACATGGCTTTAATGATTATGAAGATTTTGATCCTAGAGGGCCAGGAAGATTTGGTGGCGGCGGTGGTGGTTTTGGACCTGAAGGACCTGGAGGTTTTGGACCTCGTGGAAGATGGGGCGGTGGTGGTGGTCGAAGAGGTGGATTTGAACCTGAAGAAGATTTTGGATCAAGAGGTGGTGGAGGTTGGAGAGAACAAGGTGGCGGCGGCGGAGGTGATTGGGATAGTAATCAAGGACCTCAACAACAACGATGGGGTCAACAACAGCCTCAACCTCGGGGTGGCGGTAATCAATGGAGTGGTGATCGACAAATGCCACAACAACAGCCACAACAGCCAAGTAAACTTTTAAAATTTACCAACGCCAAAAATAAATTACATTACTTTTGTTATAGCTCCCCGTCAACAGCAACAACCCCAACAACAAGCTCAACTTCCCGATGATATTGATACTACTGGTGCCAAAACCTTTGCACGAAATGATGGATCAGTAAATGATAATAATCCTATGCCAGGTGTAGCACCAAGACGAAATCCTGCACCACCACCTCGTCCAGCTCCAACGCAGGCTCCACAACCTCGTCAAGTTGCGCCTCAACCAACTGCGCCACCCGCAACTTCAGGTGGTGGACTTTTTGGTGATCCAAATAATAAACCTGTAACACTTCGAGGTCCTCCTGGTTCTAAAAAATAATTTTACGAGACAGAAAAAAACATGAATTTGTTTTTTCTTTTTTTAACATTCATAAATTTATTTTTTTATGATACAAAGAAAAACAGACGATTCTCAAATTGCTCCTTTGATTTGAAAAATAAATAATAAAAAATTTATTGGTTTTAGCTTTTTCTCTCTTTTTTGATTTGTTGTGTATAGGTTTATTTCTATTTTTATTTTCGTGGAAAAAAATAATGTTGCTGTTATTGTAATAAAAAATAATAACATGACGTTTTTCTATAAAAGGGCAAAGCTTTCCTTCTTTGAACTATTAAATAATAGGTGTTAAAGATTTGAAAAAAAGAAAGTTATGAAAAAGTTTTGATCAAAACATGAATGTAAACTTGTTGATAGCTTTTTTTGCATCCTTTTATTAAAGGGACATAGCTATTTCATGCCTTTTCAAAAATTTCGATACTGGGGCTGATAGGAACAGTCGGGGCGGCGCGTGTTTGAATTACCGTGTCACTTCTGTCTTACACGGTAATTCAAACACGCGCCTTACCAAGTGTAACTTGCAGTGCCCGCAAACGAAATTTCAAAAAAGGCATGAAATAGCTATGTCCCTTTAAAAAGCAAACTGAAAAAATATAAAGTTGTTCCTGCCATAGCTCAGTGGTAGAGTGTCACCACCAGTTTTTCGATCGTAGATCATTCTAGAAAAAGCGCGCGTTCTATTTCGTTCCAAGAGTTTTTTCAATGAAGCTAACGGGTAATTTTTAATGTTATCGTATGCTTTTTAGCCGAAATTAATATATTTTTGGTTAAACTTTATTTACAAATTTTCTGAAAGTATCTAATACAAATAAAATATGAGAATAAAAAACATTTCCTTGAAAGTTGTGAACAAAACCCATGCTTTAGATTAAATTACTGATTTTGCAACAAAACAAGGTTTTTTATATTTTTTGGACTGCATTTAGCATTAGTAGGCCTTTTCAAACATATTTCAAACATTATTGGACATTAAAAACTTAAAATTGATCAAAACATATTAATTTCGGCTAAAAAGCATACGATAACATTAAAAATTACCCGTTAGCTTCATTGAAAAAACTCTTGGAACGAAATAGAACGCGCCCTTTTTCTAGAATGATCTACGATCGAAAAACTGGTGGTGGTGTGGGAGACAAGGTCTTGTCGTTCTACAACACGAAAGGCCGTCCTATGTCGCCGGTTCGAATCCGGCTGGTTGGATATATTTTTTGCAAACTAATAACCATTTTTCTTTCTAAATAATTATTCATCGGAAATTAAAATTTTTTTTACTTTAAATTTTTATTCTTAAATTTGACATGCGAAAGTCGAAGCATTTCCCAGTCGAGATAAAAAACCATCCATAAATGGAAAATAAGAAGCAACTTTTTAAGATTAATTTCCATTTTTATAAAAGTTTTATAATTTTACTAGTTTTAATTTTAAATCAAAAGTTAATGATCCTTCAAAAGTAAAAAAATATCTAATTGAAAAAAAAGGTTTAAAACAATAAAAAATCCTTTAACATTTTTGTTATGCAAATGAGAATCGATTATTCATTCGACCTTGACAAATTAACCACACGCTTTTTTGTATTTATTTTATTTTAAACAATTTCCGTGATGACATAACATTACAGCGACGAGAGAAAAATAAAAATCCCACATATTCTTTTTTTTATTGATCTTCTCTCCTTTTATTCATAATCCCATCTAAACACTTTTTTTCTATGTTGTTTTCTTCTTTCCATCACCACTTTTTTTTTTAAATCGCTACCAACTACCGAGACTGCTCATTTCTAATCTGATTTTGTTTATGTTTCATTTTTTTACTTTTCCTCCGCCATTTTTCATTTATTTTTGTTTTTTCGTTTGGAGTAACAAAGTTGTAATTTTGACAAAATCATGGAATGGAATCTTTAAAAAAAATAGCAAAATTGTCCACGCTAGAAAAATAGCTGTGCTGAATGAATCATTTGGAGAAAAAAAGCTTTATATTATTTTATTTTCTCACGACATCGCAAAAATACAATAAAAAACAAAGAAAAATTAAAAAATCGTCTTTGAAATTAAAGTCTTTTTTATCTTTTGATAATAAAAAAGTTTCTAACATAAATCGATATGAAAGAAATGACAAATTTTTCGATCGAATGAATTTTTCTTTTCTTTCTTGTAGGAGCACTATTCGCCGATCACCATCCTCCATTCATTTTTACATCATAGAAATAAAGTATCATTGATTTGGGAAGTAATTTTTTGAAACTAGAAAAGAGGGGTTTTAGAAAGTGAAACATTTATTTAGTTGATTTTTTTTTTGCGATGGCGATCAAGGGTTATTAATAACAAAAAAGATTTATTTGGAAAATGGTTGTTATTTACAATCTTAAAAATAACTACATAAAATAATTTTCCTGTTGGTGAATTCGATACAAAATTAGAGACTCATTATTTTGTTAAACTATATAATCCGATACTTTTTACTAAAAAAACAATCATAAAAATAAAAAAGTTTACTTTCCCCTTGTTTTTTGTTTTGTTTTTCTTCGGTAAATAAACATCCAACTTGCCTCTTGAATTTATTTGTAGTCTTCTCATTTGTTGTTATTTTTAAGTATTAATTACATTTTCCGAATTTATAAAAAAGTATGATGCACTTTTAATTTTGTTGATGGCTTTAAAATTCTCGTTTTTTCTGATTCGGTGAATAAATTTAAATTTCATTTCATTTGATTTTTAAATGAGTTTTTCGTTTACATAAAAGTTAGTTGATCGCCTGGTTAAATTTTTTTGCTTTATTAATTCATGTTTTAAAAAAATATTTTGAACGCGTTTTTATGAGACTTTTTAGTTTGAAACATTTTTAGTTATTTAAAAAAAGGTCAGTTTTCAAATTGAACTTTGTTTTAAAAAATATTTTATACTTTTATCTTTATTTGCGTGTGTTTGTTTTACTTCAAAAAGTTTTCTTCTATGAATTTTTTTATTTTTAGGCAAAAAAATGCCTGATATAATAATATCCAATGGAGCTGTAGTGGCTCCATCAGAAGCAGCTATAATAGGAATACCTCGAATGAAACCAAAAGAAAAAGAAATAAAAACTCGAAGATTTTATAAAGCTGATGATCCCATTCCATGGACATTAGCTATTTTATTTGGATTTCAAGTAAATTATTTCCTTAATTTTGTTTTAAACAAAAATTGATTAGAGTATGAATTTTTTAGCAAGTTATGGTATGTGTAAGTGCATTATTAGTGGTGCCATTTTGGGTGGCTGATCTCGTATGCCCTGGACAAGATATAAATATAGTGAGAGTTAGATTAATTTCTTCAACTTTTGTATGCAGTGGTATTAATACTATTATTCAAACTACTCTGGGAATGAGGTATCGAATCTTTTTTTTCTTCGATCGAGATTACTAACGAAAAAGCTTTAAGAAAGACGCACTTTAGCAAAATCTAACTTTTTTAATTCTTCCAATTTTTTAGGTTAGCTCTCCTTCAAGGAACTGCATTCGCATATGTTCCATCAGTGATGTCCTTTGTAAATTTAGACGGGTTTAAATGCAACGCAAATTCCACAACTTATGTCGCGCCAGAAGTTTATGAAGAGAAACTTCAAATAATTCAAGGATGTTTAATTGCATCAAGTTTTATTCCAATGTTTATTGCAGCTACGGGTTTAGTGGGAAAATTAACAAAATTTATTGGTCCATTAACTGTTAGTCCACTGATTTTATTATTAATGATTTCAACCATGCCTTCAACCGTTGATCGAATGGAAAAACATTGGGTTGCAATTGTGTAAGCGTTTTTTAAAATAAGCTTTCATTTGTAAATATATTGCCTGGATATATTAGCGTTTGCATATTTCTGAGTTTTTTTTTGCAAATTTTAAGTTAATTTTTTTAGACAAGCTGTAACATTATTTGCTACCACACTTTATTTAGCTGAAGTGAGAGTACCATTACCAGGAATAAGAAATAGGAAATTTTATTGGTATAAAGTTCATATTTTTGGTCAATATCCTGTAAGCTTTATTTAATCCAAAATGCTAAAATCAAAGCTCTTTTTATTTTTTTAGTATCTCATTGCAATAATAATTTCTTGGTCATTTTGTGTTTTTCTTACGATTACAAATTTAGTTCCACCAAATAGTGAAGCAAGAACGGATAAACAACAAAATATTGATGCAATAGTTAGTGCACCATGGATTCGTTTTCCATATCCTGGTTAGACTCTTTACTTAGAGTTTTAAAATGGAATTAAAGAAAGAAATTTTAGGCCAATTTGGTGCACCCAAATTTCATACAGGGCTTTTCTTTGGCTTTTTAGTTTCAGCCATGGCTTCAGTAATTGAATCAGTTGGAGATTATCATGCCATTGCAAGAATTAGTCAAGAACGAGCTCCACCATCGCATGCAATAAATCGAGGAATTTTTGCTGAAGGTAAATTCATTTCCAGCTTTTTTTCTCCATGAAAATTAATATTTTTAGGATTTGGTTCATTCCTTTCGGGTCTCATTGGCCCTGGTGTTGGGCTAACAACTCACACAGAAAATATTGGAGTTATTGGAATTACTCGTGTTGCATCAAGAACTACTTTAGTTATCGCTGGTTTATGGTTAATTGGTTTAGGATTATTTACCAAAGTTGGCGCTATCCTTTCGACCATTCCCGATCCTTTAGTTGGTGGAGTCCTTGCATCCTCAATGGCTATGGTATCTGGAGTTGCAATAGCAAATGTTCAATCAGTGGATTTAAAAAATTCAAGAAATATGGGAATTATTGGTTTCGCGCTTGTTTGTGGCTTAGTTATTCCCGGGTATTTTACTCGACATCCCGCTCATACAGGTATTCAAGTTCTTGATCAAGCTTTAGCAGTTTTATTAAAACTTGAAATGTTTGTTGGAGCTTTTGTTGCATGTGTTTTAGATAATACTGTGCCAGGTAAAAACAAAATATTACTTACAAGATCGATATTTTTACTCAAACAATTTTTTAGGTTCAACAAGAGAAGGTAGAGGTCTCCGTGAGAGAGGACTTGCACATGATTTAGGACCAAATGGTCGAGATATTTATTTATATCCAAAAAGTTTGATGAAAATATTTGAAAAATATTCATGGATGCAAAAATTTCCAATGGTGCCAAAAAGAAAAGTGGCTGGTGGATCAAGCGCTAGAAATATGCAAGATATAAATGAATTTGATACTTAAAAATAATTTAACGCTATATTTATTATTATTTTTTGTTAAGTTAATTAATTATGTATATTATTTGAAAAAAAGCTTATAAAATTTTAAAATAAATAAATTTGAATTTTATCTAAAAAAATATAGGTTTTACGCTTTTAGCAAAATCTTAAAAAACAAAATGCAGAAATTTTAATAGAAAGCAAACTAAAGAAAAAATCAAGAAGACTCTTGTTAAAGCTAATCCGATAAAAAATGGAAAAACAATATAGGGCCCACCCGGAATTGAACCAGGGACCGATCGGACTGCAGCCGATTGCTCTACCGCTGAGCTATAGACCCTGTATTTAAACCACATATTTTTTAATTCCCTTATAAGCAGCCGACGCTACTACGTGGTTTCTCTTTTTTGTAAACAAGCTAAACTAAAAAAAAGGAAAGCTCACAGTCCTCATTTTTATTTTATTAGCTGGGAAGGCTTTTGCTCTCTCAAAAGAAAACAAAAAATAAGCTGCTTTGCGCAGAGAAAACACACAAGACTTTCACTTCAAAGAAGAAGAAAAAATGTAACAAAAAATAAACTTATAAAAATGTGGGATAAATTCACACCAAAAGTGTTTTCCATCTTTATTTATCCGAAACATATCATCGCATCTTTTTCATCATTATCGAGAAACAAAAACAATGATAAAAAGAAATCATTCAAAGATAAACAACATCTGTCAGTAAAAAAACTATGATGAATGACTTTTCTTGGCTGTCTTTTCAACAATCCTTAAATCATTATCATTTTTTGCTTATAGACGATTGACACTCTGACCTGATTACAAAAATGTAAAAAAAAAACATCAAAATTAATGAGTTAAGTTTTTTTACATAGAGTTTCATTTTTTGAGAACTTCATTATCCGTAACCTAATGGATTTATTAGGTTGTATAAATAGTGATGTAAAATGTGTTACAATTTTAATATTTATATGTCGCTAAAAAGATGATGATGAGATGTTTCTTAGTTTTAGTATTTTTGTTTAAGAATTTTGAAAAGATATTAGCTTGTATGGCAGTGAGAGGCGGTGGAGGAGGCGATATACCTATTACATCAACGACTCCAATTACGACAACTACAGCATTTATATGTTCCATTCCTCCCTTAACAATGCCACCATGTCCAATGGCTGCTACTAATCCAAGTGTTTTTCTTACAAGCGATGTTAATTTGGTACCTGATTTATATGGGATGGTTCCTCCTACAGGTAAAAAAAGTTTTTTTTATAATTAATTTAACTTTAATCATAAAATTATAGGTGCATGTGAAAGTTGTGCTGTAGGAAATGAAAATTATTATCCTTCCGCATTGGATCCAGTTCCTCATTTTACTGATCCTCAAGAAGGTATTGGATCTTTAACTTCAGATTCATGCCCGAATATGTTTGTGTGTGATACTTCTGGGACATGTTATAATCGAAACTCTGATGAACTTATTGTCGCATTGTATCCATATTGCATCCCCGGTGGGACATGCGCTGTATATGCCATTTTAGGTGGTGGTAACTCAGACAGTAATGGCTTAATTCCAATTGGTGGAACAACCCCAACATTTACCGCTGGGGCTCAAGTTGATCCCTTCACTTTTTCGGCTAAACCTGTCACAGACCCAAGTTATCCTAAAATTACAAGGGTTAGCTGTAATGGATGCCCAACAGAAACATGTTAAAAAATGAGTTAATTAAATTCGTTAATAATACCTAATACATAATTAAATAAAATTAATAAAACATTTTTATTTCTTTTCACCTAATTATAAATAAATAATAAACAAAATAAAGTGAAAAGTTTTTATTAATTAAAACGTCTAAGAAGGTAAAAGAATTTTTTTATTTCTTGGATTTTCAAGCTTTTTATTTGCCATTTTTTCTTTTGACTTTTTGTTCAATAATTTACTTTTTAGAGTAATATTAATTTTAAAAAATTATGTGTTAATAATGTAATAAAAGCTTTTTAATATTCCAATAAAAAAATCAAAGATGTCTTGGAATATTTTTTGCGAACATTTTTTCCATCGTTCCGATTTACAAATCGAAAGTTATCATCGCCTCCACAATCAATTTCTCATTATCGCCTCTTCAATTTTTTTTTATTACCGCCTTCTCGTAAATTTTCATTATTGTCGCCTCCGCAATTTTCTTTATCGTGTAATCCAAGAAGTTAAAATGAAAAAGATAATAAATACCCTGCGGTAATGACTTCATTTTACCTTTCCTTTCTTTCAACTCTCTTAAGAAGAATCATTAACTTTCCCTTTTCACCCGATTGAGAGTAAAAACCTTAAATTTCTGATCACTTACACTATGACCTAATTCTTTGAATAAAAAATTCAAACAACGAAGACGTAACAGCTTTTTTTTTACTTGCTGAAAACATGGACCGATTACTTCTGCTACAATATCCGTTCGTAATGGGTGGTAAAAACGTAAAGAATCCATTTAAAAGTGAAAAATGATATATACATATTTTTTATGTTTACATACATTTTGTGTTGATATTTAAAAAAAAATTAGATAATATGAAATATTTTTTAATTGTAATATTTTTATTTAAAAATTTTGAAAATGGATTAGCTTGCATGGCTGTAAGAGGCGGGGGTGGTGGAGGAGGAGGTGATATACCGATTACAACAACCACTGCTCCACTTACGACGACAACAACGACAGGTCTATCAACCACCACTACTTCAACAACTACAACAACTTCCACCACCACGACGACAACTACTACAACTTCATGTCCATTAGCAGCGACAAATGCAGGAATCTTTTTGACACCAGATGCAAATTTAGTTGATAATGTTTATGGAATGGTTCCATCTGAAGGTGTGATTTATTTTACTTTCGCTTTTTTCTAAAAATTTAATTTTGTAGGAACTTGTGAAAGTTGCGCGGCTGGAGCAGATACTTATTTTCCACCGGCAATGACTGCTGTTCCTCATGCTACTGATCCTCAAGAAGCTGCCGGATCTTTAACATTAACTTCTTGCCCAAATATGTGTGTTTGTGACACTGCAGGAACTTGTTATACTCGAAGTGGGGATGATACTGTTGTAACATTCTGGCCATTTTGTATGGGAGGAACATGCGCAATTTATGGTTATTTAACAGGCGCTCTGGATAGTGATGGACTTGTACCTGTTGGTGGAACAACTCCAACCTTTACAGCTGGCGCTCAAACTGATCCTGTAACATTCGATGCTAAACCTGTAACAGATCCAAGCTATCCTGTGCTTACAAGGGCTGGATGCAATGGATGCCCTGTAGCAATGTGCTAATAGAAAAAATGTTAATAATTTTTAATAATTTTGCTAACTTTTTATTTAAATCATAATTTTATTTAATAAACTAAATCTTTAAAAATGTGAGAGGTTTATTAAAAATTTTGTAATAATTATATAATAAAAGCGTGTGTGGTATTGAAAATAAAATTGCTCTCATCATTTTTCTCTTAAAAATTCACAAAAAAAAGAGATATCAAAAGGTTTCACTTTTATCTTTGATTTCCTATTACTCGTTCAGCGGTGTGTGGTAGGTAAATTTCCAAGTGAATTAAATGACCCGATTCCATTCCAGAAAGAGAGACTATCAAACAAAAAAACTTTTTTTTTCTCCATTGAACATCCGTCATCATCATTCTTCTTTTTTTTATTCTTATTCTGGGGTGGTTTAAAAAAAAGTGAAAGTCTTCACTTTTTTTTTATTGTTTTATAATTCATTAGTTAGTAGTGGAAGTATAAAAAAATTTGACGATGAAAAGTTTCTTGATTTTTGCGTTTTTATTTATAAATTTTAAAAATGGATTAGCTTGTATGGCAGTTAGAGGTGGTGGAGGAGGAGATATCACAACAATAGCTCCATGTGCATTGGCTGCTGATAATGCTGGAATTTTTTTGGCCACAGGTGCTAATTTAGTTGATAATGTTTATGGAATGGTTCCCGCTACTGGTATCTATTTTTAATTTGAATCTTTGATTTAAAATATGCATTTTTAAGGCACTTGCACTACTTGCGCTAATGGAGCTGATACTTATTACCCACCTGCCGCGACAGCTGTTCCCCATGCTACTGATCCTCAAGAAGCTGCCGGATCTTTGACTGTTACGTCTTGCCCAAATATGTGTGTCTGTGATGCTGCTGGAATTTGCTACACCAGAAATACAGACGACACTGTCGTTACTCTTTGGCCATATTGCACTGGTGGCACTTGTGCTATGTATGCATATTTGACTGGTGCATTGGATACAGATGGACTTGTACCTGTTGGTGGAACTACTCCAACCTTTACTGCTGGTGCTCAAACTGACCCAGTAACATTCGATGCTCTACCTGTAACAGATGCAAGTTATCCAAAAATTGCAAGTGCTGGTTGCAATGGTTGTCCTATTACAACATGTTAGTAGAAAAGCTGTTTTCTAAAAATGAATAATAATATTATAACTTAATTAAATTTTATTATAAATAATAAAAATTTATTTAACTATTTGCAAAGCTTAGCTCTTTCCACATATTTTTTTTTGGCGGTGCAAAAATGAAAAACAAGACAATTTTTAAAAAAATCAGATGAAAAATTAGAGAATTCATACAAAAAAAATTTTTTTCTTCAGATGTTTCTTATTGCAAGAATTCTAAATTTACTGTACATTTTTCATTTTCTGCGGCACAGCTTCTTAAAAAAACTGAACAAAACAATACTTTATTGATTATTAGTTAAATCCAGAGAACGGAGGAAGAAGATTCAAATGATTTGATTAAAATACAAAAAAAAAGAAGAAGAAAAATATCGAAGGATTTTATCCTTGATTCGTATTTTTTTACAAATTTTGATCAACAAACACTATCCAATGAAAAGATGGAATGACCCGATTGAATGAAAATCACACACAATTCATTGAACATTTTTGTGTGTGGGCTATCATTTATTTTTCCTTATTCTTTTCTTATCAGTGTTAAATATATATTTTTTTCATCCATTTTAAAATGATTAAAAGAAAGTCTTTAATATTTATAAATTTTATTATTTTATTATTTAATTTAAAAGTATCATTATGTTGTATAGCTATGGCAGAAAGGGGTGGAGGAGATATACCAGTGACAACTACTCCAGCACCAATTACGACTACTCCAGCATTAATTACGACTACCCCTGCGATAGTGCTTACAACCACAACCACTCCAGCCCTTACAACTACCACAACGGCAGGATTGACGACTTCAACTACAACAGGGCCATCCACAACTACAACAACACCTTTAAGTACAACCACGACAACGCCATTGAGTACAACAACCACGACTCCATTAACAACTACAACTACGACTCCGTTGACTACCACAACCACAACTCCATTAACGACAACAAGTACAACCACAACAACTACATCAACAACTACAACGACATCGACCACAAGCACCACCACGACAACTTTATGTCCAGATGCCATGGGAAAAGCAAGTATATTTATTGCTCCAGATGTTAGTATTATTGGTGGTTTTTATGGATTTAAGGAACCAACTAGTAAGGCTTTTTAAACTATTATCTTTTTTGAATTAACGGAAAGTTAAAGGAAATTTTTATACTCATTTATTTGTTTTTTTTAAACTTCTGCATTTTGTTTATTTTTTAAAGCGAAATCCACTTATTCTGAATTTTGGGTTTTTTATATAAAAAAGGCGCTGGAAATTATGGGGAAAAAATCACTTGCAGTTGGGAAAATGTTGTTTAGTGAAAGCACTGTCTAAAATTTGATATTCATTTCTTAAAATGCATCTACTAATAATTGTATTATATTTTATAAATACTTTTTTTTTAGTTTGCAATGGATTAAATTATTATGAACCTTCACCTGAAGAAATTACGTTTGGTGAAGGTGGACTTGGTGCCATAGATAAGGGAACTGATGATGCACCTAATTGTGTTAATTTATGCATTTGTGATGCCACAGGTGAATGCTTTCAACCAAGTCCCATGGGCACTCAAGATCCTGCAATCGATTTATATCCATATTGTGATATGGGTACAGGTGAATGCTTCGTTGCTGTAATGCTTAATAGTCAAGGTGAACTCATAAGCACTACCAACCCTGCAAATATATATTCTTCTGATGACCAAGCGTTCGAAACAATGATCACTTCACCTGCATTTTTACATGCTACCCAAGTAGGATGCAGTGGATGTCCTGTTATGATGTAGATTGCTTGCCTTAAAAATTAATGAATTTTTATAATTAATAATAATAAACTTTTTTTAAATAAAAGGTTGTTTTTTTTTTATTAAGTTTCTGCCTTCAGCGACAGTATGAAAGATAAAAGTGAATTCTCGAACAAATCAAAGGCACCAAAAAGCAGAAGATCACGGAGATTAGAAAATATGAAAATAAAAAAGTAGCTACATACATTGAAAGATAATAAAAAGATTATTAAGAAAATCGACTTTTAAAATACATTTTGTATGGTTTATTTCCATTCTTCTTTCGAAGAATTATGCTTTATCTTTGTGTTTTTCTTTCTTACTTCCTTAAAGACGTCGTCCAAAAAAATGCCAGCTGATCATTTATCCAATTCAGAAGCTTTCAATATATTAATTCCATGTTTCTTTGCTTGTAGAAAATAACGAAAGCAATTTTTTTTAAAGCTTTTAGTTAAAAAGATTTTTTGTTGTTGCAAGAATTCTAACCCACAAACGCCTTTAAAATATTGAGAAAAAAATAAAGGAAACAACGTTACTTTGATTTGCATCATCAAAGTATCCAGCCGGTTTAATAAAAATTAGCAATAAGCCTATATTTTGTTATCATAGTTTTCTTTCAATCAAAATGCAACAGAAAAAGAAAAGTTTAAAAAAACGTTGAGTTTGTTTTGAGAAATAAAGTGATAGGTGACAAGTTGACGATGGTAAGAGAAATGTGTCAAACTAAAATGATTATAAGAATCGTTAACAAAAAAATTTACGTAGGATGCGATTGGATGTTATTTTTATTAAATGGTTATCTCACCTATTTTCTTATGGTTTTTTTACAGGTAGTTTTTTAATGACCTTATTTTAAGTTAAACAAAAAATGTCTAAAAAGGTTGGCTCTTCTTTTTTTGATAAAAAAATAATATCCATTTTTATTTTTATTTATTTCAATTTTAGTTGACGAAAAATGATATATTTTATAATATTTTTTCTTCTAGCTTTTAAATATTCATTTGCTTGTATGGCTATGAGAAATGGAGGCGGAGGTGATATACCTATTTTTACAACCACGACTCCACCAATTACGACTACTTTATCACCTTCTACAACATCAACAACAATGGCTTTAACATCGACCACTACACCTGTGAGTTCTACAACCACAACAACAAACCCAACAACAACAACCACGACTACTACTACAACTTCAACTACAACGACGACTACGACCACCACTCCCTGCCAATTCGAAATGTCCCCTGATTCTGCTGGTATTTTCATAGGTAGTAATGTAATGTTATCAGAAAACACATATGGGGCTGTTATGTCAACAGGTATTTTGATAATGGCCATTATTTTCATTAAAATTTACATTTATAGGAAGTTGCGAAACATGTGCTGCAGGAACAAAAACATTTTTTCCTAGTGCAATAGAGCAAAGACCACATATCACCGATCCACCGGATGCTGCAGGCTCAATCAGTGCTGAAAATGCTGCTTGTGATCCTTGTGTTTGTGATGCATCAGGAATATGTTATGAACCAGGACCAGAAGCAAGATCTACACTGGTCTTCTATCCTTACTGTGATGGGGGCGATTGTTTTGTTGCTGTATTTTTACCCGATGAGGGAGGGACATTAGTAACCTCTCCAGGCGGTATTGAGACATATAATGCAAATGATCAAGTGGATCCTGATACATTTGATAATAAGGTCTTTACAGATCCAGCATATCTACGAGCTGCAAGTGTTGGGTGTAATGGATGTCCAGCTGCAACTACATGTTAAAAATAACTTATTCAATTTTTAATAATAGTAATAATAATAAACTATGTGAAACTCAAAAAAAATGCGCGGAAATTATATAAAAATAATATTTACATGTAAATTTACACAAAATAAAATGCAATATTAACGAATTTGATGTCCATAAACATCATAATCATAAATGGATTTAGAATGTTCTGAATTCCAATCCCTTAAAAATACATCTCTTATATCGCTAACAGCTTGAGAATTTTGAGATGAATCTGTTCCTTGAATAGCCATAGAAATCCCAGCGGTGTCAATAAAATAATCGCCAGACCAATTTGAAGTTGTTATAAATGCAATATTATCTGTAACCATATATTTGGCATGGTTGACTCGAGAATATGGAACCGTAATATTATAATCGGGGACATTAAAAAGTTTAACTTCTATTGATCCACCATCAGTGAGAGATGCATTCATATATTGGAGGGAATAAAGATAACTATAAAATTCTGTCCATGTATGATTCCATCTTGACATCATTAATCGAACATGAACTTTTCGCTCAAATGCTGCCCGTCGAAATGCGTCATCGATGTTAGGCCAATATTTATTTGAGCTTCCATAAAGAGTTCTTGGAGCATAATCCATTACAGCAACATAAACAAATTCTTTTGAATTATCTATTATTTTAACCAAAGCATCGATATCATTATCTCTTCCATTTGGCCGAAATTCGGGTGGTGAAACGCTGAAAGAAACTAGCGATTGTGCATCATTTAATTTTACATATTGAGGATTTTCTAAGTTAAAGTTTGTTTCTAAATCTCTTGGCCATGTTGATGGAATTTGTGCATTTGGAATTCCCATCTTCCAATAAACTTGAAAGATTTTATCTATGTCCGATGCCAAACATGGACAATCAAAAACTGCTGCACCAAATTCTTTTACCTAAAAAATAAGACGATTTTTGATAACTAATAAAATTGCTAAAAAGTAATAAAAATAGGGTAAAAGTGTCGCTTGGTGTTTGATAAGAAAAAAGTGTCCTGGAACATTAAAAATAATGAGTTATTACAATTTTTATGGCTTTCTTGTCTTGATCGATAAAGAAAAAGTGAAAAAACAAAAGACAAATCGATTGTTTCCTAATTTATTTTACTGCAAAATGATGGATTTCGAAAGCCTCTCACATTTTTTATATTTGAAAGGAGAGAGTTAGAAAAAAATATAAATTAACAAACCTGAGTTAAAGATCTCCAATCAAAATTAGCTGAACCAACATAAAAATGTTTTCCATCGACGATAATGGTTTTTGTATGTAAAACTCCTCCACCAAACCAATGACTAAAATTCAAACTTCGAACTTGAGCTAATCCAGCTGATTCCAAATAGACTGTTTCTGCATAACCTCCAACTGCAGCATTTTGTGCAATTTTAATTTCAACTCCACGTTTGCCTGCTTCAGCTAAGGCATTTAAAAAATCCAAGCCCTAAAAGAAAAGTATTTTTTGATTATTTGTGGAGATTAGTGAAAGCCACTCACAGGTTGAACAGATGGATCATAAGTATGATAATCATCCCCGGTGTCATTATAATTTAAACTCCAATAATATGATCCCATATGAATGGTTTGATTTGCTTTTGACATTAATTCCATCCATGCTGATGCTGTGGTATTATATATTTTACTACTTTGATTAAATTTTAAACCCCATGGAATGCTTTCAACTAATCGGAAGCTAAAATTAACAATGTTTAAACATCAGCAAAATACATCATTAGAAAATGGTTGATTAAATTCCAATTAAAACAAAAAAAATTTAATCCTTTTATCAAACATTTTTTTAGTTGTTGCAAAAATGATGATGTTGCTGCTGCTAATAACTTACTCGCATGAAGCTGAACATGTGGTGGAAGAATAGGGCGGTGACTGCGATACTGTATTATTATTATTTGTTTGTGTTGGGGTATTTGTATTTGGTGCGGATGATTTGGATTCATTTGGTTTTACACCAATGTAATAAGCCTAAAAGTTTTCAAAATTAAACTTTGTTAAAAAAATATAAAAACTAATAAAGGGAAAAAAAGAAGTGTGCCCTGATGGTAAAAATAATCCATTAAGTTTTTAGTTTTTTTGTTTTCAACCAACAAATTATTTATTGGTTTTTTTTACTTGAATTTCTTTAAAGCTTTATCTTACATTGTCAATCTTAAAATTTCACAAACAATTATCGAATGGCTGAATTGGATATCACTAAATAAGCATCAATGTTTCGAAGTCAATTATAAAATTCAAGCTTTGGTTTTTTTGAGTTTTGGATAATCTCATAACATTTTTTTAAAGATACTGCGACACACTCTAAAATGTTTTTTATTGAAAGTTGATACTTGAAGTAATTGTTAATGTTTACAATTAAATCATTTCTCAGCACTGAAAAAAAAACGCTATAATCGTTCAACGACTATTTTTATTTGGCTATTAAGCGACCATTTTTTTGCTATTTTACGACCGTTTTTTCATCTTTTTTAAAACGATGGTTCAAAATACGGTAGTTTTAAGAACCTCTATTATGAATGATCGTTTCACGACTATTATATGATAGGTTTTAGAACGTTCAATTAAAATATGGTCGTTTTAATATATATCTTAATAATAATGATCGTTTAACGACTAAAAATTCTCTCTTTCATTGCCTGACAGCCAAAAGTAATTCACTAACGATTTTTTTTGTTTTTTTGATATAAACTGAAGCAACCGGTTGAATTTTTAGTTAATCTTGGGTATATTTTCTGAGGATAGTGGAATGAATAGGCAGTAAGGAGTTACTGCGTATACACGCCGTCATTGTCATAAAAGGAACCAAAGATAAACATAAAGGAATGGATTGCCTATGCATTCCGCCTATAAAAGCTTTGGTTTACCATAGCATCTAATTTTTGGATTACTATCAGTTTATCTGATTGACATATTAAATAATTTTGAAATATTCAAATTTTCAATAAAAACTCAAATTCTTTTTATACCATGACCGAAAAATAGTCGTTTAACGATCAAAAAAAAGGTTAAAGAACGATTATTTAATAGTCATAAAACGACCATATGACATGGTCGTTTTGAATACGCTGTAGCCCAAAATAAAGTCGCTAAGGGAGCCAAAAATTGATCGTTTTTCGATCATTTTTAAGTCGGGTTTTTTTCAGTGAGTTTGTCTTTTTTAGAGCCTCGATAGCAAAAAAAAATATTTTTTATCGTTGTGGCTTTTGTAAGCATAAGAATAAATGACAAGAAAAGCCATAAAGCAAAACTTCTGATTCATTTATCTAATTTTTTGTGGAATTAAATTTGGAAAGACTTTTCAATGAAATAATAAATAAATAAACTTACACCAACCCAAATTGCTGAAGTAAATATCGCGGTTATTCCAACAACCAAAAGTGGCACATATTTAGCATATTTTGATTTACCCATATTTTAATCACTAAAAAAATTAGTGCACAAGATTACTATGTAAAAAAACAAAAGGCTGTTCAGGAAAAAACTTTTAGACGGCTAATGAGATTAAATTTTTTTTATTGATTTCAATAAATTATTTTATATGTTACACTGAAACAAACAGCCGCAGCACCGTCTTCGATTTTTAACAGTAAAAAAATTTTTGGTCCGACAATTAGTTATATTTAAATTTTTTGCTTAAAATACCTTTTTTCAAACATGCTTTGTTTCAGAAAACAATAGAAAATTGGAAAAAAAAACTAAAAATTTTATTTTGTAATTGACCTTATAATTATTATTTTTTTCAATTTACACCAAAACATTTTTTACATCAAAAATCTTGCGAATATACGAGTTGCTTTTACATCTTATCTAATCAAGAATAAAACAAAATTTTTAATTTTTAACATTTTTAAAAAAATTTTTCAATATTAAATAGTTGGTAAAGAAGTTGGGTAATAACAATCGAAGACGGTGCTGCGGCTGTTTGTTTCAGTGTAACATATAAAATAATTTATTGAAATCAATAAAAAAAATTTAATCTCATTAGCCGTCTAAAAGTTTTTTCCTGAACAGCCTTTTGTTTTTTTACATAGTAATCTTGTGCACTAATCTCTTGAGCCGTCTGCAACAATAATTACTAGAAACTCCGCTGCCTCCGGTCGGCGATCTTACTTGTTTTATTGAAAAATACAAAATTGCCACTCGTATTAATGCCTATGTTTTAATAATTACTTTTCCAAAAAGTTATTGTATTGACTTTTATAAAAATTAAAACTTTTCCCGAACAATCTTATCACTCGTGTCTATTTTAATCACTTAATTTTCAATAATGAGATCCTAAAAATTGAAACATGTGTAAGCCTTTAAAACTTTTTTTTTGCACGAATCAAAATAAACAATGAACTGAACCATTAAAAAAAAATTTATACCAGCTTGTGAAAAATTCGCAAAAAGTTAAGGTTATAGTCATCGAGCAAGCTTACAATAGTTAAATCACTTAATTTGCGCAGCAAGCAAACCCATGTTTTGCTGATTTTTTATGTATATGAAAATTACCCAAATCATTTCATCGCGCTTGGAAAACAAAATATAGTTTCATTCTAATTTATGCAAATTTTTTAGGTGAATTTCCTATTTTAATATAAAAGATTTCAAGATAAGATACAAAAAAACAGAGAGAAAAAGAATAATAATATGTATGGGAAATAGCGAAGCCTAGTAGCCCTGGAACTGCGACCAAAAGTAATCGAAAACGAACGAACAATAAAAATTAATAAGAAGGAAATATTCAAGTTACTTTTCGATTAAACTCACCGAAAATAATAAAAAAAGTTCCCTATGTTTATTCTTTTCATAAACTAAACGTCAGCGTACTTTTAATTAAATTTTGCGTTTAGAATACCTAAAAGTTTTGTATGCTAATCCAATTAAATTTAGAAAAAAAAATATACGATCCAAAAGCTTAGTTAAAAAAAATTTCATTGAAAATCGTTAAAAATAATTTCGCTTTAATTTCATAATAAAGAAACTTAATATTCATAAAAAAAGTAAAATTTGTGAATATTTTATTAAAAATTTGCATATTTTCTAATGAAAACATTATTAAAAATCATAAAAAATTATTTGGATATAATTGTCTCAATTCAATTAAAACAATTAATAAAAAAAAATTGTGGGGATTCGAACCTATGACAGAAATATCCAAACATCACCGCCTTCAACGCCTACGCCACACAGCAAATGTATAACAAGGAACTTTAGCCAATGATATTTTTACTCTAAATCAAAATATTTAAATTTCCATAGCGGCATACATCTATTTTTATGTGATGTTTTTTAAAGTTAGCTTACTCATAGAGGTAATTGAGGGTGGAGAAAACGATTTTTATAGCCAGAATATGCGTTAACTTTGCTGCAACGCTCAGCGGGACATTGTGAACTTTTAAAATGTTGTGATTAAGCACTTTTTTTCTATACTTCCTTCTATTTTTTTTAAAAATTCGTCAATGCGACGAAAAATTGACCCTAAAGAGCCCTCTAATATCAACATAATTACACGAAATAAAAAAAATCATAAATTTCGGTTAGCAGATCGGGCGTTCTCATTGCTAAAACAGCCGCACCCCTCGCTTCGCTCGGGGTGCGGCGGGATGATTACTTAACATTTTCACAAAAAACAAAAACTATTTTGTTTAAAACAAGAATTACACGAGTTTTAACAGATTTAAAAGGCATGCGATTAAAAAAGCGGTAACAATGGAAAAAAGGAAAGAAATGATTTATGGAAACAAAAAATAATCATTTCGGCGGTGATGCTTCTGAATATTTAGGAAAAATTTGATAAGAACTAACAACATGTGCCTTTGTCATTTTAAAGAAAGCAGAAGAAAAAAAATGTAAGATTGCAAAAAAACTCTACGACGATGTGCGAAACAGCAAAAATGATTATCGCTGGTCATAGGATGAAAAAAAAGGTGTCGAAGAGCATTGCTGCTGCTATAATAAAATTGACAAGAAAATTTATGTTTTAATGTGAAAAAAAGAGAAAGAAAACGGATATAAAACATTTGTAGTCCAAAATTGATTGTGTACAAAGGTAGCTAGTTAGTGGTTCAATTGATTTTTCAACAACAAAAAGAAGCTATTTGGAGATTTATCTGATACGAGAGGCAAGGATAACATATTTCTCAAAATTTGATTAAAGCCAATAGTGAACAAGGAAAGGAGAACAAGCGTACAGCAATTAAGAATATTTATTATTGATACATATTTGAAATAACTAAAAAACTAATTTTTATAATTTTTTTTTTGAATCACAAAAACCTTCATTTTTTTAGGAATTCAAAATATACCATTTGGCGGTAAAAACATTTTTTGCAACCTGTAATGCCAGTTATCTGGAACGCTGCCAAATGATCAAAGTTCATTTTCATTAACATTGTTATCGAAGAAGAACCGTGTTTACCAACTTTTTATTATTTTTTTTTCATTGTTTAGAGCTTTTGAGCTTTAAGATTGCTAAATAAAATTTGAAATCAAAGTTTAACTTATTCGCATAACTTTTTTTAAATTTATATATTGTATGAACGTAGCATTTCAAAAATCATTTTCTTTTTACCTCTTTTCATAATAATCACGTGAGTTCAGCATATTCTTGAAAAATGTCATCGTCAGACCCATCAAAGCCTCCATCAACCCAGTCATCAATAGCCAAACCTTCGTCTTCTTCACCACCCGAAAAGAGCAAGGACGAACCTTCGTCTTCTTCAAAACCTGAAACATCCACAACTAATACGCCACCAACAAATTTGCCAAATTTATATGATCGATTTGTAACAAGTTTCGAAAAAGCTCTTTCACAAGCTGAAAAAGAAGACGAAGAGAAAAAACCTGGTTAGTGCACTTTTATTTTTTCTTTCATAAATTTTGTTAGTTGTTTTTGTTTTTCAAAATCTTTAAACATTTAAATTTATTTATGTTTAAAATTTTAAAAACAACTGTTAAAACTTTATTTATAAATCCTTCACCAAAAACATATGGTTTGATTTGTGTATTTTTTGGAAGTATTTTATTTAACTCTAATGATTTAGAAGGTGGATTGAATGCTTTTTCCCTCGAAGGAATTGCCGAATATATTCAAAAATATAAACCTAAAAATGTGATATTTCTTGTTGGAGCTGGAATTTCAACTTCCGCTGGTATTCCAGATTTTCGAACTCCTGGTTTGTCAAATTTTTTATTTGCTTGAACTTATTCTTTGCATTGTTAGGGACTGGTCTTTATGATAATCTTAAGAAATACAAACTCAGCTGCCCAGAAGATATTTTCAGCATTCAATTATTTCGAAAAGATCCTGTTCCATTCTTTGATTTAGCCAAAAGATTATTTCTCAGTGATGTCAAAGTTGGTTTACATTAATTAATTCATCGATGCAATAATAACATCGTAAAAGCACAAAATTTTAGCCAACACTTGCCCATTATTTCATGCGATTAATGGTTGAAAAAGGACATGTTCGAAGAATTTACACACAAAACATTGACATCCTAGAATATTTATCAGGAACACCTGCAGATAAAATAGTCACTGCTCATGGTTCTCATTACACTAGCACATGTATGAATTCTAAATGTAAAGCTACCTATGACCAAGAATGGTTTGCAAGTATGACTCTTTTGAGTCACTATCAAATATTCATGTGCCCGTTTTAGACCATCTGCGATTCTCAAAAGAACTCGTAGCTTATTGTGATAAATGTAAGAAAGGGGTCGTGAAACCCGATATTGTCTTTTTTGGTGAAAATTTACCACCACGTTTCCATCAACATGTAACTCAAGTAAGCATTTGATGCTTTTCTTGAAACATGTTTTAATGCTATTTTTAAGGATTTCGAAGCTTGCGATTTATTAATTATTATGGGAACCTCTTTAGTTGTTTATCCTGTTGCTGGTTTGGTTGATGAAGTAAAATCACATATTCCCCGATTATTAATCAATTTAGAACCTGTTGGAAAGAGCGTTTTACAATATCATAGAAAATCATCAAACAAAAGGTTGGGTTTCTTTAAGACTCATCATAGATACCATTAACTTTAACCCTAATTCTTTAGAGACGTTTTCTTTAAAGGGTCAGCGGATGATGGAGTTTCCAAATTAGCTGAAGCACTTGGGTGGAAGCCCGAACTCGATCAAATGAAAAATCATGAATGGAAGAAACTCGATGAAGAATTTAAACAAATCAAAAATAAGATGGCTACTAAAAAAGATTAATCGAAGTTTAAGAAAAACAATATTTATTCGCATTTTTTGAATAGTCAAATACTGATATTAATGTGCTTATTTGTAATTGTCTTGTAATAAAATTTATATACAAAGCTTAATAAGAATATGTAAAAGCATCCTTAGAATCCTTAATTTTGGCAGCATGAATGGCAGCACCTCGAGCGATACAAATGTGCTTGTTTTTGATAAATTCTCTAACTCTTGGAAAAAATGTTTTAATAGCATCTTGAATTTTTGGGATTTCACAAGTTTTTCCATTTAACAAGACTTTATCAATGCGAATGTGGAGTCCATTATTATTCATGGTTTGAAGATTTTCCTCTAACTTATTAATGAAAGATTGAATAATGTCGCTAAATTCTCGGAGTTCGATGGTCGCCGTTTTGCCATTATTTGGATGCTTGTAACTGAAAATAAAAATTTTCATTTAATAATAATATTAAACTTTTTGGTTGAACTTTAAACCTTACTCAGCTATTTGATCATTAGAAAGTTTGGATTTTAATTTCTCTGTAGATGTAAGTAAAGAATAATTGTCACCCGGCTCCACCTTTTCTTTTTCCAACATTTTCTTATTAATTAAATCTGCTAACATTATATCAATATATCTTCCACCGAGATTAGGATTACCAAACTTTGTTAAAGAAGTGAGAGATAAAGCATCAGAAGATGTTTTAATTGAATAAACAGCAATATTGGTGTTCCTTCCACCAATATCAATCACACATACATTAAATTCAGCATTATATTCTTTTTTTCTATACAAATAATCGACAGCTGCCGCCGTTGTTGCATCAATTAATTGGCGAACATTCAGGGCAGCAAGCTTTGCAGCAGTTTTTAAAGAAGTTTCATAAATAACTTTATCGCTTCGTTCGTTAAAAACCGGTGTTGTTAAAATCACTTCTGTTGTTTTAACGTCATTTAATTTTAATTCATATTTTATACAATCATCGATTTTATTAGCAATGGATTTAAATAATTCACCGCAAGCGACTTCAGGTAAAATTTCTGCAACACCCAATTTGATTTTGATAAAATTACGGAAGCTCTCCGCTTGAAATTCTAAATATTTGTTTTCTATAATTGTGTCCTTTGATTTTCCCATAAAATACGCGATGTCAAATACAGTATTATTTGGATATTTTAACCCATCTTCTTTTGCTTCCGTTCCATTTTTGGTTACTTTTTCAAAAAATGTTACATAAGATGGTAGTTCGTCATTTGGGTTATCAAGTTTAACTGAAATATAATAATAAATTAAAAAATTTGTTAGAAAAGATTTTAAAGGTCTCTATCCCCAATAAGCTAAATATAATTTGGTTTATTCCCTCATAATTTTATTCCCAATAATAGGAGCATGAAAATTCTTATTTTGAAGGAAGCTTATCAAACTTTCCTTCAGATAGGAGTTTTATTTTACCAATTTTTATCGTTAGTGACACTAAAATTTCTTTTAATTGTAAATTATTCTTTTCCAAATTAGTCTCTTTGATTCAACTCAATACAAATATTGATTACCTATGTGAGCTTTATTATTATAATACACCACTGCTTTACAGGTCGTTGTTCCAATATCAATTCCAACTGAAATTTCTGGCTTATTCGATCTAATGGAAATACTTGAACCCCCGGGAATTATATCATTTCGGTGAATAGAAGAAGATGGGTTTTTCCATGGCTTTAAATCTGGGTCAGGCTCCTCTTTGATTTTAACATAATGGTCACCTTCTTGGTTCAATATAGCTTTCGCTATCATAATAGCCCCACGAGTTCGATCATCATCTTTATGTTGGAAGCAGCAACCAATTTTTAAATTAGCTTTAGCTTCTATCTTTGGAATTGGTTGATTTGGAGGATAAACTATAAGGAATGTAACATCTTTTAAGTTTGTGTTTCCTCTTTCCATGATTGAATATAACTCATTAAAGCTTTGAGCATTTATTCGGTTATATTGAGCTAAGAAATCTTCACTGCCATCTTCTTGCCCTCGAGTATATAATCCGCAAACACATCCTCCATCAGTTTTGACCCTCGTAATTGCAATTATTTCTCCTAATTCAATTTTTCGATTAAGTTTAGAAACCCAAAATGTGAATAATGGAGCTCGAAAAGCGCATATATGAATTGACACATTGTGAAAAATCATTTTGCAAGCATTCAGAATTCTATCATTATTTTGTTCAATATCAGAGTCGGAGCAACATACAATAACATAATCTATATTTCTACGCTGGCATTTATTTTTTATTTTAACAAAATAATCTTGTGCAGTTCGAATATCTATAAAATATTTGTTAATTAAAGAAATATTTTAAAAGCCTTAAAACCGTTACCAAATTCACCAATTTGAGGCACACTAAATAAAGAATTTGATTCAATTGCAATACGTTTTGTTGTATCAATACTCAAAATATTTGGTGTATTTTCAAGTTGTATCGCATTTCGATTTGACATTTTCGCTGCCACTTTTAAAATTTTTGACTTTATTGATTTAATTTTGATTTTTTTCTGCTACTAACTAAAAAATAAATTCTTATTGGAATTGGAAACATAAAATTTCAAAAATATTACGCTTTCAAGTTTCTGAACATTCAAGAAAAAAATCGTTAGGAAAATTTAAAAAATAGAAATCAAAGTTTCAAATTTTTGTACACGTACAATTTTTGCCTTTATTGTTGATAAAAAATAATAAAATTCCTATTGACTTGTTTGCTGTATTTTTGCTGTTTTGTTGAAGAAAAAAGCATCATCCATGATAATTGATAAGTTTTCTTTCCTTTTTTTTCTTTTTGCTGTTAAAATGCGTTATTACAAGTTTTTTGTTACAAGCTTGACAACATTTTTTTTGGGTAAACATAATCATGTAAACAAGAATTAGGAAGAAAGGTTAAAATTTTTAAGAATTAGCAAAACAGAAACTTTAATTCGTTCAAATTAACAGATGTGATACGGTAATGCATCTTCAGAAACAAATGTTACTGGGGTTTTATGTTTCATCAATTAGAATTTTTTTATATCCAAAAAATAATTTAGCTAGAAAATTTTAAATGATGGAAAGAGGAAAGCATGAGTATGTCAAGCTAGAAGCAAGCCATTATCATTGTTGATTCCAACTCTTCCAAAAATAATGTCTTTCCTCATCGTTTAGCAATCATCATACATAAAATATGAATGAAAAAAAACTTATTTGTCTTCTTCCTATTTACTACAAATTCAATCCATTTTCCCAGATACGGCTTGGCTTCTTTACTCAACTATTTGATTTTTTGATGACCATTTAAAATGAAAAGATGATGATAAAATAAAATGGCGGAGGTAGCTTTAACCACATTTAATCCTTTCTCATGATACACACCTATTTTATCTTTTGCATTCATTTCCTGTGATTTTACCAACAACAAAAAAAGTTGAAAGAACGAAGAATTTTTGTTTTTTCTATCCAATTAAATTTTTTGCAGCAACAAGTCCAATATAAATAAGGCTTGTTGCTTAATGTAATAATGAACGTCATTCATTTCATTTTATTTTTATTCCTGATTTTTTTCACGCGTCTATCTTCCTCATATTTATTTTGACGACGACAACAACGACGGCAGTGGTGATAAAGATAACACTTTTTCTTCAGCTAAAACAACCGATCAAATAAATTTTATGTATTTTTCTTCTTCCTTTTAAAAACAATAAAAACAAAAGTGTGAAAAAGCTTCTCAATCCACAAAGTTATTTCATTTTATTTTTTGTGTAATCAAAAAAAGTAAAAAAGTGAAGCTAAAATAAATATGAATAAAATTATTTTTGCTTTTGGTATATTTTTATTATTTGGATTTTTTGGTGATAATTCTGTAAATGCTGCATGCGGAGAAGGAGCAATCCCATCGTTTACAAATTCATCAATATGTTATTGGTTTGTTGGTCCTCCACTTGCTTTTATTGAAGCTGAATTAAATTGCGAAGCTTCCGGTGGACATTTGGCTTCAGTTAGTGATGGATTTACCAATACCTTATTAGCTCGTAAGTTTCCTTTATAATACTTTGGGTCGCTGTTGCACTGCAATCTTGAAATTGGAATTCGATAAATTCTGCTTCAAAAAAATTCTTCAAGTTCATTTTCCTGTTTACCTTCTTTTTGTTTCAAAACCAATATTTACAGTATTGCAAGAAACTACAAAGACAACCCAAATTTTTTTGGAAAATGCTTTCAATTCTTTGATTAACATTTTTTTTCAGAACATGCTAAAAAAGTCCTTCCTGATGCAACAGATTTTTGGATTGGTGGTGAAGATTTGGGTAAAAAGGATTATTGGTATTGGGTGGATGGAACAAATTTCACTTTCACCAATTGGGCTCCTGAAGAACCCGTGGAATTACCCGGTTTTGATTGTATGGGAGTAACGGTTGCTGAAGGATTTTGGTATACATATGATTGCTTTAAATTAAAGCCATATGTTTGTGAACTTCCATCTTCATCATCACCACCCGCAACGATTACAGCCGCTCCACAAACTACACCATTAAATGTAAATACAACTACTTTCATGCCTCAAACTACCCTAATTGTAAATGTTCCAACTACCACTCAATCACCCCCAACTTTTTTGCCTAGTTCTCCATCATCATCCCCATCGTTTATGGATTCAACCATTACTTCTTCTTCTTCACCCGATGTTTTTCCATCTACAACTTCAGGTGCTTATTATTGTCCTAATGGAACATATAATTCAGGGCTATGCAATAACTGCCTTAATATACCAGGTGGTAAATGTGATGGTACCTTGTGTTGCGTTTGTTCTAATAGTGGAACATTTACCGATCGCGGTCCATGCATTGGTGGCGATTGCCCCGATGGTAGTTTTTGCATAGATACCGAGTGCATTAGCTGTTCCTAATAATATTTAGATTTAATATTTACTTTAATCAATTATTACAGTGAGCAGCGGAACAACATCAGAAGCCACCGCATCAACAGCGAGCTCTGCTTCTTCACCTCCACCAACTCCTTTTTAATGCTTCATCCAATAATACTCATTTAAAAATGCAAAAAATAAACATCTTTAATTACTTTATTATTTTCCACAATAATTTTTGCTGTAAAATGAATGAATAAATTTTATTGAATCATAAAAATTCAATTATGTATTTTTTTAATAAAGCAAAAAAGCCTTTTTTGGTAAATCGAGTTCATCAAAAAAATGTAAATGCTGCTAATATATTGCAAATGCAACAACGTTTCCTTTTACCGTTGAAAAGTGTACATATTCGATGCCTCCCACCATATATCACCCATTTGTAATTTTTATTTCATTTGCATCGCTCGAATAAAGCAGGTTCGATTTTCTTCTGGGAAAGTCTAAGACATGCTCAATTTAATATCCTACAGGAATCGAACTTTTAAGTTTGAATGTGGAACCGCACTGGATGTATCATGTCAAATGCCGAATGTCTTCAATGGAACAAGAACTTCCATCATATGGAAAGTCGATTCTGTAAATATTGGTGCATTCGAATTTCGAAAGAAGGTTTTGAGCATCAACTTTATTGCAATAGTCAAACCCAATTCAGACTATTATACGAGCAAATCCAAAATTTTCATTTAATTGTTAAAGCTAACAGCCTTTTTTCTTACTTTCAATAAAATTTCAACAAAAAATCCCACAAAATATTTTTTTGAGTTTGATTCCATTCCATTATTCTTTTTCATCCAACACGAGCAGAATATTTGAGAGGAAAACATAGTTCAAGATCCATCATGCGATGAAGGAATTTTGCTCGACAAGGAAGTTTGAGCATAATTCTATGTAAAGGTTTGATAAAAAAAATGCTTTTAGTAAAGACTATTTTTACCATCTAATGGCAAAAAAGGTCATTAATAGTACATAATTATATCAGTAAAAATGCTAAACCATGATAGGGGTTTAATAGATGTAAAAGAGTTAAAGTAAAAGGCGAAGACAAATTACTCATCTAAATAATGTAAGCTTATTTTTTATAATGCCTGTTAACATTTCGCTTTATCTGTAAAAAAAGTCCAAAAAAGTTTGTTTTGTAAACATTTATTGAAATTAAACATCAAAAAAAAATTAATATTCAAACAACATAATATATAATTAGGACCATTATAAATGGTTAAAACTTGAGCAATCAATGATCATTCTTCTGTTGAAGTAGCAATCGAAGCTGTTGAACAAGAATTATGAGCAGCAGCAGTAGTAAGACGAGGAGAAAAATCAAATACACCATCATCTTGTCGAATAGCAGGAGGAGTCCAAACACCCTGATTACAAACATAATAAGGTGGAATTACACCAATAGGATAGCATCCTAAAAAATGAGATAAGAAGTTTTAAAAAGTTTAGTAAAAACATACTGCCTGGAGATCCATCAGGATTATCCGTATTAACCAACGGAATATCAAGTAATGTTAAATTCTTTGGAACCTTACTGTCTGAGTTTTCAACAACAGCTTTAGGAAGAAACGCAGCGGAATTTTCATTTGTTCTTTGTTGATTTGTTGGTGGAGAAGGATTGACATCACAAGTATTCTTAATAACAACAGGAATGGATGGTTGCTGAATAGTACGTTGTTGAGGTAAGACCAAATCATTCACAGGTATAGCAGAGGTGTAAAAATTCGGGACTTCAAATTGAGCAATATCATGGAAATTAGCACCATTTTCAAGCTTTTCTTGTTTATTAAAGAATACAGTATCGAGAGTTTGTTTTGACACAGCTGTTTGTGATTTGAATAATATCCATGATGACAAATTCTTTTGAAGCATTTCACGACGAGTTTCATCCACTTCGTGCTCGATAGCTTTGCGATAACATGCGATATTCTCATCTGCTTTGATGTGATTTTGAGCGAATTTGATCTTTTCTTTATCATACATCGATATTAGTAAAAGCATTTCAACCTTCTTAACAGCAGAGAGAAGTTGTTGACGTTCGGTTTCATGTTTGACGTTATCCTAAAAGAAGATAATTCATTAAGAAAACAAGTAAAAATAAGGCGAAATGAAAAATCTCTTTCAAACAAAGATTTGACGTATGAACTAATGGTACATATAAACGTGAACCTTAATAATATTAACGTTAATGACTTACACTTTCAATTTTGTTTTGACATGATTCCAGTTGAAGCTTTCTATCTTTAATAACAGCTTGGAGTTTCAAGATTTCATTTTTCATAGCATTTTCTTCTTTCTTAGCAGCAGAAGCATGATCAACCAGAGATTGTTTTTCACGTCGCACACTTGAACCAACAACTTTAACCTCGTTTTCAAGGTCTTGATAACGTTTATTTACACTTTGAAAATCAGCTTTAGCTGTCGTAAGCACGACATCATTTATTTCTTCAACTTCTTTTGTAGCATCAGCTTTCTGTTTTTCAATCATTTTCAAACGTTCTTCCACAGCTTTTATTTCATCAATGAATTCTTGTTGTTCACGAGTTGTACGTTCAGATTGGGCATTGAGTTCTTTCAATTCTGTTTGAATATTGGCATCACGTTTTTCCAATTCAGTTATTTTCTTCCTTCCCATTTTTTCTGTGATGTATCTTTCTCGATTCAAGACATAAGTTTGTAGCTTGATACTATAAAATAAGGTTAAAATAAATTAACTTTCATGGTTTAAAAAGAATGAAAAAATGATTAAAACTTACTTTTTACCAAGAGGTTCACGGTCATAAGCTTCTAAATCACAATGTTGTTGGCCATCTTCAGAATCTTCCACAAGATGCCCCATTGAACCATTTTGTTGATGTCGTTTGACATTTTCTATCAAAGCCTTGAATCCTTTTGTAGTCAATTCGAAGTCACGATCAACATCATTAAAATGTGTTTCTAAGGGCGGCATTATTTAATTAGTCAAATAGCATACAAATGAATGAAGGGAAAAAATGCTTGTTTCATAAAAATGAAAGTGATTCAAATTTTAATGCGCCATTGAATACCCTAATGTTTTTTCCCTTCAAGATTACGAAAGACATAAAAATGATAAACGTTTCACTCAAAAAAAATTTTTCAATTTCTTCGACGATTTGTTTATCATTTCTTAAACAAAGCCCTTTAACAATTAGTCAAATATGAAACTGAATTAAGTATAAAATAAAATCATTACAATGATCTTTATAAAACAACTTTTTCTCATTGCAGACATATTTCATCCATTCATTGAGAAGCTTAATTTGACATCGTAAAAAAGGTTTCAAAAACTGATTTAGAAAATTTAATGGTAGCTTTTTCGTCAAATGGAAATGATAGCAAAGTTTTCAATACAAGTTTTTATTAACACATTACAAAAATATATCAAAACAAAGTAAAAAAACATAAAATAAAATACAGATGAAACAAACAATTTAGGTTTTTTGACAATGCTTTTCAAGGAATTCTTTGCGGTCTTCTTCGAGTTTCTTTTTACGTTCATCAAGTTTGCTTTGTTCAGCTTTGAGTTGATTTAGTTCATCCGCATGATCTTCATCATCAGGAGTATTGTTCAAGCGGAGGTTATTGATCATTTCATCGAAGTAAACATCAAACATTTCGAATCCAAGTTTCTTGAAAGCATTGTAATGTTCTTCACCATGTTGAGTTTTCTTTAACATTTCTTCCATAAGACCTTTAGAACCATCCAAAGAGCGAAGACCACGAGATGGAAGATACATGAATGAGCGTTGAGTTTGACGAATACGGCGAATTCGCCGAGGAGGATGAGTTAAACCTTCTGTTTCTTGAGCACTAAAAAGGAAGAAAAACGTCGAAAAAGCAAAATACTAACACAATCATACAAAATCGAAGAAATAACAACAAACTTACTTTTCCTTTTGAGGGTCACCTTCTAAAGCTTCGGTATCATCGTCATTTCCATCTTGGATATCTTCTTCATTAGAAGTAGCTTCTGGATCATATTCTTGTTGTTCGCCATCATCATTTCCATATTCATCTCCATAATATTTTATTTTTGATTCATTTCGATGTTGGCTGATAAATTGAACTAAACTTTCGAATTCTTCTTTGGTCATTGTAAAATGACCGCCTTCTCCATAATCTGCTTCTTTTGTTGCCATTATTCTCAGCTAATAAAACAATATCAATTCAAGCGATGCAGCAGCACGAAAAGAAAGATTGCTTCTGTTTGAAAAATGAATGAAACCTTTGTAAAACTAACAACTTCAATCACAAATTTTCTTGTTAAAACCCGCTGTTTGTAATTTTGACGTCTTTTAGTTTAAAAAACTTGTGATCGTCTTTTGCTCATTGATGAAATAGTTTTTATGTTAGATTACAAAAAATAAAGTTAGGCAATTACATTTATTATTAATACTATTACATTACATAAACAAATTATTTAGTTTTTTTGGCCATGCTTTTCAAGGAATTCTTTGCGTTCTTCTTCAAGTTTCTTTTTGCGTTCACCAAGTTTGCTTTGATCTTCTTTAACCTTTTTGAGGTCATCAGCACTTTCACTTCCAGCATTTTTCAAACGATAGTTGGTGACGATTTCATCGAAATAAACTTCAAACATATCGGATCCCAATTTCTTTAAAGCTTCATAATGATCATTACCATGTTGAGTTTTTTGAAGGAGTTCTTCCATGACATCTTGAGATTCTAATGGACCAGCGATAGAACGACGACCACGAGATGGAAAATAACCGAATGAACGTTCAGAACGACGGAAGCGACGAGGAACGAATCTTTGACCATGAGGCTTTGCAACAGGTTTAACAGAGCGATGATAATAAGGAATGAAATCATCATCATCCATACTAAAAAAAGAAGCAAACATCATAAAGACAAAATCATAAAAAATAAACTTACTTTTCACCATTAAATCCACCATATTGATAATAACTTTCAGGATCATATACTGGTCCATCATAATGTCCATTTACATAACCACCATTATGATAATAAGGTTGACGAGATGGAATAACATAGCCACCTCGATAATGTGGTTTACGAGCATGGAATGGTGGAGGATGAGTTTCATTATGAGCAAAGATTCCAAGAATCAAAAAACAAAGAAGAAAAAGAAGACGCATTTTTGATGAAACACAACGACGACGACGACCAGCACAAACACAAATTTGAAGCGAAGTTTGAAAGCTTGATACAAATCATTTCGTGCTTTTATAAACTTTCAACGGTGTTAAAAATTTGCATGAATCTTTTTAACGAGTATTTATTTTCTCATTTTAACATTTTTTTTTCAAAAGCTTTCTTTTTGCTAACAAAAATTATGGGTACTGTAAAAATTTCTAAAGAATATTTTTTTCTTTCTTTAATTATAAAGACAGCTTGACTAACAGCAACAGCATCCGATGATACAATACAGCAGTTAAATAAATTATGATTTTGAAAAGCCTCCTCTTCCTGTTCTCCTTCTTCCTCAATGTAGTTAATGAAAAAAGTGTTGTTGAAATTCGCACTAAATGAATTAATAAAAAGGTTCAAATAATTATTTTTAATTACTTCTCCCTTTGTTGCTAAGGAAGAAAGAGATCGAATTCAACCTCCAAAAAAAATGCACAACAGCCAAAAGCATTGAAGTCAAACAATAATACTCATTACAAATCTGCCTGAAGCAAAAAGGGAGAATGCTCGAAGTTCAACCTTTTATTATTTTAAGCACTTATGTGTTTAATCTCATTGCTTCTGGAATTACGTTTATTCTAAATCTTGTTATTTTATTCATAATTCAAAGGACTTCTTCAGCTTTTGATATTTCATTATCTTTGTATGTTTATATTTGGACTCTTTTCACTTCATCGTTGTTTATTTTTATTGAATCCAATTTTTTAGTTGGATGGTGGAGATACGGTGTGTTTAGGTTTTACGTGAATTAAAGTGCCATTAAAAACATCGATGTTTAGTTTTAAAATCTCAACAAATTTTCGAACTTAGAAAGTTAAAACTGTCAACAGAATCAAAAAATTGATAAACCCTAATATGTATCCTTTTTTTCCAGACGTTGATTATCCCATTGATGGTATGTTTTGGTGGGGTTTCATAAATCAGTCATTACTTACAAATGTTCCAACATCAATCTTTTTTATTTCCCTTGATCGATGCTTTGTAATTATTTATAAATGTAAATATCAACAACATTGGTCAAGAATTATTGGACATTCCTCGCTATTTACCATAATAACATTAACAATTAGCGTAATGATAATTAATTTAGTCACTCGACTTTCACCTCAAACACAAACAATGAAACCATGCATTCATTTTGCATGTACCATGAATCAATCGTCTAAATTAATTTACAATGGAAGTATCATATTTATTTCAATTTTAAATGTGGCAGTTGGAATATGTTATTTGATTGCATCAAAACGATATCAAAAAAGTGTAATTACAGTGAATTCGGATTTCTTTTTGGTTAGTTTTCCAATATGGATGATGCTTCATTAACTCCATTCATTAACCATTAATCATATTTCAGTCTGATTTACTAACAGCTCGTGCACTTATATTTGCATTCATATTTCATTTTTTACCTCATACAATATTAATTTTTTATGTTGCAATTTCAAATGATACTCCTCTAACAAATTATGGATCATACAGTAGGACATTGATAGCGGCAGATTGCTTTTGTTCTTCAATGGTTAATCTTTGGTTGGTAATAAGAAAGCATGAAACATTTCATCTAAAACAACAACAAAACTTTTCGCCCATATTAGTGCCGAGAAATTGATGATAATCAGTGCTATTGAAGCATTCAAAAACGAGTAAAAGTAAGATTTCACTTTTGGGATAATAAGCTTAGTTTACATTACACAGAAGTTATGAATAAATCATTTTTATTTACATGATACAAAGAAAAAACAATTAAGTATCAAAAGTTATAACAAAATTAAATGAAACAATGTAATATATTAAACAAAAAACAAAGTCGAATAACAAGGTCATGTCATAAAATGGTGAACTTCGTAGCAATAGAAAATCCTTGATCAAATCGTTCATAAAGATTGCGAAGACCTTCATTCTTAGTGAGCAAAGCATTTTGAAGCTAAAAAAAATAAATGTAAGCATGAAAGTGATAGTCAAAAAAAAACATACATAATCTTTCCAATGAAATTCTTCTTTTGGCAAATCTTCCAAATGAGCGTTTTCAAGAAGCTTCTTATGTTCTTCGTCCAATTTCATAAAAGCATCAGTTTTGAGTTGAACATCGCCATAGAAAGTAGGAACTGCAGGATGAACCGTGAAATTTTCTGGAATTGGAATAGGAGCATAATTGAATTGTGCAGCTCGTTCTTTAGTAAATGGATCAAAGCGTTTTTTCTTATTTTCTTTTGCATCAAAGACTACCAATGGCTCGTCAGGAAGTGGAATCGAATGATCACGATGACCAGTGGATAGTTGTTTACGAAACCATGACTGAAAAATAGGAAAGAAGATAAAATGAAGAATGAACACAAAATATAGTAAACTTACAGCTTCACAAAAGATTCCAAAATCATCATTTGGTTTACCACGAGCAGTTTTAACAGTAAGTTTACGTTGTTTTAGGCTTTGCAAATCAAAAGGACATGGAATTTCACCACAGATATCTTTCTGAAAATTTTGAAATTAGTTAATAATTGGTTAAGATAAGGTTGAAACTTACGTAAATACGAATGGATGTTTTAGGTGAGTAAGCATTTCGTACAGCACTTCTTCGGTTGCTCTGAGGAGTTTTCATTCGTGGAGTAATCATCCTCTTCTTAGGCATCACTTTTGCAGGAGTCGATTGTTTACGCTTCTGTGCTTTCTTAATTCCATGTTCATCAGTACTTGGGACAATTTCAGCCGTTACTGGCGCAAGGATAAGCTTCAAAAGCTGTTTATGCTTGACATAATGAGGTTCTTCAAATGAAACGAGCAGTGATGATGTTGGAAGACCAGAATGAAGTTCATCCTCTTTGTTTTCAAATGGTGCTTCTGATTGAGCGTTCATTATGCATTCACATTGTAAAGCTCTGAAACAATATGTATAAGAAATGCTTCACAAGGAGAGCTAACATCTCAAAATAAGGTGGAACCATACTAACATCCTAGACATACACATAAATAAGAAGTCTTACCTTTTTTCAGTAGTGTAAACGTGGACACCATTTATACCTGTCATCATCTGAACCATCGTATACTTCTTATCAGCACCAAGTTTTTTGATCTTTAAGCTTTCAGGAAGCACTTCTTTATAAACTCCATCAGGTGAAGAGTATGCTTCAAACAAAGCGTCCATTTTGAGATAACCAGTTAAAGATGTGAACACATCGATGAAACCATGAGATCTGAAAAAAATCCTCGTCATAAATAATCAAATTAAAATAAATAACAAACCTTTTATCAGCATCAGCATAGAATGGTAAACCATGGAATTCCTTTGTTGACTCTAACATTTTGTTGATTGCCATGCTTTTATTGATTTCAATACTAAACTTTCACCTTTTTCTTGTAAAGTAATGATTGTAAATAAATTTTGCAAAAAAAGCAACAAACAATAAAACGTTTGCAAATTAGGTTCAAAAACTTCAAACGATTACGATAGAAAAAATAATCGCGCTGAAACCAAATCAATTTCAAAATGATTCATTTCAGAGCTTTGTTGATTTTTGATTGAAAGTTGTAAATTTTGCAGTTGAATGAATCATTCTTTTTCAATGAGAAACTTTTAAATCAAAAAATGAACATATCTAATTTTACTACAAAACTTTGCTTCTTTTTTAAATTCATTTTTGATGCTTGCAATTAATCGTCTTCCTTTATTTGCTACATTATTGGATTGTTGTTTTTATGATTCAAAATTGGGAAGCTTTGTGAGCGGGATACATTGTCATCATCCATCATCCTTTTAGTTGTTGAGATACATAGAAACTGATGAAAGTGTGTAAGTAAATGCAATTGCTTATTTCTGGCTGCATTTGGTAAAAATGATCGGATTATTAGACATATTGCTATATTTCTTTTCCATTATAAATTTTGGTGCATTTTTTTTACCGTAATATTAAACAAAAATTCCCTAATTTTTAGTTTACATATACGCGCAAAGATTATGCTTGACTGTATTTTGCAATTTTCAAAAAACTAATTTGCTTAATTGATAACCCATTACTTCCATATATTTTTTGCAGCCAATTTTAATGGGGAATTCCTCCATCGCAAAAACGTTTTAGGTTTCAAATTTTATTCACAATTTTTGACATTTTTGTTTATTATTTATTCTGTTATTTAAGATTCCAATGATCCCATTTTCCACTTTCACTTTTTTTTCACGTCAAATTAAAGAAAAACGAATTCTTTGAAAATGCATATTTTTTCATTGAATTAAAAACATCCATCCACCATCCAACAACACAAAAGTCAAATTCATGAATGCGTGTATGTATGTATGTTCCCTTTTATTTCATTGCTTATATGGGACTCTTGTGGTGTTATTGAAGCAAATCGATGCCATTCTTTTGCGCAGTCATCAGAGTTAAGTAAAAAGAGTGTGTTCACGTGCTTTTTCCTCTCTTTCTTCATTGCTTTCATACGTTTCCGTTAAAGCTGGTTGGTTTACTATTTTGGATAACTTTTAAAAAAAGTGGCAATCTTTGAAGCTTTTTGAAAAAAGAAGGAAATATAAAAAAGGGTTTCGAGAAAGAAAAAGGGATGATGGATATAAAAGAAGAAAGAAGAAGTAAACGAGAAAGGAATCCCTGTTAAAGAAAATACAAACACACAAGAAGAAAGAAAAAAAAGGAAAGAGAGAATGTGAGGCAAAAAAAAAAGAGTGACGTCAATGAAAATGTTAACTTCATCAACCCTCTCTTTTTTGTGTTGTTGGTAGTGGCAGTTTTAAAAGCTCATGGATATTGATTATATTTATGCTTAAATAACCACACGAAGAAGAAGGAGCAAACGAAGAAAAAAAATGGAAAGAGAGAGAGAGAGAGCAAAAAATGAGGAGGAGGAGTAAAAACTACTGAAAGAACGTGTATGTGCTTGCTTCAATGCCTTCTAAAATAAAATGGCAACGGCAGCAACTTCTTTGCTTCTTCTATGCCTGGCATCTGGCTGCTGCTGTTGTTTGTTGATGGCATGTTGAAGCAAAATAAGTTAGTTTAAGCTTAAGCCACAAATAAAAATAGAGATAACCAAAAACAAGCAAGCAAAAAACTCCTTTTTGACATTTTCCATTCATGCCATCATTCCAAGTAACTGCTTGTCTTTCCTTCTCTATCTATCTATCCTCTTTTATTCTCATGATGACGGCAGCTTCTATTAGCTTGAAAGCAAGCCTCAGAGGAAAAAACGAGTCTCTCTCCTTTCATGGCAGCAACGGTGTCGGCAAAAAAAAAAACTTACGTGTACGTGTTGTGTCGTTTGTCCTCTTCAACTCCAAAAAAAGGCCGAGAGTCTCATGAAAGCAGCAGCAGCGTTGAAAAGACTTTGAAAAGAAAAAAAATATATTTTTTGTCACTTGTGTCTCAGCGCTGCGAAGCATAACAGCAGCTAGCGCTCCCTCTCTCAAAAATATTCTTTCTCATCCCAAGAAAGGCAAGTTAACATTAAATAAAAAAATTTGTTTTTTCATTTTTCTTTATGGGCTTTTTAAGGTTTATTTATTTTCATTTTTATCTATTTCAAGTTTTTGAGGTTGAAATAATCGTTAAAACTTTTGTCGATTTTTAAAACTTTTAATAAAATTGCGAGCGGCTGCCGCCGCCGCATCGACTGCTTCTAGAGTTGAGGGTTTATAGCACCCGAGGAGGACATTACGGTAGCAGCTTTTTTTTAAACATTCGCTTGTTTTAATAATCAAAGATTAGTTTAATCAATGCTAATTATGTTTTTCGTTTTCTTTCAAAAAAACATTACTTGTAGTTTAGAAATTATCCCACACTTTTTGAAGTGACAATATCAAACTTATTTTTAATGTACTTCAATTTTAGCGTTTAAATTTTTTAAAGCCCAATTAAAAGTTTGCCTCTTTTTAATTTCTTTTATCCAAACTAAAACTTCTCAAAAATAAGAAATCGAAGCCATGCTGCCACCATCATCGTATGCTTCTTTTTTTTCTTCTTTTTCCAGAATATTTTCTTTAATATTGACTAATGCAGTCATCATTCGTTTCTCTAAAACATGAAAAAATAAAAAAGGTTAATCATTTAATATAATCATTAAAAATTTAAAAGAACCCAAAAACATGAGACTCCAACTGTGCGTGAAAAAAAAGCGAACGAGAAAGAAGGAAAAAAACTACTGTATTTTAGTTTTGTTTTCATCTTTTTTTTTGAAGCAATATTTTTCTTTGAAATGAAAATCTAATTATTAAGAAATTATTTTATAAATATATAAAATATGAAAGTGAAAGGATTATGGTGTGTTTTGTTAAATTAATGATATCACTACCATAAATTAGTTTGTAATAATTCTTATAAGCAGCAAACCCGGACCTCTTTTTTCTTTTTGACTGTTACATTGAGTTCCAAGTGAAAATTTAATTCTATGTAACACAAAAAATATTGTTTTTATTGAAAATTTATAATTAAAGTTTAAAATGTTTTTAGAAATATGATTTTATGCCCGCTTAATTTATGTAGTTTAATTTTACTTTTAATTGGTTCATTTTTGGCTGAAGCGGCTGTTGACGTTTATACAAATCATTTTTTGGTTCATACAAATAAACCTGGAATTGATAATGCTCATGCTATCGCTAAACGACATGGCTTCATTAATCGTGGATCTGTAAGTATTTTTTGTCTTTCTTTTTTCATTTGTTGCTTACTGGAAAGGAAGCATGACGTTTTTTTTTGATTGACATTTATTTTACTTACATACATATTTTTGAGTATAGTTTTTTTTCCAATTAAGTTTAGTTACATTAGTTAGTTCCTTGTTTAAAATGAAGCAACAAAAGTAAAGTTTGAGAAAGAAAGAAAAAATGTTTTTTAGCCTTCTAAATATAAATTTTAAAGAAATGAAACTAAAAATTCTTTTTTTTTGTTTTTTTTTTATGTTGCTTTGAGTGAAAATGGAGGCTGCTGCTGCAAGGAAGTTATGAGACTACAGTAATTTTTTTAGCGCTTTTATAAACATCTAAAAACTTTTTATTGCTTTTTTTAGAAACTTTATTAAGTTTTATAACGTTTTCACTATTTGGCAGTAATTTTTAATAACACATTTTTATTCTTTTTTAGGTCTTAGGATCTGATACCCAATTCCATTTTGTTCATAATGGTTTAAGTCATGCAAGAACTCGTCGATCCGTTGCTCATCATGCAAAACTTCATGGTGATGATGATGTTGCATATGCAGAACAAATGACTGGATACCGTAGACTTAAGCGTGGATATCGGTAAGTGGCTTGCTTGCCCATTGCCTTCTTTAAAAAAAAAGCTTCTTTCATTTCTTTGCTTTCTTTTTTTTAATTTTTTTTCATCCAAAAAACAAGTCTCAGATGTTTACTCTTTTCTTCAAAAAATCCCATTTTGGTTTCGAGAGTTTTCTCTCTCTTTTTTTCAAGCTACCATCAGATTGATTTCTGAACAAACTAAATAAGCCAAAATAAAAGCCTTTAGGGGCATTTTTGAAAGACATACACATATATGTACATATATAACACCATCAAGAGGAAGTTTTATGACGTTAATAAAGTTCAAGCATATAAGAGATTGCATTACTTTTTTTCTTTCAAAAAATAAATAAATAAAAAATTTTTTTTGCCCTAAAGGTTTTTAAAGATTTCCTTTTGCAGGCCATTAAATCAAAAACTTGAAGAACAACTTGATTTTACATCGGTTCAATCTCCATCTGATCCTCTTTATCCTTATCAATGGTATCTTAAAAATACTGGACAATCCAATGGAAAACCTCGACTTGATTTAAATGTTGAACTTGCATGGTCAATGGGTATCACCGGCAAAAATATTACCACCGCCATTATGGATGATGGAGTAGATTATATGCATCCAGATTTAAAAAATAATTTTAATGCTGAAGCATCATATGATTTTTCATCAAATGATCCATATCCATATCCTCGTTACACTGATGATTGGTTTAATTCCCATGGAACTCGATGTGCTGGAGAAATTTCAGCTGCACGAGATAATGGTGTTTGTGGAGTTGGTGTTGCATATGATTCCAAAGTTGCTGGAATTCGTATGCTCGATCAACCTTATATGACCGATCTCATTGAAGCCAACTCAATGGGACATGAACCCAATCTCATTCACATTTATTCAGCTTCATGGGGACCAACCGATGATGGAAAAACTGTTGATGGCCCACGAAATGCCACCATGCGAGCAATTGTTAAAGGTGTTAATGAAGGTCGAAATGGTCTTGGTTCCATTTTTGTTTGGGCTAGTGGTGATGGAGGTGAAGATGATGATTGTAATTGTGATGGGTATGCAGCTTCAATGTGGACCGTCTCAATCAACTCCGCAATCAACAATGGTGAAAATGCTCATTATGATGAAAGTTGCTCATCCACTCTTGCATCAACTTTCTCAAATGGTGGACGCAATCCTGAAACTGGTGTTGCTACCACAGATCTTTATGGTCGATGCACTCGTAGCCATTCAGGTACCTCTGCAGCTGCACCAGAAGCTGCTGGAGTTTTTGCTCTCGCCCTTGAAGCTAATCCAAATATCACATGGCGCGATCTTCAACATTTAACCGTTCTCACCAGCTCCAGAAATTCCCTTTTCGATGGCCGATGTCGTGATCTTCCAGTTCTCGACACCGATGACAATCATCGACATAACAAACTTCCAGAAATTTCAAATTGCACTCATTTTGAATGGCAAATGAATGGAGTTGGCTTAGAATATAATCATCTCTTTGGTTTTGGTGTATTGGATGCAGCTGAAATGGTTATGCTTTCAATGGTTTGGAAAACTGCTCCCCCACGTTATCATTGTGAAGCTGGAACTATTGCAATTCCACACGAAATTCCTGAATCTGGTAATCTCTTGTTGGAAATCAACACTGATGCTTGCACTGGATCTGGTACCGAAATCAACTACCTCGAACATGTTCAAGCTATTGTCACCTTAAATAGCACTCGACGTGGTGATACTACCATGTATCTCATTTCACCTATGGGAACTCGGTAAGCATTTTTTAAGAAACATTTTTTATTAACGAATTTGAATGATCTAATAGCCATAAGGCGAAGTTGCATATTCGTGATGACACTTCTTTTCCCTAAAATTTGTTATATAAGAAGTCTAAATTTTATATAATTTTTTCAGAACCATGATCCTTTCTCGCCGTCCTAAAGATGATGATAGCAAGGATGGATTTACCAATTGGCCATTCATGACCACTCATACTTGGGGTGAAAATCCACGAGGAAAATGGCGACTCCTTGTTCGTTTCCAAGGTGAAGGAAAGCATCGTGGAACCCTCAAACGTTTCACCCTCATGCTTCATGGAACCAAAGAACCACCATACAGTGGAATTGAAGCCCTTGAAGGTCATCCAAATAGCAAACTCAATGTTGTTCAAACAGCTCATAAACGAATGGCATAAATTTTTTAAAAAGAAAATAAAAGTGATAACAAGCAATTTGTAAAATTTCTTTATTTTTTGAAGCAAATTTTTTAAAGTTTTTTCTTTTCATGTCACAATCTTCTTGCTTTTATAAATTTGTCTTTGAGTTATTTATTCATTAAATTTTTTTGGCTTCCCAAAGATTTATTTTTTTTAGTTTTTTTATTGAAAAAAAAGAAGCTGAAAGCAAGATTGTCGACAAAAAAAAAACGGCGAAAATTAGCTTATTTATTTTAAACCTTTGTTGACAACAAAAATTTTTTTAAAGACAATGACACTTTTTTATTTTCATTTTATTGGCGGCTTTTCCAACTTAAAAAAACATTACTCAATTATTTTGGCTTATCATTTAACGACGCACACAATTGCTTTTTTTATAATTATTTTACCACCATCAAAAACAACAACAGCTTCTTTATTATTATTATTATTTTGACTCATCTCTTCTTCTTTTTTTACAACCACCTAAAACACACACACAACACAGCGGCGATCTCTCCTCCTCTTCTCTCTTTTTTTTGTTTGTTTCCTCTTTCTTTTTTTGGTTTGGATTTCTTTTTAATCCCGGTTACGGTGTTTATTAGAAAAAAAATATATATCGAGTTTATTCTTTTCTTTTTTTAAAAATTGTATAATTTATTATTTTAATATTTCTCTGGAAAAAAAAACGAGTCTATCCCCTAAAAAAACTATTTGACGCGGAAAAAACGGCGGCGCATTCCCATGTACACATAATACTTTATATATTTCTCATCTATCTTTTTTTAAATTTGTAAAAAAAACTAACTTGTATGTAACTGTTTTTTTGACTTTTTGTTTTTTTAAAATTATTTATGGGACACAACAAAAAAATAATTTATTAAACAATGTCGTCAAAAAATCTTTTTATGCAGTTGCTATTTTTCCATCTAATAATTTTTATTTTTTGTAAAAAAAATAAATACTTGCAATGTTGAATAATTCTCAATAACCTCAAAAAATATTTTTTTTATTAAATTAACAACAAAAACAAAATCGAGAAAATATCTATATAAAATTTAAGATGAAAACACTTGTAATTCTTTAAATTTTTCACATTCATTTTGTAAAATTTTAATACCATATTTTCCAAGCAATGTAAACAATGCAAATCCAGCAATGATCACGGTGGCTGAGCAAAGGAGTAACGAAACTGAAGGCATGGTTGCAAGAAATCCAGCCATTGCAAGAATTTCTAATACACCAACCAGAAAGGCAATAGTCTATAAAAAAAATATGGTTTTTAAAAGTTTTTTAAAAAATTGGAGATTTTTTATTATTAAACTTACAATTCTATGAAAATGTGATCCAAGAAAAGATCCCAATGGAACAAATAATGACACAGATGGAATACAAACTTTAACATAATCTAATGCTAATAAATCAAATTCTTGAATAATGGCTGCTCGCCAAAATACACAAAATTGTGAAACCACTGCCATCATTGCAATTCCAGATGGAGCAGCAAAATTTTCTGATAAACGAAAGACAAAAGTTAAAACAGCGAAAGTGCAAATATCCACGCCGGAACCAGTTAAAGCAGTGAATAATCCTGCAAAATAGAAAATTTTCGTAATTTTATTTTTGGAAGAAAATTTCAACCTCCAAGAAAACCAGAAAAAATTAAAATAGCTGCTTTCCATAATGTAAAATTTTGAATCTTCGTTACTGTAACTCGCTTCTTTTCGGTGTTTAATAAATACAAAGCAATGGCAAATGCAGACCATAATGAAACGAAAATCATTTTTTTCACTGATGGACTTAACAAATCTTCAAGCTAAAATTTGGATGGATGAATGAGTCAATGGCGTTAAGAATCAATAAATAAATTTCTTACAAAAGTAAAAGCCAAAACAACAGCAGGCAGAGCCCCAATTAATTGATAAATAACTGCTCGCCATTGAATTCGAACACCATTTAAAAGGATTGAAATTATTCCACAAACCATTCCTGCAATTTTTTGAATTTTTTAGGATTAAACTTCTGTCTCAAAATCTTCTGTGCTGAGAATCTCTAACACTATTTTTTTTATGAACAGTTAAAGTATTTATAGAATTTGAAAACTATCTCACCGACTGATTGCAAAGCTATGGAAAAATCTCTTCCAGTTACAGGAGATAAATGAAGAACAAAAGTCATAATTGGAAATGCAATCGCTCCACTTCCTTGACCCGTTATTCCTATAAAACTCAAATTTTAAACTTTATCTAATCGAGTCTTTGACAAACCAGCAAGAGTTGCGCCAACAATTAACACAGTTGGTAATTGCCATAAAGTTTTATATAATTCAAGGAAATCATATTTCAGTGCTAAACACCACCAAAAAAACTAAAATCCAATCAAATGCAAAAAATATAAATAAAAATCAACGAACAAACCTGACAAATAAAAAATGGAATTAAAAAAGATAATAATTTTTTATATTTTTTTAAAATAACCAAATCAAATGAATCTCCATTATCCACAATTTCAACGGGGTTGGGTTTGTATTTTTGGCCTAAAAATTTTTTTAATTTATTCTAAATAATAAATTGTTTGAAAATTTCGTTTACCATCAAGAAAATATTTAGCAAAAAAATCTTTAATATTTTTTTCTTTAATAACATTTTGATTATTATTGTCCGCCATGATTCAATAAAAGAAAAAGTGATTTTTATCCCAACCAAAAAAGAAAAAGTTTTCATAGAATAGATATTTTTGGAAAAGCTTTTATCACAAAAAAATTACGCGAGAACCGCTTCTTTTTTCTTCTTCTTTCTCATTATCTCATATTGTGAGGGAGAAAACTGGTTTGATGACTTTGGATGACAGGATATTCCCGAAATTAAACTTGATTTTCTTTCACATAATTAACACCTAATATAAACTTCCAAAAAACATGTAAAGGTTTTTTTATCATCGTCATTCTCTACAATTTTCATGGTCAGTTAGTGCGTCGCTCGGAAACGATTCATTGGAAAGTTGCAAACGAATTAAACTCAAAGAAGAAATTTCTAAAAAATTTGCATAAACATGAACTCAAACGTAATTTTTTACTTTTTTGCTTGCAAATGTTATAAATCATTTTAAATTAAGTAACACTTATTATTTGCAAATATTCATTTATTTTTTAATGTTATTCCTTCCACCTGTGATGTGAAACTAAGATACAGTACTCTTTTGCGATGAATACAGTCATATCCAAACCGAACTATTCTTAGGGCTTATCCCTGCTCCAGGTGGAAACGGGATTGCAGACTCATTATATTCTCTGCTATGCATGCAATCTCCTTATTTCCACATCTCCTTTTGTACGTGCAGAATCCAATATTATTTTGGAAAAGAAGAATATATTCTTCTACTCTATTACTTTTCTTCTCTACTTTTTTTCTACTCTACTTTTTTTCTACTCTACTTTTTTTCTCCTCTACTTTTTTTCTCCTCTACTTTTTTTCTACTCTACTTTTTTTCTACTCTACTTTTTTTCTCCTCTACTACTCTACTACTTTTCTACACAAAAATAAAAAATTTTTATAAATAAAATAAGAAGCAAAAAAAGCAAACGATTGGATTTTTTGATTATGTGATAAAATGAAAAAATGATTATTTTACTGGAGATATAGGGAATCGAACCCCAGACTTCTCGCATGCAAAGCGAGCGCTCTACCCCTGAGCTATATCCCCGTGAAAAATTAATATAAAAAAATAGCGAATAAAGATTTTTATAATTCATGGTGAATTATTTAAAGCTTTCTGATGATGGTGGTAGCTGAAATTGTAACGTGCATTTTTGAAATATGTACAAAAAAACATTTTAAAATTCGTGCGTTATTGTAACCAAGCAAAATGTAGAAAAAAACAATGACTAAATTTTTTTTTAAAAAAGTATGTAAGTTTTGAGGAAATGAATTGAATGTTTTTAAAAAAATACAAACAAACTTAAAAACAACAACAAAAATGGTAGACGAAGAAAATGTGACAAGTTACAATAAGAAGAAATTTTTTACTTTTTTTAAACATGAAATTGTACAAATATTTTTGTAACAATGTTTTCTATTTTTGGTTTCTTGCTTCTTGAACATACATATGATTTTCTTGGTTATGCCAAACTTGTTTAGGAGCAGCAGCTTTCAACTTTACTTTATAGGTAGAAATTCTTGCACTTTTATAAAATCCTATAAATTGCATTTTTAAGAAATTGCACTTTAAAAAATTTGAAACACTTTTTAATTAATTTTTAAAGTTCAACGACGGCTAATAAAGTTTTCGATTACTAAATATTTTCCATTGAACCAAGAAAAATTTTTTATCGCCACATTTCTTCAAAGTTAATTAAACAAAATAAGCCAATTTTTTTGTGATTGTCATAGTTACTCATAGTTTTTTTTATTATTAAATATTTATATCTTAAAAATTATTATATTTTTCTTATTTAATTACTCTCAAAAAAAATATTTCTTATGACTGACATTAGCCATTTTTGAAGTAAAGAAGCTTCCGTCTTTCATTTCCACTTTTAATCTTTTTTTTCCACAATTTTTTTAAAATCTGTTTGTTTAAATTTTTTGTTTTAGCTTTTTTTCTTTCAAAAAAAGTCTAAAGTTTTATTTTGTTTTTTCCAAAAGTATAAAGTCTGACTTTTTCAATAAAAAAAACCACGAGCCTTTACCCTGTTTATTGGTTACTAATGACGTTAGCTATTTTGGAGTTCAAAAAAATAAATAATAATAAATACACTAATCAAATGACTAAAATTATTTTCCATTTGTAAGAATAACTAGCGTGAATGAATTGGCTCGTTTGGACTTTTCCATATTTAAACAATTTTCTTAGCTTTTAGATCCAAGCAAAAAAAATTTTTTTTATTAAAGAAAAAAGTAAGCAATAATAAATTTTTTGCATTTTTGGTTAATAAATTTACATTATCACCTGAAATTTTTCGATTGCAAGAAATTGTCATGATTTATACCATAAAAATATTATAATTAAAAAATGCTTTGTGAATTTTATGTTTTACAAATACACATTTTTATTTCTCTAAAAAAACTTTTAACTTCTAAAGTTTTTTTACGAAATGACTCTCTGATGATTCGATTGCGAAATGTTGTATTCTTTCTTTGATTACTTTCAAATGCTTACAAAAAATTTTATTCACTTTTCTGAATCACTTTTTTTCAATTTTTTTTCTCCGCTCCTGTTGGGTGTTGAATGATTTTTTTAAACCAATTTGAACTAATATTTTTCTTTTGTGAAAAAATATACATACTATATAAACATGCCAGACCAATCGCGATAACTTTATAGCATTTTGTTAATTTATACTTTCTTCGTTCTTTCTTTTTTTAGTTATTTCCTCTCGGATCTTTCTCAATATTTCCTGTTTGAAATGTGTTTATTTTGCCGAGCGCCTTTACGGTTTTTAAAATTTCCGGTAAGTTTAGAATAAAAAAGGTGAAAGCTTCAATTTTCAAAATTAAAAAATCCCAAAAAAGTAACAAAGATTATAGCTCTCAAAAAATTTTTGGAGCTTTTAAAAAATGTGAAACATCATTTTTCATTTTCTTTTTTCAAACAAAAATTTCACAAAAAAAAAATGGAAGGCAAATATCAAATTTCTATTTTTTTTTGTTTGTTGGCTGCTTGCTGCAGCTCCAAAAAGGCTTTAATCAGCAGCAACAAAAAAAAGCAACCAAATATTCAAGGAGGAGGCCAACGTTCAGTTTTTTAGGCACCTTTTATCTTTTTTTATTTGACGTTTCAGAACTTCCTGAAATTTTTTTTTCGTTTGCCATCAAAATTTATTACATTTTATAAAAAATATTATAAAATTTCTAGCCCTCATCCTTTTTTGTTTTGTCTATCATCAAAAAATATAGAGAGAAAAAGGGGCGCGTCGTTTCCTTGGAAATATGGAGACTTAGATTTCAAAAGCTGTCTATGGTTTTATTTTTCTATCTAGTTGCTTTTTATTTTATTTTACTCAATGTTGTTCATTCATTTTATAAAACAGCTGAAAAAAATCTAAAATAAAAAATAACGAGGTTATATTATAAATTTATAATAGATTTTATATGTAATGTAATGAAAAATTGTAATGTTACGGCTAATTATAAAAAAATGCAAATTTTATCTGCTCCCAAATCCCAAGAGGTAAGAAATTGGTTGTTTTGATGCGCAAAAAAATTTTTTAGGTTTATTATTATTTTCAAAAATCTCTGGGGAAAAACTTATTTAGGAAAAAAATTTAATTTTGTTTTTGAACTTCTTTGTTCCAAACTGAAAAATGGATCTCGAAGATAGAGTAAATTCATTTCATATTTATTCCATTTTTAGATTACAGTAACAACAAATGCAATAAACTTTTTATCAATTAAAGCAGCAATTCAAGCGGGTTTATTTATAGCTGCATTAATAATAATTCTTAAAATTGCTCTAACTCCAAACCATATTCGCACAATAGATGATTTTAGAATATTTATTCAAACCCTTGAAAAACATCCTCCATGGCGAAGTACCTCAGCTAAAAATTTACCATTAAAAGGTTCAATATTTTGTTGGGTTATGTCAACCCCAAATAATTATAATACTAAAATGTTAGCGGTTAATAATACATGGTTGCCGGATTGTGATCATGGTGAAATATTTACTTCTCAACCTGTGGATAATTCAATTCCATCCACAGCAGTATTTAGAAATTTTTCGAATGAAAGAACCGAATTATTTTGGAAAAGTATTTATGCTTTTAATTATGCTTATAAACAAATTTCATCTGATTTTGATTGGTATTTAAAAGTAAGTTTGTTTTCAAAAAAAAATTTAAAAATGTATTAACAATAAACAAAAAAAATAGGTCCTAAAAGTCATCCAAAAAATTTATGTTTTTTTTGTGTGTTAAAAATTAACTTCCTCGAAACAAATATCGGGTTTGGATTATTAAGCCTCAAAGATTTACACCTTCTATTTTTTCAAATCTCACGAAAATAAATAACATTTTTTGAAATATCTTCTTCCGAAACCTTACCAAACTAAAAATATATATTTAATCTCTTTATTTTTATAATAAATAACAACTTTTTAAAAACTAATAATAAAATAAAGAATTAATCCCAACTAAATTTAATAATATTTTTTCCTCGAAGAAAAATAAAACTTTTGGATGAAAATTTAATAATAAAACCAAAGAGTTTAAAAATTATTCTTAAACTTTTATTTTGTAAAAAAAAATGCATGCATTCCATTGATTTATTTATTTACGTTTTCTTTTTTTTCTAAAAAATTATTAATGACACCTGTTTCTATTTTTTTTTGGAGGAAAAAGGTTTTTTCTTTCTATAAATGCATGAATTTTTAAGCGTAGGCAGAAAAAAAAGAGTATAAAGTTGCAAAAAATAAAAATTAATTTTGTATTTTCTCAGGTTTTTAAACTTTTCTCTCTCAAAATAAAAATAAAAAATGAAACATAAGTGTTGTTGGAAAATTATGGGAAAATACTTGGAAGAAAACACAAATGTGAATAAAATTTAATAATGAAAACCTAAAATTAAATTTGGTAAAACAGAAATTTAAATTTTAAAGGGCTTTGATTAATGCTAACAAGATCTATGGTCCCAGAAAAAAAGAACTTTTATTTCTAGAATCAAACGAAAAAATTAATTCAATTAACTAAAGTAGTTTTCTGAATCAAAGTTTTTAAACAAAGCAATCGATAGCCTTTTAAAACTTTTTTATTACCTATAGTCTCATAACGCATACATATCAAAAAAAAGGTCAAAAGCTCCAAACTCAAATCTAAATTTTTTTTTCAGGCTGATGATGATTCTTATGTCTTTCTGGATAATCTTCGACATTATCTTGCACGATTTAATCCTATGCAACCTTTATATTTGGGTTTTCGATTTCGTCCTTATTTAAAACACGGGTATAATAGTGGTGGGGTATATGTACTTTCAAAAGCTGCCGTAAAATTATTTCTTGATAAAGCATATTTAAATGAAACACTTTGTCCTTTTATGGAATATGAAGATGTAGCGATGGGAAAATGTTTGGCTGCATTGGGTATCATTCCTATTGACACAAGAGATAAAGAAGGAAGGCAACGTTTTACTCCATATGATGTGGATCAAATGTATGCTGGAGCATTATCAGAAGAATTAAGTAAAATATGGTTTATGGATAAACCATTAGAGGTTGGTTAAAAGTAAAAAAATTTATTAAAGTTTCGGTGCAAAAAAGGAGTAAAATTTTAGAAGTAAAAAAGCATACCAAAAAATTTTATTGCGTTTGTTGCAAAGAAATTAAGCAAATTTGCTTTCATTTCAAATTCCTACTTTTTTGTGGTTCAATTGATTACTGTAGCTGCTAAGGCCAAAGAATCAAAATTCTTTCGAACAATAAAGTCCAAAGCTTTTATTAAATCTGATTATCTTTTTTATTTTTCGAATTCCTTTAAAAAACTTAATTTTGTTATCCTTGACCTTGAGACAGGTGATTACAGTAAACTGTTCTAACCTTTAAACACGGTTTTTTACGTTTTTGCAAATCCTTTAAAACAAAAACCCATTTTTCCATTCAAAATAAATGTTTTTTATTTCTTGATTTCAAGCTAAAATTCTTTTTTTTTTTTTCAGGGATTTAATGCATTTTCTCCTGAATTGATTTCATTACATCATTTAACTCCATCACATTTTCGTATTACACATTTAGTTAGTCATTATATAAAAACACAAAAGAAAAAATTACAACATCGTCGAAAAAGAATTTAAAAATGAAAAGCGAAAATATATTATATTTTATTTTATTATGTCTTCTCAGGAAAAAAAGGGAAAAATAAAAAGAATAATAAACAAAAATCAAACAAACAACAATTGAAAAAAAGGCTTTTTAAAGAAAGAAAAAATGAAAGTTGTTCATCGATGATAAATTATTATTATTATTGCTGCTTCTTTTTTGTTTGTTTGTTTCAAAGTGTATTTTTTCCTTAAAGAAAAAATTCGAGCGATGATATTAAAATTTTTAATAATTCTTGTTTCACTTATTCAAACTTCTACTGCCTTTGGTAAGTTTTTATAAAAGCTTTATAAGTGCATCCCTCAAAACAGTTACTCGAAGCTTCATAGTGAAAATATGTACCTTGAAAAGTCCTACTTTAATTTAATAAATATATTTTTTAAAGAACATTAATGCATAAAAATATTGTTGCCTCCGCTTTTTATTTTTATAGATTTCTCAAAAATAAATAAATAAAGAATAATATTTTTAATTTCCTGGTTTTTTAATATAGTCCCTAACAATACTTTTTTGGTTTCAAAAAATTATTCGCTTTTGATGTTAATAGAATCTCCAGCCAACTTTTAATAATCCCTCGATATAATTATTTTTTTTGATTCATAATATCGCTTCTTAACTTCTTACTCATAAATTTTAATCTACAGCTAATTTATTTATTTTTAAAGGCGTACTTCCTGCTTCAACATTACGAGCTGAATCCCATTCCATCGATGTGATTAAACTTATGGGATCTTTGGGTTTGCCACCATGTGTTCATAGATGCATTGATCCATTCATCTTGAAAATTTACAGCGCTTTAGAACTTAATGATACCATTGATAATTATGATGCTTTATGTAACTCATATGAAAAAACAATGGAATGCATTGAAGCTGATTCAATTTGTATTAATGAAAGGATTTATCGAATTGCAACAAGTGGAATAAATAATATTTGCACAACTAAAAGAAAATTTATTGAAAATAATCAATCTTGTTTACGTCAATATTTGGATGAAAAAGCTAATGGTTAGTTTTCCTTCCTAGTAATTTATGTTGTTAGTGCGTCGCTTGGAAATGCTTCATGGGAAAGTTGCAAAAGAATGAAAAAATAAAGGGAAAATTTGCATAACCGTACACAGAAAAGGATTTTGCATTCTCATTTCATGGAAATGAAATTGTGATGAGTGGCGGTTTTCTTTTGAGAAAGCATTATGGACATAATATCAGGTGAAAGATCCAATGACCAAAATCAAGTGATGGATCCATGAAGCTAATATCAGGGGAAGGATCCAATAAAATAATATCAGCGGAGGATCCAAGAACCAAAATAAAGTGAAGGATCCGTTAGTTGAAAAAAAAACATGATAGGATCCGGAGATGGCATGGGATCGAAATAGGGCACAAGATCCAAATTGTAGATAGTATTCAGAAAAGGAATATGATACAGTTAGTAAGAGCTATGCTAATCCATTTTTATTTTCTTGGCCGGCCGAAGGCCGGCGTAGCTTCTAGTACTTACTTAACTTTTCAAAAAATATATATGAAAAAATGAGTCAGATTTAAAAGTTTCTTGCACTTTCAAAACTGAAGTAAAAGTTTATCTTTACCTGTTTTTTTTCTTATTCAAAAGTTTTCTAAACTTTTAGGCTGAATTTTTAATAACACTAAGCATTATTACTTTCGTAGAAAAATATGTAACAATTATAAGTTTATTTGTTTTCCAAAAACCCCACAAACAAGAGTCACCTTTGAAGCTTCAAAGCTCGCTTTCATTTTTAACGCTTTTTTTGTTACCGCGGAAGTCAAAAAGATAATAGGTAATTACTTCTTCTTGTTTTTGTTATTTGTTGTTTGACTACAGCGGCAACAAAAGGGAGGAACAACAGACTGTATTTAGTTGTCCAACAAATTTGGCGGTGGCAATAAAATTTATCATTCTATAGTGGATTTATGACACAAAAAAATAGCTTTACTTTATCCTGTCTGAATTTTTAACATATTTTGTGGAACTAATATTTATTTTCATTAACGATATTTTGTATATTCCATACAAAGTGTCGTCGTCGTTGATTAATATTTAAAGGTATTTTGTAGAGGATTACTCAAATAAATGAGGAGAACAGGAAACGAGAGTTTATAATAATAGGATTTTAAAGTTTTTTTTTTCATTTTATTATTGAGGATTAAACTTAAAATGGAATATTTTCTAAAACAATTAAAACAAAAAATTTACGTCAAAAAATTTAATCTTATACATACACGTAAGCAAAAAGGGGTTTTCTTGTTTTGCTAAAAAAAAATAGCCCAATGAATGACGTAAATTTAAAAAAAATCTGACATCACAAAATGCAACAGAAAAAAAAACTTGTATCCTGAAATTCACGAAGCTATAGTATACAGCTTTTTTTCAGCTTGTGATCAAAAATGTAAAATGATGGAATCCATTGCAAATGTCTCACATGATCCCGAAATTAAATATCTTTCTAATTCTGGTGGAAATATGGTTCGAGTTTTAGGTAAAATTGGTCCCATTTGTTCTGCAGCTAGATGCTATCTTCCATGTTTTCGTGATCAAATGAATATGGTTTGTACACGAGCGGGTGGAATGTTTGTTGTAAGCGTTTACTTACTTAACTGCTTGGAATATGTAAATACTAAAGTTAATCCATCTTTTAGGATAGCCTTCTGAAACCTTTCCATTTTTTGGCAGCTTACATCGAAGAAAGTGGAGATTTAGATTTAGTTAAACAATTAGTTCCACGTAAAATGCCTCAAAGTTGCAAATATTTTATTAATGAAGACAATTTATTAAATATTCGGAAAGGTGATGATAATTAATAATAATCATAATTACTCGTAAAAAAGCAATAAAAGAATATAAAAAATATATTTATTTAAAACTTTCACAAACATATAAATTTACAAATTTTTATGATACATAAAAAAGCTCTTAACTATAAAACCCGTAATAAGTAAAGAAAATAAAATTATACAAAGCAAATAGCTTTTAAAAAATGGCACATAAATTATTGTTTTTTTTAAGTATGTACAAATTAAAGATGTATTTACGCTAATATGGAGAGGTAACAAAAAAAATTGGATGCTCTTTGCGAAACAGCAATCGAATAAACGCTTAACAATATCAACACCGAAGTTGGATGGACATAGTAACAAAAAGCTTGAAATAAATTTTTGTGGCTTTGTAACAAAGTGCTTGGCACCGATGAAATATACATATATATAATATTATTATTTTTTAACATTCAACATCAACTTTAAGTTTATTACTAACTGGAATGGGCACAGAATGGCCTGGAACAATCCAATCTGATTCACAAATAACTTTTCTTCTTGATTCAAATAATTGTATCATATCTGAAGTAAATGTTTGATCCACGCGATTAAGATTATCATCTTGAATAAATAATGATCCTCCAATTGCTACAGTTCCCATGCCCGGAACATTTCTTGCTAATACGGTTATCGAATCTTCTGTGGGACCAGGAGTTTGAATGAGTAAAGTATTTGGTGAGCAAAGTTTAACGATGTTTGATATTTTCAATGGCGAAGAAGTAATTTTTGTTCCTCGAGTAATTAAAGAACCAAGAATGAGAGCATCAGAATTGAAGAGATTAATATTTCCAATATATTGGGGTTGAGTGGATGTAATAACGGTGTAATTAAAAACTTGCCCAAAGAAACCTTTGGATTGTAAAGCTGATTTGAGTTCATTCCGTTGCATTGAAAGACCTGTATTTATAATAATGGAACATCCTCCATCTTGCAAATGTACCACGGTTGATGGCGCTGAATATGTTGCTTTAAAACCAAGCGATGGAATAAAATGTCCAGTTGAAAGCAAGGATAAAATTGGACCATTTTCACTTACATAACCACCACCTCCTTTACTTTTTAATGGTTTGATTGGACTCACACGAATTCGATTTTTTATTCCATTCATTGCTTCAGGCATGAATGGCAAAGGTTTCTCTCGATTTATTACAATCTTTTTTGGCGGCGATTTTGTTGTTTTTGATAATGATAACCTTGGCTTTACTAATTTTTCGGGTGCTTTTGTTTGAACTTCTTCTTCAAACATTGGATCATCTTGAATTGGTTGTTCTGATGATGGAGAAGGATAATAACCTTGATGATTATGAAGTTGAGCAAATTTATTTAAATCTAAATGTAATGCTTGCCAAACAAGGGAATTGGTTGGAGAATTTCCTGTTAGTAATTCAAAAAGTAAATTTGGTGATCCACAACATACATGACCTCGAGTTGGATCAGGTTGACAATGGGCATCTCCACCACCAGCAAGATCACGGCATGGATCTGGTTGACTCTATAAACAGCAAAAAAAAGTTTAGCAAACAAAGTTTGTTTTAGTCATTTCCATCTGATAGAAAATCATAAAACTAACTAACCCCAACTACTGGCGTACAATACATAAGTTCAAGTGATTGTTTATAACGTAATTGAGTTAAACCTTTTTCACAACAAAAGCATTGTCCAATTAAAAGGAGTAAAAGGAAATAACGCCTAAATTCGAACATTTCCGGTTTCTAAAATGACAAATTTTAAAATAACAAAACACAGAAGCAATATTTAAAAAAAAAAACGTGGGGTTTTAAGTAAAAATATAAACAAAAATGATGTGAAATTTTTTAAATACGTTTCAGTTTCAGCGTTAGAAAAAAAAAAACGGATTGGAAATTCAATTTGCGTGTGAAATTTAAATATTGAAGGTGAAATATAAAAAAAAGTAAATAATTCAAATAAGTCTTTTATGAAGTAGTCATTGTTTCATTGTTGGTCAAAGAAACCGAGAAAAAGACGAGAATGGATAGAGACTAAACAAGCAAGTGCTCAAACCAAAAAAAAAGAGGTTCGTTCTCAAAAAAGGTATCCAACAAGAGTTTGGTTTTTATGAAAATGATATTAAGTTCGTGAAAGTTTTTTTTCTTCTTCAAAAAATGAAAGGTTTTTGACTTTTTTATGGATTCAAAAAAAATAAAGCGAAAAAGCTGATTCATATGATCGAAATAACGCGAGCCATATCCTGAACTTTATATTTAAAAATTTACTAAACCTCAATCATCATTGTTGAACTAAAATTTTAAAATTATGTCATTTCCGTTTTTTCCCAGCCAAATTTGAAGATAAACAAAACCATTTTAAATAGGTGGTTTTATGTTTTGGTAAATAAGCAAACAATAAATTTTAATTTCTTGATAAGGAGAAAAAAGAACAGAGGAAATTATGGAAACCAATGTTCTTACTTAATTCAACAATAGTATCTTATTACTTTCTTCTCTTCTCCTATCAGCATCTTCATCACCAAGATTTAATATTTTTTCTTTGACGCAAATTGTAAGACAAGAAAAAAAGTGTACATAAAAATGAAAGATGATAGGGTTTGCCGTCTAAAAAAAGACTATGAAAATCAAAAATTTTGCAACAGTTGCAAAAAAAGAAAGAGAAAATTGAAGCTTTTTCATTTTTGAACTTTTATCTGTGCCGTCGTCGCTCAAAGTTAAAGCTACTATTAAAAAAAATTTTGAACTTTCCAGACGAAAAGTGCGGGTTAGTTTTCAAAGATCAAAAACTTTAATTTTGTTATTTTTTCATCGAAGCTTAAAGAGTTTTTTAATTACCAAGAGAAGCTTCTTAATCTCTTTAAAATTTAGGGAAGACAATCAAAATTTAAAACTCAAATTTAAAAAATTTAACATCAAATCGACCGATAGAGATAATAATATCTATCGAATTAAGACCATTACATTCTATAAAAAATGAAAGAAAGAAGAGAGGAAAACTTGATACAAAGAAGAAAAAAACAAGTTTAAAAAAAGTTTTAAAAAACCTTTTAAAATCTCATGTTTACTCAATGGATTATCGCCATGTCATGTCCCTTTCAACCCTAAATCGATGATCGTACAAAAACATGGTATCAATCAAACTTTTAATTCCTTTCCTTTTTTTAAAATCCATTAAAAAAGGAAGTATTAGTGAGAAATAAAGAAAGTTAATAGCAACAAGAGATTCACTATGAAAAGTTTTTTGTTACAAAAAGGCAATAGTCTCACATTTAATCAAAGCTAAATTTTTTTGTTTATTTTAAGTTTTTTAAAAGATTACATCTTTGAGAAAGAAAAAATACCAGATTTATTTTTCCAATAATCATCATCTCAATTTACTTTTCTTTTTTCTTTTATTGAAATCCTTTTACACGTTATCCTTCCGATTTTCTAGCTTAAACTCTTTTAAGCCTTTCAAACCTTTGTAAAAAAAGAAAAGAAAGTTTTTATTTTCTGTAAAATACGCGGAAGAACCAGCTCTCTACTTCTCATAGCTTTTTTCATCTCTGTCCGAAAACCAAAAAATAGAGTATGTAATTTGATTCTTTCATTTTTAATGCGGTTTGAGGAGTACAAAAACGCTATGAAAGAAAATTGTAAAAATGAAGTTTTGGTTGGTGTCCATCAATAAATACTTTTTTCTTTCCAATGTGTCTATTTATAAGGTGGGTGTATGTATATAAATGTGTAATAAATTATGCAACAAAACATTGATTGAAAAAAATTAAGCTGATGAGAGGGGAATTCGAATTTCGAATTTCGAATTCATGTCCCTGAAAAGAGATTGGTGCCTTAGAACGACGCTAAACCATCGCTTGAAATCAACTAACATTTTTATCAATGGAAAGTTTTGATTGAAATCCACGAAAAGCAAAAAATGTCAATTAAGAAAATGCAAATGAATTTGTTCTCATAATGTATTATATTTTTCTGATAATCTATGATTGACAATGATTGAAGTAATGCATTAAAAAATATTTGTAGCAATAAAGTCATCCTGAATGCTAAAGTCATTTTTTTATAAGTAAAAATTCTAAAAATTAAATTTAAAAAACTAAAATTTCTAAATTTTCTTCAACCTCTGTGACATAATCTCATTGGTGTAATTTATGTGTGACCTTAATATTATTGCATCAACTTCTTTCTTTTGATCATCATTATTAGGTGGAGTGTCTTTTTGCGTCGTTCGCATCCATCGCATCACTTTTTTTCAGGTATGTGCAACGGAAACATAAAAAATTGGGTCAAAAACGGTTTCTCTCCGATCACCTACTTATTGTTTTTCCATTTTTTTTTTGAAGAAATCCGAAATTATTTAGTCTTTATTTAAAGAAAAGGAAAGAAAGGTGAGAGCAGTTCAGGTTAATTTTCTGTTAAAAAAATAAATACAGAAAATGCAAAGTCCTGAAATGCCACCCGGTAGCGGGTACGGCAGCCATCGAAAATCCTTAAAGCCCATAGCTTTTTGCGCCATAGCTTTTACAGTTGTTTCTGTGATTGCTTGCGTAATTACTTTACCAATTGTATATCATCATGTTCAAAAAGTTCAATCACTTATGGAAGAAGAAGTTGATTATTGTAAAGTAAGTTTTGCACTTTGTTGTTTTTATAATTTCAAAGATAAGCATTTTTTATAGTCTCGTTCAAGAGATATGTGGAAAGAAATGGTTCAACTTCAAGCAGCTACAGGCTTCCCTGAAATGTTATCCAATCGCACAAAGCGTCAAGCTTTTGAAGGATATAATGCCGATCCAGTCGGCTCATCTCCAGGCGTAAACCAAGCTGGTCCACCCGGATCATGTTGCACATGCCAACGTGGTCCACCAGGTAAGATTTGACATTTAAAAAATTATCTTTATTTATCTTTTCTTTTTTTAGGTCCACCCGGGCCTCCTGGAAGAGATGGCCGACCTGGTGCTCCTGGAAGACCAGGAAATCCTGGGCCTCCTGGTAGAGAAGGCGTTCTTTTACCTGGACCACCACCAAAACCACCGTAAGTGACTGAATCGACTTTAACAACACTCGTATTACAGCCACGATTTTTAGATGCCAAAAATGTCCACCAGGTCCACCTGGGCCAGCTGGTCCTCCTGGACCAAAAGGTTTACCTGGACCTCAAGGTGATGCTGGACGACCTGGCAAAGATGGCACTCCTGGTATTCCTGGACCACCAGGTCCTGTTGGTCCACAAGGTAAGAGATTACTTAATTTTTAAAGGTCCACGATTAATCTTCAAAATTTTAGGTCCTCCCGGCGAATCTGGTGATAAAGGACCTCCTGGACCTCCCGGTGAATTAATTAATTCCGCGCCTCCAGGACCTCCTGGTCCACCTGGTGCTCCTGGTCCACAAGGTAAGATTTAACATTTTTTTAAAAGCTTTATTTAACTTTCATATTTTTTTCAGGTCCACCTGGTCCTCCAGGAAAAGATGGATTACCCGGAAGACCTGGACCGATCGGTAGGATTCAATATATTTTTAAAAGGCTTTATTTTACTTTCCTTTTTTAGGACCTCCCGGTGATGCAGGCGAGAAAGGCTCAGATGGCCTACCAGGACCTCATGGTCCACCAGGTCCTCGTGGATCTCCAGGAAATCCGGGATCATGTGACCATTGCGAACAAGCAAGAACAGGATCAGGTTATCAAAAGAAAAAATAAAATTTGTTATTGCATAATAATAATAATTTTGCACCTTTGTATATCTTTGGATAAATTAAATGATGAAAAAAACATTTCATGCAGCTAGAGTTATTCCTGTAACAAATTTGTAATGGAACAAAATTTTCAATAACACAAAAGCGGCGGGAAAAAAACAACAAATCAAAGAAAATGCATACAAAAAGCTTTATTAATCAACGTAAAATCAAAACAATAAAAAGAAACTGTAACAATATCATATTTCTTCAAACAATTTAAAAAAATGAAAACTAAATCACAGGATTAAATACAAAGTTGATATTGCCAAGAGAGTCGATTTCTTTCTTTGATGCATGTTCCATTTTCCACCAAAAGGTATTAATTTTTTCTGCTAAGATCTTGTAATATTCCTAAAATGAATTAGATTTTGATTACACTACATTCAAGTAAAAAAAGCACCAACAGTGATTTCATTTTCATGAATAATAACAGCTTCAGCAGGTCTACCATCTTCATATGCAAGCACAACAGCACCTTGCTTTATCTAAAACACTAATTTTTAAACATCGACGTAAAGAGAATAAAATTTTACACGAGGCATATGAGAGTAAGCAGGATCAGTGTTGACAGCAACGATATAAGATACAACTTGAAGAGGAACGCCATAAAGTCGTTTAAGATCATTAACACCTTGATGCTTATATGAAGCAGTACTAACCGTTTTCCAATCAACAAGAGTTGGTTCACCTCTGTAAAAAAAACATGATCATTGATTATTTTTAATTCCATAGTCACTTACCCAAGTTCAACTATAGCATCAAATCGTCCTTGGTAACAATAATGATTATTCGTCGTTGCTTTTTCAATTGCCATCCATTCTCTATTGGGTATTTCTTTTAATAATGGAATAATTCCTTCTATATAACCACGATTTTCTTCTAATGCTTTATCCTAAAAGTTAAGCCATTAACCAAAGAATATTCAAAAGAGCACATACTTCAACAGCATCTTTGCATGATTGATCACTCAGCTCTCCATTTTTCTTTAATTCATCTAATAAATTTTTGATGGTGCTATGAAAATTTGTTCCTGATGCAGCTCTTGTACCCATATATTTTCTGAATTCTGGATAACCCTTTTCTTGAACTTGTCGTTTTTGCCATTCATATAATTTTGTTTGATCTGGTTCTGTTGCATTCATTAAAGCTGATACGGAAGGATATCTCCCAGTAAGTTCCAAATTTGGTCCCTTGCGTTGAGTCTAAAATTCATCATAGTTAAACCATAACCAACAAAAAGAAAATCTTCTAACCGTTGAAAAATTAGCAGCAAATTCCATTTTTGCTTCATCATCAAACTTTGATGGATCAATTGGCTTTAAATGTGGCGGAAGACTTGCTGTTATGTTTTTGACAATTGTTGGCATAAGTGATGTACCATAGCGAAAACTTCGTAATGACATTGCACCTGAAAAATAGCTTCAATGAATTAATAAAAGAAAGACTAAAAAAACTCACTTTTCAAGGATATGATGAAAATTGTAACAAATACTGTAAACTTTATTATTCACAAAAAATATTTTACAAACATTGAAACTCTAACACCTTGATCAATGGCTTTGTGTTCATTTTGAAAGCGCGCGATCACCAATTTTGATTTTTTTTTGTAATAAACCTTTTTGTCGGCTTTGCTGCTCTCAATGATTGTTTTTCAAGATTAGCAACATTTTTATATTGATTTTTTTTTGTGGAAAAACAATTTCTCCATAAAGGAACGTAACTTTGATTAGCTGATAATTATTTTGTAACGATCGAAAGTATCCCTTTCAATTAACCCCAACGAAAGCAAATAATCTTTAATCATGAATCGAACTTTCACTAAAGATGACGGACTCCCTGAGTTTGTTTCTATTTTTTTGAACACTTTAAATATGATAAAATTTTAGCTTCGATGAACACGATTCTGGAAATTACGAAGGTGGAAATATTAATTCTTCAGGCAATGATTCTCTTAATGAAGAATTTGAAAATATTGAAGCTGGCATAAGAGAAAATAACGACTATCATGATTTAATTGAAACTGATCATATTCCTTTTGATCCAGTTCATACAACTGCGGAAGTTTGTCAAGAAATTGTCAAAGTGTATGTCGTGGTTTTTATTCTCAATATCATTAATTTTTCTTTTCTTTAAGTGATGACAATGAAGCAGCCAACAATAATGCTCAGCTTGTTCACGAGCTAACAAATGCAACTCAAGCATTAAATTTGACTCAAACAATAAATGAACCATCAATTCGAGCTGACGGTGTTCAGCCGAAAGAAGACACCATCGAACAAACTTTAGATTCAGTCAAATTACCAAATTCAATGGAAATTTCTGAAACTACTAGTTCTTCTTCTGGATCTTTTGATAATGATGGCAATAAGAAAGAGCGTCGACGTACTTACCATGTTCGACATAATACTGTTAATGTACCTGCGTATGAAACCATTATAGCGAAGGAAGTTGCAAGTGTTTTAAATGAACTTGCTGATACTCCACCTGAAGGCTTGATGGCAGCACTTCAGCTACGTTTAGCTTCTTTTGTTTTTGAAAAAGAAAAGGAATGCAAATCAGAACATGAAAGAGTGTGTTTGAACCTTTGGTTGCTTTGTTATTATTTCATCTCTAATCTTTCAGTCATTATCGAAAGCCAAAGCCTTATATGAAATGAAACAAACATTCATTAATTCTGCATCTGCTGCTACTACCGCTGTAAAAGCTCCCAGTCGACCACCTTCCCCTGATATCGATGTTGAACGACTTATTCGTGAACGAGATCAATATCGTGAACATGCATCAGCTTCAATGAGAAGCTTGCGGGAAATATGTCGCCAGCAAGAAATGCTTATGGATAAAGAAAAATCACATTTAGAACATATTCACCATATTCAAAATGAAATGGATGAAGCTAAAAACACGATTAACGAACTTCATGCTCGTTATAATGCTTTAATTGCTGACGCGGAAGAAGAACTTTTACAGTAAACATTGTGTTCTTTAAATTCTTTATCTAACTTTATTGAGTTATAGAGCTGATGTTGCTGTTGATAGAATTAGACGGGAATTTGACGATGCAATTCTTAGCACACGCTTCAAAGTTCGACAACAAGAATTGACTCTTCGATCCCTTGAAGGTGAAGTTCAACGACTTCAAGATGAAAAGAAAGAACTCTTGGATATTTGTGATGACCTTGTTGCTCGCTCTGAAGTCACCCATACTCAAATCCCACCTATCTTTGAAAATGGTGAATTTTAACCAATGAAAATGATTAATAGTTTACATCGGGTATGGATGCTGTGAAATTTCTTAATGGTCTTTATCTAAATGTGCTATACTTTCAATACCAACGTGCAGGAATAATGTTTTGTAAATGTGCCTTTGTTTTGATTCTAGAGTAATATGATCTTCATGTGCAATTTATTGCTTTGGATGATTGCATTACAATAGAATCTTTATTTTTTATTATTATTATCACAAATTTTTATTTATAATTTTTAACTTGTATTAATAAATTTTTTATATTATCTGTGAATGCATAATTTTATGTGGTAGTTGTTGTTGATGGTGGAGGTGGCAGTATATCTTCTTTGCGCTTATTTCGGCAATATGGTATCAACTCTTGAACGATTTTCACTTCTGTTTCAAGAAGGTATTGCTCTCTAAGACATTTTTTATTATTGGATTTGATAAGACTCATTGAGTTTTAACTTTTAACAAATTTTAACTTACTCTGTTAATTCTTTAAATTTCTTTTTCTCTTTTGCCAAATCATCAATGGTTTCTCGTTCATGCTTCCTTTTAATTTCACGACATTTTTTAACGGCGGCATTATTTCGACTTCGTTTATCCTTATATCTCTGATCATAATTTGAAGATGTTGAAGGTGTAGGAGATGCAGTCATTTGTGATTGCAAAAATGAAAATTGATTAAATGCTGATGATGAGGCAGTTGCAAAAGCTTGAATAAATGAAGTATGCGGTGGGGTTACTGTAGACGTAGATGTGGGTGTTGTGGTTGAAGATGCATTCATAAAATCTAAAATTTTATCAAATGAAATAATTCTGGATGGCGGGTTGGTTGGCAGCAAATGGATGATGGATAACTAAAAAGAAATAAAATTTGAACATTAAAGAAGTATTTTTTGATATTTAAATATTGGATAATTATCGCTTTAAATTTTTAAAAGAAAAATGGGCGGAACATACAGTAAAAAAATATAAATGTAAAAAAGTAATAACTGAAAGTTAAAACAAAAAAAAATGGGAGGTTTAATTAAATTTTCTCAAAAATGTTGAATCAGACAATTAAAATTAAAGTTCTGAACTTTTAGGATGACTAAAAAAATGCAACTTTGAACTTGTGAGCTTGTTTTTCAATGAGATTAATAAAAAACGAAAAAGTAGTTTCGTTAGAAAATACAAAGTTCATAAATTTTGGCAAGACAATTTCTGAAAACTTTAAAACCCAAAAACATATTTTAACGCATTTTTTCTTGTTTTATTTAGGCTACAGTAAACAAACGATATTAATAATTAACAAAATCGCAAAGAATGGTTATTTTCTATAAAGATATTTTTGAAATACTGTAGCTTTACTAACTTTGGTTTGAATTCTTCCAATTTTGGAGTTTTCAAAATTAAAAAGTCTTTATTCAAAAAAAAAAACAATGCCATTCCGAAAGAAAAAAAATCAACCAAGGAATGAATGAATACATTTGGATGAAAAAAGGTTGTAAAACAAAAAAACAAAATAAACCTTTGCTCTTTATTTTTTTACCTATGGCATTTTTTTCTTTTCATCTTTTTCAAATTTATATAAATTACATTTTTTTTTTGCTTCCTTCCAAGTCTCTTTCTTTTAATAAAAGTTCTCCTCCCACATTTTTGATTTTAATGCACCTGTGTAATTTGAAGACCATAGAACGAAATTGGCACACACATGAGTTGGTTGGTGGTTGTCGTCGTCAAAATAAAAAAGAAAAAAGAATATGAACTTCATAATGAGTAATTCATTTTTATAAATGTCCTTTTTTATTATTTTATAACTTATGTTTCTTTTTTACTTTTTTCTTTCTTTCTTGTTAGTAGTAACATTTTCTCTCTCAAAAAAAATGGAATAGCTAGCTAGCTTATGCATAGGTAAAAAAGTGCATTTGTCCTCTTATGCGTGATTCCTAAGAGAGCAGCGCAACTAAAAGCACACCTGCTCAGCTGAGATGAGTGAGCTCGTAACTATTGTCACCGTAGTATTACTAAAAAAAAAGTGGCAGTGTTCTTTTTCTCTTTATCTAAGTTTATTATAAAAAAGCTTAAAAGTCTAGTCTCAAAATTACCAAAAATTATATGCGATAGATTAATTTTTTAAATGAGGGGTAAATAAAAGTAATATGTACATACATATTGCAATACAGGGAAACACCACAACCAGCACCTTCGATAAAACAATCTCTTTTTTTGCTTTAATAAAAAAAACTTTCTTTTAATTGTTCATTGTTGTAACTTTCAAAAGAAATTAAAATTTAATTAAAATTGTATTATTGTAATTGTAAAAAAAGGAGGAAACAACTATAAAATGTAGTTAATTATTAATTATTGGATTTAAGAAGTTAAAGCAAGCATGAATAAAAGAAATTACTGTAAATTAAATAATATGAAAAGGAAGTTGTGAAACAAATTAAAAAAAGAGCAGAACAAAGATTGAAAAACATTTTATGTTTTATAAAATAGAATTAAGGGACAAGAAAAACTTTATAAAATTAAAATCAAAAGAGAGAATGAAAATGTTTAAAAACTGAAACACAAGAATAATGGATTCCAAAAAAAAGTACATAACATGAAAAAGGAAAAATCAAAATTTGTGTATGGAATCATAAACTCCGCTTGCTACTAAAAACTTAATTTTTACTGGCCATTTTCAAAAATTTTGAGAACAATTCTTGAAACGTTTTGTTGGAAACTAAATCCGAATTGCTTCTTCAATTTATTTTTTTAATAGAAAAAGCTTCAAAAATTGTGATTTGAACTTTAAATAAAATGAGAAAAAATGTGTTATAATTTAGCAACAAAAAGCGCTCAAAAAATTATTAGACCATAGTAAAACTAAATTAAAATGGACAAAGATCTAGCTTCAAATTTAAAATTCTAAAAAAGTGTTGAAGCTAAAACTTTTTTAGTTTTGCCTCACATCGAATAAGTTTTTACCATAATTTACTTGAATAAATTTTAAATGAAACCCTACCTTTCAAAGTCTTATTTTTTTTAAAGTAGCGCAAACCAAACGTATAAATAATCAAAAGATTGCATCAAAGTTTGGTTCACTCATTAACGCCCAAAAGCAATTATAAAATTTATGCAAAAGAAATTTTTCATTTCACGACTATCGTTAGCTTTTATTTGGCAACCAACAAAGAAGATTGTTTTAATAGTAAAAAAAAACACCCACATTCAAATATATCGGCTTTAAAACTCGATTTAAAGATACAACGAATTATTACTGTGGGTTGTAACACTTTTTTTTAATTATTACGTAGTAACATAATCAAAGCTCATAAAAATAATTATTTTGAGACAATAACAACGAACGCGTTTTTCATTTCTAGTTAAATTTGTTTTTCTTTGAAAATTAATAATTTTTTTTATTGCGTTCCTGGTTGATATGTGTATATACTTTATTACAAATTGAATTTTTATGGACGTCATGTTTTGATACATATGGTGCTTTCATTTTACTTTTTTCAAAGCATTACACACAAATAAAAAAAACAACCTGCTTTATGCGCAAGATTTATGATGTCAAAAAATATAAAATAAAATGACCGTATGGGATTTGCACTTTTTTTTGTGAGTTATTTTAAGTTACACTTTTATACTTCTTTTTGAAACATAAAAAAATAGGTTTGTTACTGTTTCTCACAAAAAAATGAAAAACTAGACGCAACTTTAGGGAATTTAAAAGTACGCGAAGAAAAAGAAAAAAAACAGCTGCAAAATAAATTTTTCTAAGACTTGAATACTGTGTTAAAAATTTTGTTGTGCAATTTTTTTAAAGAAAGAAAAATTAAATTCATTCTTTGTTTGAAAAAATTGTTTTAAAAGTGTTTTTGTTTTGTATTTTCTTAGTATTTCATAATAATAATATTAATGATAATTACAAGTTACTTACAATTGTAGATGGAAGGGAAAAAACAATAAAATTTGTGAGTACGAAAACATTCTCATTAAAAAATGTTTATACTTTTCAACGACAACAAAAAAAATTTGTTTTTACAATTTTCAATTATTACTTTCAAACAACAAAAAAGAAATATTAAAATAATAAATATGTAATACCATTCATTTATTTCCTTATCTTTTGACAAACACAAAAATACATACATATTTTGATTTAATTAAAAAAATCATCGTCTGAATCATCTTTACCAGAAATTTGAGTTAAATTGAGAGTCTTTGAAAGGCTTGGTATTGCAGCAGCAACTGGATTAGGTTTAGAAAGAAAAGATGGCGGTTGAGGAATTAATTGCGGGGGAGTTTTTATTGGTTTTATAGTTGCTGGAATAGTTGAAGATGTTGTTGTTGATGGTGGTTTGGATTTAGAAGTTATCGCTGCAAATTCATCTTCCGATGAGCTTGAAGATGTTGTGACTTGATAAGTTTTTGGGCGAAGAAGTTCCAACATTTTGTTATATGAAGATTTTGAATCTTCGCTTTGGGCTTTAGCTGGAGGTGGAGAAGGTGAAGATGATGGCGGCGATATATGTTTTGTCGGTGCAATTGCTGGCTTTGTTGTTTTTTCTAATGGCGGAGATTTGGTTTTAACTTCTGCTGGTAATGAAGTTGTCGTCGTTGCTGTTGTTTGACCAAAAACTATCCTCCTTGTTGGAGCAATTACATCCTTGGGAACTTCTTGAGGTCCTGGATTTTCTTTTACTTCCACATTTTGTTGATGAATAATCTGAGATAGTTGTGGCTGAATTGTTTGAACAACTACTTTTTCTTCTTCCCTCTTCGCATCTTCCATTTCTTCCACTGCACTTTTTCTTTCCTTTAACCATTCTGGCATTTTTGAATGATGGTTATCTTCAAACAACTTTGTTTCAACAAATTCCTTTTCTTCTTTCCTCTTTTTTCTATTCCATGCTTCATCCAATATTTCTCTTGATCGCTTTTCTACATGTAAATCCATATTTAATATTCTCGACTTTAATTCTGCCAATGATGGAATATCAGCTCGCTCCTTTTTGCCGTAATATGAAGTTGAAAGATTTGATAAATCTGCTTTCAAATCGGGTGCTACCTTCCTATAAAAAAAATATATTACACCTTCATTTTCTGCAATGCCAAGATTAAAAAAATATATTACCTAAAATATTCCACTGTTGGCATACTTAATCGATGCTCCTTTAAATCCTTCAAATTTGTTTGAATTTGTTGAAGTCGATTTAAAACATTTGGCATATCTGTTTCAAGATATATGGAACTTGATGGAATGGGTTCAGTCGTATTTAATAATTCAACCCTTCGATAACTTTCATTTGTTTTTATAGTTTCTGGAGGATTCCAAAAATATTGACTTGTTTGCAAATCACTTATTAATGAGCGTCTTTGAGGTTGAGGCATTTCAAATGCAGGGGGAAGATTTCCAAGATAATTTGGAATTTGACCTGGCAGAAGTACGTGGGATTGATGTGAGGAATATGGCGGAGGACACTAAAAAGCAAATATAAATAATTTCGGAGTTAATTTATTCTAAAATGGCTTACTGCATTATAATTTGAATTCCATGAAGGATATTTTTGTTTTAAATGATCCAAATAATTATCCTAATAGACATTTTTCTTAGATAAAAAGGGCAAAAGCAAAAACTTACCCTCGCCATTTTAGCTCGATCTAATTTACTTTCAAGTTGGTGCAAATAATCTTGGGATGTTGATTTTGGTGCCGAAGTGGCGCTTGTTTCTTTATGACTTTTGGATCTTGGTCGATGTCGTCGTCGACGATTTCCATTTTCTGGCATTTTTGAAGTTTTAAACTATTTTATTATATATATAAAATTTACTAAGAATAAAACTATTTTTTTACATTATTACTTTAAAAATATATATATGGCAAGAAAAAAGCATTATTAGCTGTAAATTTTTTTTGGCTTTGCTCCATTTTGGAAAGTTCTGTTTCTATGGCGACTTAATCTTGCTGGAAAGCATGTGCTTTTTCCGTTTTCTTTTGCTTTTCCTTTTTTTCTGCAAAAATCATTGCAATAAAAAACCGTTTAAGTAATGAATAATGTTGCTTTTAATCGCGACTTTAAAAAAACAAAAAAACTGTTGTTCCAGAACTCCACTAACGCGATTCAAAAAATGTAATTAAAATGTGTCACGTTTTTGATTGTGAATCGGTCAGTCATACACACATATTTCCTTTAATGCTCGACACCAGACAAATTAGTTTACGACTGCGTTTCTTTTTTATCGGTTTAGTTTTCTTTAATTTATCTTTTATCCTTGAAGAAATAAAAGTTTTCTGAAAATAAATGCACTGCTATTTTTTTAACCACCTGAAACAGGCTGAGTGGTCTAGTGGTATGATTCTCGCTTAGGGTGCGAGAGGTCCCGGGATCGATCCCCGGCTCAGCCCGATATTTTTGCATTTTTTTCATTCTAAAAATCTAAGAAAAAGATTGCAGAAAGCTTTTTTAGTTACTTGAAATAATTTTGTCTCTCAAAAATTACAGATATTTTTCACGCAACCAAAGAAGAAGAAAAAAACAAAGCAAATAATGTAAAATGGTTTTTCTCACATGTCAAAATTAAACCCATAAAAAAGCGTTAAAAAGACAATAATCATTTTTGTGAGAATAAAAAAAAAACAGTAATAATTGTTTTGGCTTATATTTTTTTTACTACCGCCATCAGTTTGAAGAGGAGATGTTAGAAAGTTCTTATCAATATTTTCCATCACGCTTTTAAAAGCATAAAAAAATTAATGGGAGTTCTTCTTCATTTTTATTTTTCCTCAAACAACTAAAATAACACATTGTTAGGAAAAATACTTGAAACTTCGTTTGTTTTAGATTTTAATTGAAATCAGAAAATGGGTATTCAACAGCAAATTCAACTTGATCCATTTTTGGAAGCAGCTTATGAAGTTCCTAAACATGGTGCAAAAATTAATAATGGAAAAGTGAATCCAGCGAGGCCTTGTAATAGAAGGAAGAAAGTTGATGTGGCTTTTGTTGTTGAAGGAAATGTAAGATTATCTCAAATCGAATTCGTAAAAAAAGTTTTTACTACGAAAAAGTAAAATAACATTAGTTTTGACACAATCCAATCATCTGTTATGATCCATTTCGATTTAGTCTATCTAAATTTTTCTTTTCGAAATTCGCAGTAGTGGTTTAAAGAAAATCCCAATATGGGGTATTAAAAATTTTATTATTTAGGTAATTCACGCCGACAAATTAATTCTAACCAAACGATCATCAGTTTTTGAACTCATGTTTGCACATGGTTGGGGTGCAGCAGATTCCACCATTCCTATCACAGATGCCAATTCCAATGATTTTTTAACCTTTCTTGAATATCTTCATAAAGACCTTCTCCATTTAACGATGAATAATGCACTGAATTTATTTAAATTAGCTGCAACTTATTGCGTTAATGATTTACAATTAATTTGTGATGAATTTCTTGCAACTAAAGTCCAACTTTCTACCGTTTTAACCATTGCTGAAGGCTGCCTTTCATTTGGTGGAATAGCATTAAAAAAGTGTGTTGATTTAATCAATGAAAAAATTCAATCAATTATAGTGTTGTCAGAATTTTTAAAAATTAGTTCAAATTTAATGGAATTTATTTTGGAACAAAATAAAATGAATATTTCTGAAGAAAAACTTTTTGAAGCTGTAAGTCACTTTTCACTTTAAATCTAAGGTAGCTAAAATAATTTTCAGTTTACAAAATGGAAACGATGTCATAATAATCATCAAAATTGTGATGATATCAAAAGACTAATACGTTTCCCTGTTATGGATCCATTGTTTTTAAAAAATGTTGTTGGTAAGCTAGATTTCGTTTCGACTTCCATTTTTTCAATGAAGTTGTTTACATACATGCATGCTTATTAAACCCGCTTTGGGAATAATTTTTAGACATAGCAGAAATAAGGGCGCCACTGATAAAATTATCTTGTTATAAAAGTATTAGCCAACAAAGCATGTTTACATACTTCCAATGTTGATAAAAAAAAATTAAAACACATTAGAAATAGGAAAGCCATGTTTAAAAAAAATCACGGATGTTCCTTTAAAACAACAAATTAGGGGATTTTTCACTTTGGATCGAATCCATTTTTACCATATTTTTAGTTGTTGTTTTTCAAACCACACAAAATTTATTTATTGACCTTAAAAAGTTCATTTTGAGAATACATTTATTTACGGGTATGATAATTGCTAGCATACATTTTTAGTATTTACAACTTAATAAACAATTCATGTAATTATGGAGTTTTAAATAATATTATTATTTAACTTTAAAGTTTGTTTATGTGAGGGTGGAAAAGAAAAACCCATTTCTCGGTAATAGCGACAGATTGTAATTAGCTACAAAAAATATGTTTTACTATATTGTATTCTCTGGCTGAAACTTCAAAAATCAAAAAACATCTTAATTTTGATAGTGAAATTTGAAAACTAAAGTAATCTTAATTATTTGCATATTTTAGCAACATCAAACGTTCTAACTCCACAAGAATACAATGATGCTTTAGAAGATGCGATAATGCTTAAAAATGCATATTCTCTACATCGAGAATTTACTTTTACAAAGAAAAATCGCATCTCTGAATATTTTTATAATTTAATGCTTTGCAAAATCGAACAAAAACCCAATGAAGATAGTTACAAATTAAATTCAGTTACGCCTCGTAAAGTTGTCAATGGAACACCAAAATGGAAATACACAAAAGTTTTCAACTGGAAAAGTTCCTTCAATCATAACAAACGATTACCATATCCAATTCCAATAAATCAAATTTGAAAATATTTCATTTTATTATAAATATTACAATTGAAAATTTTAAAACAGAATAAATATTTATCATTTTATTATGCAACTCTAGCAGGTAATCCAGCAATAAGTTTGTTGTCTTTGTAAACTCTTGGTACAGGTTTAGCTGGTAATGGCTTTGAATCACCTTTGTTACTTCCAGGTTCAGGTCGATAAATACTGAATGAGCATACAAGATCTGAATTAACCACTAAACAGCATGCAGCATTATTGAATTGTCCACAGTAATTTGGAGCAGAAAATATTGTAACAAGGTGACGATCTGCAAAGAATTCGTATCCATCTTCAACAACCTAAAAACAGGGATTATATATAACCATAGTCAAGTAATATAGCATAGTTAAAACATACTTGATGAGCTCGAACAACTAATTCTAAACCAAGAATTCGACAAAAGTTTTTTAATGCATCAGGACCAAAGATTCTTGCAGCACCTCGTGGACTTTCTTCATAACCAGAAATTAAAGGATCAGGATCAGCCCAAGTTAAATCAGCAAGTACACCAAGATCAGGAATATCACATGGTCTTTCAATTTTTTCCAACTAAAAAAAACAACACACAGGTTAAACATAGCAAGAAATCTAAAACAAACTTGTTTAAAATCAGTTAAGTCTTCAGATATTCCACCATGCATGCATAAAATTCGTTTTTCAATTCGAGCACAAAATGGCATACAATAAAATGCATATTGAAAATGTTCATATACTACAGGAGAATAACGGCGTTTACATTCAAGAAAAAAACCATATTGCATATTAACTGGACGACTTTCATGATTACCACGTAAAAGAGTAATTTCATCAGGATATAGTATTTTATATGCAAATAACAGCATCATAACTTCAATTGAAAATGGTCCACGATCGACATAATCTCCAAGAAAAACATATTTTGATTGTGGTGGAAATCCATTCATGTTTAATATAGCAACAAGGTCCTAAAAATATTAGAGAAATTAGAAAGTGGAAGAACGGTAAAGATTATAAATAGTAAACCCAAGCATACGATAAACGAGAAAAGAAAAACTAACCTCAAACTGTCCATGTAAATCACCAACTATTCTCACAGGTGCAGTAACATCAACCATAGTTGGTTGTTGCCAAAATGTTTCTCTTGCACGATAACATAATTCACTAACTTCACTTTCAACAAATAATCTTTGACAATCAGCTCTTGTCCAATCATAAAGTAAACGATCAATTACTGTTTGTAACCATTTTCTAACCTAAAAATAATAATGGATAAATAATGAGCTAAGAAAATATGTATGTAAAAAAGCAACTTACTTTAGCTTGAGCATCTTTATTTACAACTTTTTCACGAAGAGATCTCTTTCCACCAGGACCATCAATTTGTTTAAATTGTGATACCCTTGAAACAGCATTGTTGTCATAAATTGATTGTTGATTTTTATTAGTGCTTTTTTTTACGTTTTGTTGTTGTTGATTTTTGTCGTCTTTAGAGCCCGGCATTCGTCGTCGTTGTAGCAGCAATCACAAGAGTTGAAGTTGAATGAAAATGAAATGTTTGACAAAATGAAGTGAAGCAACAAACTTTGAAAATAAAAAAAACATTTACTTTTGAGTGCTGAAAAATTTTGATTCATGCAAATTTTCTTTTTTACTTATGAAAACTTTTAGAAAAAAAATGCAAAAAGAGAGGTCCTACCCGGAATCGAACCGGGGTTACTGGATTCAAAGTCCAATGTGATAACCGCTACACTATAGGACCGACGAACAACAGCTCTCTAAATATATAAATAAAAAATAGAAAAATGGGTAAACATTTTTTTGAATCGCAAAAAAATGCGACCAATTGGTCAGTCAATTGAATGGGATGCATAGCAACAAAAAAAAAAGAGAGACAAGAAAAGGGAATAAAAGAAGAGCTCTTTTTGCATTTTCACTGTTTAGGTAGTTACTTTGGTATAAAAAATCCAACTTTTAACTTTTTTTTATTTGGTTGCAAAATAGTGGAGAATTCAAAACAAACAAATTAAATGAGAGATGGCTTTTTATTTTATTATTGATTTTGATTCTTATGAATATTTGTAGTTAGTTTCCTGAATGTCATCAACCTCTTTTATGGTCATATCTTCTTTAAATACATTTGCTTTATGGATCAATCTCGATTTGGCGGAAAGTGTAACGACATTCATGAAAATAAAAAATGAAATTTAGCAAAAAACAAAAGTCATTGCTGTCACTTAACTAATTTTGATATAGCTTTTCTCAGATTCATATTTATGCATTAAAAAATACAAAAAGATATAGGGCCCACCCGGAGTTGAACCAGGGACCGATCGGACTGCAGCCGATTGCTCTGCCACTGAGCTATAGACCCGATGAATGCTGAGAGACTAAAATGGATATTAAAAAGGAAAAACATTAAAAGTGTTTGTCCACTTGTGTTGGTTAGTGAAACTCTCGGAAAAAAAGAAAAGAGACAGTCCACGCGACAAAATTGAAAAAAGAGATGTCTCTTTCTTTTTTTACGTCATTTCTTTTTGTTGTGAGTTACACATTTTAACGTTTTTTGTTAATAACAAAATCTGCTTGAAAATTCTTTATCAAAATTGCAAAAATAAAGTAAGATTTTTTTTTCAAAATAACAAAATGGCTTGAAGGCGATTGGCTTTATCTTTCACAATGTCCACAAAATATCAGAATATAATAATCAATTTGTTTGTTGTTAATCATTTTTGAAAACAAAGGAAATGAATTTGAAAAAGAAGAAATTTATGGCATTGTTCATTCCTGAACTTCTGATAACGATGAATACTGAGTCCATTAATCCAATTCTATTTGTGATGATTTCGAATTTTGTTTATCGTTGAAGTTGCTTTTTTTATATGTAAAAAATAAATGATTTCTCATTGAAATAATTTTGAGTCATTGAAATTTTGGAAAAAGAAAAGCAGACAATACCAGTAAATTTATTTTAAAAAATATAAAAAGAATTTTTCCTGGAGATATAGGGAATCGAACCCCAGACTTCTCGCATGCAAAGCGAGCGCTTTACCCCTGAGCTATATCCCCATACTTTTTGGTGCGAAGAAATGAGGACACAAAACATTTCTCTCATGCATGCCTTTTTTTTGTTTAGACGCACGGAATTGTGGCCATTTTTTGCGACAATGTGATGAACATTCTCTTTGCATGAGTTATTTACTTTTATTTGCTCTCCTTTTTTAAAGCTTATTTTCCCTCAAATTTCTGTTAAAAAATTTAATTTTTTTAAACAAAATATTGCTTTAAAAAATCCGGCAAAAGTATGTGGAAAGACTTTTTTTTTATATTTGAACTTTTGCAAAAATTTAAAGATAAACAAATTATAGCATTATTTTGCTCATTAATAGCTTAAAATAAATGCAAAAAGGAGAGGTCCTACCCGGAATCGAACCGGGGTTACTGGATTCAAAGTCAAATGTGATAACCGCTACACTATAGGACCGGACAATCGTGTGCTTTTTTAAATGAAGAATGAACTTTCGATAACATAGATTGGTCATCATCATCAATGCATTTCGAGAAAAACATTCATCAACCATCGCATTGATGAACGAACAACTCTTTTCACAACAAAAGAAAATTGCTTTTTGTTAGAGCAAAAAAAAAAGTAACTAACAAAATACAATTGAAAAAAAAAATGAAAGGTAAAACAGTTTGCTTTTAATGCTTTGCTTCATTTTCAAAAAAACTTTTTTTTTTGATTTCGTTGTTGCAAAAAAAATCAAGAAATTGCCAAATAATATTTTTCTTTGCACGTTTTCTTTTAAATTTTAAAATTTTTCTCTCGCTTGAATTTATGAATATCCTTCTTCGTCATAAAAACGAGAAATATGAAAAAGGGATAATTTTTGTTCTTCGAGAAATAGATAAATAGAAATGAAAACCAGTGAATCATCATCAAAAATTTGTGGAAAGAGAAAGATAAAGATGGAAGAATTTGACAACAGCGGTTATGAGTGACCCAAAAATGCGCTCCAAAGTGAATTGAAATGATAACCGGTCGTATTTGAATAATAAAATTATCGAAGAATTTTCTTTGTTCTAAATTATTAAAAATGGAAAGAAACAATGAAATATGCAAGGAAAGAAAAAAAAGTTTTCTCCTAAAAAAATTTCTCCGCCTTTTTTTTATCCATTTAAAAGCAAGCGTGAAATCAGTGAAAATATCGCAGAAATCTTCTCCATTTTTGCTGTGGAAATCATGGAGAGCCCCTACAATAAATTTAAATCCTGTGAGGATGAAGATACTCCAGCACATAAGGAAGCACGAAAATATGCTTTCTGTGCCATCATTGCTTCCGTTGCTGTGATGTCTATGGCAGTTGTAGTCATTCCATGGGCTTTCGTTTCCCTCCATGGTGTCAACTCAGAAGTCACCGCTGAATCTGATTTCTGCAAAGTTCGAGTTCGTGATATGTGGTTTGAAATGTATAACATCCAAAAAAGCGGACAAGCCGCTCAAATCCGTCAAAAACGTGGATGGCTTTTCGGCCAATGGGTTCCAGAAAGTGGAAAGAGCGAATATGGAGCTCCAGGAAATGAAGTAAGAGAATTAGTTTTAGCAACAACAAAAAAATTGATTAATAAAATATTTGTTTTTTAGCCCAACTACAATCCACCTGCCCCTGCACCATCCAACAATGGATATGGCCCCGTTGTTAATGCTGAACCTAACCCAGTTTGCACATGCCGTCAAGGACCTCCCGGCCCTGCTGGTGAACCTGGAGATGATGGTAAACATGGCAAAGATGGAGATGGTGGATTGGATGGTAAAGATGGACAAGATGGTGAAATCACTCCCGCTGGTGAAGCTAGCGAACCATGGTTTGTTAATTAATTTTATTTTATTTCTTTGGAGTTAAAGTTTCGTTTTTTAGCCTCGTTTGCCCAATGGGACCACCTGGCTTACCCGGTAAACAAGGACCTAAAGGTCCACCCGGCCCTCGAGGATCGCATGGTCTTCATGGAATTGATGGACGTCGTGGTGAACCCGGTATGCAAGGACCCGCTGGCGCTTCAGGTCAATCAGGCAAAGAAGGAGAACGTGGAGCTCCAGGGGAAAATGGAAAAGTTATTCAACGTGATGGTCCACGTGGCCCACGAGGACCTACTGGTCCACTCGGACCTAAAGGAGTTCCCGGATGTGCTGGTAAACCAGGTGGCACTAAACCTGGTCCACCTGGACCTCCTGGAGATGAAGGAAAACCTGGAAGACCCGGCCGTAAAGGACCTCCTGGCCCAATTGGTCCAGTTGGCAGCCAAGGCCCACAAGGAAGCTGTGATTGTCCTCCTCCTCGTACTCCTCCTGGATATTAATTATATCCATAATTTAATGATTGCTTTTCTGTGTTTGTTTTTAAATTTAAAATATTGTGCAATCTGAATTTTTGTAACAAATAAAAAAGTTTATTTTAATTAGCCCTTTTACAAATCGCTAAAGCAAAAAAAGTAAAATATAAATCTACGAATAAGTTTATCAATTTGTTTAGAAAAATCCATAATAGTTTTACTTTTATTTTCTCTTCAAGTTTTTCTGTTTTTTAGGACTATTTAAAAAAGACGTTCACATGTAAGATTTCTTTTTGTATATATTTTTTTTAACAAAATAAAATTGTGATTCACGACTTTCATTTTGTCCATGTCAGACATTTTGCCGATTATCATGAATCGAGACATTTCAATTTCTCATATGTACATACTTCTGTAAAAGCTTTGTTTCTAGCTAATAAAACATTCTTTCATAATTTTTTTTATTGTACCTACGTTCCAAATTATTATTCATAGACACAATAGCTGTTGGTATAAATTTATAAACAGCATCGATGCTTTTCAATTTTATTGATTCCCACTCTCTTTTTTTACAAAATGAAAGTGATAAATGTCTGCTGCATTCATCGAATTATCAATCTATGTATTTCTTTTTTATTGATAGTGCATTGCTTTAGGTAATATTTTGTAAGTAAAACATATTACCATTGCAATCCACTCATAATAAAATAGTCAACATGTGTTAGTTAAGTAACGTTTTATAATTTTAGTTAAAAATTAATTTTAGACGAAAAAGTTAAAGTAATTAGCAAAAAAATATTAAACCTCCGGCGACAGAGAAGAATGGCATAATTTTAAAGTAGACGACTGAAAACTAAAAAAAACGTGATTCTACTTTTTTTCATCACAACTTTTCTATTATTACTTTGTGTTTCTAAAAATTGAATCATTAGCTCAATCAAGCTTAAAAATTGGCAGAAATAATTTTTTTGTAGCATGAGTTTAGTTTTTTTTTTCTTCTTATGAGTCGCACGAACGCATTACTCAAAACTTTGTTGATTCATAAAATTTTATAAAAAGCTTTTTTTCATGAATTTTATTTTTCGCTTTAAAATTTTAAAATAAAAGCCATGCTGCCTTTTGAAACAAAAAATTAAGGTAATTTAATGTCCGATTGCATGCTCTCGTCCTCACTTCTTATATTTTGACATATGGAGCATTTTTATAAACGTTGACGTATATAAAATAAAAAAGATGTGTTTCCGTTTAAAATTTATTTATTTTTTCTTTTAAACTTTCATTCAAAATTTTCGAGTTTATCAGTTTTAAATTTTTTTTCGAACACAGTAATAAAAATCTTGTCTTGATTGACGTATGATATTTTTTTTAAACATTCGAAACACGCAGAATAAGATTATCTGATTTCATGTTAGTCAACCTTGTTTTTAAGCCACTGATAACTTAAAAATTGTTCCTGTATTAGAAAATTATCGAAAAAGGTTTAAACCCCTGCAAAAGCTTTGATCCGTGATATTAAATTTCTTTTTTCATCTTTATGTTAAAAAACAAAACAAAAGATATGCTTTCGTTCCAGCTATAGCCCAGTGGTAGAGCGTAGGATGTGAAGAAGCGTCTCCTCCACGTGCTTCGTCGCAAAGGGTCCTAAGGTCGCCGGTTCGAATCCGGCTGGCTGGATATCTTTTTCAATTTTTTAGTTTTTTTTTCTCTCTCAATAATAACCAATGAATGTTTTATGCGTGATTTCAAATATATTGTTTCCCCAATTAAAAAAAACTCCCGTCATACAAACTAACTTTAAAACCCTACAATTCTTTTAATAAAATTTTTAAGTTTCTATTGTTTCTTATTCATATGTCGCTTGAATGAAAAATACCGCTATGTTTATTTTTTTAATAACCGCTAATAATTTTTTTCATTCTTTTTTTACTTTGAATTCATAATTCTGAAAATTTTCAATAGAGGAGGTTACTAAATATTCCATGACATCAACTTTTTTTAAAGCTAAACCTAATTTTAACTAACCAAAAACTTGTTGGTTTCTATTTTTAAAATTTAATTTTAAAAAATAGTTAATTATTTGATTTTTTTAAAAAGCGGTGGCGTTTGTTTTCTTTTACTTCCTTTAAAAATTTTATAATAATTTTAAAAAAGCCAATCATTTTTTTTATATCAGATGTTTTTGAGGTTTAACAAAACCATAAATGACTCCTTCCACTTCCTCTCTTCAATTTTTATTTGGCTTCTATTTTTATTATTTCCTGAATTATTAATTAAAACTGAAACCTTAGAAGAAGAATAAAAAATTTAAAGAAACAACAAAAAATAAATATTTGAAGATATGTTTGTTGTTTGCCATCTCTAAATGCAATTCTTTTTGCTTCATAGCCAAAAAAAGTCCAAAAGTCATTCATTTTTTTTTCTTTTTCATCGTGGCAAAGAAATTTTAATATTATAATTTTTCTTTGTAAAGAACAGAGAAACAGAAATAAAGTTTAGTAAATGCAATAATGTTTCGTATTTTTCTTTTTTAAAATTAAGACTCTACGTTTAAAATATTTTTTTTGTTGCTAAAAGTGCACTTTTTTGCAAATATTTAAGATTTTCTATAAAAAGATTGAATGAAAGCCTAAATTATTTTATTTTAAAATTTAGCAACATCATTTCTAGAGCTACAGTAATTTAATTTTAAAGACATATTCGTGCCTACAAACATTCATAAAAAATTTTTTGGTGATGCAGATTTTATCCATGTCGTCGTTTATTTTTCATGTACGCAACAAAAGATAATGGCTTCATTTTTTTATTATTATCACAAATTGTTGTTGACAAAATTTTAAATGAACTTACACTTTTATGATTTTTGTTTGATGAGTAATTATTTTTTATCTCCATTTATGTATTCTCAACGACAATGTTCAGACTTTTTTTAGCCAAAATTAAACTAACTTATTACTGGCCTTTTTATATATGTTTTCAGTTTTACATTCATTAGTCACAATTAAAAAAAGGGTTTCTTTCTTTCATTATTCAAAAAAAAAGATTAGCTAACGAAGAAAATCTCACACCGCCATCGCCGGCTATCATTGTCATCCAAATTATTAATCTTTTCCTCACTCTATTATCTAAAATCACGAGAGTTGGCAATAATTATAAAAAAAAACTATTTTGAAAACTCCCTTAAAAGTGCAATCATTCATTCCTTTTATAAAATTAAAAGTAAATAATTATATTTTTGAAATAAAAAATTGTATTGAAATTAAGAAATTTTCTGTTTTTAGTTTCTTGTATTTTACGTATTTATAATTTTCTCATGAACGTTTTTGGAAAAATTTTTCATTAATTATTATTTCCTTTATTTATTTTTTATGGAAAAATAAGTTTTGCAGTTTTTTTGAAATTTGTTTTCAAAGAACCTTTTTCCTTTTTATTGAGAAATATACTGTAAAAAAGAAATTTATAAATTTTTGGTATTTTAAAATCGTAAAAATAAGGTCATTTTCTTGGATTTTAAAAACCAATTTAAATTTTACCTGAAAAATTATGACGGATTTTGTAGTACCACATGCCGCATTTTCTTCATCCATAAACATGGGTGGGCCATGCTTGGTACGAAGCCATTATAATGTCATCATGACGTTTAGAATTTCGAACACCTGTCTGTTGAAGAAAAAAAATTATTTTAGGAATTTTATATATATTAAAACGCGTACTTTTGACTTTAAAATAAAGCTTTATTACAAAAACAATTTTTTTATAATTTTTTCTATCTCAAGTTTTTATTTAAAAATAGTTTTATAAAATTTTATGTGTGTTTTATTTTAAAAAATTTATTTCCCACACCTGTTTTCTCTTCTTTTTTTTATTTTCAAACACATTTAGTTTTGATATTTAAAAAAATATTAAGTTTCTAAAAAAATTTTGCTTACAAATCCTGCTTATTTGTATCCTTGGAAGTTTGAAGAGAAAAAATAAAAGAACAACAAACTTCTTCCAAAAAACATTTTCTTTTCTTTGTTTTCTGCTTTACTCGTCATTTTTTGGTCGCAACTCAAAGTACCATAAAAAATACCTTTTAAAACCCAAATATTCTTATTATTATTTTTTGCTTTTATTCAAGCGAGTAAGAAAAACATTTTTAGACAAAAGCTATTTTTTTAAAGGGCCAAAAATTATATGTTTTTGTTTCAACTTTTTTTCTTAGGATTGTTTATGGGAAAAATAAAATATTAGAATATTTTCTTTTGGAATTTTTTTTCTCAAACAAAAAAAATGTTGTTGTTGTGATGATTTTTTTTATTTGATAATTTAATTATTCTTTGAACTTTTCTTTTACTTTTAGATTTTTGCAAAGGAAGAAAAATTGCAGAAGCGAAAATTTTTTTAGGTAAACTTTTATTTTGATTTTCGCTAAAAGCTTCTTTGTTCGAAAAAAAAAACAAATTTACTCCGTGCCATTTGGTGTTTTGCTAAAAGAAAGTTTTTTGAATGAAAAAGATTTTTTCCCGTAGAAATAAAATAAGCGTAGTTTCCGCTATCTTTTTTTATTCTTTGTTGTTATCCTGAGAAAACGATAATTTGTTTTTCGTTTTTTTTCTTTGAAAAAATAAAATATTGCTTGGTGAAAGAGTTTTTTAGTTGCGTAAATTGGCGAACAATAGGGAAGCAATTTGCCTCACACAAAATCATAGGTACATAAAGAAGGAGGCATATTTCCGTTGCATTTTATATATCGCTTTTTTTTTGAAAGAAAGAAAAAAATATGATTATTGTTGTTACTAAAAAAATATATTGAAAGTAAATGTCATCGGCAGCTTTTTTACGCATTTTTTTATTGAAAGTTTGTTTTACAGTTAGAATTTGAGCCAGCGGAAACACATAGCTTTAAAAAGAGATTTCCCATTTTTTGACTTTTTTTTTTTAGGTGGCATTTGCGTACATTACTTCTTTTTTTCTTCATATTTTTTTTGAAACATCTGGTAATATAGACTGACATGCTTATATTTATTTAAATATTTTACCAGGTGAGCAATAGCTTAATTCATATTTCGACATCCATGTCCTTTTATTATTTTTTTTAATGAGAAAATAAAAAAAAATTTACGTCATATTGAATGAATGACTAGGTCATTGGAATGATAAAAAGCTTTAACATAATAACTTGAAGAAAAAAAATGTTTTAGCTGACGAGAGTGGGATTCGAACCCACGCCTCCGAAGAGACTGGTGCCTTAAACCAGCGCCTTAGACCGCTCGGCCATCTCGCCTTAAATCAACCGTCGAGATAGATAAAAACATTTTTTTGAAAAAAAGGCATACCTTTGGTTGCTTATTTTCCTCTTTCATCGATCTCTGTAGCTTTAAAACCTTTGCGAGAGAAAAAGAAAAAAGGTTTATAAGTACAACGATTATGTTAATTATATTTATATGAGCATAACTTTAATCTGTTTAAAATCATGCGTTTTTCTTTGTATCATTTTTTTAAACGCTTAGCCTTTCCTCCACATCAGCTAGCAATGAACTATTAAGAATGTCGTACTTTCATTGAAAGAAGACATAACAAATAATAATATCGCAAAATTTAAAACATGCAATGTTATTAACATTTCTTTAAAAAACATTCAAAAGAAATTATTTTTTATTCGTATCTTTTTTTACTAATTATTTCCTTTCCCGTTTCGGTTTTTTGCGGGTGTCATTTGCACAAGATTGTCATTTTTTAAAAATAATACATATCTAAATAAAAAAATATCTTAGGATGAGAGAGCCTGAATAATTAAAAGAAAGTCTAATCATAAAAGAAGAAGAAAAAAATTACTTCCTTTCTCTCAAAAAAATAAATAAAATGAGGATGCCTGCCTTTCATTACCATCAAAAATAACCCAAACCCTGATAGTTCGATGACAACAAAGTTGTGTTTTCATTTTTTCTTCTTTCTTTTTTACTAAAAAATACTTTTTGACTTTTTCATATCTTTCATAAATATTTTTCAACATAAAATTTGGAATCTTTTTTTTAAGTTCAAAAAACGCACACTCATTCTGAAGCATTTTCTGCTGAAGCCTATTTTTTTTGCTGACGATTTGGATGGAATTTTTTAAAAGCGCTCTTTATTAAATTTTATGCATATTCAATCAAAGTTTCTTTTGTGTTAGTTTCTTAGTGCAAAAGAAAGAAAAAAAGAGTATTTTCCAAAATATTCGAGTAAATGAAAAACCAGCTATTTTGGGCCAAAGTTTTTTATTTCTAATTTCCTAAAAAAAATTAAGCTCTGTGACAAAGGTTTTGTTATCTGTGAACCTTATTTTAAATTAAACGAAAACAAAACTTTTTTCCTTAATACCAAACTCACATTCTACCTTATTTGAAATCATTACAGTATTTTTTTTCTAAAAAAATTTTATATCCATCATTTTATATTTGCTTCTTGTTGCTGCCCTTTTAAAAAATTTTCCACCATAATATTTACCTGTTTTTTATTTATTTCTTTAACCTAATTTGTACTGAATTGTTAAAATGCTAAAACCTTAACCTTTTAAACTCAAAGAAAAAAATTAACAAATAAGATTTAACTTTAGTGCCATTCTACCACATTTTTTTTATTTTCTATCACGTCTTTAACGAACCAAAGATTGATTTTTTTTAAGAAAAAATGTGAAAGGCAAGGAAATTAGAAGCAATAACGTTGAATTTTTTATTGGAAAAATAATTTTTACACATTGGAAATATCCATGTTTTTTTTTCTTGGTAACTTTTTTTTATAGCATCATTTTTTTCTCATGATTTTGTATAAAATTAAACATTATTTTTGGAGATGGCTTTCTTGTGCTTTTGCTTATTTTTTCTACGTTGCTTTTCTAATTTTTTTATCTCCCAAAAATTCAAAAAAGAATGTATGCAAAATTTATTTTTAAAGAACGGCGTTATTTAATTTCAGGTGATTATATATTTATTTTGTGTCATCCTTTTCGTTGACGTCAAAAAAAAAGAAGCAAACTTTAGAGAGGATCAAAGATGAAAACCACTAAGACAAGGATAAAGTTCTTATTATTCCATAAATTAAAGAAACGGTTCTCAAACGCTTCCGTTTTAATTAGAATATATTAAACTTTTAAAGAAAGATTTAAATAAAAACATTTAATTGCAGCAAAAGGGTAGTTTTTTATTTCCAAATTTTTTTAAACTTTTAAAAATTTCAAGCTTTTGCAATTTTTTAAGATTTTGGATTGCTTCTTGGAATAATAATAATTTTATTTTGTTTTTAAACTTTTATCTTTCTTTTTTATTAGAATTTTGAAACTTTCATTCATGAATTTATTTATTCAATGAAATTTAAATTTATTTAAAAAATTATGAAAAATGAAGCCAATCTTCTTCCTTTTTCCTCGTAAAAAAGCAAACGAGGCAACGACATCGTCTGCTGCATTGGATAACGAACTTGAGTGTTTTTTGATTTTCTAACTTTTTTTGTTTTGTTTTAAAAGTCCAACGACATTTTTTTTTGTTTCTTTAAAAACATATAATTTTGAAGCTTTGTTTGACGCTTTTGCGTGGTTTTTTAAAACATTAAAAAAGTTGAACGAATGAAGAAAAAAAACAGTGATTACAAAATATGTATGTATTTTTAGACAAAATAACCGTGGGTTTTTAACAAAGTTCTTGATATTTCTTTTTTTGTGTGTTGACACTTTTAATTGTTTCCATGTACACTGAGAAAAATAAAAAGTGTGACATTTTCGGTCACACAGGGAAAATAAATATACAGTGGTTGGCTCGATAAATTTTGTAAGGTTTATTTTTCCTTATTTTCGTTTCTCCACAAAGTGTACTCAACAGTTTTATTAATTTGTGGTTGGAAAAAAAAAAGTAGTCAAAATTTTGTCACACAGGTGTGCCGTTGTTGTACAACAGAATTTTGAATACTTTTTTTTTTCCAACCACAAAATAATAAAACTGTTGAGTACACATTGTGGAGAAACTAAAATAAAAAAATTTAAACCTTACAAAATTTATCGGACCAACCACCATATATTTATTTTCCTTGTCACACCAAAAGTGTGACACGAAAAATTTTTCTCAGTGTAATAACTTTAACTCCATTTCTAACTGAAAAAGGAAGATAATGAGTTTATTAAAGTAAAAAATTTAAAAGAAATTGGAAGAGAGAGGAAATAAATTAATAAGAAGTAATGCTTATTGTAGCCTATCTTTTTCTTTGTCATCGCACTTGATAAGTTTATTTGCCCTTGGCTTGCTTTTGTAAATGTGTTTTGGCACGTATAATTTTTTTTTTCAACTTATCTTAGTAGATTTTTTTTCGAATTTTACTTTTTTGTTATGTATCCTTTAATTTAGAGAAAAAAGTGACATTTTCTACTTTGGTTTATTTTCACATTTAAAGAAATTTTCTTATTAACTACCGTACCTACTACCTTCTATGTTTCTAAAACATTCATCTCGTGGCTCCTCAAAAAACTTTTTATAAATATTTAAATGTCTGAGTAATTTTCATTTTCTTTAATTTTAAAATTAGTTAGTTAGTCTATAAAAATAAAATAAAAAACAGCTGCAAAACATTTTATTGATAATTTTTTTATAGAATGTTTCACACTTAAAAGTTTTTCTTTACTTAAAAAAAACGCGTAAATATATCTTTTCATTTTTTGTTTGTTTCGTTTGGAAAAGAAAAAGACCATAAATTAAACTATTATTACCAATTTTATTTTCACTCCTTTGAATATAATTCTTAAAAAAATTAACAGATTTTCTTGAAAGCAAGGAAACAAACTACCACCAAATAAATTTTTATGCAAAAATTATTTATTAATATTTGGTAAACATATTTTTTTATATCTTTAATACTTGGGATAAATTTTCTTTTATAAAATTAAGCCAAACCAAATGTTTTTTTTTTTTTTTGCAAATACATATTAGTTTTGAGAGATATGGAAGATGGAAAAAACAACTTTTTTTTTTTTATTATATCTTTGCTTGTTTTTTGCTTTCTTTTTTTAAATTACGTTTTTTCTTTTTCTTTGAAATTGGAATGTTTGAATTGAAATCTCTAAGGGCATTTTTTCTTTGTTTAATTTTATGGGTTTTATAACTTTAGAATGTTTGTTTTAGTTTTTTGTTGATGAGACATATCTTCATGGTGGATCTCTGAATTTGAATTTAAATTTGGCTTTGGTGATTCTTGGAAAATCTTTGACTTAAATGGAATTGTGATGTAAGAGGAAGAAATCGAAATGTGCAGAACTCACATTGTTGGATTAACCTTTTGAATGGCTACATAAACGATTTTAATTTTAGTAGAAATTGTAAAATTAATTTAAATATATCCTCTTTTAAATAACCTCACACAGAAAAATAACATTGAAACAATAAAAACTTGCCTTTTTCTGTTTTCCACTCTAATTTAAAAAAAAACACTATGATTCCATAATCTCTATTAAAAAAATAAATAAACTCTCATAAATCTTATTTCGTTGAAGAAATTTTTATGTAAAGCTTCCTCTCCTTCTTCATAAAGTAATCTCTCTCGAAAAAAAATTTTTCCAAATTTTTTATCCTTTTTTGATCTTTGAAAACTTCAAGTATCTTTTTTCCTTTTTCTTAATTAATTCTTATATAATACAAGCATTTTCAATTAAGGAACAACTAATTTATTTATTATTTACGGAAGAAAAAAAGCTCGAAAAAAAGGTTTTTGAAATTTCTTTAGAGAAAGTAGAATAGCCTTTTCCACTTTACTTTTCGCATTGGTGGATTGTGGCGGTGGTCATAAGCTTTAATAATAATAACATCATATATTATTTTGATTTATTATAATAATTATTATTATTCAAAGCTGCCATAAAACATGTGTTTTTCCGTTCTTTTTCTTTCTCTCCGAAATTTAAAAAACAAACATGAAGTTAAATTTTTTTTGAAATGCTTATTATGTAAACACTCACTATTTTTTTTTTGATTCACACTCATTCATATTTTGTTTTTAATTTTTTTTTCTGGCGTCAACGAAAAAGATTTAGCCATTTTGTTTTTTTCAAGGAAACTTAAATAAGCTTCCCCTCAAGTCAAAGACAAGATTTTTTTTTGTTTGACTTTTGTTCAATCATGTTTTTTTACGTAAATTTTTTCGGGAACAAAAACAATGGAGTTTTTTTCGGATTGAGTCGAAATTTCTTCGTGTTTTTACTTTACTCTTTTTGAAATATTCTAAGAAGTGCAATTATGATAATTAACTAATTTATTTTTATTGCAAAAAAAATATGAAAGCTTCATTGAACTCCCACCAAATAAAAATTGGTCATCACACAAAACTCAAATTTTTGGGAGTAGTGCGAAACGCCGAATGAGGAAACGCCGAATAAGGAAACGACGTTGGAAACGCCGAATGAAGAAACGCCGATTAAGGAAACCATAATGGAAACGCCGAATGAGGAAACCCTACCATTTTTGAAGGGATATAGTTATGAAACTATCAGAATAGGGTAATTTGTGATAGATTTATGCAATATTAAGGATTGCCTGATGCCCTGAGGGGAAAATTAATTTTTTTGTCAAATTTTTGCAATTGACTTAGTATTTATTGCAGCAAATTTCTGTATATTATCCTAATTTTTTACTGCTACCATTATTTGTTTATCGCCTGTTGATAATGGGCTTGATGCTTACTTTATTTCTTTTACAGCTTTATATTATTTTAATTTTTTTTATTTTTCTAACAATATATAAATAACAAACAATACAAAAAACGAAAAACATATCATTGCTCATTTGTCTTCAAAACGGGTTGATAATGATTATCTTTGAAATATAAACAAATATCTGGATAACCAGGTTTGTGTTGATAATTCTTTTTCTCTTCGGGGCTATAAACATTCCATCTGTGAGTGTCTGCATCGATATATTTTGTATAACAAAATACATTAACCAAGAACAATTGAGCAAATGCTTTTATATCTTCAGCACCCATCCATAATTCTTCACTCACGGCTTTACCATCTTTATTTTCCTTTTCCATTTGTTCTATCAAATCTAATTGTCTTTTTGCATCGCCTTTTTTACCTTCTTTGAAATTACGCCATTCAGTAATTCTTTTTCTCAACATCCAATGGTATTTATCAGTTCCAAAAAGTAAATATGAGAATGCTCTGTATCCACAATTTCCATCACCAAGCACATTGGTAACAGTCAAGGGTAAAGTAAGACTTTCAAAATTTTTCATATTTCTTAAAGGCGAATTTGTTGTTTCAGTAATCGGGATTCTTAAATAATCACAAGCAGTACCAAAGAATTCGTCTGATGGTGGTCTAAAGCCGGCCAATGCACTTTGCGTTCGCAATGATTCTCTTTGAATAATAATTTTTTGAGGGCTATTTGAGGGCTTCAAACATTTTGATGATTTGATATTGCTTTCTTCCATTGGAGCTTTTCTTTTATAAGAACTGCTGAAAGAAGATTGGGGTGATCGAGAACGAGAGAATGAAGTGATTTTTTCTTCTTCTTTTTGGGGTGGAACATAATCATCTCTGAAAGCTGGAGGTGTATGATAATCTCCAAAGTCATAGTCAAATTTATCATCGTCATTTAAAACTTCATCATCTGTATCATATCCATCCATTTTTTGGGCCAAAGTATTAGAGAAATTAGAGGGTTCATCAATGTAATCTGATTCATTATTTACATCATTATCAGAGGTGAAAAATTGGAGGTAATCGTCGTTTTCTTTTTCTTCATCACCACTTTCTTCATCATCACCATTATCACTGTCATCACCCATTTCGGTTCCATTCAAATCAATTCCACATTTTTTAAGAGATGATTTTACCCTTTTTGCTTTTTGCAATAAATAGCTGACTCGAGTGACATGTTGAAGACCTTTAGTAGCAATTTCTTCTTCATCCAAATCTTCTTCGATATCAATTACATCCAAACGATATTGATTCTCATATTTTTCTAAGTCACCATCCATTTCTATATATTTTACTTTTACTTCCTTTGTAGGTTTGTTGGAGGTGAGCTGCTTCACACGGTTGCTAGCATCCAAAAAAAGTTTTTTGATAGAGGTTAAAAAGGTTGACAATGCGGGGTGACGTCTAATATATTCAGATCTCTTCAAAAATGCATTGAAGGATTCGACGGGGTTCGTGTTTCGGAAATATCGCATTCCATAAAATGAAATTTTGGAATTTTCATTCAACCATGTGTTCCGCATATACTCAACCATTTGCTAAAAATAAATTGTAAATTTATCGATTTTGCAAATTAAAATTAATCTTACTTTCATTTCCTTTACAGGCCAGTCTTCCTTTTTAACATTTTTGGGTCTTCCTGGAGGTGTTGAAAGTTTCAAATCAAATACGATAATTGCATGATCACAGGGAAGCAATAGCAAAGCCATTAAATTTCTAATCCATTGGCGAACAGTTTCATGGGTTTGGTAAAGTTGCATAAGATGCAAAGTGTTTGCTTTTCTTATAATTGCTTGACTACTATGGAACAAACAACCATGAACAATATTTCCAAAATGATGTTCAATAGCTAACCAGGCAGCTTTTTCAAAGTCAACATGCCATCTCTCAGCGGATAATTTCCATCCATGAGCATCCAATGCTTTCTTTAACCATCCAAAAATATTCAAATAATTCTTCTTATTTTTGTTTTTCATTATAGCCATTGCTACGCATACCCATTCACGTTCAGTAGGTTTATTGGGATCGGGAATGACAAGGGCCATCACACACAATACTTGTTTCCAATCAGTGGGAGTACATTCAAAGGTTGCGTCGCTCATAATAATGGTGGCTTCAGAAAGAGTTCTTAATAATCGACGGGAACTTACGAGCATTGCATCATCATTTTCATTGATGACCCAACATCTTTGTCCTAATTTGCGTGTGAAACCCAAAGCTTTGGTTTGAACAATTGCAGCTTCTTTTTTTCCTTTATTTGATGCACGATAATGGCCATATCGTTGTTGAACCAAAGGAGGATAAAAGACGATTGCATCTCCAGGGGTTTCTTCTGCCTTTTTCTTTCCCTGAAATTTAAGAATAAATATATGCAAATTAATTAAAGAAAAATATCTTACAATTTCATATGCTTGCTGAATATTAATATGGTCATTATTCTGAAGAGTTTCACGTACTTCTCGGACTATTTGGGTTGCAGCTACTTTATCAATATTATAGGCGTCGCAAAGTTCGTGGTGTTGTTCTTTGAAACGAAGTTCATTGGTTGAAGTATTCAAAATGGCGGTTGCAACTATTTTTTGAGATTTTGGATGCTTTTCTTTAAGAGTCCTACATTTTTCACATCGAAAGTATAACATTTCTTCAACTTTTTTGTGAAGATTGAACAAACGACATACAGGGGATTTGATAATAATGATATTTTCATGCAATTTTTGTGATTTAATCAACTCAAATTCAGTTCTATAAAAATAATGAATGAAAAAATAAATAAATAAGTTTTTTCACTTACGTCCTACTATATGATTGTTGAGGTCGAGTTGATCGCCCGCGTAAGTATTTGCAAACAGTTCCTTTTCCGATCGCTTCTCGGTTCAATATAACACCAATTTTTCTTCCAAGTTCCGCTTGGCCACCTTCGTAATCATCTGGACTATTGTCATAAATATAAATTTCGTCTTGAACCTCACAATCATCCCAAGGAATAGTAATTCTTTTTTTTGGAATTTCTTTTTCGGGCTGGGATTGGACAGCTTTGGCAATAGATGCAGCGGCGTTTTGGTTTTGTATCAAGTTCTTTACATCAGCATGGGTCATACCAGCTTTAAGAAAATTTTGAATAAGCTTATTTCCATCTAAGGAGCTTTCATCTTTAGCATTATCAGTAACATGTTTTTGAGAAGACATATTGCTAACTATAAAATAAAAGGTAAAAGATAGAACTCGTAAATGGAAGCTATTAAATATTTGATAGTCTCGAAGAAAATATAAATCCTATGAATAAAGAATACAAATAAAAATATTCGAATCAACTATGAAATAATAATTTGGAAAAAAATCTCAATAAAATAATAATTCGCGTATTTTAAAATATTTTCAAGAGAAATGAAGAGAAGCAACTGATCGCTGAAAGTATGGAATGAATGAATGAAGTTTTTGATTGATTCAGAAATTGGAGGTAAAAAAATGCTTGCTTCATTAACATATGTCAAGTGGTACTTAAGTGTGATTGAGATGTCCTCATAGGTGCTTCAAAGCATCTTCTTTGTTTGGTTCTTTTTGAAATATGTTTGAAGAATAAGGCCAAAGCTTTTTTAGTTATTCATTTCCAGAAAGTTTTCCAACATCAGTATTTAATGTTATTATCACCAAAAGATTATATGTATAATATTAAGTTGTAAAAGAAATTAAGCAAAGCATCAAGCCCATTATCAACAGGCGATAAACAAATAATGGTAGCAGTAAAAAATTAGGATAATATGCAGAAATTTGCATATTCATGGTCAAAAACTATTTTAAAATTTATTTTATAACCATTTTAATTAATCTCTAATAAATACTTAGTCAAATGCAAAAATTTAAAAAAAAAGTTAATTTTCCCCTCAGGGCATCAGGCAATCCTTAATATTGCATAAATCTATCACAAATTACCCTATTCTGATAGTTTCATAACTATATCCCTTCAAAAATGGTAGGGTTTCCTCATTCGGCGTTTCCATTATGGTTTCTTTATTCGGCGTTTCCTCATTCGGCGTTTCCAACGTCGTTTCCTTATTCGGCGTTTCCTCATTCGGCGTTATGCTACAGTCTCAAATTTTTGGTTAGGTTAACAAACACGGGAGAGGTCGCCATTATTTATTTTGTCACCAAAAAATTAGTGAATTTCCTTTGGGATTTTTTAAATTTCTGTTTTGAACTTTCGGGAAATACCCTTCCAATATTTATTTATTTTTTGAAGTACATATGAGTTCAAGATGGTGACGGGTTTTTGAACTTGTGACTTTTTGCATATACACTGTTTCTGAATAAGTTGATATTTAAATAAAGTTATTAAACTTTGAAACTTTAGATTAAAAAAAAAATAGAGAGATAAAAAACAAGGAAGCCTAATTAAAACTTTCCGTAAACATAAATGATGAATGCGAGGATTTCAAAGAAGTAGGCGATAAAATTAAATCCGCTAACTTTATTTTAATTTTTTAAGCGTTTTCTTGTATGTGTTTTGATCCACTAAAATACAATCTTCTTAGAAACCATTTCCACTTTAAGCAGCTTTATTCCATTGAGGTGCTTTTGCACCATAGTCCGTCATTCCATCCGATGACTACATGAACCCAAAAAAACTTGTACACTTGTTCTTTATCCTTATTTTTTATATTTCCACCGAAGCCATTTTCTGCATGATTTATAGTATTTCTGATGACAACTTACGTTGTTAGTTATTACTATAACAACTTTTTACTTCCATATGCCTTTTCCCCAATGGGGCTTTGTGGATGGATACCTGCCAACCAATCCCAATATTTTCAAAAAAAAAAAAATTGAGACAACCAAGAAGATGAAGAAGTCTCCATGGAATATTTTTTTTTTGTTATGCCTTTGTTTAATCTCCTCTTTTTTATTTCATTTGAATTGAGTCATATTTTTTTTTAAATAACTGTCAGAGTTCTTCTTTTCTCTTTTTTTTTGAAAGTCCACGTCTCATCAAATTTCGCGTTGTCGTCGTCGCGTCGCTTTGTGGTTTTTTTTATTTATGAAAATCGTTTATGTTGTTTTTTTTACGTGAACGCCGTTTCGACGAACTTGAAAAAAAAAAGTTTCAAATTTCTTTTCTTTTTTTATTCTTGATTCTATTTATTTTTTGTTTACAGAAACTCTTCAGGAATAATCAAACGATCACATCATAATCATGTCTATTGAAAATCTAATATCAACTCCACCAGAAATATTATTTATATCTCCTCTATCTTCAAATATTACTCTTCATTCTTCTTCATCAGAATCAGTAGAAATGACAAAAATGCCTGAAAGAGCACTTTCACCTTTTGCAATGCGAATGTCCTTATATGTAATTTGTATTGGAGGCATCGTACTTAATATTGCAGTATTTTGTAAAAGAAAATTTAGAACGTAAGTAGCAGACGATTAAAAAATATTTTAAAATCATAAAATTTCGATTTTAGTAAACGACAAAGTTATACGACTCGAGTTTCATTACAACTATTATGCTTTATGGCTGTTGCAGATACTATTAGTTTGGCATCGTTGTTATTAGTTCTTTGCACCCAATATTTGGGAATAGAAAATGAATTTAAAATGGCTATGATTTGTAAAGTAAGCATTTTTAAAAAAATATAAAAATGGATTAAATTTTCATTTTTTTAGATTGATTTATTTTTTATTCATACCGCATCAGCTTTTTCCATTTGGTGTTGGTTAGTACTTTCCGCTGTTCGCTATGTAGCCCTTTACAAGCCATATGCCCATCTTCGATTAAATAAAGAACCGGTATTAGCTGTGGTATTTATTGCAATTATGTGTGGTATATTTGAATCTTGGATACTTTATGATGCAACATTTCTATCAGAATTTCGAATGTGTGGTGAAAAACTTTCAGAGGAATGGGAAAAGCGTTTTCAAATTGCAGAAATTTCATGGTCATATTTTTTTCCATTAATTATTATTACGATATTAGATATAAAAGTGTTATGTTGTCATTCGATATGGTTTCAAGATTTATCGTTGACAACGAAATCCTTTGATTATACTTCATCAAATAGTAATAAAAGCATAAAACGAAAAATTACGATGGATGAATGCATAGCTGAAAATAATTCTTCATCATCTCCAAAAGTTTCATTAACAAATGTAAATATGCCTTCAACGGCTGTAAAATATTCATATGATTATGGTAATATTATTTCTTCACCCCAAAATTCTTCTCCCACAGTATTTAATTTTGAAAAAGAAAAAATCTCAGCAAAGATTTCACTTTCAAGTTTACGAAGTCCAACATTATTTTCATTTTCTTCCCTCACTCAAAATAACAACAACAGCCCTATAAAATATTTTTCTTCCAATTCCATGTCTCGACAAAAATCTAAAAAGCGTCAAAGACAAATGAAAATTCTTCGTCGATGTCTTTGCATCACGTTACTTGATTTGGGTATGAATCTTCCAAACTACCTTCTTCGACTTTATCTCAATCTTATTCCCGCTGAAGATCATCCAAATCCAGATAATTTTTGGTTTGGAATGTTTGAAGATATTTCACAATTACTTTATTTTGCTCAGGTTCGTTGCTTTTTTTTACGTTCATTAAATAATCTATCTAATTCTTTGCTCATTTTTTTAGTTTTCCCTAAATGCATTCTACCTTATTTGCATCATTTATGATACACCAAAACCCAAACGTTCAATTTATCAAAATACCACCACATCACGATCTTCACGTTATTACTAAATATTTTTGCGGCTGAATTTTAATATACAAAACATTAAAAACCAAAGGATGCTTCTTTTTCATCAGAAATTTCAAAGAAGCAAAGAAAAAAAGTTAATAATTACGGGTTAAAATAAATTCTTCTATCATTTTTTTAGAAGTACAAAAATTTATGTTTTGAAATTTTATTTACAAAATTTGTTGTTGCTTTGTCCAAATAAAAATAATTATCTTTTTAATTCAAGCTTCCTTATTTTGATAAACTTTTACATCTGTTTTTTTTTTGTGACACGGAAGAATCTTTTTTTAACATTGGTGAAAGTCCATAAGATGTGTTATAAAACTCAACATGAAAGGAGTTCTTTGAAAGGTTTTAATTGAGTTAATTCCACTATGGCTAAAGGCAAACAAAAGTAAATCGAGCTAACCACTCACATTTAATTGTGTTTCAGCGGATTCTCGGTGTTGTTAAAGATAATGTTTATAAGGTTTATGCAAAAATAAAAAAATTGAAAAAATGTTTTAGCTGACGACAGTGGGATTCGAACCCACGCCTCCGAAAAGACTGGTGCCTTAAACCAGCGCCTTAGACCGCTCGGCCATGTCGCCATGTATTAAGTACATGTGCAAAGCACATTTAAATGGACAAGCAAGAAACATAGTTCCAGTAAAAAAAAATGCGATCACCAAGTGAAAAAGGACAGCTGCAGTTGTAGAAAACAAAAGTTAAAAGTGCTTCCCTCGATGCGTCCTTGTTTTGTTACTTTCAAATCCAGTATATTTGCTCCTTCCTTTTACTTCGATATTATTCATGAAAAAATAATAAAGGTAATAGAACAATCCATGTATTAATTTTCTAATTATTGACCAAGCATTTTTCGGGCTCATTCAGAATAAAATTTCCAATAAAGATTCTTTGTAAAACTAACATACTCCAGTAAATTCTCATAAACAATTTCTTTTCATGCTATAGAAGTCAAAAAAATCAAAATGGCAAGAATAAATAATTTATTTAAAAAAATTAACAACAAAAAAAACTAAACAATTGAAAACTAAAAGCAAAATTGTAATTTATATTTTTCAAAAAAAGGAGATTGTTTTGATAAGTAAAAAATATATTATAAAAGATTTGAATGTAAAGAATGGCAATAATAACTTCAGCTAACATTTTAGAACTTTTAAAAATCTTTAAATTTCAATTTTTTTAAAATATATAACTCTATGAAAATATATTTACACACGCGAGATTTATTTAATCATAAGCAGCCATGGATGGAATACTTGCAACAACTTGAGTGTGAATCATTTGAAGTTCATCCAAAATTGATTTTAAATGACTATCTAATAAACTGCTAAGGGCTGAATTGCTGGCTTGTGGAGCAGCCATAATATATATAACAAATGGTGGACGAGCAAATATAACCATTTGTTGACCTTCATAATAAAAAGTCCAAAATTTCATTGGTCCAAGATTTAGTTTACTTGATTGATCCAATGCTGTGACATATGAACTTGTTAAAGTTGCAATATTTCTAACTATTTCACCTATAAATTAATTAATATAAAAAATTTGAGAAAATGAAAAGCAAAAAAAGCTACCTTCTTTAATAACAGGAACTCCATCTTGATCGGTAATTAAAATGGAATGAATATCTTGATTGGTATTAAGGATTCGCTTTAACGCTTGCTTAATATTGATACCCATTTTTTGTGAAATTTTTGATTTACAGGGAGCAGATGAAAAAGAAATATGGCAAAGAAACGTGGGGAATGTTTTGTTTTTTTGGTTTTTGTTGTGAAGAAGGAGAAGAAAAAAACTGCTGAACTTTTCAATACCACGAGTTGGCTGCTATTTTATTTGTCGTGGAAAGCCAATAAGTAACATCCAAACAAAAAAATTTAAAAATGGAAGCAAAAACAAATTATCTTTTCTTTGGGTTCAAAAATCAATCCTTTTTTCAACCAATGTTTTTGCTTTTTTTTTTGTTTTTTAGAATGTAACGTGTGATTTTCAACAAAATTTCAGCCATTCGATGATTCATCAAAGCAACAAATAACATACATACACATTTGTTTAAAAACTCGAGCAATATAAACGCAATTAATCCTTCGTTGAACGAACACGTATTATTTGCTTTTTCAGTGAAAAGAGAGGCCGCAAACAACATCATTTTTTGTTTATAAAGTACCAAACTATTCAAAAAAGTTACATTTTACTCAAATAAAAAGAGTTAAATAGTCGAGAAAAAATTCTATTGATTTGACGTAAAAAATCCCTCTGTTTGTTGTTGATTGAAATAAGGAAGTTTGAGCCCTTTGACTTTCGAAGTCTAGTTTTCCGTTTGTTATTGTTTAACATACTCGATACGGCAGCCATAAAATTGCTGAATAAATAATTTTGTTTTTGATTGAATTGAATTTTATGAGTAAATATTTTCCGACAAATTTTTATTATCTGTTTTTATTTTGTTGCTATTTTGACTCCATTTTTAGCGACACCTTTCCCTTTAAAAGTGTTCAAAAAAGCATTTTATTTTTCATTCACCATACTCACGACTTCTTCGGGAAGGTTAATACGTAAATTTATGGTCTTTCTTATGTGTATCCGTGTTTATTGAGCGCGTTGATCTGTCCTTTTTTCAATTGGAAGCAACTTTTATTGATATGCTCCATTTTTAGATTTATAAAAATGACTAAAATCTTATTTTCATTTGCTATCTTTATTGCAATTCTTGGCCTTTCAAGTGCATGTCGATGTATTTCCCCAACTCAACAAACTGCCTTTTGTAGAGCTCAATGGAGTAAGTATCTTTCCCATCCTTTGGTAAATTTGATTTAACGGTTAATGTGCTTCAGTTTCACATGCTCGAATTGTGTCAAAACAATCTCTTAGTTCCTCTGTTGAGTACACTGTTAATCATATGGAAGTCTTCAAAGTTTGTTCATTTTCACCAATAACGGTTAAACAAATTATTGGTGTTTTAGAACCACACTTCGATGCTTCCAAATAAAGTCTTTACACCTAATTCAAGTGCGGCATGTGGTCAAACAAATTTGGAAGTTGGAAAAGATTATTTACTTGCAGGTGTGTCACTTCCAGAAAAAAATAAACTTTAAATAAAGCCATATTTTAGGTACAACAAACAGTGGAACGATGGCTCTTCAGCTTTCAACTTGTCTTTACATGCCATCAAATGATTTCCAACCTTCTGGTATTCAATCATGGAATCAAGTACCAGCTGATTTACAACTCAAACTTCGCCAAAAAGATTTCAAACCTTGCCCAATTGCTTAACTTTAATTTATATTTCCATGTAAATTGTTTATAAAGTTTTGATTTACAATTTCTATTCACAATACACAAGAAAATTAGAGGGTGCCTCCCTTCCCTTTCCACATGAATGCCTAACATCTTTATATGTTCTAATACCATTTATACGTGTTGGAAATCATTATTTCCTGGCTTTCAACCTATTCATTAGTTAATAGTGCAATTTTAACGGTTTTTTGACTAAAACTTTTTCCTAATAACATTGTTTATCTATGAAAATAAGATCTTGAGACCTTTGATATATAACAAATTTGATTTTCCTTATGAAATTTATATAAAAGCTTCTGGGAATTTCTATACAATCCGGCAAAACTTTTTTGGAGCGTAAAAAATGTGTTCAAAACTTTCATTCAAAATTTTTTTTGCAACCTGCACTTTTCCCTTCCTTTGCATGATGACGCAATGATAAAAGGCGTTGGATTTGCGAAAGGAAAAAAGTTCGATTCCTTGGAAGTGATTAAAAATTTTTTGTTGAATATGTTTAACTATAAAATTATTGGAAACATTATTTAAATAATTTATGCAAATTTTTAGGTATTAAAATAATCCATATTTATCGAAAATTTTGCAAAAAATGTGGAATTTGTTTTTTTGAGTGCATTCAATTATGATTCTTATTTGAATCATTTTTAGAATGTTTTAAATATTTTTTAGGCCATTATTGATATGCTGTTTTTGAAACCACGAAAGTTTCTTTTTTTCTTATAAAAAAATTAAATCTCTGCTTAGTTTCTTTTACTTTTAGGCGACAGCAACCGCCGCCGAAGGCGGCGGTTGCTTTCGCTAACGATATATTTTTTTCACCTTTTTTTTCTCTTTCTAAAATATTGCATCATTTTTTTTGTTTTCAAAAAGAATGAAGCATTGCGCGCTTTTTTCTCTCTTACTTTTTTCTTCTGTTTTGCTATAAACACAAAAAATGCCCGATTATTTTCTTCTTTCTCTTTTTTTGCGCATTGCAACCAGCTAGCCGACGATTTTTTTATATATTTTATTTTATTGATTCCTTAAATTTTGGCGGTGGTTGCTTCATTTTCAATCAGGCATTATATTTTACATATTCGGTTTTTTGATTTAATTTTTTTTCCCTCTAATCTAAAAATTTTTTTGGATCTTAAGTTTTCTCTATTTCTCATAAAGATTGAAATAATTTACAAATAAAAATACAAAAAATATCATGTTTTTATTTCTCTTTTATGCTTCTTCCTTTTTTGCATATTTCAAATATTCTTAAAAATATCTCAAATACTTATTAACTTCAACAATTATTTAAAAAATCTTTGAAATTTATGACTAATTTATGGCGCGAAAAAAAAGAAGAATATTCTTTTTGCTTCTATCGTCTTTCCTTTTTTTCGCAATGCTGCCAGCTTACCGACGATTTTTTTAATTTAGTTATTATCGATTTCTATCAATGCTGCGGCGGCGGTTGCTTCACTTTCAGTCATTTTATTTTACATTTTTGGTTTTTTGCTTAATTTTCCTTTAGTCTAAGAATTTTGTATGGGTTTTCTTTTGCGCAATATACCTTGAATAATTACAATATTCCCATTACATAGAAATCCAAGGGGGTGCTTCCCTTCCTTCATTATTCGAAAAGTTTATATATTTATATGTTCTAATACCATTTATAAGGGTTAAAAATGATTATTTTATGTCTTTCAACCTTTACATTAGTTAATAGTACGTTTTTTCATGTATTTTGACTAAAACTTTTTTTCCAATTAAATGTTTAACTATAAAATTTATGTACACAAAATTGCATAAATTGACGAACATGATTTTCCTTTTACATTGTCAATTAAAGGATCCGGGAATTTCTAAATCTTCTCTGAATTCATTTTTGGAGTGTAAAAATTTTTTCAAAACTTTCGTTCAAAAATTTTTCGCAACATGCATTTTGCCTTCCTTTGCCGATTTTGCTTGGTGATGAAGGCGTTCGACTTGCGCATGGAAAAAAGTTCGAATCCTTGGAGGTGATATAAAAAATTATGAATATGTTTAACTATAAAATGGAGGGGAATATTTTTAAAATAATTAATGCAAATTATTGGGATTATTAAAATACATAATTATTGAAAATTTTGCATTAATTGTGGATTTTTTTGCCTTTTTTGAATCAAATTAATGATGTTTCTTTTGTGAATCATTTTAAACAAGGAACTAATTATTTTTGGGATGTTTAATTATGCAAATTTATCATGAAAGTTTACATAAATTAGCAAATTATTGCATGAAATGCGTATTTTTAATCGTGTATCTATGGGAATATGATTTACGAATGTTTTTTGAAAAAGACTCACAAACTTTTAAAATGTGTATCAAAAACCTTCAAAGTTTTTCAAAACCCGATAAAGTCAAAGCCATTAAAGGAACATAGGTTTTTGATGCCTTTTTGAAAAATTTCGATGACACACAAGCGAAAGTTAGAAAAAATGAGTCTGGGGCAGAGCGGCAAATTCAAAAAAAAATTACACGCTCATGAAAAAGGTTGCACGGAAAAAGTTTTTTGAATTTCCCGCGCTGCCCCAGTATCGATTTTTTCAACTTTCGTTTGCGTGTCATCGAAATTTTTCAAAAAGGCATCAAAAACCTATGTTCCTTTAAACTTATTTAAAATTTTAAGAGGATCAATTAAATACGATAGGTGTATATTTTTAAGTGTATCGAAGAATGTTTTTACTAATTTTGGTGGATTTATGAGAAGGCATTGGTGGATTTTTATTGATCAACATCACCACATCGAGGGGCGCGTAGCGCCCCTTTTATAATTCTCCCTATGGAAGTTTAATATCAAAATAAAGAGAATTGTGTCTATTTTTATGTTATATGCCAATTTTATCTCCCTTAATCTAATGTGGATCCATCTGGTTTTTTACAACAGTTATATTACATTAACACTAGGCATAAAGCGGAGACCCGCGCCGCCATGTCTATTATATTACTAATTTTTATTTTTTGAATTTTATTACAAACATATTACATACAATAAAAAAAGAAAATTTGCAATACAAAGTTGAGAGAAATTATAGAGTTTCTTGTTTAAAGTTGAGAGAAGTTTTGGAGTTGATATAGTTGAAGATAACATTAAGAGTTGAAAAGAATATTTAATGATGATTCAAGATGAAGCAATTCTATTTGAGAAATAGCGAAAAACAGACTAAAAACAAAACATAATTTTTAATAATAATAATAATAATAAACTAACAGTTTCACCAGAATTGCTACAGCGTAGAAAGTGATAAGCCAGCATAATAAATTTTGAATTGAAATTTTCGTTCATGCATTGAGATCATAATATAATTTTGAGATGATGAAGCATATTATGTATTTGAAATAAGCGAGCAACAATGAAAAGAATGTCCTAAAAACAAAGAAAATAACAAAATATAATATCTAAAAAAACTTACTGTTGATCAGAATGGCTGCTTCTTATAAAGTTGAATGAATGAATATTTTGTTAGAATAAAGATGCTGCTTGGTATTTGCTCAAATCTGAAATAAAAAAAGAGAATAAATAAAATAAAAATAAAAGACTTACCTCCTGCTCCAACCTCACCCAACTCCAAAATGCTGCATACCCCGCAGTAGGGGACCACCATAAAGGTGGTTTAAAATAGATCCTCCGAAGAGTTAGTCAATTAAGAAATCGGTTAAGTATAAATAATTTGCCACGTATTTTATAAACTAAAAATTTGCCACCAGATCTTTTTTACGCCGCTTTATCTCCTAATTAATTATTTCCTTGTAAACATAATTTTTAACTTTATTATTCATTCGCTGTTGTCCAAAATATATTTTTAATGCAGACCACCTTTTTACTCGTGAACATGCCACATACATTTGTCCATGGTTAAAAACATCTTTACGCAAATCAATTCCAACAATTTCAAATGTTTGGCCTTGGCTTTTATTGATGGTCATGGCAAATGCTATTTTCACTGGAAATTGTCTTCGTGCCAATGTGAATGGATAATTTTCTTCGTTATATAGCAAGATTCGATGAATCATAACAACATCGCCTTTTTTATCCCCAGTTAAAATTTTACATTGCAAAGTGTTGTTCATTAAGCCAATAACTAATAGTCTTGTTCCGTTGCATAATCCTTCAGTTTGACTGAGATTTCGAATGAGCATAATTACTGTATTTTTTCGTAAACGCAGTTCATGAGGTGGTAATGATGGAGGATTTAGACTGTTAAGGTATTCTTGGGTTAAAAGTTCTTGCAAAGCTTCACCTTCGATTGCCGAATCGATGCTACTATAATTTTTTTCGCCATCTGCAGATAACATGGCAACTACTTCATTATTTAATTCGTCAACATCTGCATTTCTTGCAGAAAGAATAGCTGAATTTGAAACATCTTTAAAACGGTTTTGCCTAATTAAAGTACCATAAACCTCTTCGACTAAATTGTTTTCAGTTATAAAATCGGTTGGAATTTCAAAGTTGTCATTTTCATCGTTAATTTTACCTTCACCAATTTTTAACAAATAGTTTGCAAAATCAATTTCCTCTGGATCAGCACGCATGTTTTGATCTAATTTAAATTCTTCAAATTTTTTCCAAAGGTCGCTGAATTTTATTGATAAATTTACACATTCGGATCTTGTCCCATTTTTTCTAACCGGTAATAATTGACGAAAATCACCACCAAATATAACAATTTTACCACCAAATGGTTCGTCAATTTTGGTAAAATCTCGCAATGTTCGATCCATGATTTCTAAAGCATATCGAGGTGCCATTGGTGTTTCATCACAAATGAAAACGTCAGTATTTTTTAAATTTTCGGCTTGTTTTGTTTTGGGCGTTAAAATTGAATTTGAATCCGAATAGAGTGGAACCGGTAGTCCTATTGTTTTATGGATAGTTTTTCCACCTGGTAATAAAATTGCAGCAATGCCAGTAAAAGCTATGGTTTGTACCTTTTTACCTTTTACTCGTAACAAATGCCATAATGCTTTGTAAACGTATGTTTTGCCAGATCCTCCAGGACCATCAATATAATAAAGTTTTTGGGAAGTTTCATTAAAATTTTCGCTTGCATTTAAAACTTTATTAACGATTTCTTTTTGTTTGTCGTTCATTGTAGCAAACATTTGTTCACCGATAGCTTGATCAAACGAAGAGTCATAGCGGTCATATTCTTCATCAAAAGTAAGATTTTGGTTCATTGTTGGGAAATTGGCTATTGATTTATCTTCATTTTCTAATAATCTGGCAATCTCTCGATAAGCTTTTTGGATAGCAATTTCCATTGGCATTGATATTGCAAAATCTTCAGCCATGTCCTCTTTAAACTCTTCCCAAAGATCTTGTGGAGCTAAAGGTGAGCAATGGATTAAAAGACGAATAAATAATGAACGAATTTGGTATGGCAATAATGAAACCCGAGCTTCGGCAAGAACGCGGTACCATTCTTTGTCATCTTCAACCAAACCCAATTCCAAGCAAGCTTCAGTGAAAGTTTGACAAATTTTTTCATCAACAGTTTTCAATTCATCGAAACTTGTTGCACCTTTAACATGATTTAAAAGAATTCGAAGGTGAAATAATTCTTGATTTGTTGGGCTTACAGTATACATTCTGCCGAGGTTATTAAAAGATGCTTTACGTGTATTCCATTGAAATTTATTTGTGGCTGCATTTTTACCCCAAGTGAATTTTTCTGGTATTTCGCCATAAAAATAGTCCCTTGCTTTAAGATCCCGTTTATTCAGTTCAAAGTAATCCATTAACATTGTATTTTTATCTAAGGCTGCTTGTATTCCGTCAATGTTTTCGGCATCAATGAAATTTACTGATTGTTCGTTTCGTAAATGAAGTGGCAATCGGGTGATTGAGTGACTTTTACCATGCAATTCAAATTTAAAAATTCTCCAAGATGCTTCGGCTGTTCCCATATATCGGCTATTTAAAAATGATTCACATTCGTCATATTGGACAACACCGTCAACAATTTTTATAGCTGCTGCATCATGACCTTTAAAAATGTATTTATACAAATATTTTACTGCTTTAATGGATGAAACAACTTCGACGTTAATATGACAATTCATTAAAAGTAAGAGATTAGGGCAATGAGGAACAACGTATTGATTATCGACGACAAATCCAGAATTTTTTGTAAATGATCTTCCATTATCAGGTCTTGCATATGTAGGATAAGCATCTTCATCAAGAGTTGTTTCTTCTTGGAAATTTTTAGGGAAACCTTTAGAACATTTGCCATCTTTTTCGCATCGAAAACCGCAAGGTCCATGAATCATATGAGTTGAAACAAATTTGAACAAATTAGGAAATTTTTCGGGATCTGGCAATTGGGCGCTGATATAACGATCAATGACTTCAGCAGTTCGCATTTTATAATCACCTTCTAATGTAACTAAAAGATGAGCATGAGGAAGACCTCTTTTTTGAAATTCAATTGTATAAACATATGCTTTGCAATTACCGAAATATCCTTTTTTCTCAATCAAATCAACAACGAAGTTTAACTTTTGTTTGAAGACTCTTGCAATCAAATCTGGTCGATCAGCAGGTGTTTGTCCTGGGAAAAGATTTTCAACAATTTCTGGCCAGTTCGGATTGCAAGTCATTGTTACAAATAAATCGGGTTTTCCTAGTCGTCTCACAATTGCCATTGCATCCTGATAGACTTGTTCCATATAGCGGGGAGATCCTGTATGAGTGGATGGCAAAATTATTTTAGTTCCAACGGAGCTTGCATTATTATCAATTTGGTGTTTTTTCATGAATGCATCAATATTGGCGTAACTATCACGATAAATTTTATTTTGATTTTTTCGAAGGTATTCAACTCGCTCTTTGATAATTTTTAAAGCTGTGTCCACTAACCATTGTTGAAAGAGTCGACCACCATGTAAAATAGCATTGAATTCACCATCCCGGATAGATATTTTAAATTTAGCGTAAGCACCGCGTGTTAAGCCTTCATTTTTCTTACTAAAAAGTTTTTTCATTTCGTGATGCCAAATTGGTTGTCCATGTGGAAAGAAAATAGGATAAAGCCATGGTTCAACATTTTTATCTAATGCATTGACAGTTTTTAAATGTCGACCTTCTTTATCGTAAATAGTAACGTATGAATCGGGAACTTCACCGTCATCAGTTGTTGCAAAAACAGCAGCGACTTCATTTGATGTTTGTAAATTAAATCGTCGTGGATCGACACCTTTTTTAAGACTAAAATGCATTGATAAATTTAATGGTGGAGTTCCATTTTGAGCTGCTAAAGTTTGTTGCATTTGATATTGTTCGTGCATCATTTTATAAGCTTGCGCGTGACAGTTTATTTGACTCAAAGTTACAGACAAAGTTTTTGTTATTTCGGGTTTGAGTTTTGAAAATGATTGCATACGTGTTTCTGCTGCTTCAAGTGGATCAGTAAAATATAATTGGCCATATGATTTAGTTTCATTTTCTGCATTTCTTAGGGCTGTGTTAATTTGATTGTAAACTTGTCCTTGAACAACGAAAGAATAAGGTCCTGGTCGATTAATTCCAAACTTTACAATATCTGCATTAAATGAAGCAAATGCATGGGCACTATTATAATATCGAATATTGTCCCTGAATTCTTTAATATCGAAAAGTTTTTTGACTTCTTCAGGATAAGGTAGTTCAGCGGATAAACTTAAGCTACTTCCATGTTGACAACATAAACTGAATGATAAATCTTTGTTGCTAACTTTTTCGCTTTCAAAGTGTTTTGAACTACAATGGGTACATTGCAAATTCATTGGCCCAAGATAATGTTGTTGAATATTATCATCAATTTCTTTACCTCCAGCTGTTATTTGGTTTTGCTGCCGACGTTTATTCCTCATGGATGTTTTATTTTGTTCGTTTCTTTCAATTATTTCAACTTCAGATAATGTTGATCTTCTATTTTGCATATGATTGCGTTTCTTTTTATTTTCGGTTTGTTTTTGGTCATCTGACATATTTGATGTACGATTTTTATTACGTTCTGATTTCCGCCTTTTTAGCTCTGCTTGATGGACAGCTTCTTGCGAAGCAGTTCTTTTAATGGCTTGCCTTGGCATTATGCACAATTATATAAGAATAGTAAGATATAAAATAAATAAAAGTAGTTCTCCCGAAAGAGTTAATGCTTAAGATCACCAAAGTAATCGTAAGGTATGGCTTGAAATCACCAAAGTAATCCCAAGGTATGAATGGTTTGAGGCCCAAGTTACCTTTAAAAACAAAATTTCGTTTGATAGCAAAATCAGGTTTTTGCTGTGAGCTATTAGCAATAGAGCTTCAAGGTCACCGTTTGCGAGCAAGCTTGCTAAATTTATTTGAATGCTTGTCAAGTTTTGTTTTTATTAAATTTTGGGTATGCAAATTATAATAAATTCATTCCATTACGCTTGTGAAAAAAAATTTAACTTTCATTCATTTTTATATGTATGCTAATTTTTTCATTTTTATTGAATTTTCCCATGAAAGATTTCCAGGCTTCCACACACAATCAAAATTACTAGGAAGGAAAAACAATGATTAAGCAATTTTATTCAATCATACATATACATACTATTACAATTACAATAAACCAAAGGATTCAAACAGTGGATGCTGGAGTAGCAGTATTTTTAGGAGCTGAATTAAGTTCAACAAGAGCCCAATCATCAGGAACACGTGGAAGAAGAAGATTAAATTTGGTATAAGCTCGAGTTAATGGAGCATTGGTGAGTGTTGTAGCAAATATTTTCTTTCCAATAATATTAATTTGTTTTTGAGTTGTTGGAATTGAAGCGAAACCATTTGGAAATAATAAATTTTCAGCAACCACACGAATTCGACGTCCAGCAAAATCATTTGGATCTCGATGCCAATTTTCTGCAGGTGTAATCACAAATGTAACTTCCGTTGATGATTTAGGTTCAATAACTCCATATGAATTTGAAAAAAGCATTACAGCACGATCACGTCCACGTAAACGAAATAATACGCGTTCATTATCACGATTGAAAAGTTTGATTAAAGCAATTTGAGGTCGACGATATCCATCAGATCCATCAAAAATTGTCCATCTAAAAAACAAAACAAAAAAGTTAGAGTTAAAGCAAAAATGACTTACTTTGGTGATGGAAGAAGTTCAAATTCAGGTGTTCGTCCAATGTATGATTCTTTTTCAATTAACCCGGTTAAAGATGCTCCTGAAACAGAACCTGATGATGATGGCGATGAAACTAGAGCTCCCGGCATTTTTTTTGATGCAGAAAAGATACAAAAGATTGGAAATGAAAAAGAAAAAATTTTTGAACATAAAAATTGAAAGAACAATTAGCATAAAACAATTTAAAGCCTTGTGAAAAGTAAATCATTTTTTAAACAAATAAACTGATATTCAACTACAATCAAAAGGCTTTGTCGATCGATGACCACTAAATTTCTCAGAAATTAAGAAAAGTTATTTTTTAAAGCTTTTCCACCACAAACAAAAAATGCCAAATAAAAAACTCATATATGGAAAAGAAGTAAACCAATGCGATAAAAATAATCCTTAAAGTTTTTGTTTCGTTTTTGCAAAACTCATAAACGCTGAATTTTTTTTCTTTTGCTTGAGTTTCTTTAATTAAAGCTCAAAAATTGAAAATATAAAGCTTTTGATAAGTAACAAGAAATGTCTTAGTCTTTGCATATTAAAAACTTTATCTCTAGTCTGTTTGATGAACTTCAAAAAACAATTGTCAAATGCCTGCCAAGATTGGATAAGGCTAAATTAGACCAAATAAATTTTTTTAATGATGAATTGAATCTTCTAAAAAAAAGGTTCCATGCTTCTTTCTTTCATTTTCATTTGTCTTTAGACTTCAAGTTTTTTATTTTTTTTAACTTTAATTACGGATGATGATATTCTTGGAAAACTATGTCAAATCATTTATCATTGAAAACTTTCACTATTTTTTCTTCTTCTCAGGTGTAAAGTCGTTACATCACTTTCCTTTTCTAATTAAAATAGGATTAAAAGGATCAATCCATTTTTTTCTTCTGCTTCAAAAAGTGAAATTATCTCTGTTTATTTTATCTGTTTTAAAAAAATATGTTAAAGTTAAGTATTTTTGTATTTGTGCTAAATTTTATTGATTATGGCTACGGTAACGATGGATAAAGATAAAAGTATTTTGTTTTTTTTATCCATGAAACTTTTTTTAGGTCAATATCGTAATCGTCCAAGAGGTTTGGGATTATTACAATTACCCACGGGAATGACGGATGAAAGATCAGGGCCATTCTTTCCTAATTTATATATAGCCGGTGATAAATCCGGTACTCGTCCCCAAACTGTTCCTGATATGCATTTACCTGGTCAAACTGCAATCTTTACTGGAAGGTAAAACAAATTCTTAGAGTTTAACTAAAATATGAAAAATATTCATTTTGCAGAAGTGCATTCAATCCTTTCACTCAAGCTGTTTCAGCAGTATACACCGAAGATTTGGTTGATTCATGGGGTGCTGGATTTGCGGTTAATGTAAGCTTCCATAACACTTTTTGAGGCATTAAGTTAGCTCCAGTTTTTTATGCAATGTTTAGGGTGTAAATAATTACAATTTAAAAGTTCGTAAAAATTTTGATGAGTATGCTGATGCTCCAATGGAACGCAATGATGGTGGACATCAACCTTTTCTCACTGGTTTATCCGTGGGTGCTGAATATGATTTAAGCAAAATTCGTGAAGTCTCCGGTCATATGGATCTTCCCATTCCCGGTGTAAATGAACTTTTTGATTTGGATGGACGTTTCATGGTTAAAGGTGGCGGTAATGGTATTGCCAATGGCTTCCTTGATTTTCCTCTTACCCTTTCTGATCCTCATGAACGATTCCCCGCAGTATTTAAATATTTGAATTTCATGGCAGATCGACATATGCATTATGGTCATGTCGTTCCCAATGTTAATCTATTCTTGGTTGATAAAGATAAAATTATGGAGCGACTTTCTCGAAATAGACTTAATCCTACTATGATTGGATGAAAACTTAAAATAAATAATAAATTTTTGTAATAATAATTTTATTAATTTTTTAAAAATAAATGTTGCCGTAACTGAAACTAAAAATACGAAATTGACAGTTTTTAAATCATCAAATTTTTCGAAGATGAATGCAAGTTTTTTATCTTTTAAAACCAAATTCACTAGGCAGAGACATATGGTGGATAACATTTCCTTTTTTTCCTTGTCCTTTCAATTATGGATTTTTACGACTTTCCTTCATTTTCTGCGCAACAATGAGAAGGAAAAAAAACGTAGATGTGTATTTTGTGTTTTGAAATTAGATTTTTCTTTCAAAAAATTTCTTTTGAAATTGTCTTTGATGAAAAATGGCGGTGAACGCTCGCCGCAATCTTTCAAAAAAAGGTTGTGTAAAGATTATTCAAAACTTTTTGAATTACTACCTAATATTTTTATATTAATGTATCGCAAAGTTTAGAAAAATGTAACAACACTAAACTTATCAAAAAATTCTAAAGTTTAAAAATTGTGGTTTACATCTGGAAACAAAGGGCTTTCTCGGTTCTTAGAGGCGGGTAATTCCATGGATTTGTGGATCTTTCGTAAGGGTGTTTCAAAAACTTCATGACCATTAACTGGATTTCCATTAACCTTGCTTGGAGCTGAAATAAAATAAAAATCAAAAAGGTTGGTTTTAATTAAGAAAGTTTTAGACAGAATGAAAAAAACCTTACAATAATTTTTTTCCATTTCTTCAATTTTATTTACCAAACATGAATCATATAAATTATGCTTAGGAGGATGTGTTTTTTCGCACATATCTTTTTGTGCAATAAACCATTCATTATCAGCATCTCTTTGAGAAATCTGTTTTTGAAGCTTGATAATTTCTTGGCGATCATAGTAACGGGCATCGCATTCACGTGTTAATTGATTTTGCTGAAAATGAGCAAAATATTTGGCTCTAAAATTTTTTGAACGACCCGAAAATCTTTATGGTTTATTTTTGATACCTTTCAAAGAAAATAAAATTGAAAATATGCTTTTACGCTAACAAAAAAAACTAACCAATTCCACATTACTTTTTTTAAAAATAAAATTTTCTTTTTTAAGTGAATCGATTTGAGCGCGAAGATTTTCTTTGTCAACAACATCCTAAAAAAACACACGCTAGCTTTTCTCATTAGAATTAATAATCTATGACTCACTTCGAAATTGGTGGTTTGAGTTGTTCGAAATTGATTAGCAAGAATGGGGTTTTGATGAAACATAATTAAGGTTTGTAGAAGTAAGAATAAGTTCCATACACACTACCATAAAAATAGTCGTCTTGGAGCACAAGCTCGGCTTTTATAATTTTATAACTGAAAAAAATAATAATAGATAGGTCTGCATTAAACACTAACTCAAAAACATCTTCAAAATCATCTCCGTTTAAATTAAGCAGCGCCTTTGATTATATTTTATAAGTCAGAGATGAGTAAAATTATGGCTTCGAAAATGTGTAATCAAGTAAAGGCATAACAAAAAAAATCAAACCGTTCGCGAGAGAGAAAAAAAAATGACGCGGTATATTGTTATAAAAAAGCGATGATATTTTGAAAATTCATAAAGCATCAAAGAATTTAACTATGTAGAAGAAAAAAACGAAAAGCAGAAAAGATGTTTTTGAATGGATTCAAATGTAAAAACAAAAAGTGATTTCTTTAAAAAATGAAAATGCCCATACGGAGATGTGGCCCAAAGGAAAAAAAAGCAAGAAAATAAAAAAACTCAAAAAGGATATGTTGGTTAAAGAAGTGTTTTTTCATTTATGTAAGCGGCAATCTTTGATCTTTAAAAAAACCATAACCTTCGTTGTTGTAGAATGAGTCCATTATGTTATGTGATTCAAGACTTCATATGTTGAAAAAGAAAAAATGAGAGAATGAATACGTGAATCATCATAAGATATATCGATTATTGATTTACGAAATTTCCTAAAGAGCAAAAAAATTTCAAGAGAAGAAAGACACAGGTCTGAAATAAAAAGAAAAAATAGTCTTTGACTTTATTTTTTGCTTAAAGCCACATATCTTTTTAAAATTAATAAATGGAATTATTGAAATTGTGAGGCATCATCTTTTTCTTAGCATAAATGTATTATCAACCTGATTTCTCAAGTTTTTCAGGATAAAATTAGTTTCAAACTCATAAGTACACAAGTGCAAACACTTTAGGAATCTTTGATGAGAAAATTGCCGCATTTTATGCAAAAAAAAATTTGGCGAATCGTTTCATTTTCTTTGGGAAAAATAGTTTCTTTCATTTTCAGATTTGTTGTTGCAAAAACGAGTTGCTTTTGGTCTTCTTCATTTCATCAAAATAATCAACTGCTGCTTCCAAAAATGGTTGGCTTATTTTTTTTCCTAAATACATAAACAACTAATGATTTTTATTTTATAGAATGATGAAGACGCAAAAAGCAAGAAAGAGGCTGATGGAAAACAATCAAAATGGCATAAATTGAGGCAACAATGTAAGTCATTTATTTTGATAGTTTTAATATACATTTCATAATCTCTCACATTTTTAGACTCTTCAACGCCAGATAATGCTACAAGTCAACGCTCAAAACATGGTTCAAAATGTATGTTTTTCCTTTTAAAGCTAACTTCGAAGTTCGAACCTTTGATGGACACTTTCTAACAACTATGATTTCGTTTACTTTTTTAGATTCTTCAACGCCAGATAATGGTGCAAGTCAACGCTCAAAACATGGTTCAAAAAGTAAGACTTTATTAAACTAACAACTTTCGAACTTTAAATGTATATATTTCTTCAGAAAAGCACAGGCATGTTGAGGAATCATCTGGTTTAAATCTTCCAAAAACTGATGTCACTGTGGAGGCTAGTGTTCGTTCATCTCGTCCTGTGAAGAATGCCCGTTCAACTCGTCAAAAACATGGAAATGATATATGCCCATCTGAAGCTCTACAAACCTCCACTCGAACAATCCAAAGTCGAAGAGAAAGAAAACATGCAAAAAATGAACCAAAGAGTGTGATAGTTGAAAAAACTAATGATGAAGAAGAAATAGATGTGGATCTCCATCTTTCAAAACAAATATGTACTGAAACGTTTGGATATGGTGCTAATTTTCCTGATTCGTTGTTTGAAAAACCAAAAATCGTCGAATGCAAAGTTGATCCACCAATGAAAGTTGTAAGTTTATCTTTCAGAATTGTGAACCAATGCTAAAATTTACATATATCAAGGCTATTACTTGAAGTATTGGATGAGAGAAAACGACTATTTATTAACATGATGTTTTCCTTTTTTTAGCCCATGTTGAAAGTTTCCAAACATATGATCATATATGAAGTACCTCAAGAATTTTCAACTCAAGTAGAAATTGGTGATATTTTGTACAAATTCAACGATCTTCAATTAAAAAATCGCGATGAATACATCAAAGAACTTACAATGGTCGCTAGAAATCCTGAAAGTCAAACATTTACATTTACAATTTTGCGTGCAATAAGGAACAAACCAATTCCAAAGCTTGAACTTTCAGATGTTTTTTCGAGATTGGATAGTCCTCAAGGATATGAAATTATACCAATGCATTTCGATTACCTATCGGCTCTCTTGATCGTGGCACCAAAAATGGTTCTTGGAATGACGATCAAAGCATACAATGGAAAAGTTTATGTTTCACGAATAGAAAATAAACAATCTTCAATCGCGTACAAATCCTTACTTGTTGGTGATGCAATTTTGGCTATAGAAAATCAAGCTGTAAGTGGTGTGAAAGAAACTGATGATTTACTATGTAATCATTTTGCTAAAATAAAATTTGTAAGTTATTATGTGAGCTTAGAAAACAACCATTCCTTCATTTTTTGCCTTTTTTAGGTTCGTTTGATTATCGAAAGGCCTAAAACTCCTGCAGGTCAAAAACATGTTAAACTTGCTCTAAGTGTTGAAAGAACATATGAAATCAATCCTAGAATGAATGAAGACATTATTGAAATATGTGAACAGCAATTATCTTTTATGGGAGCTCATCAAGATTTAAAGCCACCTCACAGAATACTAGTTCGTAATCAGTAAGTTTTCTTTATAACTTTAAAACGTTTTATAATATATAATCAAATTTCAGTAATTCTCCTCGTGCATCAAATTCTCGCGTCGATGTTGCTCGTGAATCAATGGAAATTCCAATTACAACGGATGTTAACAATATAACTTTATTGGCTTCAACTCCACCTATACCAACTGTACCTCCAGGAACAACAGGAAGTTTTGATCCACTTGGCAAAAGAGCTGTAAAAGAACGTGGAAGAAAATCAAAATAATCATCACATTTGTCAAATATTTTTTTGTATATTTTATTGTAAATATTAATAAAGATTAATTTTGAAAAAAATAAATGGTGTAAGCTTATATTTATTTTCTTGCTTTTTTCAAAAACATTTTTCATGATTATGATGTGATACCAAAATTGGAGTATGTGATAAAGCAATGAACCTGGCTTTGGAACATCTTTTAGCTTACTGTATTTTTTTAATTGAATAAATTTTTGATTGATGAGTTTGTTCTTAAAATATTTATTATAATCACAAACAAGAAGAAACATAAAGTTTATTAGCAGAAGTTGTTTTTGTTGATAAATAAATTTGCTTTGTAAAAATCAAAGCTTCTAAGCGTTAGCCTAAAAGGTTGGAAAAAAAATGGTTCGTTTATGCAAATATTTTTTTTGGCGATGCATTTCATTTTCGTTGCAAAGTTAATTTCTTTCATTTTCACTTTTTTTTGTTGCTGCAAAAATTTGTTGTCTTCTTCATTCATCAAATCAAAATAATCAACAGCTGCTTCGAAAAAATGGTTGGCTTAAATTTTTACTAAATATACAATGCCTTACATCCAACTGGAATCAATTTCACCGTTTGTAACCGTTTGTAACCGTTTGTAACCGGTTTGCACCGAAGGATGCAATGCCAAAAAGTCTCTTTCATTTGAAAATTTTTTCAAGCAAAGTTTCCATAAATTTTTTTGAAAGTTTTCGTAAGCTTTTGAAATATTTTTTTCAAATTTTTGGTTGTAAAAATTTTCAAATGAAAGAGAGTTTTTGGCATTGCATCCTCCGGTGCAAACCGGTTACAAACGGTTACAAACGGTGAAATTGATTCCAGTTGGATGTAAGGCATTGTAAAAACAACTAATGATTTTTGTTTTATAGGATGATGAAGACGCAAAAATGGTAAAAAGTCCTAAAAATGCTAAAAGGCGCATTGCTATGAGTCCACGAGGTAAGATTTTTCTTTGATTATTTTTGACGCATATGATCGAATTTTTTTAGCTGCTTCATCACCTGCGAATGGAAGTCAACGCTCAAAACGTGGTAATTCAAAAGAAAAGGTCAATCAAAAGAAAAGTGAGTATTTTTTGTTATTTGAAAACTATTATTTTTCTAAAAAGAGTAAAGGATTAAATGCCAATATTTTAGTTAAATCAAAGAATCGCAAAACTGATGAAGACACCGCGGATAGCAAGCGTTCATCTCGTAAACTTCGAAATAACAAAAAATCAACAGAATTTTTCCAAGCGTCTACCAAAATAATCAAAAGAAATGCCGAATGCGTTGATAAGCAATCAAGTCGAGATGGATCAGAAAAGAACGAATCAACGGTATCAAAAGATAAAAAAATTCTTGGCGGACAAACAGCTGCTAGTTCTCCAAATCCAAAGCAAATATGTTCTGAAACGTTTGGATATGGTGCTGATTTTCCTGATTCATTCTTCGATGAACCAAAGATTTTTGAATTCAAAATTGAACCACCAATGAAAGTTGTAAGTTCATTTTCCAATATTTTGGGTGATTGATAAAAACTGTTACAAATAAGTACACTCCATTCTTGGGTTAATAGAGAAAAAGATGAATGTTTACTCATGTTATGCTTTTATGTACATACTTATTATCATTTTTCAGCCTGTGCTAATGGTTTCTAAAACTTTGATCATTTATGAAGTACCTGAAGATCTTTCATCGCAAATAGAAATCGGTGATATTTTGTTCAAATTCAATCACTTTCAATTAGGAAATCGAAGAGAATACACGAAACAACTTTCATTTGCACTCAAACATCCTGAAATTCAAACGCTAGCATTTACAATATTGCGACCAATAAGAAATAAACCGATTCCAGAACTTGAACTTCCTGGTGTATTTTCAAAATTGGAAAGTCCTCAAGGATATGAAATTTTACCTGATCATTATGATTATCTTTTGGCTCTCTTGATCATTTCACCTAAATGTCTCCTTGGAATGACAATCAAAGCATACAATGGGAAAGTTTATGTTTCAGCAATCGAGAATAGTGTAATTTCAATCGCATACAAGTCATTGCTCGTTGGTGATGCTATTCTGGCTATAGAAAATAAAGCTGTAAGTGGTGTGAAAGAAACTGATGATTTACTGAGTGATCTTTTTGCTGACAAAAAATATGTAATCTTTCTTAAATCTTAATTAAACGATCGTGAAAGTTTAACCATTTATTTTTTTTAGGTTCGTTTGATTATTGAAAGAGCTAAAACTCCTGTCGGTCTTGAATATGTTAAGCTTGCTCTAAGTGCAGAAAAAACTATTGAAATCAATCCAAGAATGGCTGAAGATATTATTGAAATATGTGAACAACAAATATCTTTTATGGAAACTGATCCTCATTTGAAACCTTCTAACAAAATACTTGCTCGTAATCTGTAAGTTTTTTCTTTACATGAACTGTCTTCATATATTGCATTTTTAGCATTCCTCATCGTCCACTAAATTCTCATGTAAACGTCGCTCCTGAATCGGTAGAACTTCCAATCTCAACAGATGTTAACAACTTAACTTTCTTAGCACCAACTCCAAAAATACCAACTATGCCTGCAAGAACAATCGGAAGTTTTAATCCATTTGAAAAAGCAAAACATCTCTTGCAAGGACCTCGAAGAAAAACAAAATAATCACATTTGTCAAATGTATTTTTTTATCGCTAATTGTAAATTTCAATAAATAATGATTTTAAACTATTTTGAACGTGTATTTTTCATATTTGATTAGAAACTCGAATATTACAATTTCTTTTATGTATTTTAGTATTTTACATTCTCTCTATATAAAGCCATTATCATGATACAGTAGGTGACCTAATAATCGTAAAAATTTCGCTGAAAACAAACATTGAAGTTTTGTTTGGTGAAATCTTTCACTTCATCAATTTTGTAATACTGAAAATGTTCAACTATGATATTTCTTCTTTAAATTTTTTTTCTCTCTAAAATTTTGATTCATATTGTGAAGTTTAAAGCTATCTAAATACATTATGATATAGTATGTACAAGCAATCTAAGGTGATTTTAGCTTACATCAAATGTTGATTAAAATATTTTTGCCTCTTTTAAAATCAATTTACTCTCATCGCTTCTTTTCATGTGACAAGCAGTGAAAAGGAATAATACTGTACTAAAGCATAAGCAAAAAATTACTTTTTCAAGTTGTGGATTTGCTTTGTTACTCTTACGTTTTTTTTATAAAAAATAATATCAACTCAAGCTCCAAATAAGTGTTAGATAGATTTTAGCATTTTCAAGAATAAATTCAAAATAATAAAATTAGCATACATAAAAATGTTTCACTTTTCAAAATTTTTCCTCAATCATCATTCATGAAATTGGCAAACAACTAAACGAGAAAGTTGCTTTCCTTTCACTAATTTGACCACTTTCTGAGATTGATATTTTTGTGTTAATTGATTTATATTCAAAAAGAACTTCTCTGATCCATCAACAATTATGACTACCAAATCTTCACGTTCTAATCGATGTAAGTTTTTTCTTTTATTCTTTTGAAGTTATTAACTAATTCAATGATATTTCAGCTTCAATGAGGAAGGAACGAGAACAAAAAACTCAATCATGTGAAAAATCAACAAAATCAAAGAGAAGTTCTAAAAGAAGTGTTGTCGCTCCAACTCAACGATCTCAAAATTCTGTTAAAACTCAACTAACTCAAAAGACAACTCTTGGACCTCCAGATGAAGATAAATTTGATAAAATGAAACGTGAAGCAATCAAAATCCAACGTACTCAAATTACTCAACTAACTGCAGCTAAAGTGGTAAGAGCTTTTGGGATTATGCTGCAATATGAATGATCGCTTTACAATATGCTTCACTCAACTACTAACCTTCTTTTTTTTTTAGTCCAAACGTGAAATAGGCTTTGATAAAACTCAATGGGAATTAACTAAATGGGCTGATGAAGCTGCAAAACCAACTGATCTTGAACCTGGTAAAGGTGATGGACCTGGTCCACTTGGTATTGCTCCACCTAAAGAAGTTTCTGTTACACAAGTACCAGGTGAAAATCGTCAAGAAGAAGGTGAAAAAGGTGATTATCTCAAAGCAATGCCAATACTTTCAACCATTTTGAATGGAATTGAACTTCTTCTTGCTCTCGTCATTATAATCCTCTGTATCGTCGCACTTGTTGAAGAAACAACTATGGGAGGTATCTTCGTCTGTGGCAATGCTGGTCTATGTTTAATTTCTATTGGATTCGTTGCTTTTTGGCAAATTAGACATAGTGATGTTGCTGTTGAAGAAACAAAACAAGGAACAAAATATTATTATGTCAGAGGATTATACAAGAAATTAGTAAGTTTGTTTTTACTATGATAATGTAATAATTAATCATCTTTCTTCCTTTTCAGTACTTAACTCTTCATTTCGCTCGTATTGTGCTTAATCTCTGCTCCTTTGCCATTTGCTTACATTATTCAATATGTAATTATTATGATTGGTGCAAAACACGATTTCGTCATGATCTCTACATTGGTGCAACGGTTTCGAGTGTAATTTCAATGGTTCCTGCAATAATTCATCTGGTTTATGTCAAAAAAGGGATTTTCGCTATTGTAACTTTTTGTAGAAAGAACTAATATTTTTGTATGTATGTTTATGTATGTGTATGTAATTGCTAACAAATAAAGAGAATTTACTAACAATTGTTTGAAATTAAAGAAGGAGCTTTTAAATGATTACTAGCACAAAGGAAATAATTCCTTTAAGATATTCGATTTGAGGTGACTCGTTTCCTTTGTTTTTTCTCATATGGTGGTGCAACAACAGGCATTGGCCTTTGAAATACTTGGCCACCAGGATATGCGCCGGTTGGATATGGATAATTTGAAGCAATTATGTATGTTGGTCCAGGGTATTGTAAAGAAGGTGGTAGTTGAGGTTGAACAGGAGCAGGAAAAGCAAAGGTTGGAGGTTGAGGCGGAGGAGCTGATATAGCTATAGCATTTGCTGGTGATGAACCAGCATATGAGGGAATGGAATCACCATCGACTTCAACTAATAAAAAATTTTGAATTAATTAAATTAAAAGTGAAAACTCATACCTGTGCGATAAACTGGTTGTGGTTGTGGTGGTGGTCCTTGAACAATGTAATATGTTGGCTGTTGTTGTATTGGTTGATGATGGGATGGTGGAGGATAATAAGGAAACATAGGGTAAGGATAATATTGAGCAGACGATGTTGACAAATAAATCACAACAAATAAAAAGACAAAGAAAGCCATGGTTGATTATTGGCGAAAAGAAGCCCATTCTTTCTTGCTTATATGCTTTTATGAAAGTCGTCTATAAATAATCTACCGATTCCACTTACAACATATTCAAGGACAATGTAACCACTTCAAAATTTTTGCATCCAAATGTTCAAGTGGAAATTCACGCAACCAGCCAACAGGTTCACAAATTAGTTGGAGATCTTTTAAAATTGTTTCTATTTGTTGATTTTTTTTGTAGCCTCCTCCATTCACAATTTATAATTTTTTTTTACTTTATTCGTAAATGAGAGACATGAAAAAAGTCAAATACATCATCAAACATAAATGAAATACGAAAAAGCTAATATAAAGAGAAAACATAAAAAGAAAAATAGTAAATTGAGAGAATTGAAATAAAAAATGGTTTTTTTTAATTAAAATCACCCGGAGTTGCGCAAAAGTTTGATGAAATTAAACATTAGTCACATCTCCCTAATCATCGGTTGGAGGAGGAGACTCTTGTAAAAGTTTTTTTAAATAATAAGAATGTTTTTGAAAGCAAATATTTAATTTTATTTTATTGTTGAGCGCATTGAACCTGTGGTCCACCATGTCCTTCGCCAGCCATTTCATCATCACTTCCATCTCCATGATAAGCTTCACGATGACGGCCTCGTTCATATCGGCCTTTTTCATAATCATGCAAAGATACTTCTTCACCTAATGGACGAGCTAGAGGTTTAGTTGGAAGGGCAGCTTCTAATTGCTAAAACAAAAAATTAGTTTATCATTTTCTTAAAAATTTATATATATAAAAAACAAACTTTATAAAGTTTTTCTTCTTTTAAATAATGGTTTTCCGGAAATTTAACATCAAAGAGAATATATAAGTTGCCATGTTCCATTTGATTTGGAATTGGCATGCCTTCTCCCATAACAGCTCTAATTGAATCAGGTTCAATGCATTCACCGGGTTTAGTTTGAATAGCTATTTTACGTCCATCAAGATGATTAATAACTAAAGTGTAACCGCATAAAGCTTCAGATAAAGTAATTTTCTTTTGAATGAATAAATCATCTCCTTTTCTTTCAAATGTTGCATGTTCTTTACATTGGATAACCATAACAACATCGCCTGCTTCAACTCCGGGTTCTTGATCGCCTTCACTATGGAAAACAATTTTTTGTCCTTCTCTCATGCCAGGAGTGATATTAACTTCAAGAACTTTTTGCTCTGTAACTGTTTGATTTCCAGAGCAACTGTTGCATTTATCTTTTTCAGATATATTTGAACCTTTTCCATGACAATTTGGGCAAGCTTGAACCGATTGTTGAATCATTCCTGGTCCAACCATTCTTGTTGCCATCACTCTTCCTTTTCCACCACATTTATTACATTGTGATGATGCACCATTTTTACCTCCAGCTCTAAAACAAGGAAATATAAAATAAAATCTTTTAAGTTAAATTCAAACATACCCATTGCAAGATTTACAAATAATTTTTTTGGTTAACTGCAATTTAGATGTTTTGCCTTTATATAAATCTTCTAATGTAACGTTTAATGGTTGCATAGTGGGTTGGCCTTTTCGTCGGCGAGAATGATGTCCTCCTCCACCGCCACCAAACAATCCACCGAAAAGACCACCACCTCGTCCACCACCCAATAAATCGAAGATTTCTTCGTCCATTCCACCACCGCCTCCGCCACCTTCTAAACCATCAAGTCCGTGAGCATCATATATTTCACGCTTTCTTGAATCAGATAAAATTTCATAAGCCGCACTAATTTCTTTAAACTAAAATGAAAAAAGTTTGATATTAAAGAATATATATTTTAGGTTTGTTTGCAAGATTTACCTTATCACCAGCATTGGGGTTTTTATCAGGGTGATGTTCTTTAGCGAGTTTTCTATAAGACTAAAAAAGAAAAATGATTGTTAGAAAAGTCATCAATTTCATTATCCCGAATTTTTACCTTTTTAATTTCATCGTCGCTTGCATTGGGCGATACATTTAATAAATCATATAGCTTAGTATCAGCTGGACCATCATGTCCACCATGGCCTGGCATGCCAGGAAAACCACCGCCATTCATGAAAAACATTTTTTTTTATATAGGAAGGTTGGTTATCAGTAGTACAAAAAGGCGGAAACCTTTCAAAATCTAAAAATCAAAATAAAATTACTAGGAAATTAGGGAAATCTCTCAAATAATAAATTATGAATTAATCAAAAAAATGTGAGCGAGCGCAGCTATTTTAGAATAAGTAAATATTAATAATGAATGAATGATTTAAGATTTATAAAAAAGTCTGGCAAAAAATTTTGCAATAAACTTTTTTTTCATCAGACAAAAAGTGTGAGAAAAAAAGAAGTGACAAGGCAAAAGAAAAATAAAGAAAGAAAAAGGGTGAAAGAAGAACAACCAAATGAAATAGTGAGTGCGTTGCTCTCGAAGCTTTTCGAATGTTCTATACCGTAGTTTCTGTTTGCCTTTTAACCATTACTTTTCACATTGATTAATCTAAGAAATCATCAAATTTTTTATATTTTGTATTTAATTGCTATCTGATTTTTAAATTTTTATAAAAAAATATTGTTAATTTTGGGAATTGATTGGCAAAAAAGCTGATAGATAAAACTATGAAATTCTTTAATCGACGAGACATTCATAAAATGAAGAACTCTTCAAACGAATTATATTTTTTCTTTTTTTGGACCACTGCCAAGAGAACACAGAAGATTTCAAACGTTGTTTAACATAGTCTCCTCCTTTAGTGAATGAAGAAGTAAAAGCAAAAAAAGCAAGCAAGTAAAAAAGGAAGGAAAAAAAGCAACACAGGAAACGACAGCTTATTTTTTTAGTTGATACCACCTTTTCTATATATTTTTTTTAAAAGTGGCAAGCTCTCAAATGTGGCACACGTTATAAAATGAATGTGTATCATTTTTTATTTTATTTGAGTGCATGTAATATTTTTTTCTTCTTCAACATAGTTGTTCTGCGCAATGTCTTTCCTACTCTTTTTTTTTAAACTTTTTTCGTTGCTTTTAAAAACTTGAAATGTTCAATATGTGTTCTTTGAAACATTATTGACAACAAAAAGAGAGGGCGAGAATCAAATGGAAACAAAAAACGTGTGTGCGTTGCGTGTGTGTTTGAGACAAAATATCCATCTATTTATTTTTTTTTTTTGTTTAGTGGTTTTGTTTTGATTATACTTTTATGTATCTATGTTCAGTGAATCTCTTTTTTTGTTGTCTTTAATACATTATTATGGATTTAGTTTTAAATTATGTAACAAAAAATAGCGTGAAAATGTCATTTCTTCTTCTTTTCTTTTTATTATGGACAAGAACATTGGGGCCTTACCTTCGGTAAGTCCCTCAAACTAAACATACAAACAAACAATCTTCGAAACCGTTACATTTTTACAATCAAAACGTGGACATTTTACACATTAAGGTATTTTTTGAGAACCCTAGAGAGTAGACCTGCTTTTAGGAATTCTAAAAAATTATCAAAGGGGAGATTATGTGCTTTTTTAGAGGGTGCAAAATTGGAAAAAAATAGAGTGCCCAAACACCCATGCGTGTCTACAACAATACAATTAAAATAAACAACATTGTCCATGGCCTTACAGGCTTACATTCCATTTTTCATGGTAAATTTTGGAGCCCTGCCTACGGCAGACCTCCTAAATTTTACAAAAAAATCTTCTCCAATAATCAACGGTTTCCTGGGCCATGCATTTCCATATCTCTCATATTCGGCTACATCTTAACCACTTCGAGGTCCATTCCATAGGTCTAATTACACATGGGCCCTTCAGGCCCCAAAACACATTTCAACCCAAAAACAACCAAATATCGAACCAAACATAATCAAACAATCACTCGAAAATCATTAAATATCAACCCGAAAACCATCTTACATCTCACCAAAAACAACTAAACATTCACCCAAAAACAACTAAATATCCACCCAAATATTATAAAAAAAATGTGCCGAACGCTTACATGTTTACAACAATGCAATTACAATAAACAACAGGGCCCTTCGGCCAACATTCCATTTTCATGGTTAATTTTGGAGCTCTGCCTTCGGCAGACCTTCAAAATTTACGATATAAATCGTCTCCAATTAACGACGGTTTCTCTGGGCCACGCTTTTCATATATCTCATAGTCGGATATATCTTGACATCTTCGGGGTTCATTCCATAAGCCAAATTATACTTGGACTCTTCGGAACCAAATCCGTTTTGACCCAAAAACCACCAAATATCCACCCAAAAATTAGCTAAAGATCCACCCAAAAACATTTAAATATCGATTAATACATTACAACACAAACAACTAAACATTCACCCAAAAGCCACCAAATATCTAACCAAACTCAATCAAACATCTCACCAAAAACAACTAAATGTCCACTCAAAAACCATTTTACATCTCACCAAACATAACTAAACATTCGCCCAAACACAACTAAATGTGCACCCAAAAGCCACCCAAAAGTCATCCAAAAGCCACCAAATATCCACCCAAAAACAACTAAATATCCACCTAAAAATTTCAATGCAGACAATCAGAGAAAAAACAAATTTTTCACTTCCAAAAATTCTTTCAAAAAAAGAAAAGAGAAACTTTCGTGTCGAGAAAAATTTCAAAAAATGCAAATTTAAATTGACCAAAACATAGGGATCCTTGACTCTCCGAAGCGTGAGACCAACATATTCGGAATCAGCGTAAAAAACTGATCTAGGCTATCGGGACAAAACAAAAAAAAAGCAGAAACGACATACAGACAAACATACAGACAGAAACGACACTCCAAATTAAAAAGGAGGATCCACCCAAAAACAACTAAATATCCACCTAAAAATTTCAATGCAGACAATCAGAGAAAAAACAAATTTTTCACTTCCAAAAATTCTTTCAAAAAAAGAAAAGAGAAACTTTCGTGTCGAGAAAAATTTCAAAAAATGCAAATTTAAATTGACCAAAACATAGGGATCCTTGACTCTCCGAAGCGTGAGACCAACATATTCGGAATCAGCGTAAAAAACTGATCTAGGCTATCGGGACAAAACAAAAAAAAAGCAGAAACGACATACAGACAAACATACAGACAGAAACGACACTCCAAATTAAAAAGGAGGATTTATTTCTCTGTTTCATATTTTTTCTTCTTTTTTTTCACGTGAAGGATCGAGAAAAAAGAAGAGAGATGATTATTATTTTTAGAAACGCGTTGTTATTTTTTTTTTCTATCAATATAAAAACCATGATTGCATTTCTCCAAAAAAAGTTTTTTAATTCCCTTTAAAAATTTTTTAGGTTTTTTTTCTTACCTTTTTTATATGTCCCATGGCTGTCAGCAGCGAAAAACTTCCACCAGGTTAGTTGTTAAAATTTTCCAGATTCTTTCCATTTTATTAACTTCCGCAATTTATTTTTTCTAGGAACATTATGCGCTGTATGTGAAGATAATGCCACAGGAAATCATTATAATGGTTCGTTGTTATCTTTCCATTTCCCCCAATAACTACATATGACGTATTATTTTAATATTGAATTTTTTTTCAGTCGCTAGTTGCTCAGGTTGTAAAACGTTTTTTCGTCGAGCGGTTGTTGTAAGTTCTTTTTGATCTTTAATTTTCTTTTAATTTTTTTCCAAGTATTTGTAAAATTAAAATTAATAATTTTTGATACCTCTTTTTTACGAATGTTTAATTCTAAGTACATATGTATTTCATAAAACTGTCATTAATGCTTTTTTCTTGCAAGAAACTTTTTTTTGAAATTTAAATTAAGCACTTGCTTTTATGATTTTTTTTGTAGCCCAATGCAAAAAGCTATATTTTATTCTAATTACTTTTTAGTTTGGAAAGTGCTATATTTAATGTAAGGAAGTGGTTTCAAAGGCTTAAGGGTTTTTGGATAAGATACTTTATAGTTGATTAATTCCTTTTTCATTTTAAACTAAATATTTTTTTTGACCAAATTGTCTTCTAAAAATTTGAGTGCAAAAATTAGATAAATATTTTTTTTTCAAGCTAGAAATTTTTCATAATTTTTACTTTCTTCTAAAAAATACTTAAAATTCATAAAAGAAAAATTAATTCATCATAATTTTTAAGACAACGGAAGCGTTTTTATAATTTATTGGAATTAAAAATTTCCTCGAAAACATTCTCCCCCACCTTTTAAAAAAAATATGTTTTTGTTTTTATTTTTATTAAATATTTTAATACATAAAACTAAAAAACTAAGAAAATGATTATAGAATAATCGAACATTCACGTGCATTGGAAATGGAAATTGTGCAGTAAATAAAGATGTAAGATGCGCGTGTCGTTATTGCCGATTTCGAAAATGTTTGAATGCAGGAATGAATAAAAATGCAATACAAAATGATCGAGATCGAATTGGGTATACAAAACGAACGAGAAGAAAAGATAAAAATGAAAAAGATTCTAAAAGTCCTGAAAAGGATTCTTCTCCATTTGTTATTTCATCATTATTAAATGATTCCTTAATGCATCATGAAGATACAAATTCAGATTTTTGTGAAGGCATTTCTCCTTATGGTCAATTGGATGGTCATGATGATTTAAATCTTGATTCACCACAAAATAAAGTAAGTAAAAGCTGAGTGGAAGGAAGGAGGGTTTCCAAATATTTATTTAATCTTAGAGAGAGAAAAATGTGGAGGTTTATAAACTCAAACAAAAAATAATTTACGTAGCAAAGAATTTTTTTTACTCTAAAAAGATTTAATTTTTAAAATTGGAAGTTAATCCATCATCTGAGTTCTTTCTTATACAAATTATTAGATATTATAAAAAGCTGTTGCCGCGTCAACCTTGGATTTTATAAGATTCTATGCAGCAGAAAAAAAAGTGATAGGTGGCAAACGAAACCACATTTTTTAAGAACATTTTTCGAAATATCTTTTCATTATGAAATAATATTTAATCAGAGAGTTTAGTTTGGCTTTACTAATATTCGAAATTTTAGTTAAATTTAATTTTTAAACTTTCAGTTTGCCAGTCATGAAGCCATGTTGGAAAGGCTGGCTCAACTTGAAAACAATTTCTCACTTTTATTATCTCGAGGCAAAATTGAGCCGTATGCTTCATTGAGTGAAGCTTTAGGAGCTCCATCCAGATTCACCCAACCCATCAATGTCAAGGTTTGTTTATATTTAAATTAAATTAAAGCCAAACCATATTCCCTTGGCTTTTAGATAACTGATCCAATTGCAACACCAGAAGAAAATAAAGTTCAATGTCAAATGCCATTTTGGCGTTCAAGAATTATTGCATTGTATATTGATTGGGCGAAAACATTTTTTGCATTTCGTAAATTACCTTTTGCAGATCAGGTGAGAAAAAAAGATTAGAAAATACCTAAAATGACCTAAAACTCCAATGACGCGAATTTCAATCCTTTCATTCACCGCTTTCCTACAAAATTTAAACCATTCTTTAAAACTTCATATCTGGAAACTAAAGCTCAAAAATTAGCTAAATAGTAGGATTAAAACAAAAATATTTTTGTTGTTAAGTACAAACTCAAAATTAAAAATTGCATCAGAAAAACAATAGGAGGATATTTGTTTGCAAGCAAGCAAACAACAGATAAATATTTAAGATAATTGCGAGCTTTTTAAATAAGAAAATTTGAATACTATAAATAGTGTACTTTTTGCGTGAATAGTTCTTTAGTTTAGTCTTTGAAAAAAATGAAGAATCTCGAAATGATGATATAAGATTAAATTTTTTGAGATGATACAGATTTTAAGATTAAAAATTCTTATGCCTATCTAAAAAATTTTTTATCATACAATTTTCCCATTTACTACTAAAAGCCGTGGTGGCTAAGATTATAATGGATACAACAGGAAATTATCCTCACATTTTTTATGGATAAATTTCAATTGAAGCCTTAAGCTTAAAGCCAAATTTTGCTTTAAAACTAAGAGTAAGAAGAAACTAAAATTATAAAAATTAAGCAAAAAACGTAGTCTTGGTGGATCAAAAATTTTGACATCCGATGTTTCAAAGAAAAAAGTTTTGAAATACTGCATTGGAAACAAACTTTTTTATAACGAGGAAATTTTTTATGTATTTTAACTTTAAAAAACCATGAATTTTATAATATTTGGAAATCCATCTTTTAGGTTGCTCTAATAACCAATCATGCAAGTTCATATATGATTATGTGTGAAGCATTTCGAACACCTGAGCATAAAAAAGATGTATCACCGCCAAGTTTTTCAACGCCACCAAAAAAAATAAAGCAAGAAATAATTGAAGATGATCCGGAATCATCCACAAGTTCAGCAGCCAGTTGCAACGTTCAATTACTTCAACAACAACTTCAGCAGCAACAAGCTTGTTTGTCTCGATTAAAACAAACTCCACCACCAACAGCTACAAGTCATTCAAGTTATTTCCCCTCACATATGCATACATTTTTTGATCCTGATTTAATTAAAGAAGGAAATAATTGTTTGCAAACAGGTGTGAGAAGTGTTGTGGATGTTCCACCTGCGGTACATTATCCAACGGTTGGAAGTTTATCAGGCCTTACACCAGTTATGGCTGTAATGATAGATTATGTTATGAAACCATTTAGAAGGTTAAAAATTACAACAACCGAATTTGCTACTTTACAAGCTATAATGTTCTTTGATCCAGGTGAGTTCCTTTATTCTTAGAAAATAAAAAAAGAATTATGTAAAAAAAAGAAAAACTAAAAGTCAAAAAGATAAAATGCAGCTGCAATTGCCAACTTTTTTTAATTTTAAAATCTTTTCGTTTTGCAATAAATTTTAAAATAGTTGATTTTACTACGGAAAATCGAGGGAGATGGAAATAAGAAACATTTTTCATAAAAAAAAGTTGAACAAAATTATTTGTTATATATTTGGGAGAGAAAAAAGACGCATCAGCTGGGAATCGAACCCAGGTTCCCTCGGCTTAGGAGGCCTTGGATTCTACCACTAAATTACCGATGCTTTAAAAATTCTAATGTAAACATTTTAATAAAATATAAAATTTAGATACTGATGGTCTTGATTCTGCAAGTCAAAGAAATGTTGCAATTGAGCAGAAAAAATTTATTACCTCATTATATAAACATATTACAATAAGATATGATACAACTGAAGCTTCCGAAAGATATGCCGCGATATTATTGAGAATACCAACAATCAGAGTAAGCCACAAAAAATTCTCTTCTGTAATTCAGTAAATCTCTATTTCAGAAAGTGGCAGCGAAAAAGAATGAATCCCTTCAAATTATTGATATGTTTAATTTATTTTCTCTTAGCAACCTTGTAAAAGAAACAACCCTTGGAATCCGTGGACCTGGGCAAGGAGAAGATTTCAAAATGACTGATTTAACCGAAATTAAAACAGAATATATTTAAATTTATTGTTTTTAATTTTTGATAAGCAAAGAAAAAATGATTACCAACCAACCATCGTGCAGGGAATATTTTATTTTTATTTTTAGTCAAGTTTTTATTAATGATTCAGAAGAAAAAAAATCAATGTTCTTTCAAAGAAAAAAATGAATTTTAACGGGATAAATAAAGAAAATTACTGTATTAAATTTTATTATTTTTATTTTTAAATTTGATTATTCATTATTTTAAAGTTTAAACTGTTATTGTTGTTCGTTAAATTTATAAACAAACATAAAGCTTTTTTTAATTTGAAAATCGAAAACACAAATTTTAAATTTCTTTGCAACTTTTTTTTAGCTTCAAGAAAAGAAGCGTGTTTTTGTGGTAAAAAAATGGAAAATTTTAGAACCTCACTTTCTTTGTGCTTACTTTTTCTTTTTCACTTTCTGTCCACTTTCTGTTCACTTTGTGTTCACTTTGTGCTCTATCATGCTATCATCAGCATCAAGACGGCAATAAAGTGTATTTAAAGCGCGAAGGTTTTTATTTTATTTTGTGGTTTGCTTTTTTTAGACAATAGCTATGGTTGTGAATGTGTCAGATTTTAAAAGCAAAAGTAAGTTCCTCTTTTCTGTTATTCATTAAAATTCCGTAAGTTGAAGTCTTAGTTTTTAATTTATTAGCTTCCTTTTGGTCAAGGCAATTCATAGAAAGTTTTATTTATCCCTTTCAGGAGTCTTAATTACTGGTGCATCAGGTTATCTTGCAACTCACTGCGTTAAACAGCTTCTCGCAGCTGGATACGTTGTTCGTGGAACCGTTCGATGTCTCAATAACGTTACAAAAGTTAAGCCCTTAACGGATTTGCCTTATGCTTCTGAACGACTTGAACTTGTGGAAGCTGATCTTGATAATGAAGCTAGTTGGATTCCAGTCGTAAAAGGCTGTACTTATGTTCTACACACGGCAAGTCCATTTACTGTTATAACAAATGATAGTCTTATTGCTACAGCTGTCAATGGAACACTAGCTGTGCTCAAAGCTTGCGCAAGAGAGTCATCAATTAAGAAAGTCGTTGTAACAAGCTCCGGTGCTGCTATTTCGGGTAAGGTATAAATTGAATAAAATTTGAAAACTGAACAAAGATGTTAATTTAAAACTAAAAAAGATCATGGCCCCGTCCCACCTCTCGATCATTTTCTCCAAAATTTATCCTCGTATCATTTTGTGATATGAAAAAATAGCATTCCGTATCAGTTAAGGAGGGTCGCGAACCATAATCCTAATTCCATGTTTTAGAAGGCCACGATGATGGCAATCATGTTTTTACCGAAGAAGATTGGAGCATTGAAGCCAAAATAAAACAATCATATCCTCGCTCTAAAACTGCAGCAGAGCGTGCGGCTTGGAATTATGTAAACACTCTAACAGAAGTTGACAACAAATTTGCTTTAACTTGCATCAATCCAGGTTTCATGGTCGGACCAGTACTCGGTGACACGATTGGATTTAGTATTTCTGTAAGTTTGTTGTTGCGTGAATGTAGGAGGTGTAAAAAGGTAGCTTCAGATCGTCAGACGACTTCTAAACAACGAAATGCCAGCTGTTCCAGCGTTAAGTTTTCCATGTGTGGATGTCAGAGATTGTGCTAGAGCTCACATCTTAGCTATGTCCAGTCAAGAATCAGATGGTGAAAGAATTATAGCATCGTATCAACCATCTTTGTGGTTAAATAACATGGCACAAATTCTTGCAAAAGAGTTTAAACCCCAAGGTTATTCAATTTCTACGTTTCAACCTCCTAAATTCTTGTTGAGCATTTTATCTTGCTTTGATTCAGAGATCAAAGATATATTGCCTATTATTAACCGAGAATTTAAATATAATAATTCTAAAGTAAGTAGTTTGGCTAACGCTTTTGCGCTGAAACCCGTGTGGGTCACATATCAAATGATATAAATTTATCATATTTTTAGGCTAAAAATCTTCTTGGAATCGAGTTCCATAACCCAGAAACAGCGCTAATCGAAATGGCGTACAGCATGATTGAACGTGGAATGGTACCAAAAAAGCGTGGTTACAGAAAAAAAGTGTTTTGAATTTTTCTATTATTATTTTATAATTTGTTTATTAATTATTTTAAAAGTTTAATAATAAATTGTTGTTCATAAATTTATAAAACAAAAATAAACCTTCAAAAAGTTTTGATTCACGGAAACCTTAAAAAACAGAAATTTTTTTGATTTCTTTTCAACTTTTTTGGGTTCAAAGAAATAAACCTTTGAGGTAAAAAAAACTTTATGTAAGTAAAAAACTTATTAAAACTTTCGAGAAAAAATATGAAACATTTGTACATTTGTAACTGAGCGAAAGAGAATCAAGCCTTTGTTGTTTTCTTTTTTTTTACAATTTATATTCTGCGTGAACTTACGTCATCTACTAACTCCATTTAATGACATACATATATAGCTTGCTTTTTTTTTATTATCAATATGGAGAAGGAGAAAATTTAGTTGTGACAAGAAAAGAAAATATTATAATTATTTTTCTCTATGCTTCCTTTCTTTTTTGAGCAGACGAATGTTTTTTCTCTAACCTCTAAAGCTTTGTTTTAAATATGATACCAATGATAGGAAAAAATAGCGTGTAAGTCTTCGTTAAAACGTTAAATATAAATTGTTTTTATTTCCTTTTTTCTTCTTAAAACTTTAAAATTTTTTAAACATTAAAAGAATATTTCGAAATATCCTGGTTTTAATTATGTTGTGCACAGGTTCAGGAGACACAACAATATTAAATAGTAGTTTATTGACAAACTAATAAAAGCACAAACAACAAAGCTTACAAGACAACTGTGAATGATTGCAAGACAAAACTACAAAGATCCAAAAGCGAGAGACGATTGAGCGAGTCACTGACATTCACATACATTCGTATCAGGAGCCAGACACATTCGAATATGTGGGCACAACATCCCTTCCCACTTATATAAGACTTCCAGGATTAACAAGTTGGCTTTGACGGCGGTTGACTTGACCAAGAGTTTCTGGACCAGTTCGAGAAATTTGCGTTGTTCGGCAGCAGAGAGTTTCACGATCATTGGATCCATCCATTCTACAGCATCTTCGAAGATTTCCATAGCTTCATTAGTCGTCGTTTGGTAATCATCGATTGACATGTCTTCGGGCATGGTACAGGGCATGGTACATGCAGCTTGGCTTGATGACGAGGAATCATTGGCGGTTGCTTCATCATCGATATGAACGACGTTTGACCATTTGACATTCTTCTTGGCCTTTTTCGAAGGTTGAGCACGAGCATTGTTTTTCTTTACGCAGCTAAAGACGTTGACATGAGCATTTGCTTGACCATAGTATCCAGCAGGCAAACAGAGCATAGCGAGCAGCAGCAATATTACAATCAGCTTTCTTTCTTTGACAGCAGCACGAGCAGGAGAACTAATCACATCAAAAGCAATATGACGAGTGAATACAGTAGCAGCGGTACCTTTGAACCATGCAGCAGGAACAAAGAGGAACATACAGCATCCATTTTCCCCAAAAAGAAAAGAACAAGCAGACGGCGGATGGTTTGCGACGATAACCAACAACGGATGATTAGAGCAAGCGGGCGGCGGATGGTTTGCGACGATAACCAACAACGGATGATTGTACGACATCATCAAACAGGCAGCAGTGTTTCCATAGCAAGCAGGTGACGAGCAACATGGTTTTTCATCGGCGAGTGATGATGAGAGTTTACCAAAAACGTAGAAGACGTTTGCTGAAGAAGAACATAGAACAAGTTGTGAGCATGACCATGGAAAGCTGACGGTTGATGATAGACAGCATTTCATCAAGGCGACGACCATCATTCTTCCTTCTTCTTGAGTTGACGAGCTTGAATTTCCATCGGCGATTGATGAGGAAGCTTGACCAATAACCTTGACTTGAAGAAGTTGCAGACGACGAATAGGAGCATAGTGCATATGTTGAACTAAGGAAGTGCCGATTGACGAACAGAACGACATGGTGGACATCACCCTTCCCTCCTTTTGAATAACTTCAGGAGTGCTTTTTGAACAAAAAGGCATAAAAACAGCAAGCAGGATACTTCCATTAGCTTTTCCACAAGATAGAGCAGCAATACGAAGAGTGCTTTTTGAGCTGAAAGCATAAACTCTTTGCGACTTTGAGAGCATGAGCATTTGACGAATGTGAGCCATAACAAGAGCAGCCAGCGAGGATTGAACAAAATCAAGAGCAAGAAGCAGAAGTTGAGGCAGTTTCGGAGTTGCAGGAAGCGACATCGTCGAGTGTTATAGCAGTTGATCAAGAAATTGAAGAACAAAACAATAACCAGCAAGCTGAAGACGATTAAGAGTTGCACGAGCAGTACAAGCAGCGACGGTTGATTCACAGCAGGAGCAAGCAGCAGTAGTTGAAGCAGAAGCAGTTTGAGGCTTTGAGGACGAGGACAATTCGATCTCTCCACCAATTTGTTATGCAGGAATAAATTGAATGATAGCAGCAGCAGCGGCAGAGGAAGCAGCAGGTTTTGAATCAAAAACCTGGAAAAGTTGAGCACTCACAAAAAAAAATGACCAGAACTGGTTTAATTTTGGGACAACCCATCGACACAATTTCCCGAATCACCACCAAGTTGTCTGTACCTAAATTAGATGTTTTTGTCTTTAACTAAGATAAAACGGTCTAAAATATGGAATAATATTGAGACAAAACATGGGCTTATTTTGGTCAAAAATTTCTTATCTGAACCACTTGTTGTTCCTCTGTTGCCCCTATATTTTATTAAATTAGCCGATACAAGATTTCATTTTTTAGTCAAAATTTATTGTAACAATAACAAAATATAAACAAACAAACAAAGAAGAATAAACATAGCCTAGGAAAACCAAAATAAAGTAACAGTTTTAAAGAGCCTTGGTTGATCAGCCATGGTTTACATTCTGTGTATCATGCATTGTTTCATTTAAAAGAGCCTTGGAGGACGATTGAGATGCATGTGATAAGATGTCGAAATAAAGATTTGCTCGATGTGTAGGCATTCCTTGGATATCCAAACCAGCAAGATGTTCTAGTACAACATGAAAATTCAATAATTCCTGGGCATAATGCAGGCCATAGATATAGTGAAGTTGGACGATAGTTTGTAGAGCATCAGCACTGTCACCATTGATCTAAAAGAAGGTAAAAGAAAAGCTTTTAAAGAAAATATTTAACCTTGAAAATAAGATCATCGATGGCGACATAATATTTGCAGCCTTGGTCTGTTGTATGTACAAGCATCATTGCAGCTTTTTGCCTAATTTGTTCTCGAACGTCAGCCATTTCGGTTACACTTTTTAAACCCTAAAATAAACAACAATATATGGGTTTGGTTATAAAGTTAAACTATACCTTGGTTTCCACAAAAAGGCGATCAGGTTTTGAGTTTTGATTTTGTTTGCAATATATTGGAACGAGCATAATCAAAAGTTTACTAACTTCAAGCATGTTTTCTTCAATGCCTTGGTAACCATTCAAAGGAGTGATCTCTTTTTTCTTGCCAAGGGACACAATAGCAGAAGCATAACGACGCAAAGTACTAGTCAAATCTAAAACAGGAAGCTTCTTTATGTATTCCATGGTGTACTTGAAGTCGTGATGAAGCTGAAATAAGGTTATCAGCAAAATTTAGTTGTAAGTTTGAAGCTATAAACATACCAAAGCATGATTTCTCTTGAAACAAGGAAAAGTGCTGGCCGTCACTTGTGCTTTGCGAAACTTTTTGCTATCATCTTGTTCCAGTTCTCCAATCCAACGACAACGTAATTGGCTAAAAAAGAAAGAAATTTGGAAGTACTTACTAAAACACATTTATCAAATTTACAGGCTTTGAATGCGACCGCGAATACAATTGCCCAAATAATAGTGAGAGAGATAAACTTACCTTGTGTTAGAAACAATTGTATCAAGTTCATCAGATGAATGAGCTTCTGATAAGGCAAGTACTAGCTGTTCGATATCCTCTGTAGTCGTTGGAGCCATGGTTAACATTTGCTTTTTTTGCCTTGGTGCTTCACCATTTCTGGCGGCATGACGAGCTTTTCTTTTTTTCACCGCAAGTACAGAAGGACTTTGAGTTCCATTAGTTGACAAGGTTGCAAAATATTCATTTCCAGTGATTTTACGAAACATTTCTGCCAACGGATCAACAGCATTCCTAGGTATCTCGGAACTAAAAAGATATAGTAAACAAAGATATAACAAACTAACTCACTCTTTATAAGCCTCGGTGATAATATCCATAATAGCCTTTTTAGCATATTTGCGAGCAAAGGTTGGCAGCAAATCATCAAAGGAGAACATAGTTTCATCTAGGAGAACAACTAACGCAGCGATCGTTACTGGTTGGGTTATAAATTTGATGAGGTTGATCTAAAGAAATAGTAAGCGGTAGACAAATGAAAAGTAAACTTACCGATTGATACATCGTTTCACCAGAGGGAACCATATTTTGAAAAGTATCATCCATAAAGCCTTGGTTTGCAGCATATAAACGTCCAAGGTAAACATTCATTTGTAAGTTTTTTCCACGTGCCAAAGGAACAGGTAATATATGTCTTGAAATTAACGAGCTATTATTGTTGGTTTGCGTAGAAAGATGAGCCTGTGGATTCATAAAAAGCAGCTGTTCTGTAGTATGAAGATGGCCATTGGTATTAAATGTTTCCATATTTTTATCACGTTCTTCACCAATCAAACACTAAAACCAACACAATAATTTAGCGATAAATATAAAAGTGCTTACCAAAGAATGGATGCCATTTGACGAGTATGAAACAAACGAACTTGTATGATGAGTGTGTCCTTGGTCTTCATTATCAAAAGGTGCAGTGGTGCCTTGGAGATCTTTAGCAGCATTGGAGTCTAAATATAAAATATAAGCTTTTGTATTGGTAAATAATAGACAAAGGAATGCTTACCCATGAAAACAAAGTATTTTTCACCTTGTTGCAGATTTGTAATAGGAGTCATGGTTACTATCAGCGGTTTTCCTTCAAGATCCTCGGTTTTCCATTTGACTTCAGGTTGATAATTCCCAGGTAGTCCATATAAAGATGCAACATAATGTTGAAGATCCATGGTTGTCGCAGTATCAAAAGCATAGGTAAGAGCGGTGGAACCTGCTTCATGAAGAGCAGCATCGTTAACAACAACGGTTGCAGAGAAACTCATATCTAAAAATGAGTTGTTAGTCGTTTGAATAAGAAAAATTCAACTCAAAAAAGCGAAGAAGAGTAAAAAGTTTGAAAGCGAAAAAAAGCAATGACTTTGAAATTCTTGCAGAAAATGAGTGCGCGAGACAGTCATATTCGCTGTAAGATGCACATTTTTGAAGCGATGATTTGAAATCTTACCTTTTTTTCATTGAAATGGTTAAAGTAAAAAGTATGGCATTCGAACATATTTTTTTGAGCCAACAATATTGCGTAAGTAAAGAGGGAGAGCCTCATGATGCAACAATTCAGCAACAGGTATTTCAATAATTTCCTCGGTGACGTCAATAACATAGCAATGGACCAGATCATCAAATTCCATGGTTCTGCAGACTTTTAGCCGGAGTACAACATCATCTAGTAGAGTTAGAATTAGCCCAAATACAGGTTCCCTGGTGTCGTTATTTTGAGCATAAAGTACAATAAGGCCAGTTGAATGTTTGTATTTCTCTTGATTAGTTGATTTTCGTTTTATTTGCAAATATTTTTCTGTAAAATTTTTGATTGATTTATTATGTACGAAAAAAAGCTTACCATTTTTAAGTTGTATGAGAACTCGAGCAAAGTGAATAGCATGTTTCTTTCCCAGGCTTACAGGTAAATTCTTAAAATTTCGATTAACCCTGGCATACCTTTTGAAAAATGAATGCTTTGCTTCAAATCGAGCAGTAGAAAGATGACGCATTGGACCCATTTCTCTAATAATCCTTGGATAATGTTGAGGAAGATGACTTTTTATAGTCATATAGCCACCGTTGTCAATGAAATCCTTGGTATAGCTTTTAATTAGTTGATCCAACATAGCAATATTCGCTTCATCTATCCTTGGTGCCTTAATAAGATCCAGAATTCTTTGCATCTTCATAAAAAGAGCCCAGGTTGGTGTTCGTAGATTGATTCCAGCATATTTGAAGATGAGAGGAAGAAGTTTTACTAATGTTGCCATCATGTTAGCAGTGTATTTTGATATAACATCACCAGTTGAAGGCCTTGGATTCGTTAAATAAATATCTATGGGTTTATTAGCAGCATCTTTACCAACATAACCAAAGCCAAGGATTGCATTATTGATTCTTTCTTCGCTATATCCAGCAATATTCGCATCTCTTATTACCATTGCAATTAATCTTTGGAAGTGTCCTTCATCTAAATCGTGCATTATGTCAGCCGTTGGGTTTGCAATAATATGAAAGTGCTGAAGTCGATTAAATGCACAGGCTTCTTTGATTCCATTATCAGTCCATAGACGAAGTTCAGCTTCTGTATTTCTTCTTGATACAATTTGATCATATTCTTCAACAGTTCTTTGATTATTTGGATTTAATTCATGGAGGAATTTGAGACTTTGAGCTGTTACCTTGCATACTCTACATGGATTTCTTCCACTGAAACATTCAACAAAACCACCAAGTTGATGCATTCCAAGGTTGTCTGCAGATAATCCAAGTAAAATAACTTTGAAGTTCCTTATTTGTCCTTGGTGTTCGATATTGATTCCTTGGTTTTCTAATCGAAGCAATTCAGGTAACAAAGTAATATTAAGAACATCTTGTAAGCCTCCCATAATATCAGTAGAAACAGCCACAAAGACGTTCAGAACAAAATCAAGCTTTGAAACCAATTCCAAAGGGATGTTCAAAAGTCGGAAATAACAACCAGTCATTTTGTGTGTCTTTGATGAGCTTCCAATTGGGCAAGTTGTTGTGAAATCATCCAGGGAGAGCTGAATAGCTAGAAAGTTGCCAAGGGTCTAAAATGATTGTTTTAAATATAATATTTATAAAAGCTTAAAGTAACAAACTTCATACAGCCGTTGAGCTCTTGCTCCAGCCAATGGGTGATCAATAGCTTGGCTATTTTGAAAATCTGAAGGCATTATTAGTTCATTCCTAATGACATCATTTTTGAGCAATTTCATAAGAGTTTCTTCAATGGAAGACATAGCCATAGTGTGTTTTTCGATTCTATCTTCAGGTCCTTCACTTGTTCCCACTGTTGGAAAATGGAGTCCAATTTCTTTTTGCCTTGGTTCCAGATATAAGTTTTCGTTTATCAACCATTGTTTCCTTCGGTAATCAGATGAAAATGGTTTCATTACTTCTTCCAAACATTGTTTAACAAATGGACGATTAGTTGGTGGAACAAAAGGGTAGCAGCATTCTACAGCCTCGGTAATACAGTCCATAATCAGGTTGCAGACGATGTTTCCACTTTCAATGGTTGCATCAGGATTACTTGAAAATTTCAACCATTTCTCCATGCATGTGTTAACAAGCTTCTTCGCCTTGGTTTTGAAATCAGCCGTGGGATTCGTAATAATATCTTCATAAAGGTCAGCTTCATTCAATGTATTCATTGGGATGGAATCATTTTCTGGAAAATCTTCTTCCATGGCATCACTATAAGCTCCTTCATCATTGTCCACATCATTAATTCCTTGGTTTTCATTAAATTCATCATTGCCAATAATTCCTTGGTTTTCATTTTGTGCAGGCATAGGATTCACGTTTACAGCCATGGGATGAACGATTCTAAGATGGTTACCGAAAGATTGATATCCTTGGAAATTTTGATCACAGGTCACACATTGAAGTACTTGAACACCATTATGATACATTCGAATATGTGCCATAAGTTGAAGACGATCATCGAATTGTTGGTCACAAAGCCCACAGGAAAGCATCTGTAAAAACAATAAAGTGTGAAAATAAAAAGAGTGCTCTAACAGAAGTAAGATAATTGTTAGATAAAAAGAAGACAAGGCTTTCGCGTAAAAATCAAAAAATTAATACTTCATTACTAAATAAAACGCATTAAGGTAGCAATAAAAAATATAAAACAAAAAGATGGTTGAAGCCAAAAATGAAAAAAGGGATTTCGATTAAGCGCAACATTAAAATACTGTTCCAGCGCGAAAAAAAAGTAAGCTTCATTGAAGGACATTTTGTTTAAAACCATTTCCTTTCATTTCGTCATTTTTTGTTAATTTACTGCTGGTTTATTTGAAATATTTAAACGAGAGTAGCTTTATACTTACTAAAAGAATTAGCGTTGTTTTTTTGAAAAATTAGGGCCACTATATTCGCGGTCGCAGTCAAACATTGCTTTGTCTAAAATAAAATCTTTTGTCTTAAAATTGAGTCAGATTTGGTCTTGTCCTAAGAATGGTCTACTTTTGAGTCATTTTTGACCCAATTATGCAAAGGTTTTGGGTTGACCCAAAATTCCCATTTCTAAACGGGACAAAATTTTTGTGAGTGAGCAGCTTTGGGGACAATTCAATATATCTCCACCAATTTGTTGTGCACAGGTTCAGGAGACACAACAATATTAAATAGTAGTTTATTGACAAACTAATAAAAGCACAAACAACAAAGCTTACAAGACAACTGTGAATGATTGCAAGACAAAACTACAAAGATCCAAAAGCGAGAGACGATTGAGCGAGTCACTGACATTCACATACATTCGTATCAGGAGCCAGACACATTCGAATATGTGGGCACAACAAATTAGCTTGAAGTAAATTTCAAAATTTAAAAGTTTTATATTGTTACTAAAAAGTTTATTCGTCTATCGTGTTTTGATATTTCGCGCCGATACAACAACAACTCTGCAAATTTATGACCAATTTTTTGTTTACTTTAATATTGATTTTTAGAAACAGTTATGGAGGATAAAAGCCTTCCAATTGTTATTGATAATGGTTCACATACTATGAAAGCTGGATTTGCGGGTTATGATTCTCCAAGCCTTGTATTTCCAACAATCATAGGACATCCACCAAAATTGCTAAGATTTTTTTGTGGTCGAAAATCATTCATCGGTAATCAAGCTATGATAAAGCGTGATAATTTATTTTTGGAATATCCAATTGACAATGGAGCTATTAATAATTGGGATGACATGGAAATGGTTTGGAATCATATTTTTGAGGAATTAAATGCGAATCCACAAGAACGACCAATTTTATTAACAGAAATTCCATTTAATATTCAAGTAAATCGCAAGAAAATTGCTGAAATAATGTTTGAAAAATATAATGTTCCCGCATTGTATTTAACCCATCAAGCTGTCGCATCACTATTTGCATCAGGACGCACCACGGGAATTTCATTGCATTCGGGAGATGGCATAACTCATGTTGTTCCAGTTCATAATGGTATAGTTTTACAAAATTCAGTTTCAAGTTTTGATATAGCCGGAAATGGATTATCTCAATATTTGATAGATATTTTTAAGAAAAATAATATCCATTTCAAAAAGGTTTTTGAACGCGATAGTGTTTATGGTATAAAAGAAAAGCATTGCTATGTTGCATATGATTTCAGTGAAGAAATATTAGCTCCTTCAATGCCGGGCAAAAGTTATATTCTTCCCGATGGTCAAAGTATTACTCTTGGAAATGAAAGATTTTCTTGTTGTGAAGCTCTTTTTCGCGTATGTTTGAAATTATAAAAAACCCTTTACGAAGCAAAAAGAATATAATTTTAGCCATCATTGGTTAGTACACAAGCTTCGGGCATTCATCAAATCCTTCAATCGTCTATTCAAAAATGCAATGTTGATATTCACAATCAATTGTACGCAAACATAGTCCTTTCAGGAGGAACAACACTCCTTCCTGGTTTTACAGAAAGATTACAAAAAGAAATTGCTTTATTGGCTCCAAGCATAGATAAAATAAATGTTTTTGCTTCACCAGAACGAAAATATTCTGCTTGGATTGGTGGATCTATTCTTGCAACAAGTTTCAGCACAGTTAGTTACTTTTTCCAATTCAAAAAAAAGTAAAAGACAAAAAATAATGAATTTCTTTTTTTCCAGACATGGCTGACAAAACAGCAGTACAAAGAAGAAGGTTTGAGAGTTGTAAATAGAATGTGAAAAAGAACATAACATATAAAGTTTATTCAGTTCAATAAATTTACACACATAATATATACATTTTTTTAAATCATAGCATGGTTGAGGAGGAGGTATTTCAGCGGAGCCTTTTTCATGAGATATTTTTCAAAACGGATCCTATGGTGACGATTTGGAAGCCTTCAAAAATTACAATTAAAGCAAACAAATGCTTTGATAAAAGAAAATAAATTCCAAACTCATAAGTTCGTAAGCTTAAAAAAATTTTGTTTATCACAAGTGATAGTTCACATAAAAACCTACAAAAATGGTTCCGTATTTCTTTAGTGAAAGATAAGGCTCAAATCGAGCTACACATATTCTTCTCTAAATTCATTCAATCCCAGGATTGCATGTTCATCGAAAATTAATCCTATAAACTTTCTCACATTATCTTTTTATTAATTTATTTAATTGTAAATTACCTGTGTCCCATTAAACTCAAATCACTGCTTTCTCTTATTGGTGGCAAATATAAATAACTTGGAGTTTTTCTTTGTGGTGGAGCTGATTTTCTTTTTGGCTTTCGACTTTCATGGTTTATCAGTGGCAAACTATATGAATAAGTTATAGGCGATGGTGGTGCTGATTCGAGTAAATCACCATCTTCATAAAGATAATGACTAAAATAGTTTTTTATTGCAAGTTTCATAATTGAATGCTTACCCTTCAGGGAAAAAGTTTTTGTATGTTAAAGTTTTATTAATTCTTTGATTCACAACTAAACTTGAACCAGGTGTATGGAAAATGGGTCTTTTCCCATTATAAACCGCTGCTTCTTTTGGTTTTTGACTTTGCCATTTTGTTGTAACTTCTTGATTGAATGTTTCTTGATCTCGAATTGTTATTCCTGATGAGCTACTCGCAGTTGGCAAGGCTTTAGGTTGAATTGTTGAAAGTCGACGGTAAAGTGTATCACTGTTTGGTGAAGAATTATCCGAACTTCGAGATAAAGGTTCTTCATCCAATATTTCTAATGTTTTTACCTATAATTTTTGCTTTTTCAATATGAATGCATAATTGGAATGAAGTTTACTTGGGTTTTAACAAATTCATGATACACTCGTCTTTGAATTACAGGATTTCCTTGACAATTTAATGTTTTTAATTTATACATGTGTGCAATTGCTTTGAGTGCCGAACATGTTACTATCCTAAAAAGGAAACACGCAAAATTAACAAACTATTTTTTTTATACTTTTAAAGTATTTTAATGATTGCTAAATTCTTGCATTTACAAAAAGACTTACTTGTTACTACCGATATCCAAATATTCCAAACATGGCGTTGCTAATCCTTCCAAATCTTTTAGTTTGTTACCCGAAAGATTCAACCAACAAAGTTGTGGCAACGCTTTTTTGCGGATGCTTTTGATTTCATTCTTTGACAAATTTATATCAGTCAATCGTGGGAGTTCATACAGCATCATGTCGAATCTTAAAAACCAATGTTTACTTCCGTTTTTCGTTAAAGAATAATGTTTGTTTTTTACTTGTTTATTTGATTCCCAGTTAAATCCAATTTCTTCAAATTTGTAAGCAAGTTTAATCCCATTCGTGAAATCATTTGATGGGTCAAATTATTGTAAGATAAATTCAATTCACTTAGAGATGGCAAAATCTAAAATTATCTTTATTTTGTTTTAACGAAATTTTTGTGATTAAACACTCTGGTATAAGTTTATATCTTCTTTTTTTTCTACCAACCTTTGATTTAACTTGATGATTTATTATTCCATTAATCATTGCTGTGGTTTGACTTTCAGCAATTATTGGAGTTCCAGTTAAAGTAACAATAGAATTTTTGGATAAATTTAAAACTTCCAAATTTTGTAAATCAATTAATTCATATAAATTTTCTAATAAATTTTCACTTAAATCTATTTGTGTTAATTGTTGCAATTTTGCCACCGCGCCTCGATCCAATGCGATCATTTGGAAGTCATTTCCTCGAAGGTTCAAAGATTTGAGAATTTCATAATTTGGATATGTTTTTTCTATGAAATCAAGTGTTAAAGCTTTTCCTAAAAATATTTCTTTGATTCTAAAGCAAGATTTTTTTGGTGTCAGTCATACCTTGCTTTCGAATAACTAGCGATCTCTCATCTTTTGGAACAATTTCACAATTAACTACTAAAAGCGCAGGACATTTTTGAAGCACCTTTTTTCGAAAATCATCAATTTCACTTATACCATTATTGGATAAATCCAAGACGATTAGCTTTGGAAATGCCTATAAATTTGATAGCCTTGAATAAAAATTTCAAGCATCATTGTTGCTTAAGATAATCGGCTCACATTTAAAAAATCCATTTCATTTTTTTCTTTAAAATTATTATCAGCACCTTGGAGGACTTCCAAAAGCTTACAACTTTCGAGACCTTTCAAACTTTTTAGTTTATTATTGTTTACATTCAATTTTGTTAATAACTAAAAGTTTTATTTTTAAGCATCTTTTTTCTATTTCTTATTTCACCAACAAACCTGCAATCTTCCACAAAACCCTAAACCAATGAGTTGATTATCAGCCATATTAATTTCCGACAACATTTCAGGTGGTTCATCAAAATGAGAAATGTTATTATTGCTTAGATCCAAATATTGCAAATTTTTTAAATGTTTTAATTTTTTGATGCTCGTTAATTTATTGTTGGCCAAACTAATGCAAGATAAATTTATCATTTGTTCGATTCCATCAAGTTTAGTTATTTTCATGTTTGATAAATCCAAGGAATTTACTGTCGTCTAAAATTATATTGTCGCAAATTAAGTTAATTTGTGGCATTTTCAACTTACGCATAAATCAATGATATCCACAAAAATGGGAGATCTTGAAAATGTTAAAGCCAATTCAAGCGGGTCTCTCAAAGTTAATCTTCTCGTTCCACTAAAAGGTGGATGACGCCGCCATCGATCTCGAGAAATTTCATTTGTAATAATGTCTTCAATCTTTTTTGCTTTTGCTTTCTTTCCTTCGCCTCCGACTTCATCGGTTAAGATACTTGCTTCGGGTTCAATATTTTCTCCTTCACGAGTGCCACCAATTGCACTTTGAATTTTATCAATTTTCAAATCAATTCCGAAGCTTTTAAGTTTTTTAATTTGTGATCCAAGTTTTTCATCAAAAAATGTTGGATTTTGAAGATCCTCGAAAACCACCGAACCAGAAGGTTGGATTTCAATTAAGCATAGAATTGAAAGTTCAAGCTCTGACCAATAGGCAGATTCGATTTGACCTATAAAAATTACATAACTTTCCTGCATAAATTTCATAATCAAAATAAAAAATAAGAGAAGCTATTCCTTCGAGTCTAGCCGAAAATATATTTTTGTCTTTTTCATTATAGCACCTACCTTTATTTGGAAACTCATTATCGCCTTCAGTATCAGCTACTTCTTTAACACTTTCACCTGGAGTTTCTTTTCGTTCATTTTCATCTAATTCACCTTTAACCGATGCAAGCTTAAAACTTTTTGAATGTTTTTCGCATTTAACCATTGGAACAATAAAAAATCTAGTCTTAAAAAACATGGCAATATTCTACCACTTTTTTACATGTGAAAAACTTACCCCTTCTGCAGCTTCATTAATAAAAATATTAAAATCTTTAAAAATTCTTACTGCATCTTCTCGATAATCTTTAGCTAATCTACGATCAAAAATTCCAATACAACTTCGTAAATCCCATAAAAAGCTTCGGCGATCAAAGTCGAGAAAAAATAATTTTTCTACTTCATTTCTTTTTAATTGAATGCTTGTAAGAGAATTGGAATCTTCAAAATAAAATGCTGCTTTTAATTTTATTTCATAATCGGATGATTTCGATCCAAACCATTTGAATGAATGATTGAGAAGTCGAGTTTCATAATAATCTAATTCTCGAGGCCATGATGAAGGTAGTGAACCTTCAAGACGCCATGTTGGGAAATAAAAATCTTGTAATCGATGGAGACATTGCTCATAATTTATGCAATATCCTAAAAATGTAGTCGGTAAATTTTTTTATGGAAACTAAAAAAGCTTAAAACCCAAAATGAGTAAAACGGCTTTAATTCTCAATTTTTGTTTTGGAAACAAATTTTGTTTTCAAAGAATATCTTTACAAATTTTTTGGAGAATTAAAAAACTAACTTTTAACTTTCTTTAAACTTTTTAAACTCTTTTGACTTTGTTGTTGCATTCGAATAACCAATTCCCGTCTTCCTTCTTTTTTTGGAACCGTCAAAGCTAATTTGGACAATGTCGCCACCAAAGAATTTAATCGTTCTTCAATTTTATGAAAATTTTTATCAATCATCGAAATTTTTTGTTTATGAGTTTTTTCTGATGTAACATAGTGAATGTAACTATCCATTAGCTGCCTTTCAGCGGGGTACTAAAAATTAACGAAACTTAAATTCTGTGATAAAAAAAAGTGTAAAAGCTTACAGAAAAAATTTGTTGAAATGTTTCAGCTACATTATCGTTATTAAGTTTTTCAAGATATGGAAAATGATAGCTAATCCATGAAAAATGTGATTCACGATAAATTAAATTTGAATGAGGTCGATCGGATGAAATATTTAAGGATCGAATCACTTCACATGAAGATAGCGGCAAAATTGACTGCAAAAAATAACATTGAAAAAATGATGTTAAGTGGATTCAAAAAAACGTAATAAAAAAGTATTTTTTTGTAAACATATAAAAAATGAATTTGGTTTTGTTATGTAATAACGGAAAAGAAGAAGGGAAAAAATGACTAACGTTAACCTCATTTTTTTGAATTGCTTTGGAAAAGAAAAATATTAATTTATAAAGCTTTTTAAACTTCGCGAAAAAATTAGTTCATTTTAATTTTGTGGTTCTAGAATGAGTGCAATTTCTCTAATTTTTATTCTGGCTTTATTTCTTCCCATGATTATGAGCCAAATTTATAATCGTGATTTCTATCTCAAACAATATCTCGACAATTCTCCCATGTATGCTTCTGGGCCAGCTCAAGGTTTTGGTGGTGGTAGTTATTATCAACCAACTTCAAATTATTATCCTCAATCATTTCATCATCCATCAGCTTATTACCAACCAAGAGATATGGGAATTTATGGTGGTTATCCATATCCTTCTCAAAGACTTTATGAACCTTCTTATGGTGGCGGTCAAGGTTATGGCGCTCCATCTGGTTATGGAAGGATTCCATATGGATATAATTCTGGTTATTATGGTACGTTTCCTATTTGCTCGAAGCCATGGCTATGTGTTATATTTCTAGGAAATGATTATGGTTATGCAAGTGATCAACCCGGAATGTTTCGTGGAGCTTTAGATGGAGCAATTAAAGGTACTTTAGCTGGAGCATTTGGGCTTTAGAGTTAATTAATTTTTTAATGTGTTTGTTAGTCGTCTAATAATAATTAATTTAAAATAATAAAATTATTTTTCCTTACTTGAAAAGATTTAACTTCATTTCCACCAATATCAAGTTCTTGAAGTTTATGAGGCCATATTTGGACGCTTAGGGCGGCTAAAAAAAATCCATTAAAACATAAACACAATTTTGATAAATTCAAAATGATTGAGAGAGTGTAAATACAAAAATTTGCAACGAAAACAAAATCAAATAATTAGTTTATAACTGGTCTTACTAGAATCGTTAAACTGCTTTCCGCCAATGTAAAGCACGGTTAATTGTTGTAAATGATCCAAAAACTAAAATTTATTTATAATATAAAAGCAAAAAATGGGACAGAGCTAACTTCAAAATCCTTTAAATTATTATTCATTATCCATAAAGTATCAAGTCCGATAAGTTTACCCAATGGATTTCCATCTTCAATTTTGCAATCAAATAAATATACTTTTTGCAATTTTTTACATAGTTCAATTCCTCCTAATTCCTATAACTAAAATTGTTAACTTATTTTTACACAGCAATAACGACATACTTTTAGCGGTCCTTCACAAACCCATAATTCTTCTAAACTATTTGAAACTTCAATCAAAGGTTTAAGATTAACAATATCTTGTCCAAAAAGTCGTAAACACTTTAATCGTTCAAAATATTTCAATCCAATAAGAACTGGAAGGCCACCAAAAAACATTTCCAATTCTTCATAATCTGAACCACTAGTTTTTAAAGTTCCAATATCGATTCCATTTGAATTACAAAGAGTTTCCAAATATTTATAATAACGTGATTTTAAATTTGCTACCGTATTAGCGACTTGACTCGTAGCAAGAATCATGACAACCTCTGATTATTAACTTCAAAAATGAAAGATTTAGAAAAAGAAAGTTTCTCAAAGGAAGCAAAATAAAAATATAATAATAAAAAATTTGTTTCACTTTTTTGGCTTTTTTATTTCCTCTTTTATAAGTTCTTTTTTCTCTCAAAATTTTTACGCTTGATTTGAGTAACTTTCTTGAATTTAAAAAATGAGAACGCTGAAGCTTTTTACGTACATTTTTTTTTTGACATTTTTCTCCACTTTGCTCAGTTTTTATTTTAGCCTTTAAAAAGTTTGAGATTAAAGAATGTTGCCGTGTATTTTTAGAAAATTTGTGCCTTCCACCCACAGAAATTGAGCACTTGAAGAGATTTATTTCAATAAAATAACCGTATTATTATGTACACAAGAAAATGATAAAATAATAATAAATAATAAATCATGAACACTTTTTACAAATAATGAGAAGTAATAAAAAAATGAGAATGAGAGATTTTTTAAAGAATGTGTAAAATTATCGTCGCCGCCTTCGCGAGCTACTGTTGTTTGGGGTTGATGGAGTTCTTTGGGTTGTTGCTGCAGCTCGAGTGGTTCGACGTTCGGGAGTTTCATCAATAAATTCAAGTTTATAACCACCACCTGATCCAGATTGATTAAACACAAGTTTTGTTTGAATTTTTCTTGCCGATGATGAACTTGAAATATTTGAATTATTTGGATTTACATTTCTTGTGGGTGAAGAAGTTTTTTCGCGAACAGGTGTTTGAGATTTATTTTGTTGTTGTTTTTTAGTGGAACCAATCGATTTTGATCGCTTTTTCGATGACTTTTTCTTTGAACTTTTCTTATTTTTAGATTGTGGAGGAGGAGGGAGAATTATTCGAACTGGATACCAATATGGCCTTAATGGGTCAAAAACAACTTGAGTACCCTTTGGATGAGATTTCTTATGAGTGGATGGTTCAGCTATTGGAAGAAGGTATGATGCAACTCGATTACCAAATATTTGAATTGCAAGTGCATTAAAATATTGGTGGACGCGATAACAAGCATGATAATAAAGCCCGCTTTGGTCTTCATTAAATGCATAACAATTGATAAAGATTCGAGCAAAATCTAAGAATAACATTCTCTCCTGAAATGAAAAAGTTGAATTTATGAAGATAAAAACTAAGAAACTTACATGAATATAATAACCCCAATCAAGACGATCTTCAATAATTTCTAATGTCATAGGTTGTGAAATTTCTTCAGTGTATGTTGGAGCATCATATTCATCTACGGGATAATGAAAAGGCCATGAATATGGACAGAGACGAATAGCTTCAACAAACATGTACATCATTTGAGTCATATCCTCTTCTTCAGGATCCCATGGATCTTCAGGGTCTTTCCAATCAGAAGTGGGAGTGGTATCACTTATTTCCTCCTCATTTATAACATCACCATCAACTTCAATGCCCATTTCTTCTTCATCTGAATAAAATTCTTCTTCAGATGATGGACCTCCATCCAATTCAATCAATTCATATTGTCTTTTCCAAAACAATGAAGGCAAGCCAATATCATCGCAAGATAAACCAAGGCCATAATTATCAACTTGTTCACTTCGATCTAATTTCATTGGAATTAAATCCCATTCCATAAATTTATTTTCCAATCCTTCATATTTCTTATTCCATTCTGGACATAATTGATAATAAATATTTTTTAAATGTTTACTCATGATATATGCCCAATAATATACATCTTCAGGAGTATTACAATGTCGAGAATGGCAATACATTAATTTAGCTCCTTCATATTGTTTAATATATTTATTATAATGTTCTTCGGTTAATCCAATTTCGCTTGAAAAACCTTGCTTTTTAAAATATCCGATTGCATTTTTATCTGCATAAGTTAAAAGATGAGGATAGCCAAATCTTTCCACATGATATCTTTTTAATTCGTCCATTAAATAACCACCATATCCACGAACTTGATGATCTGCATGCACAGCGACAAAAACAATTTCAGAAAAGCTTTGAGTAATAAATGGTCGAAAACATATTCCACCCAAAACTTGCCATCCTGGAGCTGAAATAGAAGAAGGCTATTATTTGGGATTTAATTTTTGGCGTTAACTTACTTGAACCTCTTTTATTATATTTTACCAAAATCATGGATCGATGTTTACCATCCATAACCAATCTAACAATATAATGTTTAGGCATTTTTGGCAATTGTCTATGAATGATACTAATAAATTGAATTAAAAATTCATTCATTTTATCTCGATTTGTTGAAGTATTATTTCGAAGCACCAACATTTCTATTTGTCCCGCTGCTCTTTCTTTATCGCAATTTGAACAAAATCTTGAAACTCTTGAAACCTTTTCAATGGAATTTGAAATATCGCATAATTCCGAGATTGTGTTGGGTCCGCCTTTGAAAATGAATGGTCGCGGCTTGTTTGGTGTTTCACCATTTTTGAGAAATAATTTATATTTTTTTCTTTGTTCCAAATCCCAAAAATATTTTGCGAAGAATAATGGAACCATAACTTCCAGAGGTGGTGAAACTTCATCGAAGCGTGACACATAACGAAATGGTCCGGATGGTTCTTTTAGGATTAGATCCAGAGCTGGAGCATTTCGGGTTTCCATTGCATCGGGTGATCGTGGAGTTGCTAAAAAAATAAAAATTTAAGACTGTGGCTTCTGTTTCTTTGAGTTTGGATGATTTTTTCTATTTTATTTTACGAAAAAAAATTAAAAAGATAACTTCCCTAACGGGGAATCGAACCCCGGCCGCCTGGGTGAAAACCAGAAATCCTAACCACTAGACCATTAGGGAGGCGAAAGAGAGATAAGAAAAAGTCAAGTTGTTTGGACATGAAAAAAATAAATGCGGAGGGAAAAAAACTACATTTTTTGAATTTTGATCGAGCAATTTTTGGCAATTTTTTTGCGAGAAAATAGCCTCATTTCAAAAAAAGAACAAATACTCAAAAGAATTTCACACAAAAAGAATCAAGATTGTTTGATGCAAACTTTTTACTTACTTGGGTCAAAATCAGCCAAAACATTCACTCCTGAACCTTTTGTGAGCCTTTTAACTTGCCATGGACTAATTTTATGAATTTTCTTTGCAAATATTCTTAACATTCTAAACATAACTGCCACAATTTTAACATCAGATCCTTGAGTTTCCAAATATTTTTGTTCTAATTTAAATGAAATATATTCATCAAAAAGTTCAACAAATTGAAAGCTCATAATATTGCATGTATCAAATTTGGGTAAAGATGTGAGATAAAAAGGTAAACGGCAAAATATAACCCATCGAAGATAAAAATGTCGATACCATGTTAAATGATTTTTTTCCACCACAGAATTAGCACATTTCTTGTTTTTAAATCTATAGGAATATAAATTTAATTGATATGGTGGAGGAAAAGTAAATTCTTCAATGGTTTGAATCAAATCATATGCGTGGCGATTTAAAAATCTAAAAAATATTGAAATAAATTATTTTAAAAAGTAAGCGATGGAAGTTAGACAAATAGCAGTCGAGATAAATAAATTTTTTTACCCCATTTTTTTAGCTTCTGTACTTTGCATAAATGCTTGAACATGTCTTCGAATGGATAAATCATGTTGAAGTGAACGTTTAGATGAAAAGATTTCTTTTGGAATGGGTTGATTTTCAATTAATATGGTGATGAGATCTTTTAATAAAATAAAAAATACCTGCAAAAAGATGAATTTAAACCCATAAAAATTTTCAAGAAAAAAGTTTACCCTTAAATTTTCATTATTAGTTTCACGTCGAATAATTTTTTGTAATATTATTATATCCCGTATTATTGCATAACGTTTTTGTCTATCATCTTCATCATATTTTCTTCGATGCAACCCTAAAATCCAAACTTTAGTAGTTATCTTTCATTAAGATAGAAATAACTTACATAATGGATGCCGACATGAACTACAAAGTGAATCAGTTTGTAATGCATTTACATACTCAACATTTGGTGGAATAAAATCCCATTTAACCCGTTTTGTTTGAAATTTCATACATGTACATGATCGTTGACATGGCGTAAATAAAGCTAACCATTTAATTCCATTTTTAAGTGGAGGTGGTTGAATTCTTTGTGATGTGGCAATTTTAAATTTTGGATTATTTCTCAATCTTCGACGAGAAAATGGAAGTAAAAATCCCGCATCTCTTGGTCGTTTAAGTCTCAAAGTTCGTCGAATATAATTTCGTTCAATCAAAGAAATTTGTGGATATTTTTTTTGAGGAAATTCTAAAATATTTGTAATTGATTTTCTAAGCTTTTCATCATTGGTTTTGATTTTTCCAAGAGTTGGAGCAAGGACGTCGTAAGCGGGATCAGTGTCTTTTGGACGTCTTTTTTGTTTGAGTTTAATCGGCGATCGGGGTTTTGATTTCTTTGGTGGAACTTTTTTCTTCATACATTGTTCAACCAATGATTTTGGATCTTTGTAAATTTGGTCACCAATCAAATCTGCGGTTTCAAAGGATAAAACATTTTTGGTTTTATATGATTTTGGTCGCTTCCTTCTTCCATTTTTCTTTGGCTTTCTTTTAATTTTTTCTATTCTGCTTGGAAGTTTTATTTTTAAATGAGTAACCCGTTGCTTTTTAACTGCAGGTTCTAAAGGATTTGGTCCAATTCGAATTGATATCCTTCGTTTATGTATTCCATTTATTAAAGGTGTGGTGATTGCAGATGATGAAGGTTCAGGTGAATGTGGAATTAATCCATTTGTATCATAACTAAAACCATTTTGTTTTGTTTGAGATCGGGTGGATACTCTTGGTGGAAATACATTAGGCGTCGATGATTGAGGAGCACATTTAAGGGCGGGCATTCGAGGTGATGTTCGTTGACTTGTTAATGAACGCCTCGTGGGACGTGGATGTTTTCCATCTGATGGATCTCTCCACGTTGACATTTCATTAAGTTCTTGAAGCTCTTTAAGTTTTCTTGGTGAAATTTTTGGAATAGCAAAATTTTTATCTTCCATCGAATCTTCTTCATCATGAAATCCATTTATCGCTGGTGATGGAAGATTTGAATCATTTTTACTTGTATTTGGTGATGAAAGGCTTGCACGGGTTCGGGATCGAGTTTCAACAACATGAGGAACTTTATCTGAACGTCGTCGATTCCTACAAAGTCGATTAAATTATATATATCAAACTTATGCTTTTTTTTATATTCAAACTTTGGATATAAAAAATCTAACCTATTTTCGTCGTTTCGATGATTCATTCCCAAAGAATCAATTGAATTTCGTGAATCTTCGTCGCTCAAAGATTCTGGATAATTAAAATTCAATAATCGACTTATGCGATTTCCAACAGAATCCCAATATGAAGAATTCGTTGACATCGCAAAATTTTTTTTCTAAGAAGCATCCAAAAAACACATTATATTTCTTTCCAAGACCATATGAACTAACTGGGAGGACAACCAACAACAGCAAGCAGACAAACGCGCAGTAAGTATTTTTTCTTTCCAATGAAAAAAGAAAATAAAAAAAAAGCCAATGGTTCACTTATATTTTTTTCTTCTCGAGGAAGGAAGGAAAAAAGAGCGTCCTTGGTCTCGTTTTTTTTTCTTCTCGTCTCTTGTCCTTCTTTTTTTAAGCAAAAATAAAATAAATGTATAACTGCGAGTTGAGAAGGGAGAAATAAAAAAAAATATTTAGTAGTTGGATTTTGTTAAAGCAGGTGGTAGTAAAAAAGCTATTATGGATTGCGCATAAAATAAAATAAAATTTGGCGGGAATTACCAGCTGCAACTGAAAAAATACTAATTATAAAGTTTTCTCTTTCGTTGGTTTTGATAGAAAAAGAAAAATAAAACAATGTAAAGGGTTGTAGCAGAAAAAATTAAATCGTAAGGCAAACATAAAAATTTGTTACGAAAAAAGAAAATTACAAATTGATTGATTTATAAAAAAGGCTTATTTTTTATATTGTAAGCAACAAGCGTCATCTTCGAAACAAAGCAAAACAAAAAAATAATGTTTCCGTTGAGTTTGGAATGAAATGACCAAGCAAGCAAGCGTCCATCGTCGCTCGCTACTCCATTGCTGGTATTTTTTTCTATTGTACACAATCGTGCTTGTTTTTTTTTGCCCACTTGGTCGATCGATCTTCAAATTTCGGCATTTGTTTGCAAGAAGAAATGGTCAAGTAAAACTATTTGAATCATTGCAAGTGGATTTTTAATAAAAGTGCGGCATTGTAGTTTCAAACTTAAAAATATTGATTAAAAAACTTTCACACCATTTTTAGGCATTTTATTAACTACGAAATTTTAACCAATAGTTTCTAAAAAATTTTGTCACTTGATTTGATTATTGCGACTGATGGAGTCATAACAACGCTGTTACTTTTTTATAAAAGTATTTATAAAAATTTAATAACTTAATAATTTATTTAAAAGAAAACTTCAACAACAAATAAATAAAATTTATCATAATTTAGCAGCAAGAAAATAAAAAAAAGAACCATTAAAAGCTTTTATGAATTTTTACCCTGATATAGCTACAAATTAATTAACTCAATTTTTCCCCTCCCAAAACAAACTATGACATTTTAAAAATGTTTGGAATATTTTCAAATTCTTGCTTTTCCCTTGCATCCCAATATTTTTCATCAAATTCATACACATCATTTTGATCCACCATTTCATTAGCATTTTTACGTTTAAACCAAAGAGGCTCATGTTCTGAAAATAGTTTATTTTTGCAACAAAATGAGTTTATTTACTTTTTTTTTTAGAAAGTTTGCAAAAAATATATATTTACCAATTTTAGCTTCTTCTCGCTTTTTTCTGCGTTCCCTTTGAGCTTCTTCAAGTTTTTGTTTTATTTCATTCGCTTGAGGCCATTTTCCATCTTCCATTAACCTTTGATCGGGTCTTAATCGAGAATCAGTGGATGGTAAAACATCTTCAAACTCATTTAATTCTATAGCAAATTTGGTAAAATTATGCATTTTATCTGCGTCTTTACTAAAAAAAGAAAGAAAGGTTTTAGTTTTATGAGATGAAAATGAAAGCAATTTAGTTCCTCAAAAAAAAGTTCTTACGGGAATGGATTAGCTTTCCAAATAATTTCTTCCTCTTCAATATTTTCATCTTCATCAATTTTAAATAGCGTTGCTTGTGAATCCCAGGCTCCTTCAATTCTAAACTTTGCAACCCCCTTTGAATCCAAAACTTCACCCGAAACTTTTCGTGGGTCAGCTTTAGAAAAATATCCACTTTCATGAAATTTTAAATTACATTTATAATTATTTGAAATATTTTTAACACACAATTCTCCATAATTATCCGTTTGTAAATTACCCGTCATTATATTAGTCATTCGAGTGGAGGTGCTTACCTATAAAAATAAATAAACAAAGTTTAAAAAAAGTGAGGGGTAACGTAAAATAAATTTCATACTTTTTCATAAATAAACAAATCATCGGTGCCAAGGAATCGAATGTAAGTGCTTCCAATGGGAGTTACACAAAGTGATCGACCTTTTACTTTGGAGGTGAAAGTATAAGATTGATTTAGATTCCAACCATGAAGGCTTTCAGCAGCCAAAGCTGAAGTTGGAGGATGATGTGATACCTATAAAATTAGGCATGTTTGATAATCAAAAAAATCAATAAGCATAAATGCCGAAAGAAAAAAAAAACACAAATTTCGTTAAATTTTTTTCTTTGAAAATTATTTCGCTTCCGCTTTTTTATAGCACAAAATTATGTACCTGTTCAGCCATGGATCTCCAACCTAAATCATTCCTTCGATCAAAATCAAATGTTTCACCTAACATTGGATTGAAAGGCTTGGTTGTGCGTTTTCCAATGGTCGAGTACGAACTCAACGCAAAAATAGTAACCAAAGCTAACTTTTGAGCTGGATCATTTTCTTCCACAGCTTGATCAAGCAAAAACGAATATTCTAAATCTTCGGTTTGTCTTTGAAGAGCGGAAATGGGTTCATTGAAATCCACCTAAAAAATGTTTCAAAATTTCACATGGAATGAAAAAATTAGCATAAAAATCAATAGCGATAAAAAAAGTTGCAGTTTTGTTTTTTCAGTTTATCTTTCTCTTCACTTTTCATTCATTGATTGACGAAAGTGCCACTCCTCCTCTCAACAACAACAATAAAGAAAATGGCAGAAGAATATACTCATCAAATCCTTGGAGTTCAAGATTATTTTGGTCCTATCGTTGCATGTTCATGGTTTATTGGTGGAATATATTTTTTGTGTTTTATAATACATCATTGTTGTGGAGTTAAAGTAAGTCTTTTTCTTTCTTCGAATGTTTTAACACACAAAACTAACCGGCATTGATATTCTAGAAAGGTCCTTCCCGACGCAATTCTTCAATAAAGTCAAATAATTAATGGAATTTGATGGTCGATATGGAATTCTCGTTCGTCTTTCACTTGGTGATGATGGTGGTATCTAAATGAAAAAGAAAAGTTGAAAGCTTTGAAATTGTATTTGTGTGATGCTTAGAATAAAATTATTTATTTGAAATCTTACTGGTGTTGAAACATTTGAACTTGTGCTTTGGGTATTTGAAAAATCATATGAAAAAAGAGAAGAAGATTCAATGGCATCAAAGAATTCATCATCTTCAGCTGAAATTTGGATTATGTTAAAGCGTAGCTGAAGAGCATTTGGATATGGTTAAACAATGTGAATGTAAATGGACTACAATTTTTAGGTTAGCTTTCCTCAAAACCGAAACATAGTATCATCTTAGTTTTCATCTTTAAAACTCTTACTTTCTCGCCGCTTAACTTTTCCATTAACAACTTTGAAGTTTTCTTTTAGCATTTCCTTTTTTACTTTCCTCTCAATTGAATATTTCTGTTGAAACTTATCAAATTCATGAGTTGTAGCTGTTGTAAATTCTTTGGAAGCTTCTAACATTGCTCCCGCAGCCATCTTAAATTTTTATGTGTTTTCCCTTTAAAATTTAAGTTCCGCCGCTAACTTACTTTAAAAAGAATTAATCTATCAATAGTTGAACGTGAAATGGAACCATTAGAAAGTTCGCGAGATAATGTATTAATTAGTTCATTGCCATCTTTTTCTGAAAGCTAATTAAATTTTAATTATTCCATGGCGGAAGAAAATCTGCTAACGAATCATTGTTTCACATGTTTGTAATTCAATTAATTTTGCTTTTAATCCTTTTGAAAGCCGCGAAGAATTTATTTCCTCGTATTCTGAATCAGGCTCATTTTCGTATTCGAGCAATTCAATGGGTTGAATTGCATGTTCAATTGCAGGTTGATCGAGAGCTGCTTTAAGTAACATGGTTGCTGGATCAGTCATGGAAAGAAGGGTGGATTTACGGGAAAGCTTTCTAAAAATAATTTAGAACATTTTTTTCTAGTGCGAAATCGGGAGGCATGTAATAAGACTCAAAGGAAGCCATGGGGCTCGTTTACCTTTATTCGAGCTTCAATTTGCAGAAAAGCTGACATTTTAAAACTACTACTTTAACTTGGTAACTGGTAATTAAGAATTTTAAAGTTAACCTACTTTCTCTTTTTAAGTCGACTTGCATGATTAGCAATGGAATGGCGAGCAGTTCTAAGGCGGCTTTGAAGGGTTGTGGACATTTTTATAATTTTTGAGATTCAACTAAAATGAACGTTACTCAATCTAAATTAAAAACTATAATTCATCGATTCAATTTAATTCAAGCATTAAAAATGTTATTAAAAAATAAAATTAAACCACGAGGAAATAAGCTGTTAATGCATATGAGGAAGAAGAAAGAGTAAGAAGAAGAAGAGGACCGAGAAACAACAAAAGGCTTTGAAATGATGAGAGAGAAAAGATAAAATTAAAGAGAGAAACAAGACACAAACATGTAAGTTGTAGTCATTAACATACGCTGCTTTTATTCACTCAAAAATATTTCCTCATCATTTTTTATACATATTTTTTCTCTCTTCTTGGTTGCTAATAATAACGCTTCATCATTTTTATTTTCTGGTACATATGAGGGTGGAAGAAAAATAAATTGAAAAAAAGAAGCTCCAATTAAGCATTTACTTCAGCTCTTACTTTTTTTCATCTTTGAAAATTAAATGTTTTTTTTAAAAGCATAGAAAAAAGTGGCACACAAATTCTGAAGAATAAAAATGAGAAAGGATAAAGAATTTGAAAAGCCAAAAGCTAAAGTAGCAAGCAATAACGACGATGAGAATGAGGAGAAGAAGAATAGAAACTAATCAAGTAAAGAAAAAAAGAAAGAAAAAAAGTGTTATTTCAAAGAGGGAAAGGCCGTGTTTAAAAAAAAAATAAAATTGGTTTGAAAACCTTTATGTTCAAAGGCTAAAAAGTATGAAGTGGAACGACGAAGAAGGCGGAGATATTGAAATTGCAGCGATCAATTATATGGATTCTCGTAATGGAAATTTTTTAATTATAGTTGTGTGGACGCACTAAAAGAAAAATCCAAAAACATTAGACAATGTGAGTTTATATCAAAAAGACAGATAACTTAAGCTTTAGATGCCAAAACTCTACGTAACAACCTTTTCCTAATTTTCTTCTTTTATCTCGAATTGGTAATTGCTATTGAAACAAAAACAAATAATTTAGAAATGACAAATTTTAATCAGACGTTCAAGCTTTCCCTCCTTCTAAAAGAGAAGCAACCAAGATAAAATAGCTCCTTTAAATAATTCAAACTCTTCCAGCACACAAAAAAAAATACGAAACACCACTGAAAATGGCTTTGAAATAAAAAACAATGAAAAAGCATGGTGGAATTGAATGACGGAAATGGTGATGAATTTGTGTTGATGAAACTTTTGGTGGGGCGCAGAAATAATAAAAAAAAATGATGCATCAAACGCAAAAAATAATTCTAAAAAAAACCAATTGATTAAAAAAAAAAATAAGGAGAAAAAAATTCGTCAGACTTGAATATAAAAAATCTTTTTTCTTTGTTTGCTTTTTACAACTTTGAACAAACCTTTTTTTGCAGCATAGAATTGCAAAAAAAAAAGAAGGAGGAAGACATTTTTGGTTCGCTGCTGGTTTCTAGCCAACCAACACCAACAACAACACAAAGAAAGGAAAGTAAAATTACAAAGCAGATGGATGTTCAAAAAACAAACAGCGCTTGTTTTAAACAAAATAAATAAATAAATGAACTTTGTAATTATATATCCTCCACATACATACATGTAACTGATAATTTATTCGTTTACGTATGTATGAACTTGAGATTGATGACGCTTTTTGCATCATTACACATGACAAGACAAAGATGAATGTGTAGTTTTACATGGTAAGGTTACAGTTTTCGTGCTACACATGGTTTAAAAAGCTCCATTTTTCCATTTAGTTTTCAGAGTAACATCAAAGATACATAAAACAAAAACAGCCTAATTGAATCATGAAACTACTGTAGTGTTTGAAGGTTCTTTAGTTAGTTTCAGAAAATATTTCCAAACATTTTGACACAAATAAATATAAAATTATTATTGTAGGAAAGTTAATTCAGTAACTCAAGATCAAGAACTTATGGTGAATGATGATTCAGATTTCCCAAAAGTTACTTATGTCCATTTAGTAAATTGTTTTGGTCAAATTAGTCTCCGTTGTCATCCAAAAATTAAAGCTTTCATTACTCAATGCGGTTTAAATAGTCTCAATGAAGCTATCACATACACTGGAGCTAATAATAACGCTTCATCATTTTTATTGTGGTAAATGTTGCAAAATAAAAAAACAAGTCATTAATGAATTTTTGATGTCGCAAAAATATCGCAATCATTTAAGGAATTTGATGTTATTTGAAGAAACAATTCCTAGAAAAAAAGAAATATTATTTATGAAATTACCAATTTTAAGAAGCTAATGTCTAAAGCTTTGAGATGCAAATGACTGAGATGCTTTTGCAGATGCTTTTAAAAATAAGGTTTAAAGCTATAGCATCCCTTAAAGCATAATTTCGTGGATGAAAGAAAAAACACCAAAGTAAGGCGGAGTAATGTTTGAGAAGATAACATTCAACAAGGAAATCACAAGAATAATTTTATTATTTACAGTAAATAAAACATAATAATGGAACAAGAGTATATTTTAATAAATAATTTTTGAAGCACGAGCATAAAGAGCATCCACAGTTTCATTCAAAGCTTGAAAAGTTTCAATATTAAGTTGATAAGTTCGATCAGGAACAGGAGCATTAAAGAAAATCAACATTCCTTTACCTTGATCCAAGCAGCCTAAAAATATGAAAGTCAAAAAATGTAACAATAGCAAACAAATGAGAAGCTTACCATAAAGTTTTCGATCAAGAATCATTTGAGAAAGCTTTCTTTCAACTTTGTCATTTGGCATACCAATAGCTTTAGCGAGATGAGAAATTTCAACATGAGAATAAGGAGTGACGAGACGACATAAATCTTTTTCTAACAAAGTTGAACTTAATGAATTGAGGTGTTGACGAATGACCACATCCTTCTTAAGCATATCACCATACTGATCTAATACAGCATTGAATTCAGCTAAAGAGCGATTCTTTGCAGATTTTGAGATGGAAACCAGAGCATCAATTTCAGATGAAGAATATTTGTGAGCGGTTTTATGCATGAGGAGGTTCTTGATTTCATCATAATTACCAAGCATGATTTGACAAAGAAGCATATATTTAAGTCCACGAAGAGCACCATCTTTATCAGTGACAGAATCATAGCCTTCCAAAGCTTCAAAGAAGTATGAAAAAGCCGTCTTGAAATCACCTTCTTCTCCAGCATGAATGATACCAGATTGCAAATCCAAAGCAGCTTGCATCTTCGATGAAACATATAATCCATTTGCAATTGTTCGAGCAGCAACCAAAGAAGTTTTAGCTTTGCTATGGGATGATAAAGCATAATAAGCTTTGCTGTTTTCAAGATGAACATCGATGATGAGATCTTTATCATCCAAACGTTTGAGTTCATGAATAACTTCATTTGCTAGTTGATTTGCAGCAGTATGACGACCAACGTCGTTGAAAAGACGAACGAGACGAGCTTGAAGAGTTTGACGAAGATAAATGCGATTTTCATCTTTAGCCCATTGGATGTATTCATTGCAAATGTTTACCTAAAAAAGTAAGAATTAAAAACATAGCTGCATTTCAAACCAATACATAAAACATAAAGAAAAGTTGGAAATAAACAATCTAACCTTAACATTTTCATCACCACCAGGAATCTGTAAGCAGAGTTCAACAAGACTTTTGATGATTTTCACAGCTTTTGCTGCACCAATTGAAACCAAAAATGGACGAGCATCTTGAATAAGTTTTAGCAACGCTTCCAAATCGTGTGAATCAGCTAAGAGTTTTCCAAGTTTGAGAAGAGATTCTTCACGCTTTTTAATGTCTTCTGAATCAGATGATAGTGCCATAGCTGTAAAAAAGAAAAATGATAAGTGACCACAATAGAGCGTAAATGGTGCAATGAAATAAAGAAAAATCACGACAAAAAAAACAAGCATAAAATGATGACACGAGGAAGAGGAAAACAATAAAAGTTAAAACATTCAATTAGGTTGCTAGTAGTTGAGCTGTTGTAAAAATAAATTCCAAACCACTTTTTATGTTTAAAAAAAACAAAAGCAATAAAAAGAAGACACAACTTTGAAAGGAAAAAAGTTTGAAGCTTTTGCAAAAAAAAATGAAAGAGCGATCATCATCAGCCTAAAAAGAGTGAAGCTTTTAGAACTCTTATCACGAAGTTATTAAACTACTGTACATGGCGTAAAATCTAATTCTTTTACTCATCTTTGAAATTGTTGCATTTTTTAATTGCAAAACTTTGTTCCTGGCGATTTATTTTTTTGATGAAAGAAAACTTTTTTGTGATGAAAATTTTAGTGTTTCGAACATAATTTTATTGTTTTGAATGAAGTGCTCATATATTTTTTGGATTGTCGTCAATTGTGGAAAAAGTATATTTTCTTATTTTAGAGATGCTTTATTAATCAACCGAAAGTTTGTCTAATTGTTGTTAAATAATTTCTTCACAGCTATAATTTGATTTTTGAGCTCCCTTCTTTCTTTCTTTCATTCTAAAAATACATTTATTGTGTGTTCAGATGAATTTACTTTTTTTTGTGTGCAAAGATGAGTCAAATGCTAAAAAATTGTGTTGAGTTTGTTATAATTATTCATTTCATCAACGGAATGAAACTTGATCTGTAGCTGAAGCAATAATTAATTTTAATTGAGCTCATTCTTGAGCAAATGAAATATTTCGGTATTGATGATGTTGACAAATTTGTTGCATGGCTTGTACCACAAAGGTGCTCTTTCTTTGGTTGAAACATTTATGAATGAGCATTAAATCAGTTTAATATTTTTCCATTTTATTTTTGTTGGTTAAAACTGCAACAGCTTGGATTTCACCATCTTTGCTTTTTCACACTTTATTTATTCGGTCAACTCGCCAGTTGCCACGCATTTTGTTGGAGGATGCTGTTTTAGTTGATGTTCCGTTTATAAACATCTAATGGTCGAAATTACTTAAATTTTTTAACGTTCAAATCTTTATTTTGTTCAAAATCTAAATAAATACAAAAAAATGAAAAGCAGATATCATGAAATTACCAAGCATAAATAGATTCAACTTCTTTAAGAAATACATAAGATGATTCAATTTCATGAATAGATAATTCATTTGCAGCGAATATCCATTGACCATTTGTTAATTTTTGCATCCATTCACTTTTGATAATATCATAATATCCACCACGAGTTTCTTCATCAGGAGTGAGTAATTTATCAACGATATCTCGAGCATCTTTATCGGTTGTTTCAGGATAGTTTAAAGGATAAACATGTGTTTTTTCAAAAGGATCCTAAAAAAACAAATTAGTGTTTAGTTTTAAAAAGGTTTATAAACAACAACTTACATAAGGCCATTCACCAGTAACCAACTTGAAAAGAACAACACCAGAAGCATACCAATCAGCAGCAAATGGATTATAAGCCTTTTGTTCAACAAGTTGAGGAGCTGAATAACGCCGAGTTCCACAAAATGATGTTGATGCTTCAGCTTGAGAGATGTAACGCGCAAAACCAAAATCAGCTAATTTGACGTCGTTGTTTTTATCCAATAAAATATTTTCCATTTTGATATCTCTAAAAATGAAAGCAAAATGTAATACCAAGTTATAAGTTAGAAAATATGATACAAAAGCAAGACCACAACTAACCTGTGAACAACTCCAAGATTTTGATGAAGATAATGAATGGCATCAGAAAGTTGACGAAAAAGCCTTGCACTTTCATAATCTAAAAATGATACATACTTTGTTATAATTCAAAAAATAAATTCAACATTGTACCATCAGTATGAGTACGTTCAAAAACATAGTTTAACAATGTGCCACCAGAACAGAATTCAGAGATGATTGCAAATTTGGTTGAATTAGGTTGAATGATATCAAAACAGTGGACGATATGAGGATGATGAACACTTCGTGTGATTTCAAGTTCACGGTAAAGAAATTTATCAACAACCATTGCAGGAATTAAAAATTTATCAATGAATTTAACAGCAACCACGTCTCCAAATCGAAAAAAGAAGTAAAAAAATCAGAAAGATAGCCATGTGAAGAAAGTTACTTACTTGCCAGAAAAAACTTTATAAACACTTGAATGAGTTGTTTGAGCAATTAAATGTGGAATTTCACGAAATTTATAAATATTTTCAATTGTTGTTGTAGCATGAATATACGATGGAGTTGCACATAATCCTCGCTTTGATGGATCCATTTGTGAGTGATCATGATGAATGACAGGTTCAACTTCCGGAAGTTCAAGTGCATTACCATCAGCTCCATCTTTAACACGTTCATGAATATCACCACCAACTTTAGAAAGTTCAAGAGTATCATCACCAGGAAGAGAATGTTTATCAAGAAGCAAGAGTTTACGTTTAAGTGAAATGATGGATGACGATGAACAATGAAACATGCTACTTTCAGATGGTTCTAAAAAAAACAAATATAATATAAAGTTATCACAAAGAAAAGTAGTTGCTTTTCAAACTATACTAAAGCTTTAACACAGTTTTATTTAGCTTCATAAAATAAAGAAAACATACCAAAGTCAAGATCTTCCAAAAAATCATCATCAACGAGTTGAGCAGTCATAACACTGATAGAGCTAAGAGAACGAACAGCGTCAATTGGTTTAGCAGTCATAACACTCAAAGTGCTAAGAGAAAGTTCAGCCGAAAGGGCATTTTCACAATCCCAAAGATAATTTGATTCTTCACCATTTGATGATGCACCAGAATATTCAAGTGCATGATGTTCAGCCACAAACAATGATGGATTAGAAGCATCAACACTAGAAATTTCTTCCATTTTTTTCAAATCAGAAAAACAAGCAATAGAAATTGTTGCTCACACACAGCAGAATCGAAGAATGCAAAATGAAAGTGTAAAAACTCGATTGAAAAGGTTATGAAATCCTTTACTCATTTTTTTTTTTTGAAAGTGGTTGATGGATGTTCATGTTAATTTTGAAAAGAAATGAATCAAAAAATGAAACTCGTAAAGTGAACGAAGTTTACTTTTGCGACTTTGTTTTTATTCAATAAAAAAGGCGCGAAAAAGTGCACTCTTCGAGAGAGAGAAAAATTGAAAAGGTAAAATCAAAATTTTAAGCTACACAATGTTTTTTTAAATACACACACCTAAATCTGATTTAATTAATTTTATAAAGTTATTATGCCAATTACATTGGATCATTTAGACTTTATCACCATCAAATTTTTTTACATACTTTGTTTTTGCATGTCCATGCATTTTGGATTTCCCGCCATTTGTCATCAAAATAACATGCAGCGTCCAATCTTGACTGGATCAATGACAGAATTCAATTTTGTGTTATCGTCGTCTTTCTTCTTCATTAGTTTGCAATTACCTTTTTTGACTTTGCTTGTTTCGAATAAATAATTATTTTAATTTCCCATTTCCTTCACATTCTCAGAAATAGTGTTTCGCAAATTCTTCTTTAAAGGGACATAGCTATTTCATGCCTTTTCAAAAATTTCGATACTGGGCCTGATAGGAACAGTCGGGGCGGCGCGTGTTTGAATTACCGTGTCACTTCTGTCTTACACGGTAATTCAAACACGCGCCTTACCAAGTGTAACTTTCAGTGCCCGCAAACGAAATTTCAAAAAAGGCATGAAATAGCTATGTCCCTTTAACTTTAAACGTGTTTTATTGATGACGTAATTGAAGTTAATGTGTTTTCGAGATTTTTTGCGCTTTATTTATATAATATTTTTGTATTCGTTATTTACTTGCTTAACGTATGCAATTTTCAGGTACTATTCACCGTAATGTCGTCGTCTGAAGAAACTTATAATAAGTTTTTAAAACTCGTTGAAGATGCTGAAGCTAAAGCTCAAGCTTTAAACAATGATGAACTTGATCCGATTCACACTTTTCAACAATCTCCTCCGTTTATTACGGGTGGAGAAATGCGTGATTATCAAATACGTGGTCTCAATTGGATGATCCAGCTTCAACATAATCATATCAATGGAATCTTAGCTGACGAAATGGTTAGTTTTTTGTACTTTTTAAGATGATGTTAACTAAACTTTTCTTTATTTTTAGGGTCTTGGTAAAACTCTTCAAACCATATCTTTACTTGGTTACATGAAACATATTCAACATGTCAATGGCCCTTTTCTCATTATTGTTCCAAAATCAACCCTTCAAAATTGGATGAATGAATTTGAAAGATGGTGTCCAACTCTTCGAGTTGTATGTTTAATTGGTCCTGAAGAAGAACGTAAAGTTATCTTTGCTGAAAAATTAATCCCTGGAAAGTATGATGTACGTTTCTCAAATATCCGAAGAAGAGTATTATCCTTTAATTTTTAGGCTGTGGTTACTTCGTATGAAATGGTTCTCAAATGTATGGCCTTCTTGAAAAAGGTTTCGTGGAAATATATGCTCATTGATGAAGCTCATCGAATCAAAAATGAAAATTCCAAGCTCTCGCTCTTTGTTCGACAACTTAAATCTGATCATCGCTTGCTCATTACTGGTACACCTCTTCAAAACAACTTGCATGAATTATGGGCTTTACTCAACTTCCTGATGCCTGAAATGTTTTCAAATTCTGAGGATTTCGATTCATGGATGACAGCAACTGATAAAATCAATACAGAAGAAATAGTCAAACGACTTCATCAAGTTAGTTTTTATTCGGTTGAAACTTTATCTTTAACCACACTTTTTTTTACAGATTCTTCAACCATTCCTCCTTCGTCGTATAAAAGCTGATGTTGAAAAATCACTTTTGCCAAAGAAGGAACTCAAAATTTATATTGGCTTATCTAAACTTCAACGTGAATGGTATTCCAAAATTCTTCTCAAAGATATTCATATCATTAATGGAGCTGGTAAAGTTGAAAAGACTCAACTAAACAATATTCTTATGCATCTTCGAAAATGCTGCAATCATCCTTATCTTTTTCAAGGAGCTGAACCTGGTCCACCTTTTACTACTGATGAACATTTAATCAATAATTGTGGTAAAATGGTTCTTCTTGATAAACTTCTTACTCGGCTGAAAGAACAAGGATCTCGTGTTTTGATCTTTTCATCTATGACTCGTATGTTGGATATTCTTGAAGATTATTGCCGATTCCGTCAACATGAATATTGTCGATTAGATGGTCAAACAGCTCATGAAGATCGACAAGTTGCTATCAATGAATACAATGCACCCAATTCTGAAAAGTTCATCTTTATGCTTACTGCTCGTGCTGGTGGACTTGGCATCAATTTGGCAACAGCTGATGTCGTTATCATCTATGATTCTGATTGGAACCCACAAGTTGATTTACAAGCTATGGTTGGTTTTTTTTAGTTATGTGTTTTTCTTATTCATCATTCTTTTTATAGGATCGTGCACATCGTATTGGTCAAAAGAAGCAAGTTCGGGTTTTTCGTTTGGTTACTGAAAGCACTGTTGAAGAACGAGTCATTGAAAAAGCTGAAATGAAACTTCGACTTGATAATGTGGTCATCCAACAAGGTCGTCTAACAGAAGCTCAAAAAACTCTTGGAAGAGATGAAATGCTTACAATGATTCGTCATAGAGCTGAATCAATTTTCGCTGGAAAAGATTCAACCATCACTGATGAAGATATCGATAGTATTCTCAAGAAAGGTGAAGAAAAAACTAAAGAACTTGATGAAAAGATGAACAAACTTGGAGAATCTTCACTTCGAAACTTTACTCTTGATACTGCAACTACTGATTCCGGTTCAACTTATGTTTGGCAAGGTGAAGATTATCGTAACAAACGGAAAGCTCCTGAACTTGATCTATGGATTGAACCACCAAAGCGTGCACGAAGAGCTGTAAACTATGAAAAGGAAGGAATTATGGATGATCCAAACAAGTCACTCAAAGCTCTACGTGCTAAAATTCCACAAGTGTATGATTTCCAGTTTTATCCTAAACGTCTTTATGAACTTCTTGATCGTGAAACTTATGCATTGCAAAAACAATTCAATTATCCCGCTCAAAAATCTCCTGGTCTTCCACAAAAAGAATCAGAAAAAGCTCGAATCGAAGAACAACAAAAGATTGATAATGCTGTACCATTAACCGAAGAAGAAATGAATGAACGCGATGAACTTCTTTCACAAGGTTTAAGCGATTGGAATCGTCGTGAATTTCAACAATTTGTCAAGGGTTGTGAAAAATATGGTCGAAATGATTTGAAATCCATTGCCACTGAAGTTGATACGAAAACTTTAGAGCAAGTTGTAAAATATGCCAACATCTTTTGGAGGAATATCTCGTAAGTTTACTTTTATTCTTTATGGATGATTGAATCATTTTTTGTTTTTAGGAATCTAACTGAATCTGAACGTATTTTGGCACAAATTGAACGTGGTGAACAACGAATTGAAAAGCGCCATTTTACTAAACAAGCAATTGATCGGAAGATGGCTAAATATCGTTCACCTTTTCAACAACTTCGTCTTCCATATAGCGGTAACAAATCAAAATGCAAGTTATTTTTTTCCTTATCGAATATTTTTTCTTACTTTTTTTTATTATAGATTTCAACGATGAAGAAGATCGATTCCTTATTTGTAAACTTCATGCACTTGGTTTGGATAATGAAAATGTTTACGAGGATTTGCTTCAAAGTATTCGAACTTCACCACAATTTCGCTTTGATTGGTTTATCAAATCTCGAACTCCACTTGTATGTTATTCTTATCTTTTATCTTTTTTTACCATCAGTAGTTAATTTTTAGGAACTTCATCGACGTTGTCAATCTTTGGTTGCAATGATTGAAAAAGAAATGGAACGTGAAATTCAAGATGAAAATGAAAGAGATGGAAAGAAAGGTGCCACGATGAATCCTCCACCAAAGATTACTGTAAAGAATAAGCCTGGTCCAAAACCCAAGAATCGTGATCGTGTTGCATAAACATTTTTCTTCTTTATTTTTGTTGTTTTTGATTTGTTATGAATATTTAATTTGCATGTGTATTTTTGATATCTTTTTGTGTGATGCATAAATAAAATTTTTCTTTCATTTTTACATCTGTTTTGGTTCTTTTATTAGAGATATGAAAAACATTCAAAAATGGTCATTAAGATTAATTTAGTCAAAACATTATTATTAATGAAATGCCCAATAATTAGATTAAAAGCTTGACATAATCCCGGAATTTTATTCATCGGCGGTATTAAATGTCTTACTCAATCTCTTCATGGTTATCCAATAGGCCAACCAGTTTATCCACCAAGCCTTGGATTATGCGGCCGTCTTACTTCTTCCACTTTTGGACGCAAATAAACCTTTAACTTTAACTTTCAAAATCTAAATAAAGAAAAATGTAATAGTAAGTTATTATTAGTAAACATGTGCGAAAAATGATGCAAAAACAAAATCACAACTAACCTGGAAATAACTTCAAGATTTTGATGGCAAACTTAGAAAGTTATTCTCATATCAGTTTTTTCCAGTTACTAAGAATCCTTCACAACCAAGTGACACACCTATAACAAAGTTTTGTGAGCTTGTAAAACCTTCTGATATTTTAGAGTTAACTAATAGTCACGTTTGATGTAACTCTCTCTTTATGCTCTTTTCCCCTCTAGTTTGTTTGAGAATGAAATTTGTAAGAAAAACCCAAAATAATCGTATTTCACAAAACTTTATTCATCAGATACAATACATAAACATTTATAAAAAAACAATACATTATCAATTCAATAATAGTTATTTTGAATAACAACCAATGTACCTTGAATAGCGATGCTTTCAATATGTTTACGACGTATGAAGCGACCAAGATCTTGAGTTTGAAAAGGAAAAGAAGAAGCATCAAATTCAACACTGAAAAAAATAAAGGTAAAAGTTGGAAAAAATGAGAAAAATAAACATACCGAAATTGATCAAGCTTTGTTAACTTCCAGAGGAAATTCTTAAATTCATCTAATTTGGGCATTTTGAATTGAATAGTACCATTAAAATAAAGTCTTCTTAAATTAGGCGTAATCAAATCATTCAAAACATCGAATTCAATGGTGTCGACGATAAGGCTCAGCTTTTCATTTGACTTGAGGCTAACAGGCAAATTCAGGAAATAGTGAGCCGTCTTTTCTTCTTCTTTAGCTTTGTTGAAGATGAAAATCCTGTCAGAAACATGAAGCTTTCCTTTGACTTTTGAGAGATCAATATTGGTACACGGTTTAACACATTTGCAGGAGATTCGTAAACAGCATATTCCACCATTTTGAATTTGAGCAAATTCGATTGAATGACATCGTTTTGAAAGTTCTCGAGTGTAAGAATTGATTGCAGCAAAGGTTTTCAAAGTTCCTCCATCACATACTTCAGCAAATCGACGTTGAATGACCCATGGAAGCGAACCAAAGTCAAAGGTAGTTTCTTCAGTTGACGCATTGAACATTTCTTCATTAGATGAATTTTGACCAGCCATTTCAAGTTGATTGAATATTGATGATGATTTGATGATATTGAATCACACCAGAAGAAAGTTAGATGATAGATAAATAAATCTAAAAAAGCTTGAATTACAAGCGCTTGAAAAAACAATGAATGCTTTTTTTGAAGCAACAAAAATCGTCGCTGTTGCAAAAGAGAATGCGTTTGATTGAATTTTGCATTTTAGGGAAGGCTACCGTACTTTGCATTATGCATGGCATGGAAAAGTTTATGGGTATAAAGACTGTTATCTATAATCCTACAGCTTTCATATTAATTATGTGAATTTAAAAAACCAAATAAAATCCATTTAATTTGACGTACATGTTTCTCAAAGTTTGATAACTTTCTATGTTTAATTGTTATGCTTATTAGTTATTAGGAATTAAACGTTTACATGAGTCGAGAATTTTGGAGAAAGTTCACAATCATTGTTGTTGCTATTCACATTCTATTTTTACCATATCCTTGATATCTTTTTGATATGTTATTAAAAAGTTAGCATTAGCTTACACCAAAAATACAGCCATCCGATTTCACTCAAAGCAAAGAAGTTAAAAAAAGACTGTCAATAGCTTTTTTGCTGTTGCTTACATCAGCTAAATTTTGAATTTATGTCAAATAAAATTTGCGCGATTTTCCTGGTCTTCGAGAAACAGATGTTTGTGAGAAGGAAAAACTCCCCTAATTAAAAATATGTCAAATGCGCAAATCAAAGTTGATTTTTGACATTTATTTTTTTTTGCTCGATGCAACAAAAAAAAGTTGCTAGTTTTTTTTCTTGTTAGCTATGGTCAATTTCAAAAATGGTATAAAAGCATTGGATTGAAAATGGAAAAAAGCATTCATTTTTACATTCGGATTTATTGCAATTTCTCCCTTTTCCGAATTTTGGTGCTTCTACGGTTTTGAATAATAATGCATAGTTCAACAGTCTTTTTTATTACTTTATTTGGTATTGGATTTTTCCATCTTTTCCAAGCATCACCAATTGGACATGTTGGATTTTCTTCATCATCCGTTGAAGTTACCACCACAAATGCCGGAGCAGAGACTACGGAATTAGTGACAACGTCAACAACGACAGCTGAAGTTCCTACAATAACATTATCAAATGAAACTGCAATCATTGATACGCTTACTGATGGCTCAAATGAAACTCATATACGTCAAAAGCGTTCATGTGGGTGCTGTGGAGGTTGTGGAGGTTGTGGAGGTTGTGGAGGTTGTTGTTGTTGCAAACCGTAAGTTCTCATCATCCATCTAATTCTGGTGTAATTTAGGGATATCATTGACATTTCAGATGCTGCTGTTGTTGTTGTCCATGTTGTTGTTGTTGTCGATGCTGTTGTTGTCGGTGCTGCTGTTGCCGACCGTAAGCTCACATATCATCGACTAATTTTATTTTATACCCAAAATTTTTTAGATGCTGTTGTTGTTGCTGCCGCCCTTGTTGTTGTTGTGGAGGATGTGGCTGTTGTGGATGTGGTGGGGGACGCAAAAAGCGATCTCTTCAAAAGCTCAGTCACAAACTCATGGACAAACAAGCTGCCATTCTTCGTGAAGAATCAACTATTTCCACAGGATTCTTTAGCACTACCATTCCTTCAATTCCAACCACCGCTATTTATACTAATGCCCAAATTGATGCTTTCGGTCGATCATATGCTAATTTGGCTTTTGCTGATTTTACCAATAATGTTCCAACACAGTATTTTTATGCACCCGAAAAAAACGATAACATTCAACAATAAATTTGCCCCTCTGTTGCTGCTCCTGTAAAGAAGATTATCGAAGTCTTCTTTTTCAGTCTAATTTATTACAATTAATTTATTATTACGGTATTTATTTACCAACAATATAGACTAAAATAAACAATTTATCTTTATTTACAATTCTATCACAAACTTTTTGACTTGAAACCAAAGAATTCACAAAAGTGTATCAGGTCTTGATTTCAAACTATTTTGCAATTTTGGCAATGAATAAACTTGCTTCATATGCCTTTTGCAATTTATATAAAGTTTCATCAAATAAAGCTTTTGCAAAGTTTCAAATCCTACAGCCACTCCAAAATCGGAGGCATAAGTTAAATCATTTCGAAGCAAAAATCCACCCTGTTCATTAACATTTTATGTAATATGTATTTTCATCACTGCTTATGTTAGCTTTACATGTCGGTAACGAATGTGCATAAGATTTTGAAAAATTTGGAATTAAAGTTACAACAAAATCTCAAAGCAAATTTAGGTTTCATAAAAAATGAAAATCATGACCTTTAAAAAATTTAAAAGTATTTTTCTCTTAACTTTTCTTATCGTAATTTTTTTTTTGCGATTATAGTCAAAAATATTGGATGAAAAAAAATGGAATAATGTTTGATCAAACTCTCAATGAAGAAACTTTTGATTTTCTTTCGCAATGAAGAAACAAATGAAAAAAAATATTTGCTGGAAGTGGGATTTGAACCCACGCCCTCATTCGAGGAGTAGAAAACCCCGCTCGCATATCATGCGTAAGAGAAGAACTCTTGAGTCTACCGCCTTAGACCACTCGGCCATCCCAGCATATTTGCTAGGGCTGGAAAATGCATTGCCATAAAATTGATAGAGAAAAAAAGCAAAAACATGAGAGGTATAAAAAATGTAAAAGATCATTTTATTTTTATTTTTTGTTTCAAAAAAATTCCACGATTTTCGAATAACCTTTTTTGTGGAAAATCTGCATATATTTTTGAAGAAATTAGAATGAAATTTGATAAGAAAAAGTTGAAGAGCTTTAGTAACTTTTAAAGTCAAAAAAAATGTTTTCAAAATAAGATTCATTTTTAGAAATTCTTAAATCATTTTCAATTGGGTCAAATAAATCAATTATTAATTTTACCAACTCATCAAAAATGCCTTTAGAGCTTCTTTATGTTTTTCTAAAAATAACTGTTCTTGGTGCCTTTCATTTTGCTCTTTCGTTTGTTCATTTTTTGTATTTTCACTGAACCTTGTCTAGTCAAAGACTCTTTCATTGCTAGTTTTTTTTATTGGTAGTTACATTTTCTTGGTGGTGAGGCAAAATGGATTGCCCAAATTTTGAAGAAATAAAAGTAGTAAATAAAAAACCAACACAAAAAGATGTTGATACTTTTTGGTTTTTTTGTGTAACAATTTTAACTTTGTGGTCTATTTTCACAGTTGGAATTTTCAACTTGGATTTTGATTCTGGATCAAAAAACTTTATTGATCTCGATTTCATTGATATTCCAAGCACGTGCAAGTTGGATGGTTTATTGCCACAAGATGATTTTATTAAGTTGCGTAACCGCTATCTTTATCTTCAACAAGTAAAAATTAAAGTAAATAATTCATTCAGCTGTAAAACTAAAACTTTTAGGAATTTCCATTTGAATCAAATCCCAATCATTTATCCCTTAAATTTGAATTAAATACGGCAACAAAATCTTTCAGTGAACAAAAAGAACTTCGTAAAACTTGTTATTCCAAAACCCCAGATGAAGTTGAAAGTATGGAAGGCCGCAAAAAATTGGAAAAGGCTGAACAAGTAATTGTAAAATTGAAAACTCGAATTGATAATTTAAAGCATCAATCAGCTCAAGATCAAAAGCAAATCAAAGAAATGCATATTAAGCTTGCCGAATATGAACAAAAAGCAGCTCAACAACAAAAAGAAATTAATCAAATGTACGAGAAACTTGCGGAATATGAAAAAAATGCTGAAATTTTCTTCCCCAAGAAACTTTATAACAAAATTGTTAAATCAGTTAAAAAACTATGGAAAAAGTAAAAAAAATATAATAATTTATGAATTTTATTTTTTGTATGTTTATTTATAGCGTTTTTTAAAAATAAAATCCTTAGAATGATTATTAAAAAAAAGTACAGTAACGAAAAACTTCCTTCCAAAACTCATTTATATAAGGAAAATTGTTTATGCGTTTTTGCCTGTTTATTTTTTTTTCCAAATACAATTAATAGCAGTGAAAAAATGGTCTGAGAGGTTAAAGAAGTATTTTCTTGAATTAGCCATTCCTAGCCAACCTTTTTTTTTCATTCACCTTTTTTTTAATCATTGGATCAAACCAATTTTTTTGTTGTTGATTTATTTGAATTTGGTAAGAAAAAATGGATCCGAATCCTAATGTAAACCAGTTAGAAGAGAATCATGACCAAATAGAAGAAGAACACTCTGATAAGATGCAAATTCCAAAAATGGAACAAATTAAACAAAATTCCTCAACATCACGAAATGCTGTGGATGTCTTGTTTGGTATTGCTGTTCTAATAACGCTTTTTGGAATATGTTTTCATTTATTTTATCCATCTTTTTTACTTTCTTCATCAAACATAGTTGATATTGATTTTATTGATATTCCAAACACTTGTAAGTACGATGGCCTCTTGCTCCAAAATGATTTTCTTAATCTACGGTCCCATTATTTTGATCTTATTAAAGTAAGAATTATAATATTTTAGTTTAAAGTTTATAACAATAATTATTTCCAGAAATATTCTTCTCGTTCACAAAATAACCTTACCGCTCTTAAAGAAGAATTAAATGAAGCGGCCAAAGCATTTATGAAGCAACGAAAACTTCGTGAAACTTGTTATTACACAAATCCCAAAGAACTTGAAATTATGATTAGCCATTCAAATTTAGCAAAAACCGAGCAAGAAATTAAACAAATGAAAGGCGAAATAACTAATTTTTTTAAAGAAATTAAGAGTGATATCGGCAGCCTTTTTATCCAAATGAATAACGAATCACAAAAAGTTAATAATTATATTAAACAATTGAACTATGAAGTATTAGGTTTGAAAAATCAATCAATTCAAACCCAAAAAGACCTTAAAGAAATCAACGTCGCCTTCTACGATCAAAGAAAAGAATCCGAAACACTTTCTGAAACTCTTGAGTTTTGTAAAAATATTAAATGTAGGGAAATAGAAGAAGTAAAATATTACGAAAATCAAGTTTATTGGGAAATACGGAATAAATATGGCTCCCAATCAATGGTTTACCTAGGTCATAAATCCATCAATGAATTTTTAGAAAAAATGAAATTATGTTGTTAGCTTTATGTAATTTTAAATTAAAAATGTTTTTTATGCATTCTTTATTGTGATTTATACTTTTTAAAAAAAAATTTCTTATGATTTCATTTACTAACAAATAAGTTTAACTTCAGTGATATAAAAAGGCATCAAAAAGGTTATGAAAAAAGTTTTTTCTGCCTCATGCTGGAATCGAACCAGCGACCTTCTGTTTACTAGACAGACGCTCTGCCACTGAGCCAATGAGGCATATTTGGTGTAACATAAAAAATATAGCAATCGGGTGCTTTCTTGAACTTTTTTAAATGTGGTCTCGTGTTTATCTATTTTTTTTTACTTTTATTGTGAAACTAAAGGATTAATAAAAATAATAATAATGCAAGTAACTATATTGTAAAAATCAAAGATTCTAAAATGGGAGTACTCATCATGCAAAAAATAGGATATCAAAAAGTATCAAAATAACGTAAAATAATTTAAGTGCTTTCCAAATGCTTTTTAAGCTCGCTTTTCCATTGATGCCAAGGATGATTCTTGCCACTAAAATAAATAAATAAATAAGCTTCTAAAAATTCTCTAAAAATGTTCTTACAAATCAAAGAAAAAGAGTCGTGTGTTTTGTTTGATTGCATCGAATTCAGCCATTTCTTCATCGGTAAATTTAAAATCAAGAACATCTAAATTTTCTTTGACTCGATTGGGATTGGTTGATTTTGGAATAGTTGAAATTCCACGTTGCATCATTTGTCGAATTAAAATCTGTAAAAAAGTTTAATCGAAATATGAAGGAAAAAAATGAAGAAAAAACAAACTTGAGCTGGTGACTTTTTATACTTTTCACAAAGTTTTTGAACTAAAGGATGCTTCATGGGACTTTCATCAATGAAGAATTCACCTTTTTGGACTTCACTTCGTCCAGGTGAACCAATGGGAGCATAAGCAGTGAAAGTAATATTCAACTTTTTGCAGAATTCAAAGAGTTGCTTTTGTTGGAATAAAATGTGGCATTCAACCTAAAAAGTTAGATTTTGGAAATGTTTTTTCAAGCTCCGTATTTATTTTTATTTTGCTTACCTGTAAATTGTGTGGTTTAACAGTTGCTTGATCATATAAATCTTGAATTTGGTTTTCATTAAAATTAGATAATCCAATAGCTTTTAATTTTCCATCATTATAATATTTTTCCAAAACTCTCCAAGTTTCGATATGTGGAATTAAAGCTGGAATTGGATTTCCTTGTTCATCGCGTTTCATTTCATCATTATCATTTTCCATTGGAATAGGTGCATGAATTAAATACAAATCAATATAATCAATTCGAAGTTTTTTCATTGATTGTTCAATATATTTTTCTGGATTAGCATGACCATAAACTGGAAGCTTTGTTGTAATAAAAATATCTTCTCGCTTAAATTTTCCAGCTTTGATATATTCTTCAATTATCGGGCCAATCAGGTGCTCATTTTTATAAACCGCTGCAGTGTCGATGTATCGATAACCCGCATCCAATGCAGCTCGAAGAGCAACATCTAATTGCTTTTCATCGGAAGCCTGGAAAATAATTTTAGAAAAATAAAAAGTCTCAAAAAGCCGGGAAGAACTTACAAGCCAAGTTCCAAGTCCAAGCAATGGCAATTTTCGACCATTTGAAAGTGGAATTGATCCAACATTTGCCATTTTTTATAAAGCAAAAAAATATGTTTTTGACCAAAGAAAAAATTGAGCGAAAACAAAAAAAAATTGTCTTCTTTTTTTTTTGTTGTGGCTCTTTTTATACACAAACAGACTCGCTTTATTTTTTTTATGTCTTTTTGTGAGAAAACAAAAACGATGTTATTTTTCATTGTAAACAAAAATGTAAAAAGGTTATCATGAAAATAAAAATCAATAAGCTTTAATTTAATCAAAACAAAGTTGAAGAATGGAAGATCGATTTTTTTTATAGTTGTTAGTTAACTTCTGAATTCAATAAAGTTTTTGCATTCGAAATTATTTCAAATCCCAATAAACACTTTTTTGCTAATTCATTTCAAAAAATATTTCAGGATATTATTTTTTTAACTCTACAAAGTTTGAAAATTGCATTTTGGCCCAGGAAAAATAAAATCTTTATTAAATAAATACAAATATTCTTAATTTCTCTTTTTAAACTTTAAAATGCGAAATAACTATAAAAAAATGGAAAAAATAATTAAATGAGAATTAAATAAACATTTTTATTTCATGGTCATTGGGTTTGGTGAATGACTGCTTCGTTTATCCAAAAAATATGTGGTGCATGATCCTTTTCCCTAAAAACAAACAAAATAATTTAAAGAATTTATCTCTTAATTTTTTGGCTCTCACTTTAATTTCAACTGTTCCTCGAAGTTCTGTAGTAAATTCAGGATAATGTTCATTTAAATTAATTTTGAAAGGTTCAGAAATTTGGATCATTTCTGGAACACCTGTGGATTCCATTCTTGAAGCCATATTTACGGTATCACCAAATAGGCAATATCGAGGAGCAGTAAGACCAACAACTCCAGCAGCAACTGGTCCTAAAGTCCAAAAAATATTTTTATGCAATGGAAGAATTGGTTTTGTTAATTACCTGTATGAAGACCAAGTCGAATTTTAATTTTTTGTGATTTTCGATGAGGAACTTCAAAATCATGCAAAAATTTCATAATTTCCAACGCGACGTCACTCAAATGCATTAAATGTCGAATGCCATTTTCAATTGGAATGCCAGAGACAACCATGTAGGCATCACCTGAAAAAACACACTAAAACCCTCAAAATAATCTTAAAAAAAGTTACCAATGGTTTCAACTTTATAAGCTTCATGTCTATTAATGACATCATCAAAGCCAGTGTAAACTGCATTCAACATTGTTACAACTTCTATTGGGCTTGAAGTTGAGCAAATGGTAGTGAAGCCTACGATGTCACTAAACATGACAGAAGCATGTTTGAAAGATTTTGGTGGAACTGGTCGTCCCATTTTTAGTTCATTTGCAACGTACGAAGGAAGTAATTGAGAGAGAAGTTTATCAGCTCGCTTATTGGCTTCTTCTAACATGCCTGTTCTTTCTTGAACTAATTTTTCTAAATTATTTGCGTATTGTTCCATCATTCTCATCATTTGATCTACGAGTGAACCTAAAAAGAATGAATAGTTCTTGAGATATTTATCGATGATAACAAACCTTTGACTTTGAGATAACTTTCTGTATTCAATCTAACTCGCCTAATGCTTGGACGAATTTCGGGGTTTTCTGACCAACAATCTTGTAACAAAGCTGCTAAATCAGGATGAATGGCGCTTCTATCTTGAACCGCTGGTTTATAAGTTTTTGATCCATCTTTGATATAACCAATAATATCTTAACAAATACTTTTTTAATCCGTGTAAAAATAATAAAAACCATTATGGCCCTTGATTATTAGGCTGTTGCTTTTCTAAAATGACTTTCATCAAACTTACCTTCATGACTAGCGGAATCAGGAAAAGGTAAACTTTTAAATAAAATTTCATACATCACCATTCCATATGAATATATATCACCAGCTTGACGACGATTCTGGGTTTGTTTTAACCATGTTTGATCTGCTCCACGTCTACGATTACTTTCACGATTTTTTACTGCTTCTGGAGGTTGATATAATAAACCTATAATTAATTTGTAATTGTGTGATTCTTTTTCATCAAAGTTAAAGCTTACCGGAAGCTTGAGAAGAACCGGATTTATCTTCTTCATCTTTTAAAGTTTCTTTTGAAATTGCACCTTGTTTTTCCCATTTTTCTAGTGGATTTGCTATTCCATAATCAGTGAGTTTGACCATCCAATTTCGATCAATTAAACATGACCATGGCGTTAAACTTCCATGATATCCAACGGCGGATACATGCAAATATTCAAGGCCCATAGTGATATCTCGAACAAAAGCTGCATGAAATTTGGAATCCAGACTAACGTCGTCATTATAAATGATATCCTGTACAGTTCCTCGAGAACAAAATTTCCAGAGTAAAAGTAATTCATCTTTCTCGTTAAATGACATTCCCAAGAATGGATTAAGATTATCATGAACTGCTTGCTTCATCTGTAAAAATAAGTAAATCCGAAATGTACGGAATAAAACAAGTAAGTAGATTTTAAAAAGTCGCATGATTCAAAAAAAAGCAGCCAAAGGTAAAGAATTATAGTTTTTTTTAAAATTATTAGTGCTAAGATAAGAGGCAAAAATATCATTACTCAGTTCCGACGACGCTGTACTTAACGGCAAAAAGTACAACGCATTAGAAAAAATTAAAAGTTATTATAAAAATTAAAAATAATAATCCAAATTTGCAAAACTACCAACATCGATTAAAGCATCTGATAATCTCCCAACAAAGGGAAATCCCTAATCACAAAATATCGTCCTTTTAACCGTGTTGATATTAAACTTACCGCAGTTAAAGTTTGCATATCTTCTCGATTAAATATAATCGGACGTTTTTGTGGATATAAATGAAATGAAGCATGTGTATTGGTTCCAATAATAGCATGATGCTTATTAAATCTAGCCATATTTGAAAGTTTTGTTCGTGTACTTCCAACAGAGAGGGCTGATTTCATTTCTTCTTCGCTTACTACTCTCATATCATCACGGAATATTCTCCATGATGTTTTAGACAATGCACGATTTTCACTGAAAATTATGGTTTGTAAATCCAAAATTCTAGTTTTATACTTACAGGAATCGGTAGATAATATAACCCAAACAAACTGTAATCAAAACAGCAACAATCAAAGCTCCAGCAATTATCATTAAAGTATAATCACATCGCTCATTTCGATAACCACACTGTGGCTCATCCGCCGGTAAACTACCATCCAATGAAGGCCAAAATCCTGATTGAATATCTACTACATTCAATTCAAAGCATCCACTTCGATTAACAATTCCATCACAATTTGATAATGCAAATGGATTCATTTCAACTATTCTCAAAACTTCATCTCGATTTGGTGCAATATAAAATCCTGCATAAACTCCAGCTCTTTCAGCTAAATCATCCATCATTACCATTCCACTTGAAATTCCACTCTTGCTTACAAGGCCTAAAAATTACTGTATTTCTAAAGCTGATTTCAATAAGAAATTATCCTAACGTGAATTGTTGGTTGTAGTTGTTGGTAATGCTACTATGGCCTCATTGCAATATTAAAAACTGCGAGGAAAAGCGATTAGTTTAAAAAATCGAAAGACATAAAAGAAAAATCTGACAAAAAAATTTCTTCATAAAAATCTTGTCTTTAGCGTAATTTAAGAAAAAATGCATTCAAAAATAAGAAAAATAATAAAATTTTGGTTCATATTTGCGCATTCAAAAAGATTTCAAAAGCGAAAGCCACAACCTTTTTTTAGGATATCGAACCAATACTTTTGTATTATTTTTTTTTGCTTACGTTAATTTACAAATATTTTATCAAAAAGTTAGCTTCTTTCATATTTTTTGTTGTTAAAAATAAAAAAGACTCAGATAACGAACCTGGAAAAGTCATTTTTCGCATTTTATTCCATAAAAATCTTCCATCTTTTACAATATTTGGATCACCGGTTTCATTCAATGCAGCTCTTGCAGCAAGGGCATAAAGTTTAAGGGAATCATAAAGATGGACATAACCATAAATGTTTTGTAAATTTAAGTCATCCACTGAAATTCCATTTGCTTCCACTCGTTCTTTAAAAGGGGCAATCACGACGGAATTATCAAAGCCATTAACATCATCGATCTTAATTTATTTATTGGAGTCAAAATTTTGTAAGGTAAAAGCTTACAATGATGGAATTTGAAAAGGTTGCTTTAACATTAGCAAGAATTTGTCCATCATTTCCTATCCAAGGTTGAGTTTCTTGAGATTCTGCTTGAAGCCAAGGAAAAATGTAAACAAAATCATGGGTATTAAAACCTTGGGAATCCACAGCTTGCATAAACTCACGAGAATGTATTCGAGTTGATGAAAACATACAAACAATTACTGAAAAAAATGAAAATTTTAGGTGAAACTTATTTTGCGATGATTTCATAAACAAAAAACAGGGTATATTGTAGAAAGCTTACTTCTGGCACTATTTTTCATTTCACTCAAATATCCGCTTGCAATGATACTTTTAGCATCAGCATTTTCATCAAACATAATTTTTTTAACAACATTGATTCCACGGTTGTGAAAAGTTTCTTCAAACGCTGCAGTTCGTTCAAAAGCTAAAGTTCCGGTATTTGTGATAATTGCTACTCGATTCCATGAATAATGTTTGAGTAATGCATTCACTGCCAATGCAAGAGAATTGGTGGTTCGAAGTGAAACTCGAGCTTGAGTTTTATAAATTGTTTTATCCGCAAAAGCAGTGGATGAAGCCATATAACCAATAATGGGAATATTCCAATATGCTGCCATTTTGGATACAGCATCCATTTCTAAATGTAATATAGTAGAGTAATGAAGAAAAGATTATTGTTAGATTACCAGCATTACAGTATGGTCCAATAAAGCATTTAACATTTTGTTGATGGTACATATCTGCTCCGACTGCAACACCTTCGAATGATTCACCACAACCCATTTGTGAAATAATTCTAAAAATATTTATGTTCTTCACTTTTTTTACCCAAAACTTACTCCAAATCAAAATCCTTATTCAATACACCTTCATTCCAAAGTTCTTGTCGACAAATATCAAGAATAGCTTCAGCTTTAGGCATAACATTGATAACTCCAATATGTCCAACTTTAATTTTTAATCCTTCCATCGTAGTGTTAGTATCATTTTCAGCGCAAAAGGCTTTCCATATTAGCGTGAAAAATGCTAACAAAGCAATTACAATCTTCATTTTTTTCTTGATGGCAACAAAAAAAAATATGAAGGAAAACGGCTGTTTTTGATGAACAAAAAAAATGGCACAACTGGAAATAGGTAAAAAAGTAAGTAACGTCGAAAAAAGAAAATTCACCACACCCCACTCAAAAAAAAATACAAAATAATAAAATTATTACAAAATCCAACACGCAGCTGCTTTTCTTAACTACTTACTTATTTCTTGATTTATACGCTACTGCTGGATAAAAAAAAGTTAAGAAAAGTATTAAAGGATTTTGGATTTTCTCTTTCTATCGACGACGACAATGAAAGACGAAAGGCTATGACAGCAAATCCTTCAAAAAAGTAAGTCATACTTTGTTTTTGTATGATTATTAATTTAAATAATGAAAAAGAGCGACATTTAACTTCTCTTAAAAGATACCAAAAAGAACGCAAAAAAAGAAAACATCAAAACTTCAAGATTAATAAATGATTATTAAATCAGAAGTATGAAGAGAAAGAAAGCCACAATTCAAACAATTTTTGGATGGTGAAGTTTAAATTAAGTAATTTTGAAAAGGATATGAGTATCCAAATTATGCTGAGAATGAAAGCGTACTGTAACAATTTTTTTTGAAAGTGAATCAAAAATATAGGATTAGAGCTTTGTTTTGTATTTTTTAATGCTCTCAAAATATAAAGCTAATATGAAAAAAATGTATGCACAAAGGATAATAAATGGATACAGAACTTCGGTGAATTGGAATCAAGCAAAGTAAGAAATTTGAAAATAATACTACATATTTTTTGAAACATGGGTCTGTTACATATGTGTCAGTTCAGTGCATAAACGAACAATTCTTCTCTCGCTTTTCAGGTCGTCTTTTTTCAAGACAATTTTAAATCACCATAAAAAGCATCCTTTATTTGACAAAGGTTATTAAAAATCCCACGCATTTTTCTAGAGCCAGCTTAGAATGCCATTTATCCGCTAAAATCTTCTTTTTGAATAACACTTTGTTCAAAATCTTTTAATTTTCAAAAAAAAAATATTTTCAGCAAGTTTATCTTCTTTATTGAGTGAAATACTCTTTCATTATCCATTAAAGATATTCCATCCATTAACAAGTAAACACTAAAAGCTACAAAAAATGAACCTAAAAAACATGTTTAATTATTGTTTATTACTCATTAGCCAAAAACAAAAAGATGAATAAAGATTTTGCTCGAAAATGAAAACAATCGTGTAAATATTGGAAGTAAATCTTTTATTTATTTTTTCAAAGTCAATATAATTACAGAATACATGAGAAAATTGTATCATCAAATAAGCATAATAAAGATTGATTGAGAGAAACTTGTTTAAGTTGAGCAAACTTGAACTTGAGGCATTGAATCACCACCACGACGTTGAGTTGAATACATAATTGAACTACCATTTACACGATTACGTTCCATAAAAAGCCATGAACCAGTTGTATGCTCATAATAATAATAAATCATTGTATCTTCAAATGAAAGAACATGAAGTTCTGCATTCTTTCCCTATAAAAAAAAGAAGAGTTATTAGTTAAACAAAAGCATTAGAAAGTTTAGATCTTGTGTTTTGGCCATCGAAAGTCATAAAAATATATTCCAAAAAGTTATTACTCACTTCAATTTCAATTGATTCATCAACATATCCAACAAAAGCTCCGTCATAATTTGGTGCTACAGCTTGAGCTTTTTTCTATAAAAAAAACACATTATAGAAATAAAAAGAAAATAAAAAAACTGACATCAGCAATCATTTGTTTGAGATAATTATAACGTCCAAGGGCATCAGTATGTAAGCGACGAATACGTTCATCTTCACGAATACGATTAACTAATTCTTCAGGAACGGATGCATATGATGATGAAGCCATTGTTTTTTTGTTGATTGAAGAAGAAGAAATGAAGACGAAGTTGCTTTCTCTCTTTCGCTCTCACTTTTGAATGAACGACTGAATGGCAAAAAAAACTTGGGAATTTGAAAGAGAAAAGTGCATGTAAATTTTTTGATTCTTTGCGAAATAAAAAAATGCTTGCTTTGGCTAATTTAAATACCAATAATGTGATACAACTGATTACATTGTTAATGCCACAAATTTATCTATTTTTGCTATTAATATTAGTTTTTTAAATGGATGCTCCATTAGAATTGTAATTAATTTTTTAATCGTCTTTAAAGTAGCTTTTCAAAATAGATTTTTTGTACATAGTTTCTTTCTCAATGAAAGCAGCACATTTATTAACAAAATATTAATTATTATTTTTAACAAAGAAATATGTATTAATGTTTAAACTTAACGTCGATATCCACCTTCATCAGCCATTCCTTCGACTGGAATAGCTGAAGGCGATTGTACTTCGCGAGGAAGAGGTGCAAGAATTTTAGAAACACCACAATCGGACATGCAATAACTTGCTGGCTGACCTGAAGGACCTGGTTCACCATATTGCCCTGGAATACCTCTTGTGCCATACTGAAACAATCAAAATCAATATTTGAAAAATTTTTGATTAAAATTTAAACTTACAGCTCCTGGAGGACCGGGTGGACCGAGCGGACCTTAAATATAAAAAGTTAGAAGCTAATTTAAAGCTGTGGATATTTTTAAACTTTTTATTATTTTTTTAAAATTTTTTTTTTGTTTTATAAATACTTGAAACGGGTTTAACTAACCTTGTTTGCCGGGATTTCCACCTGTGTTACTTGGTCTTCCTGGGATTCCAACAGGACCTTTTGTTCCTGGACTTCCTGGTGGACCTTTTGGACCTTTTAATCCAACACCAGAAAATGCTGGTGAACCTTTTTGACCACGAGAACCTTGAAGACCAGGGTGGCCTGAAAGGCCGCGTCTTCCAGCATTGCCGTATTCGCCATCTTCACCTGGTTGACCTGGTGGACCTTAAAATTTTCTACAGAATTTATTGAATCAACCGAGAGAAAAAATGGTTTACCGTCATTGCCTCGTTGACCTCCTGTTCCCGTCATTCCTCGTTCGCCTTGACCTCCTCGTAAGCCTGGAGGCCCAGCAGGGCAAATAACACACGCAAGGGTCTAAAATAAATGATTTTATTTTGCTTTCTGCCACATTGCTTTACATCATGAACTTCAGGTTCAGGAATCACATCATGCCCATCGATACCTGGAGTTCCCGTTTTACCCGATGTTCCTGGATATCCATCTGAACCAGCTGGACCATTTAAACCAGCAGGTCCTGGAGGGCATGATAATCGAGTGCATTCTAATAATATCTTTTTTTAAAAACTGTTTTTTAAGTATCATGAAACTCACTGCTACATTGTTGCATAACTTTTGTAAATGGATCAACAACGTGACGATAACTTCTTCCATTAGAAATAACACCATATTCTTCTTGAAATTGCCAAATTTCATTAGAAAGAAAAAGTTGTCGATTTCGAAGGGTTTCAGTCCATCGTTCAATATCAGAATCAACATCTCGAAGTTGTTTACATAAATGAAATGTGGAAATTATTCCACTAAGTAAAACAATAACCGAAAGAAAACAAGATAAAATGGCTAAACGCTTAGTTTTTTCATATCGATCATTATGTTGAAAATCTTTATAATTTTCCATTTTTAGTTATGGAAAACTAAAAGAGGGGAAATGGAAAATATTAAAAATACGAAAACAAGAATCGAAGAAATGCAAAAATATCCAAATTTGGATCGAGATAAAATAGGATGGAGGAGTAAAGAAAAAATTAGGTCATCAAAATCATAATTTGATAAACGTTGAAAGTCGCAAAAACAGTGGAAAAAAAGAAGAAAAAAGATGAGCTCGTGTATACCCCGAAATTATGATTTCTTTTGTACAATTAATTAGAAACCATTTCAAATATAAAAACCTAAAAATTATTTTTTTGTAGCATAAAAATTTAAGTAAGGATTATTTATAAACACAAAATTAAAAAATTGTTTCAAAAACAAATCGTTATAATACAATTAATAAAAGTGGGTTTAATTATTTTTGTGGCTCTAAAATTGGTGGTTGGTCATCATCAAATGGTGAACCTGATTCAAAAGGTGATGGTCGATTTAATTCTTGCAATGATTCAGGCCTTTGTCTTTCTCCAACTTCTTCGCCATAAGCTTCCATGTTTTCATCTTCCTCGTATTCGCCTTCCAAAGAATTATAAGGTTTTCGCTGATTCAATAAAGCTGCAGCAGTCGAACCTGATGATGGACCAGCTTCGATGCCACCCGAATTTACAGTTTTAGATTGTTTGCGAGAGTTTGCTCTTTTTATTGCTCTCTCGTCATCATCGCTATCAGCAACAAGATTAATAGCACTCAAGCTGCAATTTCCTTTAGATTTTAGTTTTAAAAATTTTCGAATTTTTTTAGCTGATGGAATCCCAATGGTTGATTCAATTGTAGCTTCAAGTAAATCAGCTTCATCTTCGGTAGATACTGATGATAAATCAGATGAATCATAAACATGTGAAAAATCTTTAAATGAAAATTCTGAAGTATCAATTGAGGAATCAGATTCAGATGAAAACGAATTTTCTTCCTCATTATCGCTTCCATTAATGTCAATAGTTTCTGGGGCTTTAATTGATTCTTTTTCTGCTACAATTTCAGCAACTTCGGATCCTCCAGCTGGAGCTATTGCATCAGCAACTACTTCAGTTTGTTCTTCGCCGATTTCTTCATTATCATCAAAATCTTCGTTATCCAAAGCGCTTATTGCAGCAACTGCTTCCTCCTCATTTTCATCAATAATTTCCAAAACTTCTGCCTCCTTATTTTTCTTTCTTGGCGGTGATGCTTCTTCCAAATATTCTTCTGTCGAGGCATATTCCTCGCCATTATCTGAACCCAAATCTATAATTCTCTGTTTATTTTCTTCCATTCTTTCTCGCTTTCTTCTTATGGCTTTTAACAATTCCAAATCTTCATCAGGTGCAACGCCTCGGGTTTTATAATAGCGAGCAAAGGATTCTTTATCAAAATATTTAGGAATTTCTTCTAAATATTCTTGAACATTTTCTGGGAGATCTCTACGAATTTCTTTTGTCATTGATTCAAAAACGGGGCTTACAATTTGTTTCCTTCTTTGCATGAGTTTTTGAACATCAGGAGGTGGAGGAGAAAATGAAGTGAGTGCTTCAACTTCATCTTCAGCTTCTTGCTCAACTTCCATTGCTTCTCCATTATCTTCTTTTTCCTTTTCTCCAGCAACTTCTTCATTAGCATTGAAATCATCATCGCTTTCAGATGAATCAACGGGATCCTTGTCTCCATCTTTTAATGCGACGACTTTGTCCCTATATAAATATCTTTCCGTCGATCGTTTATTCGTTTTTGGTGGATCTTTCCAATTAGTAAGAATATATCTTTCATCATCTATTCGTTTTTGATATATTTCAGCATCTTTTGAAAACGCTGGTATTTCTTCTTCCTCGGCTTTTATAATTAAAACATAATCAATTGTAGTGGAAATCGCTTCATCTAAAATCTCAATCGTCAATCGATACTTTTAATTATTAGTTAACAAACCTTCATCTAATATAGGCATAATAGGAATATGTACTTTTGGTAATTTTTCAGCGGACATATGTTTAGCTGTCATTAATGCAGCTTGAGCTGCACCCATAACTTCTTCGACGTCTGAAAGAAATTTTTGTTTCTTGGATACTGCATAATTTTGATTTGCAAGAAGCGTGGCTCGAGCTTGGATAGGACGAAGTTCATTAATAAGATGATGAAAGTTAAGAAATAATACTCGCAAATGATTAAATTTTTCTATTCTTTCTTCAGATTGTGGATTCCTGGAAATTGCATAGGTTATATTTGAGGATTAGCAAAGCCAATGTTGACAAATTCATGTGAAAATATTAATTTGAAACTTACTCAGCTAAAATCGATGTTAAATCCAAAAAAGCAGCTATAATACTTTGATTTATTTTACTCATTTCACGTTTAATATCCAAAATATTTTGGGTTTCACCAAAAAGCCGCCTAACACCGCTTGATTCAAGGGTTTGAACAACAGGCTAAAATCATGTTAAAGTAATTTAAATTATCACAAAACTAAAAATCTAACAGAATTAAGGTCATAATCTCGTCCAAAAATTCTAAATCTTTGTGGAACGGGTGGCGGAGGCAAACAACTTCCCCGCCTTACTGCTTCTTTAGTATATCCTTTATAAAATAATGGTGGATCAGGATAATTTACTTCTTCCGATGGATCAATTTTAGTCGGAAACATTAGATTAAAATTGGTAAGATTGGATTGAAAAAAGCGATAAGTTTGTGTTACTAAAACATTAACATTCAAAAATCCAAAAAAAAGAAGCAAAAAGCAATATTCTTTTTTCGCTTTGAGAATGTTTGAAAGGAATATCCAAATTCGAATGCAAGTTGATCATTATGGATGGATGATAGACTTTTGCATAACTTCTGATTCCAACTCTTGTATTAAAAAATTACAAAATTTTTAGAAAGCAAAGTAACAAAAAAAAAAACAAGAACATTATCATAAAAGCAATTTATTTATATATATATATTTTCACAAAGTTAAAAACAAGCAGTAATCATCTAACATTTTTGATGCTATTATTCTTTCCACTATTATTCTTTTCTGGTGGCTCTCCTTTTGATATTTTCGTTCTTGATTTTGGTATTATTACATTATTTTTTCGTCTTATATCGCTATCTTGAGGTGTTTTGGATACAGTTGTCGTAGAAGATGTTTTCTTTCTTGAATCAGTATCATTTGGAGTTTTAGACGTTGTTGAACATTTCTTTCCAGAATCAGTATTTTGAGTTTTCAGCGTTGTTATTGCTTTCTTTCCAGAGCCCGTATTTTGAGTTTTTGATGTTGCTATATTTTCAATTTTATTTCCTGAGTCACTATTGTTTTGAGTGTTCTTTGGTGAAGAATCTCCTCCAGCGGATGATGGTTGCATTTTTCGTTCAACATTAACTCTTCCAGAAGTTTCAGTAGTTTTCTTTTTCATCACTTTTGTTCCAGTTGTTAGACGGCAATCTTTTTGACGCATTGGACGTCCTTTTGAAACTTTTGTTTGTTCTTCTGTTGATGCTTCGGATGATATTTCTGAGAGAATGCTTTCAGCAGAGCGACCAGGAGCAACTAAAAGATAATGTGTTAGCTATTTTAGCAAAAGGGTTAACTCACGTAATGTATCACTAGGAAGAGCATTATGACTTGGAACAGATTGTAATAATTTAGGATTGATATCAGCATTGATATTAACAATATCGTGCTTCGACTTCAGTCTCACTCGCATCCTGAAATATTAGCTTATTAATTTTCTAAATGAAGTTAAAAAAACATACTTTTTCTGTTCTTCTATCTTTTTCACTTTCAAAATACTTTTCATTGGATGAGCATCCGGCTCTCGAAGAAGCCTTCGTTTTTCTTTTCGACAAATTTTCTCAACATCTTTATTCAGCCTTTCTTCTTTGAAGAGATTCTTTTCACTTCGAATTGCTTCTCGCACAAAGAAACTTGCATTATTTGAATCGGCTCTTTCAACAACACATGTAACTGTAAAACGGAAATAGTAAAAGATTTGAAAGATATAATGCATACATACCTAAACCATGGGTTTTCAGACTTTGTTTTATGAGGTCATAAGCTCCTGTAATATTTGAAACCATACATCGTTCAACGTCCAAAATTGAGTCGCCAACTGCAAACGCCATTCTTCCAAGAGTTTCTTCTGATACACCGGAAACAAAGATCTAAAAACAGGCAGTAAAATAAATGTAAGCGATTGTGAAAAGCAAAAACAACCTTTCCATTAATAGCTTTCAATCCTAAAGTTAGATGCATTCCAGGTATTCCATACATTACAGCTAGATGATACTTGTATTCTCTTCTAGGTAAAATATCCATTGGCATTCGATCTTCAGGCATCGTCCATTTCCATAGCAATCTTGCAATTTTTAGCTTCAATTTGATACAACCATTAGCTTCTTTCTTCATTTTTCTGTAAATTTCTGTAAAGTGCTTCTTATTTTCCAACCAAGTTCCATTCAATTCAAGCCATAAATCACAAAATGTCACATCAACATCTTCTCGATTAACACTATGAACAACGCAAGTATCTGTCAATTGAATTCCAAGCTAAAATCAAAATTTTAAAAAAAGACTCAAAAAACCCAAAAAAAATACTTACAATATTTGCTGAAGTTTTTTCAATTTCAATATAAAATATATCATAATTTTCAGGATTTAAAAGTTGAGGAAGACCATAACCATGAGATATTTTTTTATTCAATTCAGGAGATTTGACACTTAGTATTTTTATTGAAGAATGATGAGATCGAGATTTAGCCATTTTTGACGTCGTGTTTCAAATTCAAAAAATGAATGAGAGAGGAAACCAAAAAATCATTTTAGAAGCAAACTAAAAAAAGAAGATTGAAATTTTGCAAAATCATGCTAATTTTATTTATGAAACAAAATGATGCTGCAACGAAGGAAGGAAGGAAATGATTGGTAGAGAGATTTGAGCGGGAAAGAACACCATTGCGGCGAAGATTGGTCCTTCTTTTTTTTACCTATTTTTCAGAATGTTGTTTCAGCTGAATCTGAATTAATCATATTGATTATGAAACAGTTTATGCACTTTTATTATTCTTACTATCTTTTGTTTTCTAAAGTGTTGAAAAGTCATTGTTTACACAAATGTATTTTATGGGCATGTCTGTTTGGTGGTTACTAATTACACAATTAAATTATTATAACTTTATTTTTTTAAATATTTTATGATAAAAAAATAACAAAAAGGTTTTACAAAAATTGCACAAAAAGGTCGGAATGTGTGGTAATTACTTTTGGCAGGATTTGTTGTCACAACGGCGGCAATAAAATCTGCTTTAAATAAATAAATATAATATATGGGCGCTGAGAAAGATTCTGTGGTATTAATTAAATATTAAATAATAATTAACAATAAATTAAAGAAGGAAGAAAAAATAAACGCGCATTTAAAAATAAATTAAATCTTTGTGTTAAAAATTATTTTAAAAGAATTTTTTCGAGTTCATTGATAAAAATTAAAAAGATATAAGGATTTTTCAAGTCCGCTGAGCTGTTGTTTTTGTTTTTTGAGAAAAGAAGGAGGTAAAAAGAAAAACTATTGACCCTGAAAGATTGAGATTTTAGAATAGATATTATGATAGATGGATGCCTACCATTAAGCTTGAGCAAGCTTTTTCACAATCGGATTTTGTATCAAAACGATTTCGATTTCCTCCACACCCACGATGGAAGAATAATTTGCATTTTTTATCTCTCATACTATAAAAGTATTGAAGATTTGTAAGAGGTTGAGGTTCATCTTCACGACATTGACGACCTTCGCTTGGTCTTAATTGACACATGCTTAAATCAAAAATATCCTTGTAAATTTGTTTTGATTCTCCATCAATTTCGAATGGGTCTTCTTGAGAAGTTGTTTTAATTTGACCATGTTGTTGTTCATCAACGACGGCATTGGTATCATTGGAACGCGAATAATGAATTTTATTTCTTCGTTCAAAAGGTTTTAATCTCATATGAGCATATGGACTTTTTTCTTCATGTCCTTCATTTGTTGGCATATGAGCTGGTTGAACTTGAGCTGGGCCAGCTGGATTTAATGGGGTTGGTTTTTCTTCTGTTTCAATTACATCTGGATGAGCTCCGCCAGCAGCGATAGGGGCAGTTTCATCAACTGGTCGAATACCAGGTGCGTCAGCTTCATCATAATTTGATTTTCCAACATCTTCCATACCCGAAACTCCGGCTGCATTAAATTGAGCATTACTCTCCTCTCCCATAGTAGCTTCAAGATCTTCCATGGCTAAAAATTTCTATTAGTTATAAGAAATCCAGAATTTAATTAATTTTTATACTTACTCATGCTTGTTTTAGGTTTAGGTGTGCTAAGTTTAGGTGGTTTAGGATCACTTGGAAGTGAGCCACGTTCAACGACCTCTCCAGGATTATAACGACGATGTCCGAAATATGGCGCAATGGCAGGTGGAGGAGGAATGTTGCTTCCTTGAAGAGAGAACGGACAACAAAGGCGACTATTACGTTCAGAATCAATGGAACAATAATATCCTTTGGGACAAAGTTGATGTCCATCTGAACCAGAACCGCAAAGTTTTGGTTTTCCATCATCTTCTAATAATGCATCAGAGCCATCGGGGCACATAGTATCAGGAAGAGCTGATAATATTGATGGAGAAGCTGAGGATGATGTTGCAGGTGCTGATACAGAAGCTTCAGAGGATTGTTGCCTTTGTCCAGGTTGTGTACTACCTGCTGTTGAAGCTGGAGCGGCTTGTTCTGCTGGAGCGGTTGCAGGTGCTTCAGCATGCTCATGACCTTCTGCAGCATTTGTTTGTGATGCACCACCTGTTTGAACAGCAGCATTAGCAGCATCATAACCTCCTTCTGCAGCATGTTCAGTTGCAACTCCATGAACTGCAGCATGATGATGTTCTTCATGATGATGCTCATGGTGATGTTCATGATGACCACCTTCAAATTTGCCAGCAGTTCCAATAAATGGTTTACGTCTAATTTCACGATTAACATTTTGTGCAAGAATTGTTGAAAGATCTGGAACTTCTTCAGGGCAGCAAACATCTGGTGGGCCATTGCGGCAATAATAACCATTTGGACAACCAATGGAATCAGTTTGATTTCCACAAAGGACAGGAGCATTATCTCCTAAAGGCATTTTTCCACCTGGGCAACGTCCTGGTGGTACAGTTGCTTCAGTGGTGGTAATAACAATTCCAAGTTTACAACGTTGATTGCATTCATTTTGGGTCATGAAATTGTTTGTATTTCCTCCACATCCGGAATAATAAAATAATCGGCAAGTATCGGTTTTAATATCATAGAAATATCGAAGATGGGCTTCATTGCATTCACCTTCTTGAACATCTTGAGTGCAGGGATTTACTCGAAGTCGAGCCAAAGCGTCAATGGAACCAGCTCTTGAAATTTGTTTTACTGGTTTATCATCAAATCTCAAAGGTTTAGTAATATGATCGATTGAGAAAGCTGATGGAGGAAGGCCAGCTTGTCGCTTACGAATAGCTCGAATATTAAGTGAAGTTGGAACGGATTTATAACCATGCTTAACTTCTTCACCATCATATCCACCAAAAATATGTTGATCATATGGATCATCAGCATTTGGACAACAGAAGAAATCCATGCCATTGAAATAACAAACACTATTGACAGGGCATTGATTTTTACCTGGTAAACACATAACTGGTCTACCGTTATCATATTGCATTGCTTGAATTCCATTAGGACATACTGGAATTCTTTCAAGTTCTTCAACATCTCCTTCTTGACTATCTGCAGCATCAATTGATTTAAAGGATTCCGAATCTTTATCAGTTAATTCTTCAGGCAATAACTGAGTATTTTCAACATTAATGTTTCGAATACCTTCAATTTTAGGATTATTTAATCGTTTTCCATTGGCGTAATCAATGGTAGCATCTGGAGATGCTCCCAACATAGGCAATTTAGAATCAGGTGTTTCTTTCATTTTTTCTTCAGCTGGTATTGCATTATAATTGTTGTTATTTTCTTGATTATTTACGTTGTTATTAACTGGAGCCGATGGACCTTCATTATTAGTTTCTACAATACGAGCGGGTGCAGGAGGTGAAACAGAGCTTTCTGCTGTTGATTTATAACCATCTTCTTTGGTAGCTGTATTGGTAGCTTCTTGATTTCCTTCTCCAACAGTGTTGGACGTTTCAACTTCGATTGCTTCTTTGTTATCTTCTTTCGATCCAATTCCAGCTTCATGATTGACGCCAGAATTATAAGAATTTTCTTCACTTTCTTTTTCATATTTAGTGCTAACTCCTGATGGAATAGAAACTTCGTGATTATTATTTTCAATATTTCTTGAAGCTGATTCGGCTTCACCATTATTCGATGAAGTTGGAACTTCAGTGGGTGCTGAAGTGGCTGGTGCCGCAGGTTGTGGAGCGGGCACTTCATAATCAGGTCTCAACATTGGTGTAGGTGGTGCATAAGTTTCACGACCTGGAGCTGAGGGAACAGGTGCGGGTGAAGGCGCAGCTGATGGAGCTTCGGGTTCGATCATTGACGGGGCATTTCCGGATGGAGCATGGGGTGATGCAGCAGGAACTCTTTCGGGGCTACAAAATTACTATTTTTTTCAGAAATTTTTTATTTAAAACTTTGCTTACATTTCGACAATGGGTGAAGGTGATCCATCATAAGTACCTGATTGAGCCGAACCATGAGCAGAATTAATAGGTAATTGTTTTTTATCGGTTTCTTTATGAGTTTTACGTGGAGGTGGTTGAGGAACAAATCGGCCTTGAACAGCTAAAAAAATTAAAATAATTTTTATTGTCGCTTTTTTTAAATTTCAAACTTACGCTTGCATGAAAGTTCACAATCGCCTTGGCTGCTAAATTGATTATCATTTCCACCATTGCCGCGATAAACCATTTGTTCGCAACGAAGATTTCGATTATTAAAATACCATTTTGGATGATATTCATTTCCAACACCTTCTTCTTTAGGATAATTACAACGTTGGGGAAGGTTTACAGATGGAGCCGCACATTTTGATTCACAAGTTGCTTTATCCAAGAAATTATTTGCATTACCACCGCATGACCCATAAGAAAATCCTTGACATGAACCTCGTTCGGCATTATAGAACCAACGAGGGACAAAATTATGGCAATTTCCAGAATCAGGTGGCATAACGCAAGCTTCAGTGTCAAAAACATCAGGTTTTTGTGGTGGACCAAAAATGGTAACTTCATCAGGTTTATTTGGTGCTGCAGTTGGTGGAGGAGTGGGATTTGGACGGAAAATGGGTCGAGGAGTGAACACTTCAGCTGGTAGAGGCTCAAATGGTAGTGCTTCAGTTGTTTCAACAATTCGAGCAGTGGTTGGTCGAGTTTTGGGCCCATCTTAAAAATAATTATTATAAAATTTTTATTTCCAAGTAAAAGAAGCAATGTCGCAAAAGAGTATTAAAAAATGTTAGCTAATAATTGCCAATTGTTAAAAACAGTATAAAATATTGGAGTTTAAAAAGCTTTCTAATAATTTTTTTGTGTAAAAAGAATGTTAAAAGTAAATAAAAAAGCGTGCAATAAAAAATTTATAAAATGGTAGATTTTTCCCCCGAAAAATAAAATAAAAGAAAGAAGAATATGAGACCTGTGAATTCTTCATTAATGATATTGTTCTCTTCATCAGACTCTTCTTCTTCGAATGATGATGGTTTAGGGATTCGAGAAGGAGAAGGGAGAGGAGAAGGTAAAGTAATGGTTTCTGGACCAAATGAAGCAACTCTTGGTGGATGTGTTGGTGGAATTGTGGAAGGTGATGCTGGTGAAGTGGCTTGTGAAATAGGTGCTTGTTTTACATTGGGAGCGACAGAAGATGGAGAAGTTGGTTCAGGTTGTAAAGTTGTTGGTTGATTTACAATAATTTCTGCTTCTTTAATTACAGATACAGATTGTTCATTTCCATTAGATTCTTGGACATTGGTTGTAACAATTTTTTCTTTAATTTGAAATTGATGAGATGATTCGTTTTCTGAATGCGCATGCGTTTCATTTGTAGCGAAGCTTTGATGAGTAAATGTTGTTGAAATTTTTTGCTGCTTTTCATTGGGGATAAAAGATGTTGGAGGTTTATTTGGAACAGTTTCTTCAATTGTAATTGTTTCATGTTTGATTTCTTCGAATTCTGGAATATTTTTAATTGGCTTTGCTTCAACTACTGGCAAATTACCGCTGGAATTTTCAGCTAATGAAATTGTTCTTGGAACTTCTGGAATATTTTCTGAGTTGAAGACATGAGGAATTAATACTTCTTCCAACATTTCATGTGGATGTTGTTCTTCAATTTCGCCATTAATTTGAGGAGTCATTATTTTTTCTTCCTCATGTGGAGCAACTGGGGTAGCTGCTTCTGTTGTTGAAATTTCAATTTTTGCAGATTCGGTTGTAGCCCGAATTGGTTGAATTCTAATTAATTTTCTTGTTGTAGAAATAGGAGCTTCAGTAACTGGTAAATGAGGAACTTTGATTTCTGATTCAATAGCTTCAACAACAATTGTTTTACTAACTACTGGTTCAGTATTATTTTTATTAACATTTTCTTTTTTAATTGTTACATCTATTGATGCGATTGGAACTTCAATTGTTGTTGTTGTTTGAATTTCAACTGGCGATGGTAGATGTCGAGCAGCTTCGACAACATTCGATAAAACATGTATTGGTGTTACAACTGGAATCTTTTGACTTGGAATATTTTCTGTTGCTGCGGATTCAGAATCTACAAAAGCAACTCGTCCAATTGATGGTTGTTGTACATTACTTATTCTTTCACCATTATTTACATCAGTTGTTACAACTTCAATAACCCGATGATGTTGTTCACCATTAACTAATACCTCCTCTCGACCCTCTCCTCTAAAACCTTTATTACCATCACCATCTTTGGAATTATTATTTTCATTTATTATTATGGTATTACGACCCATATCAATAATTTGACCATTCATTAAATTTTCTGGCAATCCTATAGGCTTACGACCAACACCAATAAATCTATTATTCGATCCGCCATCAATAATTTCTAATTTTTTTATAACTGCTGGAAGCTGAATTTGAGTTTTACCTAAAGTTGTCGTCGATGATTCAGGCGATGATGATTTTGGAGGTTCAATTGCTTTTTGAGCATTTGACTTTTCACCATATACTCGATATTCATTTACATTTGCTGCTTGCTTCTCACTTAGTTGTGGAGGAGATGGTGCAGGTGCAGCAGGTGTTCGTGCAGAAGTAGCTGTAATGTCTTTAATTTCATATTCGTTTGCATTAGGTTGAGATTTTCCAGCTTCTTTTGAAGCTTTATTATTTTCTTCCAATACTGCTAAAGTTTCTTGAGGACCTGGTGCTTCATCTCCATAATTTGATGATGGAACTTGAGTTTTTGTTTGAACGGGAGCAGCTGTTGGGGCTTCAGTAACATCAACAGGTTTAGCCGCTGGTTTTTCAGGTGCAGACGTGGATGCAACTGGAGTTGTTTCAGGGACAGGAGCATACGTGGCAACAGTTGGCAAAGGTTGAGGAGAAGCTTTTTCTGGTTGTTTAGTTTCTGGTGCTGCTGGAAGTGGTTTAGGACCTGACGAATGTTCAAAGTTTATTGGGGTTTCGTTGTCCGTGGGTTTTACGCCGCCTGGGCCAGATGAATATTCTGAATTGGGTGATGGCTCTTCAGCTGCTTCAACTTCTTGAGGAACAGACTCTCGTGGCTCAGAAGGTTGTGGCTTTGATTCAACAAAAACAGGGACAATAGGAGTTTCTTGAGTTGTTGTAAGAGTAACTTCAACTCTTTTGGGAGCTGATGTTGATGACACTGGGGTTGGAGCAGGTGGTAATGGTTGTGGACTTGGTGGGGCAATTGGTTGTGGTTGGGGTGATGGCCGAACAGGAGGAGATGTTGATGGTTTTAAAGGTTGAATTACAATGGGATTAACTTGATGATTGGCTTTAATTTCTTCCATTCCATATGATCCACCTGCTTGCTTTCTTGTATTTGCTGGCCATTGATCTTGGGGATTTATGGGCCGTTGAGCAACATTGGGTTGTACTGAACCATAACCTTCTCGAGTTGGTGGTTGTGGAGGGATATATGGATTAAAATCTGTTCGAAGAGGAGGTTGAGGTGGTTGATATTCATTTTTGCTAACAAAGGAAGAACTTTGTTCGGTAGTTTTTTCAAAAGCTCCTTGATTGAAAGTTTGTTGACCAAATTGTCGATTAACATCTGGCAAAGGAAGCTTTGGAGGAAGAGTAGGAACATGGAAATGTGGTTCTTGTGCAATGGGTTGAAGAGGTACTGGCCGTTCAATTGGGCGTTGGGGCTGTCGTGGTGGTGCTGGAAGAGAGGCAAAGTTTGGTGATGAAGGCAATGAAGGCATTGGAGGTCGGAAAATAGGAGGTGTTGGAGGTGGTGTATGTGCATGAAAGCCTGTATTTGTTTGAACAAATAATGGTTGTGGTGGTGGCGATGGCGACGTAGATAACGTCCGTGTTGGCATCCGTGGCGCAGCAGGAGGTGGTTGTGGTAATAACACGGGAGGTGATTGAGGCGGTGCAATATTTTTATTAAAGCGTGGATTAAAGTTAGTTTGTTCAACAAAATATTTAGGTGAGACTGTACGCTGTTGAGTCCAAATTTGCTGCCTTTGTTGAACAATTGGTGGCGTCGTAACTTCTACCTTTTGTGGTTGAAGAGTTGAAGAAGTTTGAAAAACTTTTTGAGTTTTGGTAGTTTCAGCAACAAAAGTTGTTGTGGGTGGAGGGTTAGTATTAAAATTTTGTTGGTTATTAAATGGCTGTGCAAAAGTATGAACAGTATCGATTCTGTTAATAATTTTTGGTGCTTCACTATGTCTGGGTACAGTGACAAGTGGAGGAAGAGTGGTTGTAGGAGCTGGAGGTGGTGCAATAAATTGCTGCCTAAATGGATCAAGGTGCGGTTGATTATGAACAGGCACTTGCTGCTGTTGAAATTGTTGATGAAAGTGCATAGGCGGTGGTGGTGCGAAAGTATTTGGTGATGTTGGTGGCCAATTATGATTGCGAGGCAAAAATGTTGAAACTGAAGGAGGATATTGCACAGTGCTTTGAACAAGCAAAGGCAAACGGGTCGTTGGAGGATATGAAACAAAAACAGTACTTGTAACTGGACGAATGGTTGTTGTTGGTGTAATTCTTGGAATAACAGTTGTTTCAACTTGTCGAGGAGGTTGAGTAGTGAGTGGTGGTTGTGTTACAGGTAATTTAGTTGAAACAAAAATAGGTGCTGGAGGTGGTGTTCGAGGTGGTGTAAAAATTCGAGGAGGTTGTGTTTGAGGTGGAAGAGTAGTAGAAGAATGGGTTACAATAGTAGGACGTGGAGTTTCAACCATCACCTCATCTATTTCAATAACAGGTCGAGGAACTCCTGAAATAATTAGTGTGTGCTTTTTTTAAGTGCAAAAACATGTGAATTTTCATTTGGAAATTAGTTTATGAAAGATATGTTAGTGGGAGAGCTGAAATTTTTTGTAAAAATTGCAAACTTACGTGAGAATCGAGCGCAATGAACTTCACATTCATGTCGAGAGAAGAAGTGATTGCGATTTCCTGCACATCCACCATATTGGAATGGTTCACATTCGCCTCGTTCTTCGCTAAAGTGCCATCGTTCAACAAAATTTTTGCATGGTCCAGGATCCACTGCTTGAGTGCATTTTTCACCCAAATCTGCAATTGTTGCTCGTGGTCTTTGAGGAGAAATGGGTACTGGTCGTTCATCAGTATTGGCAACACCTTCAATAACAAGATTGTTGGCTAAAAAAAATTTACTTTGAATCGTAATAAAAAATTATAATTTATTTACTTGTGATTCGAGGAGCATGAGATGGAGGTGCTGGTGGAGAAGGTGGTGACGGAGCTCTAATTGGTGCTGGAGGAGCTGGTGGAGCAGCGGATTGACGAGGAATAAATGGAGGAGATGTTTGTTGAGGCACAAAAGTTGGTTCATGTGGAACAAACACTGGTCGAGGAGCTGGACGGTATGGCTCTTGAGGAGCTGGAGGTCGAGCTATTATCGGCTCTTGTGGTTTATTGATAGATTTTGGCATTGATACTTCTGGAGCGGGTGGCGGTGGTGGTGGTGGTGTTTGAGGCCTTGATGGAGTTTGGGATATAGGTGGCATTTGACTTGGCAGAACAGGACAAACACATTCCTTGCATCCACGGCGATTGGAGAAAATAATGCATGGTTCCACACAAAGATTAACATCAAGTAAAGGACATTCTGGATGAGGCTCAAAGTCTAAAAATTAACAAATATGTAAAATAACAAATTAGTTGAATGCTTACTTGGAATAATTGGAGGGTGTTGAGGTGGAGGAGGACAACTACAGAATGGACATCCTCTAACGTCATTTACCACTTGACAACGTGAAGTATCACAATTTGGAGGTGGAGGACAACGAACTCGAATGCAAGCCAATCGACATTCATTAATAGTAGGGAAATTGTTTCCATTTCCACCGCAACCTCCATATTCAAATTGTCGGCATTCATTGCTTTCTCCATCATAAGCAAAACGATGGAAAATCCCTGAACATTCGCCAATTTCAATTGGATGATCACAAATATTTTTGGCTGGAGTAATTTCTGAAAGTTTTTGTTTAGAAAAACGTGTAAGTAAAAAAAGCATTCAAGCTTTCCAAGCAGCAAAAATAAAATAAAAATGCAAAAAATTATCAAAAGAAAACCAAAGCAAGGAAAGATTTGAACTAAAAAAATATGCAAGCATTTACGCAAAGTTGTATTGAGAGCAGTTGTAGCAGAAGTTGGAGGAACTAATTCTGGACCTTTTTGTGGAACACAATGTTTTCGGCATTCACTAAGAGTAGCAAAGTTATTGCCATTTCCACCACAACCTCCATATTGGAATTGATGACATTCATTTGTGGATGGTTCAAAAGCATAACGCATAAATGAACCACTGCAATCTCCAGCATCAACGGCTGATTCACAAGGGTTGATCTCATCTGGAATGGGTTCGGGTTTGGCAACTAAAAAACAAAAAATATTAATCTGAGATTTACAAACTTTTATGTTTACCTTCGATGTGGCAAATACTCAAACATTCTTCCATGCTAGCAAAATTGTTACCATTTCCGCCGCAACCTGTGTAAGCAAAGCTAACACATTTACGTTTTTCATTATCCCATAACCAACGAACAAATTGACCACCACATGATCCTTCATCAACAGGATGTAAGCATCGATCAATGGGAAGTTCAGGAGTAACCACTGGAGGAAAAGTTCTAACTTCAACTCGTGGGGGCTCTTCAGGTTTAGGAGTCGTTGGTGGAGGAAGATTGGGCCAAACACGTTCGGGATTCTTGAAATCAATTGGTGGAGTTCTTGGTGCTTGAGTAGTTGTAGTTGTTGTAGGAGTGGTAGTGGTTGGAACTTCAGTTGTTGTGGTTGTAGAAGTTGCACGAGTAGTAGTGGTTGTAGGTCGTTCCGTAGTTGTCGTTGTAGTTGAAACTGGTCGAGTTTGTTTCTCTTCAACTAAAGGAACTTGAGGAGGTGGTGAATCACTGCTCGATTTAATAGCTCCACAAGTTTTTTCACAATCTTCAACTCGAGCAAAATTATTATCATTGCCTTCGCAACCACCATAAAAGAAATATTTGCATTCATTTAATTCTTTATTAAAATAAAATCTCAATTCATATCGATCGCATGGTCCACGTTCTTTGGGTAATTCACATGCAGCAGCTCCAACGCCAGAATGTAAAACTCCAACAACACTTTTCTCGTCATCGGGGCAACAAACTGATGAATGTTGAATAACATTGCATTTATAACCAGCTGGACATTCAGTTTTAGCACAATTTACTAATTGGTTTTGAGAAGTTCGAAGGGGTTCTTTTCCTTTATGACATTTTCCAGCTTCTTTAGTTGGAACACAGCGATGTTCACAAGCTGCTTGAGTGGGGTAATTATTGCCATTTCCGCCACAGCCAGTGTAAGAAAATTGTTGACAAGTTTGGGTGGATTCATCATAAAACCATCGAGGAATGGAAGATCGACATGGACCAGGTTCAGATCCGCCAACGCATTCATTTGTGCGTTGACTTGCGGCAGCAATAATTCCTAAAAATAAAAATTAGCAAGTATTTAAAAATATTTATTTTCTTACTTTCACAATCTGGTTTTTCTTCTCCTGCTTTAGTTCTTGAATTATCAATTTCAATTCCTTCAACATTAACGCAGAAGCATTCACTTCTATCTTGTTCGCATTGAAGTTGTTTGAATTCACCATTTGCTGAACATTCAGGAACAAATCCTCCTTTAATTAGACCTTGACCTCGAGCATCTCGTTGTCGTTGACATTCAGTTTTAGGGGTTTCATAAAATCCTGTCGTAGCTTCAGCAGGCGAAACTCCACCAGTAGCATAAGTAATTTCACCACTGGATTGTGGAACTTGAGTATCAGTTTCAACAACCTCTTCCCCACTGTCAACAAGCAAAGAACCAGCAGCTTCTGTAGGTTTTAATGTTGTTGGGCTATTAGCTGATTTAATACAAGAATCTTCACATTCTTCTTTATAACGGAAAAGTTTGGGTTCATTATCATCGTTTGCGCAATGTCCATATGGATATGAAACACATTCGCCGCCTCTCAAATAATATCGTAAAACAAATTGAGATCTCATTGGAGTTGCGCCATTTAAGGATGGGCAACGACCACGGAAAGGCTGTCTTCTACATGGATTAACATCATCTGAAAATTAAGTAAATTAAGAGCGGCTTTTAGAAGTTATTTAATTACTTGATATGGCACCTTGAATGAGGCAAAGCGATGCGACGACTATTGTCGCCAATCGCCAAATCATGTTTACACCTAAAAAAGAAAAAAACATTTATAAAAAATGTAAAGCTATTTTTATGGATAAGCAAACATTCAAATAAAAAAAAAACGCTTTTTGTCACGCCAAATCAAAAGAAGACGAAGAAAAAAAAACGATGAACTTTGAGTAGTTTCAACAAGTGTAATCAGACCGAATAAAAGGATATTGGAAGGTTTAACGCTTTGACCTAAAAAAGCATTGATGACGTATTTTCCGCTTTTCTTTTTGCAGGTGGTATAAGGAAGGATAAACATGAATGAAAAACTTTTTTAAAATATATTAAGAAAGACAGGAAACGCCTTAACACATTTCAACACTGGTTCATTTTACAAAATTTTGCTGGAATTTATTTATCTGATTGATAAAATTTTAAAAGCGATGAGTCAGTAAATAAAATAAAAAGATTTGGAATCATCGACTTTTTTTAAATCCAAAAACAAATTTCTTTGTATCTTTCTTTTTCTGCTCAGTGAAAACATAGGCACTTGACCTCAGATTTTCGTGACGCAAAAAAGAAAAACTTTTTAACTCTATCCACATTCATTCGGTGGATATATCCTTTAAAAAAGAAATCCATTTTCCGTTTTAAACTCATAAAAAAATTTTCAAACTTAACTTTAAAATCTGAAATTCAAAAACCATAAACAACAAATTAATGAAGTTCTTTTTTTCTCATATTTTTTTATCCGTCTTTAATTATCCAAAAAAACTTTCACTTTGAAAATGTATCTACTATAAAAAAAGTAGAAAATTTTAAAATAAAAATATTTTAAAATTTTCCACCTTTTTCTTTCTTCCTATTTTTTAACCTTTCCGGTGAATGCACAACTTTGGATAAGAAAAAAAGGATCTTAGAAAAAACGTATGATCAATCATTCTTCGGATATGCCTTTAAAAAAATAAGAAAAAGGAAAGGCAAAAACAAGAAAAAAAGCAACAATTTTTGCATAAAAAGTATATCGGCGACGTTCGAAGAAATAGAGACATTACAATTTTCACGTTTGTTACAGGTCGTTGCTCTTCTTTTTTTTATTCCTTAATAAAGAAAGGGTTCCATTTTGAAAAACGACAATTACTTCTGCAAAAGAAATAATAAAACATGTTTTGAAAATTTAAATATTATATGATGGATGATGCATGGGATTTTTAAATAAAATTTAGAGAAAAATGTAAGAAAATTATCTCATTTTTTAAAATCTAGTTTTTATGGTAAATATTTTTAAAACTCTTAATTCCAAAAGGTTCAAAAAAATCAAGGTAAAAATTGTTTGAAAAAGATTGATGTTTTAAAAAAAGATTCGGAATAAAAACTGAACGCTGTAAAAGTATAAAAAACAAAACAAAAAAAAACAATTCATTAGCGTAAGATTACAAAAAAAGAGACTTATCATCATCAAGAAATAAAAAAAGTATAATTTCTTCATGTCAAATTAAGGTTAAGAGGTTAGTCAAACAAAAACCATTCTTTTCTTTCAGTCTTTTGTAATATTTCGTCCTTGGAAAGACAAATTGAAAATAATTGGGGCTCATTTACACAAAAAAACAAGAGTTATAAAAAACAACTGTATTTTTTTTTCTCGAGGAGGTAAAGTAATAAAAGATTAGTAAAACTAAAAACTAACATAAGCTTTTGGTTTTTTAACATCTCCTTTGAATGCTATCCCCAAATATATTTTTTTAGATCAAGGCAAAAAGTTTTTGGGGGAGAATGCACACGAAAAAAAAGAAGAAAGAAGAGATAGAGGTCATGGCACCGATTACCGCGTTGTCATCAAAACCCAACAAAAAAAATGAAAGGAGAGAGAGGTGGCAAGATATGGGGTGAACGAGCGAGCGCCAGAGGAAGTATTAATGATGAATTGAAGAAGAGTTAAAAAGATTGGAGCAAAGAAAAAAAAGATGGTAGAAACCTAAAAATGAGAAAAAATAGGGGGAATCAAAAAATTTGACCGTGACCTACAAGGTGAAAAAAAGGAGGCCTGCCTACTGCGAAAACGTTATATCTCGCATCTCCCTTTAGGAATGGAATGAATTTATGGTGGATTATTGGTGAAGAAGACGACAGACGACAACGACGTGCCGTTCGGAGGAGAGAAGAGAGATGTATTAAATAAGATTTTTTATCTGGCCGTGAAAATCGAATTGGTGAATTAGACATAGTAAAAAACTGAAAGGATCAATAGACAACAAAAAAAAATGGGAGAAATTCTAGGGCAACTAACTCTCGCAGGAAAGGTGGCGAAAGTCAAACAAGGTCGTATCTTCCGGCGATGGAACGAGTTATGGTATGTATAGGAATATCACTTTCATAATCGATATGAATACAAATAAAATTTTTGTAACATAAACCACAGAAGAATTTTTTTTAATAATTTTGCAAAATAATTATAAAAAACTGGAAAAAATATTTACCGCGCTTTTGGCTTTATGAACTGCAAAATAAAAAATCAAAAAAAAGCATTATTAAAAAAATTTGCTGCAAAACTTATTTAGTAAAAGTTCATATATTTATCAAAAATTTTATTATTTATCAAAAAATGAAAACTTATATTGCCGTTGCTGCAACTTTAGAAATTAAAGTATCCCAGAAATTATTAGAAACTATTGCAGTTTTAGCAAACACTTTGCTTGAAAAGAAGCATGTTCACGTTAATTTGGTTAGTTTTAATTGTAATCCAAATTTGTTATTATTTCTCAGATTAATTATTTTTAGTTGGTAATTAATGATCAAACAAAATTATTAGCTCAATTTACTGGGCCTTGTAATGAAGACATAGTTAAACAAGCGCTAGAAAAGTAAGCTTTCGTAGAATTTTATATACTCATAAATCGCTTTATTATTAGGATACCTTCTTATGGCAATGCTGATCTCTCATCCCTTTCTACATATTTCGATCTAAATAATGAAAAAATGGAAGTTGGACATTGTTATATATTTTGTGATCAATCTCAATCCATTCCCCCAATCCTTTATTCACGCATTTCCTTTTCATTCGGTGTTTTCACTTCTCCGCAATTCTATCCCCGACATTATTCGAAACAAAATTGGGATTTATTTTCATCACCCAAAGATGCGGCAGGTTCAACCTTAACAGAATTTATAGATGAATGTTGCAAATCTTTAAAGCTTGTTACTAATTTGATAATTTCGATTAAAGAAAAATATGGATTTTCTGCTTCACCATTTCCTAGAATGCCACAGAAAAAGTTGTTTGAAGATTTGGAATGTTTATTTCCAGCTGGAGTAGCAACTGAAATGGAAATAGAAGATAAAGATTGTCCAACAGCAACAATGCAATTTTGTTCATTTTTGCCTGAAGCAACTTTACAAACTCTTCAATCAAGAGGATGCACATATTTTTTAAAACCTAGTAAGTCCTCTATTCTAGATAAACTTAAATATGAAGAGTTATTATTTTAGGCAATGATAATATTGATAAATTTTCTTACGTGGCAATCGCTAACCATCTAATTAATGCACACAAATTTGGCCTCTTTCGTCGCTCAGTTGGTGATTATTTCCTACTTCGACCTTATCGACAAACTCCTGAAGCCACAGATGTTTATCTTATGCTCGAATATATTCTTTCTACGTCCATTAAATTTTCTAAGGACACAGATGATTTACCAGTTCAAAAATTCCGCAAACATATCTTTTCCTACGACACCGCATACACATCTTTTGCAAATCAAGAATGCATGGATATGGCATTATCAAGAATCGGACGAATGATTAGACGAGAAGGTGATGATCATATAGTTAAACGTGAACTTATGTTAACAACGAGACATATGGCGGCATCTTGTCATCCTCAATTAGTTACAGCAATAACATCAATTTTAAATGATCGAATAAATGAAGTTAGCCCAAATTTGCAAAGATTATTTAAAACTTTGCTGAAAATGTTAGCCGAAGAAGGAGGATTGAAAAAAATGGTGGAATTTTTAGAAAAAGAAGTACCAAATTCTAAAATTAAATCAAAGCTTTATTGAAGAAGCAGACGACGATCAACCAGCAGGATAAGAAAGTAACCATCATCACAAAAGTTTCATTTATCATATTGTACTTCCCATTTATATTTATTGTTTCTTTATATCAATAGTACCGGGTACCTTTAATAAACACAAATTCATAAAAAAAAGTTACTCTACGTTTTAATGATCATCAATAAAAAAATAAATAAATGAAAGAAGCAAGCAAGACTCCCAAAAACAATTGGGGTTTCTTCATTTTGCTCGAATGACCCACTTTTTTGAATTTGGAATTTTTAAATTTAAAAAAAGTCGTTTGTCGAGAAAGAACACCTTCTTATTTTTTTTTGACGAGGATGGTGCGGCGCAATAAGAAAAGGGTCAATCTTCACTAAATAAAAAATAAATAACGGAAAAGAATTTTACGGTCAAACTTTTTTTTGGGGGAAGCAAGCATCAGAAACGAAGATGACCTTCAAAATTTTTTTGCTGACTTCGAATAAAAAAGAGATAAAATTTTTTTTTGCTAAACTCAAAATTAAAAAAATGGTAAATGGAAAGATTAAATAAAATTTAAATAAATGTCAAATCCTTTTATACGCATCTTTTCCAAGATCATAGAAACTATTTGTTGACGTAATACATCATTTTATTCATAATTTGCGTCATTTTCATAAAAAATAACATAAAGTCGAAATCGGATCTATCAAGATATCTTTTCTTTTTTTCTTTTTTTTAATATCTTTAATAAATATCATATGGTGCAGTTTGAATTATTACCGTGAAATAAAAATTACAAAAATCAAACAAAAGTTTTTACTATTTTTGTATAAATTAAATTACCTTACAATAGTTAAAAAAAAATTAATCGTAATTTAGTTTTGTCGGAACCAATATTTAAACGTTTTCATCATGATTACGAAAGAACCTTGTTTTCTTTTTTAAGTAAGTCTATTCAAAATGATTGCAAATAAACTTTAAAACTAAAGATACTTTTTTTCTTCAAAAAATGTTATTATTCATAAAGTTTTTGATTCATTTCTGTGTCCACACATTTGTTTGTTTTTTTATGACTACAAAAATAAGGTCAAAGGTTTGTTTTATTATTTCATAATTTCAACCTTTTTTTTAAAGAATATTATTCTTTTATTAGCCAGCAAAATATATGTCTAAAAAGAGAGGAGAATTTACAACGATATTTTTTGTTTTGTTTTCACGTAGGTAGTAGACAAAGTACAAACAACGGCAACAACAAAAAAACGCAAAAGCAGCCAGCTGCTAGGACTTTTTTGTCGCGCTTTTACAACAACAAAAAAAAAACACATCTTTCAATTTGATAAAAAAAAAGGATTAAACTGTTTTACTACTTTTGTTGCGACTTGTTTTGGCTACTAAATATTTACTCGTCTTGATTCATTATCTTCAGACAACCTTTATATTGCCAATTTATTATTTTTCCGAATTGCGAAATAATTTTCTTTCCTCCACCTCCGAACGATGGACAAAGAGCGTCGCTAAACTCTTGCGAAATTTTAGCAAATAAAGTCTATGTCAAACAAGAAGAAAAGTCTCACATCAGTTTGCTCAACTACAAAAAAAAGTTTTGAGCAGCTTCAACAAAAAAAAAACTTACTTTTAAATAAATATAATGAACCAACTTTTACATCTTTTTGATAATGGAAACTTCCCTTGCGAGAATCCATTATTTATCAAAATTCAACCAAATAGTACCATTTCGGAAGTGATAACTCCATGTTTTGCATTTGTTTTTCTTCCATCAATTTTGGCAATATTTTCAATTTTATGTTTATCTTTTTTAATTTTTTATGGTTTTGTTATTTTATCTCCAAAGCTTGCCATCACAAAATTATTATTAACTAAAGCAACATTTTCTGGAATCATTTTATTTTCAAGTTTAATTCGATTAATTTTATTGTTTTTTGAATCAACTTTAATTGCTGAAACAATTATTGGAAGAACAGCAATTTTTGTGATTTCTGTAAGTTTTATATTTCGTGATGTACGAAAATAAAAATATAAGTATTTATAGGTAACATCATTTGCTTCTTACATTCGATGTTGGCACAGTGGAATTCCAAGTTCCATATGGCTTCATTTAATTTATTTTTTACGTTTCATTATTATCATTCCTCAAATTATTGTGATTACGAGTTTGGCAAAGGTAATATTTTGGCCACCTTTTTTATAAATAAAGTTAGTAATCTTTCAGTCTGATTTTGCTTCATTTGTTCTTTTTGGGCTTGAAGCCATTTCAGTATTCTTCCTAATTATTTTATTTTGTTTCGTTGATAAATTTGATGGAAATTATGAAAACTTTTCTAATCAAAAAGTGAGTTAGCAACTAACTATCTAAACTCATCTAATAAGGTGCATCACTTCCAGCCAGTGGATCCAGATCGAACTCGTTCATCTCTTGCTCGATCAGTGTTTGCTCATGCCGGACATTTAATGTCTAAAGGTTATAAAGGCACAATAGATTATGATACTTTTTGGTCTCTTGATCCAAGAAATCAACCTGAACATCTTTTAACAAAATATGAAAAATATTTTAAAGCAACAAAAATCACGAACGAAAAAAGTTCATTAATTCCATGGCTTTTAATCATTCTTATGAAATGTGATTGGCTTCGAATTTCTGCAAGTGTTATTCTAAGTATTATTTTTTCATTATTTCTTATCACTGATCCATTATTTTTGCAAGCTATAATTATTTCAAATGAAAATCGCTATCCTCTATGGGTTGGTTTCACTTTAATTGCGATGATGCTTATTCTTACTTGCATTCGATTTATAATAAACGCCAGAGCAGATTTTTATGGGGCAAATGTTTTTATGAATGTTCAAACAATTTTGGTGAATGCAATGTATAGAAAAATGTTGAAATTATCCGCTCATGCAAGAACTAAATATTCTGGTGGTCAAATAGTTAATTTACTTGCAACAGATATAAATATGATTCGAGCTGTTATCGATACAACTCCAATGTTTTTGAATAGCTCTCTCACGGTAAGAAATTATTCAACTAATAATAACCTTTTAAAGCCCAATGAAAAGTTTAACGATAGTCAAAAAAATTACTGTTAATTTTAGTTAATTATTTGCCTCGTGGGTTTATATTTCGTTATTGGTATCAACGTTTTTTATGGCCTTGCTGTTATTATCTTTTTCTTACCCATAAATAAATATTGTTTTAAAATCGAATCAAGCCTTCAAGTAAGTATTCTATTTGATTGCATTTTAGAAAATCTAATTTTGCCGTTTTTTGTAGAAAAGACAAATGAAATTAAAAGATGATCGACTTAAACTTATGACAGATATTTTTTCTGGTATCAAAGTTTTAAAACTTTATGCTTGGGAAGAATCTATGAGAGCCTTGGTTTGCGAAAATCGAACAAATGAAGTTCACCTTATTAAACTAAAGCTTTATTGCAATTCTTTGATTGGGATTGCTTTCAATGCTTATCCAATTCTTGCAACCATTGCTTCTCTCACTGGTTATGTAATAATTCAAAAGAATTCATTGACACCAGAAGTCGCATTTTTATCTTTGATGTTTTTTCAATTAATGAGATTTTCGGTTTATGCCATTCCTGCTTTAATTCAACAAAATATAAATGCAAAAATTAGCTTTGATCGGGTTCAAGAATTTTTGCTAGAACCTGAAGTACCAGAAATCGTTAACACTTTGGTCCCATCAAACGAAAATAACGTTGTTGAATTTCAAGAAGCAGTTTTCTCATGGGCTCCAATTGATACCATTGAAAATGAAATCCCACCAGTGTTAAAATCCCTTACATTTGAAATTCGAGAAGGTGAATTAATTGGTATTGTTGGAAGAGTTGGCGTAGGCAAATCATCCCTACTCTCTTCTATTTGTGGAGAACTTTATCAAACTTCTGGTTTATTTTATCGTAAAACACCCATTTCAATTGCATATGTTCCACAAGAAGCATGGATTCAAAATCTTTCTTTGAGAGATAATATACTTTTTGGAAAAACCTATGATGAAACATTTTATAAACAAACCATTGAAGTTTGTGCTTTGAAAGATGATTTGAAAATGTTTGCCGCTGGTGATGCAACAGAAATTGGTGAACGAGGATTAAATCTTTCAGGCGGACAAAAAGCTAGGGTGGCTCTCGCTCGAGCAGTTTATCAAAATTCAGATTTATATATTATGGATGATACTCTAAGCGCTGTTGATAGCCACGTTGGAGCACATATATTTCAAAATGTTATTGGAAATGATGGAATTTTAAAAAATAAAACCCGGATATTTGCTTTGAATTCCATTCACTTCCTCGCAAAATGTGATAGAATTATTGTTTTAAAAGGTAACTTTTACGATCAAAAAATAGTTTTAAATGTTAATTTATTTTAGAAGGAAATATTGTTGATATTGGAACATATGTCGAGTTATTAGCTCGTGAAAACGAAACTTTTAATGATTTGGTTCGAGAGTTGGCCAGCAAATCCAAGGAACAGGCAGAAGTCGATGAAGCGATCGCTGAAGAGGAAGACGACGTTTTGAATGAACTCGTTGGAGTTGCTCAACGACTAATGAGAACTCGAACCACCAGCGTTTGCAGCAAAGATGGCGAACAACCTCAAACAGATATAGGAAGATTAGTGGAAGAGGTTGCAGTTGGCAAAGTTTCATATAAAATGTATTTAAGCTACATCAAAGCTTTTGGTGTTGGTTTAGCTTTGCTATATGTTTTTACTTTATTTTTTGTTCGAACTATTCTTGAAAGTTCAAGCCAAATTTGGATGGCAAAATGGTCATCGTCAAGCTCAACACATGAAACTGGCTTTAGCAATACTGAAAGTTTGGGGATTTATGGAATTTTTAGTGTTTCAAGTTGCATCGTTATTGGAATTGCTTCTTGTATTATTGCATTTGGAGCTTATAAAGCTAGCACCAAACTATATGATGACCTCTTTTATTCCCTTCTTCGTTCACCCATGGCTTTCTTTGATCAAACTCCAATGGGAAGAATTATGAATCGAGTGAGTAATGATATTGAATCCATTGATTTTGTGGTTCCACAAAAAATAAGTTTCATAGCTAAAATTATTGCCGACATTGTTTTTTACACTGCGAGTGCTACTTATGTCATGTCTCAATTGGGGCTTTTGATAATTCCAGGTGTTGTTCTTTCTGTTGTGGTCGTTGTGAGTTCGAATTAATACAAAAAAATGAAAATATGAAGAAATGATTTTTAGCGGTTTTATACTTTTACTTCTGTTCAAATCCGTCGACTTACATCAAAATCATGGTCATGTGTTACTTCTCAGGCACAAGAATCATACGTGGGTGTTACAAACATTCGAGTTTATGGCGCTCAAAGTGAATTCAGCCAACAAATGGTTGAAAAACAAACAATTACATCCGAATCAAAGCTTTGCGAAATTGTTTCAAATGCGTGAGTTTACATAAAAATACAGATTGAAAAATATTTATTTTTTAAGATGGATTCAAGTTAATATGGATATTATTACAGCCATATTTTCTTCTTTATTCACTGTCGGTGCTATATATTTAGGCCATGTTGGTACTTTGAGTGCTGGAGAAGTGGCTTTGGTAGCATCGACTGGAACCATGTTGAGAGGTTTGATTGGTACTATTGCAAGTCGAATGAATGGTTTAGAAGTATGCATAGTTGCTATAGAAAGAGTTCATGAGTATGTAGAAAACGAACAGGAAGCTGAATGGATTTCTTCTTTTCCGCCGCCAAAAAATTGGCCAACAATAGGAAACATAATCTTCAAAGATTTATCCCTTCGTTATCGACCAACGACGCCATTGGTATTAAAAAATTTAAATTTAGAAATTAAGGCGGGTGAAAAAGTTGGAATTGTTGGAAGAACGGGTGCTGGAAAAACTTCACTCACGATGGCATTATTTCGAATGATTGAACCTGCAAATGGAACCATTTATATTGATAATATTGATTACCGAACTTTGGGATTGCATGAACTTCGAAAAGCTTTAACCATAATTCCTCAAGATCCAGTTTTATTTTGTGGAAATCTTCGAATCAATTTAGATCCATTTAATGAATTAGAAGATTCCATACTTTGGGAAGCAATAGAAAAAGCACATTTAAAAAAATTTGTTGAAGAATTTCCATTAAAATTAAATCATGAAATCAGTGAAGGTGGTGGAAATCTTTCAGTTGGTCAGCGTCAACTTGTGTGTTTAGCGAGAGCAATATTAAGAAAGAAAACTAAAATATTGGTTTTGGATGAAGCCACAGCTGCGGTGGATTTGGAAACAGATCAGCTAATTCAAGATTCAATTAGAAGCCAATTTAATCAATGCACCATTCTAACCATAGCTCATCGATTAAATACTATAATGGATTATGATAAAGTTTTAGTTATGGATGCTGGAGAAATAAAAGAATATGATTCTCCAACAAAATTATTAGAAAATAAAAATGGTTTATTTTATTCTTTAGCCATTCAAGCTAAAGTTATTTAACATTGGTTGTTGAAGCTTTGAGAAAAGTAAATTACTTATTTGTTTGTTATGTTTACTACTTTGATTTTAAAATAAACTTTTTTTAAGTTTTATAAGTATTATTTAAAAAAATAAATCTCATTTTTAAGAATAACTCAAATGTTGTTAAAAAGTATCCTGTTACTTTGTATCAAATTTTTAAAGCTTTTGAAATTGTTGTTATTGAATCATCATTGTGACATTTAAACTGAAAGTGAAAGATAACAAAGCAAACAATCGTTTTTAGTTTCCACCTCTCCGTTACTTTTCTTATCAGCGCAAAAAATAGTTTGTTTTAATGATTGATTATTTTCTTTAATGAAACTTTGCTGTTGCAGAAAGTCTTTCCCCATACTATTTTTTATACAAGATTGCGTCAACTATGACTTCAATATTATCATTTTTCGATAATTTTTCAATATGCAATTCACCACTCTTTGTTCCAATAAATCCAAATAGTACCATTTTGGAAGTGATAACTCCTTGTTTTGCATTTGTTTTTCTTCCAACAATTTTGGCAATATTTTCAATTTTATGTTTATCTTTTTTAATTTTTTATGGTTTTGTTATTTTATCTCCAAAGCTTGCCATCACAAAATTATTATTAACTAAAGCAACATTTTCTGGAATCATTTTATTTTCAAGTTTAATTCGATTAATTTTATTGTTTTTTGAATCAACTTTAATTGCTGAAACAATTATTGGAAGAACAGCAATTTTTGTGATTTCTGTAAGTTTTATATTTCGTGATGTACGAAAATAAAAATATAAGTATTTATAGGTAACATCATTTGCTTCTTACATTCGATGTTGGCACAGTGGAATTCCAAGTTCCATATGGCTTCATTTAATTTATTTTTTACGTTTCCTAACTATGATCCCGGAAGGTATTGTTGTGCTTAATGCAGCTAAAGCAAGTTTTAAAAAAATACTTTAAAAAATAACTCAAAATAGTTTTTCAGTTTACTTTCGCATCTTTAATTTTTCTCGGTACCGAAACTATTTTTACATTTTTCCTTATTATTTTATTTTGTTTCGTTGACAAATTTGATGAAAGTTATGAAAATTTTTCCAATCAAAAAGTAAGCTTCCAGATTTATCAAGCTTTACATTGCTTTTCAATTATTTCAGCTAGTCGATCCAGATCGAACTCGTTCATCTCTTGCTCGAGCCGTGTTTGCTCATGCAGGACATTTAATGTCTAAAGGTTATAAAGGAACGATCGATTATGATACTTTTTGGTCTCTCGATCCTCGAAATCAACCAGAAAGATTATTGACTCTTTTTAAAAAATACCATTCTAAAACTGATACATCAAAAAAATCTTTCATTCCATGGTTGTTTATCGTCCTTTTAAAATGCACATGGCTTCCAGTTTCTGCTGGAGTAATCCTTTATGGCATTCTAGCATTAATAACAGCTGCAGATCCATTATTATTAAAATTTATTATTAATTCCGCTGAAAATCATTACCCTCTTTGGTATGGGTTTACACTCGTTATTGGAGCTTTTTTAATTACTTGTGCAAAATCAACTTCAATGTCAAGAGGTAATTTTTATGGATCCCTTGGTTATTTAGATATTCAATCAATACTGATGAATGTCATATATCGAAAAATGTTAAAGATTTCTGCAAGTTCACGTATAAAATTTTCGGCGGGTGAAGTTATAAATTTGATGTCAACAGATGTTGAGAGAATTAGAGCATTTTGGCTACATTTGCTTGAATTTACATATGCCCCACTTATGGTAAGCTTTTAATTTGACATATAAAATTATTGAAAAGCATTTACGATTAAAAATAAAAGATAGAGACGATCGAAACAAAAAAAATATGATTTTGAGTTTTTCATAATTCTTAAGACAAACATTTTTTGAACATCAAATTTTTCTGTTTTTATTAGCTATCTTCTTTCTTGTTTCTTTGTTACATTAAAAAATTTGTTATTTTAGCTAATAATTTGTCTTGTTGGTCTCTCGTTGACCATCGGCATCAACCTGTTGTATGGCCTTGCAGTCCTATTGTCTTTTTTGCCACTCAACAGCCTTCTCGTAAAACTTGCAACGAAATTTGAAGTAAGACTTTTTTACAAAAGCATAATCTTTTATAAAAAAAATTATTAAAAAAACAATCAATTTTAGCAACGCCAAATGGAATACAAAGATGCTAGATTAAAATTAATGGCAGATGTCCTGTCGGGTGTTAAAATTATTAAACTTTATGCTTGGGAAGAATCCATGCGCTCAAGAATTGCTGAAATACGAACCAAAGAAGTTACCGAATTAAAATATGCAATTATTTGTTTCGCTCTCATGGAAATTTCATTTAATGCTTGTCCAATTTTGGCCACGATCTTATCTTTTTTTGGCTACATAGTTATTCAAGGACATTCATTAACACCCGAAGTTGCTTTCTTGTCATTAATGCTTTTTAATTTAATGCGATTTTCTGTTGTACGTATTCCTGGATTAATTCAAGAAGCTATTAACGCTAGAATTAGTTTAAATCGAGTTCAAAATTTTTTAAGTGAAGCTGAAATGCCAGAAATGGTAAATACCTTATCGCCGTCAAGTGAAAATACAGTAGTAGAACTCAACGATTCAAGCTTTTCATGGAGCCCTCTCAACCATAATGAATTTCAAATCCCACCAGTGTTAAAATCCCTTACATTTGAAATTCGAGAAGGTGAATTAATTGGTATTGTTGGAAGAGTTGGCGCAGGCAAATCATCCCTACTCTCATCCATTTGTGGAGAACTTTATCAAACTTCTGGTTTATTTTATCGCAAAACACCCATTTCAATTGCATATGTTCCACAAGAAGCATGGATTCAAAATCTTTCTTTGAGAGATAATATACTTTTTGGAAAAACCTATGATGAAACATTTTATAAACAAACCATTGAAGTTTGTGCTTTGAAAGATGATTTGAAAATGTTTGCCGCTGGTGATGCAACAGAAATTGGTGAACGAGGATTAAATCTTTCAGGCGGACAAAAAGCTAGGGTGGCTCTCGCTCGAGCAGTTTATCAAAATTCAGATTTATATATTATGGATGATACTCTCAGCGCTGTGGATAGTCATGTTGGAGCACATATATTTCAAAATGTTATTGGAAATGATGGAATTTTAAAAAATAAAACCCGGATATTTGCTTTGAATTCCATTCACTTCCTCGCAAAATGTGATAGAATCATTGTTTTAAAAGGTAACTTTTACGATAAAAAAATAGTTTTAAATGTTAATTTATTTTAGAAGGAAATATTGTTGATATTGGAACATATGTCGAGTTATTAGCTCGTGAAACCGAAACTTTTAATGATTTGGTTCGAGAATTCGCTATAAAAGCAGAAAAACAAGCGGACCAAGATGAAGTAATTGCCGAAGAGGAAGATGATGTTCTTAATGAACTAGTCGGCTCAATTCAAATGCGCCAATACATTAAAAGTGTTAGCACTTGCAGCAATGAAGTTCCTCCATCTCCTCTTCGGCAAAGAAGGATGTCTTCATTTTCAGAAGAATCTACCCCAACAGTACCATTTTATCGCTCAACATCTCATCCACCTCCTGAGCAAATTGCACGTTTAATTCAAGAAGAAGAAATAATGCGAGTAAAAGTTTCAACCAAAATGTATTTGAATTACATTAAAGCTTTCGGCATTGGTGTGGCTTTAATTTATTTTATGTCACTGTTTGTTGTTCGAACTTCACTTGAAAGTTTTCGTCAAGTATGGATGGCAAAATGGTCCTCAAATTTTGGAAACAGCACTCAACAAAGCAATATAGAAAACTTAGAAGTTTATGGCCTTTTTGGAATTTTAAGTTGCCTCGTTTCGGGTAGCACAGCAGTGATGGTTGCGTTTGGAGCTTTTCGAGCAAGCAAAAAAATTCATGATAATTTACTTTTTTCATTACTTCGTTCACCCATGACTTTCTTTGACACCACACCGTTGGGAAGAATTTTGAATCGATTAAGTAAAGATATTGAAAAAGTGGATAATGAAATTCCACAAAAAATTAATTATACAACAATTTTATTAGCTGAAGGCGCATTTTATACTGTTAGCGCTTTATATATAATCCCTGAATTTGGAATTATTGCTATTCCTGCCATCATTCTTATCATCTTTGTTGTAGTAAGTTTGGAACAACAAAAAATTGGTTTTAAGTGTGGTATTTTTTTAGCGATATTATACTTTCACATCTGTACAAATTCGTCGACTTGGTTCAAAAGCATATTCATCTGTAATTTCTCATACACAAGATTCGTACATTGGGATAAACACCCTTCGAGTTTTTAATGTTCAAGATAAATTTATTCAACAAATGATAGAAAAAGGCACATACTGGCTTGAATCTAATTTGGCTGATAAAACTACTAATAGGCAAGCACCTTCTTCCATTTGTTAAAGAAGTTAATATTCCATTTAGATGGATCCAATTTCGAATGGATACACTAACATCCATATTTGCATTGATTCTTACTACCACTGCTATTTATTTTGGACATAAAGGTGTATTATCAGCAGGTTCCGTAGCATTGGTAGCTTCAACAGGGACAATGTTAACGGGTTTATTAGCTGAAATTGCTCGAACATTTAAAGATATGGAAATGAGTATCGTTGCAGTTGAAAGGGTTCAAGAATATGTTGACAATGAGCATGAAGCAGAATGGACTTCATCCATTCCACCATCAGCTTCATGGCCATCAAATGGATTTATTAAATTTAAAAACTTTTCACTTCGATATCGACCAACCACGCCATTGATATTAAAAAATTTAAATTTAGAAATTAAAGCGGGAGAAAAGGTTGGAATTGTTGGAAGAACGGGTGCAGGAAAAACTTCACTCACGATGGCATTATTTCGAATGATTGAACCTGCAAATGGAACCATTTATATTGATAATATTGATTATCGAACTTTGGGATTGCATGAACTTCGAAAAGCTTTAACTATAATTCCACAAGATCCAGTTTTATTTTGTGGAAATCTTCGAATTAATTTAGATCCATTTAATGAATTAGAAGATTCCATACTTTGGGAAGCAATAGAAAAAGCACATTTAAAAAAATTTGTTGAAGAGTTTCCATTAAAATTAAATCATGAAATCAGCGAAGGTGGTGGAAATCTTTCCGTTGGTCAACGTCAACTTGTGTGTTTAGCGAGAGCAATATTAAGAAAGAAAACTAAAATATTGGTTTTGGATGAAGCCACAGCTGCGGTGGATTTGGAAACAGATCAGCTAATTCAAGATTCAATTAGAAGCCAATTTAATCAATGCACCATTCTAACCATAGCTCATCGATTAAATACTATAATGGATTATGATAAAGTTTTAGTTATGGATGCTGGAGAAATAAAAGAATATGATTCTCCAACAAAATTATTAGAAAATAAAAATGGTTTATTTTATTCTTTAGCTGCTCAAGCTAAAGTTATTTAAGAAAAATGTGATTGTAGAAGTTTCGAAAGTTCATTTTTTGTTTGTTCTGTTTTATGTTAACTTTTAGATAATAAAATAATCAATTTTTAATTTAAAAATTTCAGTATTTTAATTTTATTGCAGAACTAAAAAAATTACAGCTTTAACTATTATTAGTACCGATACTAGGCATGGCTCAGAGCTTGGGCTCATGCATAATTTTAAATTTGAAAACGATATAGTTTTTCTTTAATTCTTCGACGTATCCTCTTTCCTTCATTTTTATTCTCTTATCTTCCCTATATGAAAAAGCGAATTTGTAGAGAAGCACGGCACACGAAGATATAATAAGATTTAAAAGAAAAATAATGCGACTTTATCTGAAAAATGATAATAAAAAAACACATTTTTTTTCTTCATAAAATCAGATTATCGGTACATCAAGGGTAAATCCAAATTAAAAAAATTTAAAAAAAAGCTCGAGGATTGAAAAAAAATTCATTGCCAAAGTAACAGATTTTTTTTATCGCATAAATAAAGTAAATGAATTATTTCTTACAGCGTTTTTAAAAGCCAATTTGAAGGCTTCGTCCGCTTCAGAATTAAATTTTAATGTTATATGTACATCTGTACAATCAATAAACAATTTCGTTAAAGCTGCTTTTATTTTTATTAGCTGGATTACCGTAGCTCTAATCATTGGAGTCCAATTGGCTTGAATGATAAATTTTCTCGTTAGTAATTTTTTATTTATTTTTATTGTATCTTAAAGCACTCTATTATTAACACTACAAACGAAGTGAAATTACATTATTTTTTAAAGTGAAAATTTACGATAGATTGCTTACTAAAAAGTTATCCTACCCAAATTTTACTATTTGCTTACAATTTTTTCACATTTAATTATTCACTTTTGGTGTTTCTATATTTGAATTTTCCGTTCTAACTGCATCTTTTGAGATAATCATTTTTGGAGTCCGTGTTGAACTTGAGATAGTATGAATTGAATCTTGACGAAGGTGTAATTTTCTTCGAATGAAAACATTATATGGTTTAACAAAATATAACACACTCAAAGAATTAAAAATAATATCAAATCCTGCAAGACTAATGCATAAATTTGCTATGATGCTACCGTATTTCAGCTGAAGCACATAAACGCCCACGAATGCAGCAATTGGAACAAAAAGAAAGAGGATGCTCACAAATAATTGAACCGTCAAAGCTCTGAAAATAAAATAAATATTCAAAAGAATTTTCACGAGTAATAAGAGTTTGAGCAAATAGAAAAAGAGAAGTGCGTGTAAAACTTCAAAAAAAAATATTGAGTAAATTCTTTTTAACAAAATCTTAAATCTTTTGTGTTGTGAAAAAAAAGCTTAAAAAATGATTGAATCATTTTTTGTTTTATTTGTTTTTACAGTATCATTTAAGAAACACGCGACTTACTAAATTTTGATTGCTGAAAAGCTTTTAAATAGCAAAAATAGACTTACTTATAAAGCATTCGATGAACTTTAAAAGTATTTTTACTTAAAAAGTTTTCAGTTTTTTTCATTCGAGAAATAAATATAAAATGCATAAATAAAAATGCGAGGGGTAGCAAGATCATTGCAGCTACTCCATCAATTATGAGAATATCGATCCATTGAGTCATCATTTTCGGATGATATCCAGCTGCATTTGGTTGTACGTGGAACACTTGAGCTAATATTGGAACGTCGGAAATAAAAGCTGCTTGAACTAATGGGACTGGATGAACCTCTTTGTAAATTGGAACTAAAACTGATTGGTTTTAAAAAACTGAAAATTATGAAGATTTTTAAAATAAGAAAATCTTTTATTTTCTTACAAACCCAAAACTTACTTAAAAATAAAAATAGAAAAAATATAAACACCATAAAATTACTAACAAATAAAACTTTTTTATTAGTGAAATACCATTTAATTATTCCATCTAAAAATGTCATTCCAATTCGATGTGCGAATGAAATAAATAAAGCATGAATTCCAGCAATGATAATAGCAATGGAACCAGCCCAAAAATGATATAAATAATTTTGTCCCAAATCAAAAAAACTATTTATATATGCCAAAGGTAAAGGCCATAAAAATATTGGTTCAAAAATAAATGCAGCAAAATCAAATAAAAAGTCGCAACTTAAAAGATAAATTAAAAAATATTTATAATAGCCCATTTCTTTTGTTGATTGGGTTAAAATAATATAAATGGTAAATGGATAAATAAAACATGTAATTGTAAAAAGAGATGTAAAAAAACAGCGAATATAAAATTGAAATCTTGGATGATATATGTCATCGAGCTCCAAATCCTTCCATGGTTCTAAAGATGGCAAAGGCATTGAATCTGATGTGAGTCAATCTAGTCTTAAGACTCTAAGATTTAACAATAAAAATAACTTTTATTTTTAAATAAATTTTTTGTCATTCCCACTTACACAATTATTACATATAAAGTTTAAAGTTCATTGAACTGAATTGAAAAATATTTTATTTATTTAATTTTTTCATGTGCTTTTTTTGTTACTTGCGTGTCTCTGTTGTTTTTTAAAGAAAAAATTAATTTGAGTCGAGAAATTTTAGTTTTGGGAAAAAATAGTGTGAGATAATATTAATCGAAAGGTAGCAATGCAACAATAAAAAATTTTTTTAATAAAAAGGTTAAAGGTTATTTAACCCTAAAATAGAGTCTAAGAATGCAGCTGTTTTTGATTAATACAATTTTTTGTCAAAAATAAGCTTCATTGAAGCTATGAAAAAATATCCAACGCCAACGCAAACAAATGTATTTTTAATTTTTAATTTTTCACAAGTTGATGCCATCTTTATATAAAAACACATGGCGTATGCTAACAATCAGAGCATGAATTAAATTTTTATTTTTTTTTGTTTTAAATTAAAAAATATTTTTATGCCTTTCTCAATGACCCAACCAAAAATGTGATAATGATGAAGCATAATAACACCTCGTTCCCTTACAGTACAAAATGAAAGTTTGTTCTCAGAGACTATGGGAAAGTTTTTTGGATTTAAAAAAAAATATTTTTCCCCGAAAGTCATGAAATCAAAACACAAAAAATTCTTTTTTTCATACGTGACTGCTAACAAGCGCTTTTTTTGTTAGACAAATAATTTTTTTAACGCTGTGAAGCAATTATGTATTATCATGGACGAATGATATCATTATTGGATTTTTATTATTTGTATCTTTAGTTAATTCTGTACCCGAAACAAAAGGCGTAATTGTAAAGTTATGTCAAAATGAAAAATTTAATCATGACACTTTACAAAATTAACCAAATAATTATTCCAAAAAAGTATTTAATTATTTTTTTAAGTCCTCTACCGTAGTAGTAACTTTTATATCATATTCTTAATTTTTCTTTTCTTTTTTTTTGTTTGATTTTTATTTTTCCCTGATCTTTGCCGAATTTTGTATGCGCGTGCGTGTATTTACGTAATCAAAGAAAGAAAAATGTGGTAACAAAACATTGTTTGTAAAAGATTGGTTTTTTCTTGATCAAACTCAAAGCCATTGTTATTAGTGCACAAGATTACTATGTAAAAAAACAAAAGGCTGTTCAGGAAAAAACTTTTAGACGGTTGAAGAGATTAAATTTTAATTGATTTGGCTTTTAGACGGCTAATGAGATTAAATTTTTTTTATTGATTTCAATAAATTATTTTATATGTTACACTGAAACAAACAGCCGCAGCACCGTCTTCGATTGTTATTACCCAACTTCTTTACCAACTATTTAATATTGAAAAATTTTTTTAAAAATGTTAAAAATTAAAAATTTTGTTTTATTCTTGATTAGATAAGATGTAAAAGCAACTCGTATATTCGCAAGATTTTTGATGTAAAAAATGTTTTGGTGTAAATTGAAAAAAATAATAATTATAAGGTCAATTACAAAATAAAATTTTTAGTTTTTTTTTCCAATTTTCTATTGTTTTCTGAAACAAAGCATGTTTGAAAAAAGGTATTTTAAGCAAAAAATTTAAATATAACTAATTGTCGGACCAAAAATTTTTTTACTGTTAAAAATCGAAGACGGTGCTGCGGCTGTTTGTTTCAGTGTAACATATAAAATAATTTATTGAAATCAATAAAAAAAATTTAATCTCATTAGCCGTCTAAAAGCCAAATCAATTAAAATTTAATCTCTTCAACCGTCTAAAAGTTTTTTCCTGAACAGCCTTTTGTTTTTTTACATAGTAATCTTGTGCACTAATCTCTTGAGCCGTCTGCAACAATAATTACTAGAAACTCCGCTGCCTCCGGTCGGCGATCTTACTTGTTTTATTGAAAAATACAAAATTGCCACTCGTATTAATGCCTATGTTTTAATAATTACTTTTCCAAAAAGTTATTGTATTGACTTTTATAAAAATTAAAACTTTTCCCGAACAATCTTATCACTCGTGTCTATTTTAATCACTTAATTTTCAATAATGAGATCCTAAAAATTGAAACATGTGTAAGCCTTTAAAACTTTTTTTTTGCACGAATCAAAATAAACAATGAACTGAACCATTAAAAAAAATTTATACCAGCTTGTGAAAAATTCGCAAAAAGTTAAGGTTATAGTCATCGAGCAAGCTTACAATAGTTAAATCACTTAATTTGCGCAGCAAGCAAACCCATGTTTTGCTGATTTTTTATGTATATGAAAATTACCCAAATCATTTCATCGCGCTTGGAAAACAAAATATAGTTTCATTCTAATTTATGCAAATTTTTTAGGTGAATTTCCTATTTTAATATAAAAGATTTCAAGATAAGATACAAAAAAACAGAGAGAAAAAGAATAATAATATGTATGGGAAATAGCGAAGCCTAGTAGCCCTGGAACTGCGACAAAAAGTAATCGAAAACGAACGAACAATAAAAATTAATAAGAAGGAAATATTCAAGTTACTTTTCGATTAAACTCACCGAAAATAATAAAAAAAGTTCCCTATGTTTATTCTTTTCATAAACTAAACGTCAGCGTACTTTTAATTAAATTTTGCGTTTAGAATACCTAAAAGTTTTGTATGCTAATCCAATTAAATTTAGAAAAAAAAATATACGATCCAAAAGCTTAGTTAAAAAAAATTTCATTGAAAATCGTTAAAAATAATTTCGCTTTAATTTCATAATAAAGAAACTTAATATTCATAAAAAAAGTAAAATTTGTGAATATTTTATTAAAAATTTGCATATTTTCTAATGAAAACATTATTAAAAATCATAAAAAATTATTTGGATATAATTGTCTCAATTCAATTAAAACAATTTATTAAAAAAAATTGTGGGGATTCGAACATATGACAGAAATATCCTAACATCACCGCCTTCAACGCCTACGCCACACAGCAAATGTATAATAAGGAACTTTAGCCAATGATATTTTTACTCTAAATCAAAATATTTAAATTTCCATAGCGGCATACATCTATTTTTATGTGATGTTTTTTAAAGTTAGCTTACTCATAGAGGTAATTGAGGGTGGAGAAAACGATTTTTATAGCCAGAATATGCGTTAACTTTGCTGCAACGCTCAGCGGGACATTGTGAACTTTTAAAATGTTGTGATTAAGCACTTTTTTTCTATACTTCCTTCTATTTTTTTTAAAAATTCGTCAATGCGACGAAAAATTGACCCTAAAGAGCCCTCTAATATCAACATAATTACACGAAATAAAAAAAATCATAAATTTCGGTTAGCAGATCGGGCGTTCTCATTGCTAAAACAGCCGCACCCCTCGCTTCGCTCGGGGTGCGGCGGGATAACTTCTTTTTTTTTGACAAAAAATTTAAGTGTAAGCTGTAAAGTACACAAAATAGTTTTAACAGTAAATAAATACTACAAAAAAAATCTTTTTTTTTTGTGAAAAAAAAGGGTTAAATTTCAGTTGCGCGTAATTTTTTTTAAGTGCGAAATTGGAAAATTGCTTTTGAAAAAAATCAGAGGAGATTTTTTCTTCTCAAAAGTCAACAATGAGCAAACATAGGAAGTAAGTAAGTAAGTATGTATATTACAGTATTAATGGCACAGACATAAATGTGCATGAAGTATGAAGTTGTAGACAATGTTTACCTTTTGATGACGAAAAAATTGCGTGGGCATCTTTACTTCCTGACTTTTTTTCACGTCAAAAATCAAAATACACTCTTTTTTATGCGCAGAAAATGAAAAGTAAATGAAACATTTGAGCGATTATAAAAAAATAAAATATTTTTAAAAGATCAGATATTCTTAATTTTTAGAAGTTTCAAAAGCAAAATGAATAATATTATAAAAGATGGATTTCCATCGTTAATTAAAGCATTAAATTGGAAGTAAAATTTATTTAATTTTTTAGCTTTTTTGTTTGCTGAATCAAAGTTCTCAAGTCGCCGTAAACCAAAGCTCGCTCAATTGGATCAAAATGTTTATCTTGCAAAAATTTTCAACTTATCCATCAGAATAAAAGTTAAAACTTTCAGTTTTGCCCTAAAATTTTCAGAAGACATTTATTCATTGTTTGCTTATTTCACTTTTTCAACGCTCTTTGCTCTTTGAAGTATTTTTCTTGCAAACGTTTGAATGATGCAATTAAAAGATTTGACACATTTTACTTTGCTGATCTTTAAAAATCACTATTTTTTATAATCCATTTCTTTGATAACCTGTATAATTTTTTATCAGCAAAAAAGAACCCTTCACTGTCATCATTTTTACGCTGACAAACTAGAAAAGAATAATCATTCCATTCCCTACTAGGTTACGGTATTTTTTTTATGAACACAAAGTATTGAATTTCGTAGTAGTGAGACTACGTACAAAAAAAAAAGAGATCAAAAGCTTTCCAAGTTTTTCTTTCTTTCAAAAGCATCCTTTACAATTCCAAAGGTCAACTTGCTTCCAACACTATTCGCTTTCTTTTCTTTTTTTTTTTTTTAGCAGCTAACTCTCTTTATACGTGAACTTTTCTCATTTTTTGAAGAGTGACATTAAAAGACTGTTTGCTTTTTTTCCACGCATTTACGTATAATTTTTTTTCTATTGTCCATCAAAAAAAAGAATCCCTTGTTTGCTTCAATAAAAAAAAATAAAAGTTTCATCCGCTTAAAATTTTATTTCTAAAATTATAAAAAAAAACATAAAAAAAAGAATTTTTGCTGACAATGACGCAATGTGTTTTCGCTTGAACTTTTTTTTGTAAGCATTTTTCGCTGTTGTTGTAAAAAAAATGCTAAAAGAGGAATGCATGAACTGCTACTCGTCATTATATTGGCGAGTCATCAAGCTCCCTTATCATTTAATTTTCGTCCCCTTGACTTTTAATTTTCGTACAAAAAAATTAAAAAATTAGCAAACAACAATATCCATTACTCCACAAAATGACGCAAAATTATTTATCACGAAAGTAAACAAATTTATATTTCGAAAAAACCAAGCTAATTAAAAATCGATGTTTATGAAACTTTTGACAAAAAAAAACTCATTTTAAATTTATGTTAGTAATGTAACAAAAATGTTTAAATTTTCTTGCTTAAAAAAATATGTCTCAAGTGTTTTAAATTCATACACATGCTTACCATCATTCGAAAAGATCTATGTAAACACAAAAAAAAAGTAAAAAATGACTCTGATCAAATGATTTTGTTGAACCCAATAAGTTCGAGAAAAATTCTGGAAGAAAGAAAGAAAAAATGACATTGATCAAGAAATAAAAAGAAAAAAATATTATTTAGCAAAAAAACTTTTACAAAAAACGATTAAAAAGTAAACAGTAAACTTTATAGGAAAATGGAACAACAAAACATGTGTTTTTCTTTTGCTGTTTTTTTTTTTGAATTTTTGAATAAAAAAAAACAAACAATGTGGAGGTGCAAAAAAAGGAAGTATTATTTTATGACAATTGAAAAAAAGTGTTCCTGATCAGAGTCAAAAGGATCTTTTGAATAATTTTACATACACATAGACGTATAAGCAATTGAGGAGTGAAGTGGTTAAAGATTGGGCCAGAAAAGTATTGTTCTTTTTCCTACTATATGGAACATGCTCAAAATACTGTAAGGAAAAGAGGCAAAGTCTAAATATTTAAAAAAATCATTTAATCTGCATGACAACAGTTTCAAGTATTTTTTTGCCACCGACATGCTTTAAAAAATTGAAAATTAGATTAAAATTAGAAGCTAGCATATGGTAGTCAGATAAAAATATATTTTTAATCCACAGATAAAATTTACTGACTCAACATCATTCCTCAAAATTTGAATCAATTTTTCTACTTATTTTACACTTTCTCTTTCTTTTTTGGTGCCTCATGTGTAACAAAAAACATCAAAACAAAAAACCAAATAGGTCAAAAAGATCAAGAGCATATGACTCAAAAAAAGGAAAACAATATTTTTTGCAAGCAAATAAAAAAACCAAAATCGTCCATTTCTATGAGCCCATCATTTCAGTCAGATAAATAAAAAAAGGACATCAAAAGATTGCTCACCTGGATCTGAATCATGTCTAATAGCAATAAATAATCCGCAAAAAATATATATAAATAAAAATAAAAAGGATTTTTTTAAACCAAAAATTTTGAAATTTAAAGGGAGTGTCTCAAGCGATAGAGATTTTTTTTACGACGGCTCCCTTTGTTTTTTTCTACGAAACACTTCGAACATGGTTTTCGTGGTATGAACTTTTTTTGCAAATAGCTACAAAAAGCTTCAAATTTTTTGAAGAACTTTGAAAGGCTTTGAGACAATGAAAAAAAACTTTCGGGTTAGGAACACCCGCTGTAAGGAAATCTCTATCGCTTGAGACACTCCCTTTAAAAACCCCATAAAATAAGTTTCGAAAACGAACCAATAAACGCTTTGCAACGCTTTTCACCCGAAAACTTTTTAGGGTAAATTAAAAGTAAAAGCATTTAATAAAAAATCCATCGTTGTCTTTTTTTAAATTTTATAACTTTTTTATTTTGGTAAAAAAAATATTTATCTGACCATACTTCAACCTTATAATTTCGTTGCAATGTATTTATTTTACTTTTTTGATTTTTCTCACGTTTTTTACAACTTTTTGATCATTCAACATTAAAACTTGAACTATTTTGTTTCCTTTTCTTTTTTTCAATTGTTTAGGTCAACAATAAGCTGCTACTTAATAAATAAATGTGACCTTCATTCACCTACATACCACACAAAAATTTAAAGAATTTGTTTGTATTTATTTTTTTGTAAGAAAAAAACATAGTTAAACAAACCAAAAAATTAAAGAGGGGCAAACTTTTTTTTCTTCGTTTTTTTGCTTCTTTCTTTTTTACATGTCCCATGTTTCCGTTGTTTAACTGTTTTTTTTTGTCACTCTATCTATTGTCCAACCCACAGAGACAACACACGTAGAAAAAATAAATATTGAAAGATTTAAATCTTATGTCGATGATATTTGTTTAAGAAATTGAATTTGCTTGCTTTGTAGATACCTCTTTCTTTTTTTTAAACAAGCAGCAGCAAGGAGGAGGAGAAGAAGTGAAGAAGAAGAAAAAAGTGGGAAGTATTATCTATTCTATAGTGACTTGGTCCATATATAAATACTCAAACTTAAAATGTTAATGGACATATAATATTTAAAGAAAAGAACAAAGAAAGATTCTCAATCAAAAACTTTATAATAAAAGTTGTTTATTTCTAACTAACTAACTTTATTTTAATGATGACTGGAAGTATTGAGATTTCAAGAAAGGGTTTCCCTCAATCACCAATGGATGGAAGTGTTCCTCCACCAATTTCTATTTTTACTGTAAACATGGAAGCCGCAGGTGAAGTGCCAAGTTATGAAGGGGTTATATCTGGTTCGGTACCTTCTTCACCTATTTATCCTCAATCTTTTCCAATTCCATCCATGCCTCCACCAGTTTATTCGGGTCGTGAAGCTAAACCTGCAAATACTCGACTTCGATGGAACTTACTTTTTACTTTTTTAATTTTACTCTTTATTTCATCAGCATTTTGGATTCCATTTATTCCAAAAGTTCAAAAATTTAGTATGGAAATTGTTATAATTGTTCTTTCAATTTTACATATTTTATGGTTTATCGCAGTTGTAAATAATTTTCGATATTTATGGAGACTTCGTCGATTTAAATATCATCATATTGATCTTCAAAAGGTTTGCATCCATCATATTAATTTTTTGTTATTTTCATTTTTTTTCTTTTTATAGATGAACACTTCGGGTAAAATTGTTAAGCATTTAGTTGGTATTTCGTTTTATAAAGAACCCATGGAATTAATGATTGATACAATGGATAGTATTGCAAATCAACCCGATGCAAATAAAAAAATTAGCGCTTTTGTTGGATTGGAATCTGGTACACCTGATAAAGAAGAAGTGAGCTTTTAAAAAAATTAAGGAATTTGAAAAAAAAAAGAAAAAATATATCCAGCCAGCCGGATTTGAACCAGCGACCTAAGGATGGCCATTTGTTTTTAACTACAGTCCTCCGCTCTACCAACTGAGCTATGGCTGGAACGATCGCTAGTTTTCATGAATGATTGATAACAACAAAATTTTTTTCATTCGCTTGATTTTCGAAATTTTTTTTTATGAAATCCAAACTTTCAATTAAATCTTTATTTTTTTTTCAGAAATCCCAAAGACTTCATGATCTTTATGATTCTAAATTTGAACGCTTTATTGTCACCGTTCATCCCCGTGGTTTGCCTGGAGAAATTCCTGGTAAATGTTCAAATTTAAATTTTGGAGCTCGCATGTCTGTTGCCCAATTACGCGCTGATAAAGCTTATGGCCTTAATTCCAATGTTGAAATTCTTGTTACCACTGGTGATTGTGATACAGTTTTTGGTGAACGTTATTTTGATGCATTGGAAGAAGATTATTGGAAGACTGATCCCTCTCAACGTGGCAAAACTGTTTGGCAATCACCATTATTTTATTGTATGAATTTGGATAAATCTCCATTCTTTGTTCGAGCAACCGGCCTTCTTCGAAGTTTTTTCATGATGGGTTATTTAATTCCATGGAATATTAATACCATGAGCGTCTTTTCTCTCACTTTGAAACTTTTTGAAGATGGTGAATATACTCATCCTGGTTATCAAATGGAAGACATCATTGCTTTAATTCGTTGGACTTGTGCTGTTCGACAAAAGTGTATCATTCGAGCCATTCCCGTTGCAACATTGAGTGGACCAACAAGTGGAAAAACTTATTTTGAAGAAATATATGAATGGGCTCGACAAATTCGTCGATGGACCATTGGAGCTGCAGAAGTATTCCATTATTTTGCAATCAAATCCACCAGATTACCCGTTCGTGTAGCTATTGTATGGGCTCTTCGATTTATCTTTTATTATGGGTTTTTACTTTGCATTGCTTCAGTTTATTCCATCATTGCTCCTTTTGTTGTAAGTTTTTTCACAAAATTATTATGGTCCAAAAAAAAATTAAAAGCTTTTGAAATTTCCAACAAATTAAACTCATTCAACAAAACACAAATTAATTCTATGTATTTTTTTCCAGACTACCGGTATGCTTCAAATTGCAAATCATCCCACTGAAGGATATGTGATTCCAAGTTCATCAGTTTTTACTTACATTAATCTTGGAATGCTTGGCCTTCAATATTTCTGGTTCTTCCTTGTTTTTCTTATCAACAAACTCGCTGAACCAATATTTCCTAATAATAAAAAAGATAATACTGGAATTCTTCGAAATATTTTACATTGGCTTTTAACTTGGCCCACAATTACTGCTTATTGTTGCATAGAAGTTTTTGCTTTCCTTGAAGTTACGATTCGTGGTAAAGAAGTTTGCAATCATGGTGCATCAAAGAAGGAAGGACTTGTGGTATCTAAACCAAATAAAGTAGCACCAATTGTGGAAAAACCAAGAATTATGGAAGTCGTATGATATTATCATATTTATAAATTACATATCTAGTCAAAAAAAACACTTATTACTGATTAATAAAATTTCGGGTATCTTCTTTTTTTCGTAGCTTTGTATTATTATTTTTTTTTCATCTCATCCTTTTATTTCAATGAATTGCAATAAATTATATAAAACTCACTTAAAAAATTACTCAATCTTAACTACAACAAAAAAAGGTTATTGGAAGGTATGGTTATAGTAGCTGATAAGCATATTGGCTTCAGATTAATAAATAAACAAAAAAAAGAAGAAAGATTGATATAAAATTTGAAAGCCATATTTTGATGCTATAATATTATCCAAAAACTCAACCATTTCTTTCAAATATGTGCTTTTTTCCAAATATTTTTTATAAGTTAAAAATTATTTATAAAAAAAAGTCGCATAAGAACCATCAAGAAATACACTATCTTTGCGTTAATTCTTATGTATTCATACAAAAATAATTATCAGTCTAAAAATTATTAGTAATTATTTTTTTGAATTCTTTTAACATTTTTTTGTCGAAAATTATGTGTAAAAAATATTCAAAAACGATCAAAATTAGGATGGATCCAAGTTTTAGTTTACGAAATTACTTTTTTTTAAAGGTAAAGTATCCCGCTATTTCTCATAACGCAAAATGAATTCTATGTACGGTATTTATGTATGTAGTAGCATTGAATTATTTTTGAAGCTTTGAAAATTTTAGGATTTCTTTTTTTGTTGTTGCTGAGTTCTTAGTTATTTTAGCATTTTTTATTTATGCTTCATTTCATATTTTTTACGCGTGCAATGTTGCTAATTTTTGATCCTTACCATATTTAAACCTTTTAAATTTTCAACAACGAAAAAACGTCGTGAATAATAGTTTGGATTCTTTTAACCCAACATACTTTTTAGATTTCTTGTTATGGAAAGTTCTACAACACCTTCAAATCGTCCTGCGTTGATTCCTGAAAGCGATGGTCAAAGTGGTCAACCTCGAAAACCTGTTACTCGGGATGAGCTGTACGACCTCTTGAATGAAATAAAGAAATATGTTGGTCACAAATTTGATCTTCTTGCCAAGTCAAATATTATCGAAGCATGTTCTTATTCGATGTGCTCAAAACGTCCTTCACCGAATTTATCTCAATCAAGTTCTGTGTGTCCATCGTTATCTCTTTATAATGCTTTAGCTACTTTGGCATCTTATGGTCTAATAACGCCACCACCAGTCATAGAAGTAAGTATCATAATTGTTCATCAACCTTTAGTTTCCCTAATAATTTTATCTTTAATTTTTTAGCCTCCAACATTTTTATCTTCTCAACCTGTGCCAGCGTTTTCCACAACAACTCCTGCTCAAAATCAAACAACTTGTGTGCCTAAACAAAGTGGTACGAAAACAATGTCAAATGAAAATCAAGTTGAATCTGCTCCACGTCGTTGTCGAAATCGTAGTTTGGATGCCGATGTTATTTCTCAAATTAAGGAATATACTGTTGATCACACTATGGTTCAAACAGCTCGACATTTTAATATTTCAAATGGAGATGCGGCTTTTTACACAATAATAACAAGAAATGAAAAAGAAAAAGAACAAAAGAGTTCCTGTGGAGCTGGTATCAAGTTAAATTCCAAAGCCACTTCTAAATGTTCGCCAATCATGCAAAAAGAAGATGAGCTTGGTAAAGATTTGGATCTGTCGTCAACTTATAATGCAAATGATAATACGCTGAATGATGTTAAAACCATGGGTGGCACTGATGGTACAACGTCTCCTTCAACTGCCGATTTTCCACCGATGGGTGATAATGCTTGTGAAATGGATGTTCAAATAATAAAATCTCCTGATATTGTTGCACCCAAAGATGCCGATCCTTTTCATGCTCTTTTCAATCAACCTACTCGATCTTTTCCTGCTTATTTGAACCAAGAAAATCCTGTCCATGTTATCGCTCAACCTTCTCATGGCTTCTCAGGTCAACATCAAGCAGCTGTTCTAAAAAAGAATAAACCTATTCGTGCATTTTATCGAAGACGTATTGGTTTTCTTCATCCTCAACAGTCTTTCACCGAATATCAGAAGCTTCGTCTTCAAATTGGTCGACATCCTCAAAGCTCTTAATATCGTACTGCTTCAAGCGGCATTGTGAACTTCAAACCCAACTATTTTTGTAATGTTTTTTTTTGTTAACTTTTGTATGCTTTTGTTATTTGATCTGTTGTGTTTTGCATGTTTATAATAAATTTAAAATTTTCACCTCTATTTTTTACATATACTAAATAGCATAGTATGATTGAGGTTAGAATTTCCATGCACGATCCTTTCAAATTTTTAAAATTTGCATGAACATTATCCACGTTTACTTCATTTTTTAATATAGTCTATTTAAGCATTGATTTCATCGTCAAAGCTTTTTATTTCTCAATCAATTGGTCGGTTGCTTCTTCTTCGCTCTCTTGTTTTCTTGGTGTGAAATTATGGAACCTCATGTAATTCAAAGTGGATATTTACTTCATGGTTTTCCAACATTGAAAGATGTGCCTTCTGAATATGCTTTCAATCAAGGACCAACATCACAAAGAATTCCATCTCAAACCTTGAGTCAATATCAATTACCAGTTTTGAATTCATGGCGCACAGCAACATCAAATCCTGCTTATAATTATGTCAAAGGTGATGAAGTTCCTCGTCCAACTCAAGATGAACAAGTAATCAAAGGAAATGTAAGTTTACTTTCGCTTTCGTTATAATTAAACGTTACTTCATCATCACTTTTCAGATCATCTCAATGAAATCATTCCGTGAACGTCTTTCAACTTATGATGATGGCTTCTATCAACCAGCAATGATTAATGGAGCTCTTTACTTTGTTCATTGTGAAGGAACTACTCATACTGCACGTGAAGCCGTATCTGCAACTAATGTGGTATGTTTTACTTTTGATTTCTTTTAATATTAGAAATGCTCCTTTGATTTTTAGAATACCGCTGTTCAAGCTGAATCTCTTCATACTGCACTTGAAGATGATTGTGATGTTCATACCGCTCGTCTCTACCAATCACCTCATGTTAAAGCAAGCGTAACAGATGTTCGTTTAACATTTCATCAACTTCGTCGTTTATTGGGTCGTGAATTATTCCGTGATGTTATCAAAAAGTACAAGAAAGAACTCAAGATTGGAAAAATGAGTGCTTCAGGAACTGATATTCGTGAAGAAGAAGATGAAGTTGTTACAGCAAAATGCAAGTTTACTTTTAACTTTTTTTTTGAATGTAAACATTTGTCTTAAAATACTCTTTTTTTAGCTCCAACTGCTCAAAGTCCTCGAACTCTTCGTCTAAAATCTGCTGCTCGTTCACCTGCTGATGGTCAATTATCTTTGAAAACTGCGCATTCTCGAAGCTTCCATGATCGTTTAGAATCCAATATCAGTACTGCAATTTCACCATGTTCTCCTTCGTTAGCTTTGCGAACAGCTGAGTCAATGACAAATGTTCATCGTGATCGTCCTGAATCAAATGTTGGTACTGCTATTGAACCACTCACATCTGAAATTGATAATACGCATATCTTTGGATCGGCCGCATCAACTCCAACTAATCAAAGTTCATGTCTTCCTACTTCAAATGTTGTAACTGCTCTCGAAATAACTGAATCAACTCGTGCTCATTTGGAACAACAGCTTAAACAACAATCTGGTATTGGCTTTCTTCAACCTGATCCACAACGTTCTGTCACAGAAATTCAAGGCCCTCATCATCGATTTGGTCAAACTCCTCAAAGCTTTGATGGTCGTGCTGCTTCAAGTGCAAAAAATCTTGGTAATGCTCCAACTCAAAGTCAGCTTACACCTGCCGATACTTCAGTCAAAACAGCTTTAGAAAATCCAAGTGAAACCAATATCCAAACTGTAAGTTATAAATATTCTTTTCTTTTCTTAAATTCATATGTTCGTTTTTTAGGCTCTCAGCAATAGTTCAACAATGGCAATTTGAAAATGGACTCGTAAACACAAGATTCTCTTATTTTTTGTATTCTGTGTATGTAAAAATTTATATGTGCAATAAAAGGATTTCTTAACTTTCTTGTTTGGTTTTTAACTTTGAATTTGCAATTATTTTTCTCTTTTTTTCCAAGCAATGTCTTTATGGATCCTTCTTTTTCTTTTTAAAGCTTTATTGAATGAACAAGATAATAACAAGAACATATAAAAATAATAAATAACAAAAAATAGAACACACGTAAAAGGTTAATACAGACATACAAAACGAGGACTAAGCATCAAAAACATTATCATCAATAGTAATCATAACTTTATTTTCTCCATAGCTTGTTGTTGTTGTTGAATTTTTTGGTTTCTTGACATAATATTTTCGAAGTGGAGTTGATTGAATAATATTTCGAGTTTTGGTTTTGATACTTCCAAGTGTTCCATTGATTGAATCTTGAGCTCCTTTATCACGAAATGCAAAAATACACCATGGACCACAAATAATGATGAGAGCAATCAATATAACAATAATAAATATGGTTGGATATAATTCAGAGCAATCAGGAGAGTTATCAGAGCAGAATCCAAGACCAATAGACATGATGATTGATTTGATTTGAATTTGAAAAAAAATGAAGAAGATATCAAAATTTGAACGAACGGAAGTGAATTGAAGCTATTTGAACAACAGCAGCAGGAAGAGATTGAGAAAAAACAAAATCGAAAAAAATCAGATAAAAATTGAAAGTGACTGAACCAAAGAAAATTGAAGGAAGTGAAAAGAAAGAAAAAGTTCAAAGAGCTTTTTTCTCTCTCGCTCTTTTCTTTCTTTTTTCTCTCAGAGCACGAAAAAAAACAAATCGATAAAATGCCATCATTGCTGCGGCGATAATAAATATCCTGAGAGCCTTATTGCTTGCTTGATGATTCACTCAAAAGGAGGACAGTTGCCTGCTTGCCAAACTTTTTGCGCATGGGACTAATACTTGAGTAGCAAGCAACTGACCCTAAAATAAAAAAAGACTGTGAAAGATGGACGAAATACACTTCTTTCAAAATAAAATAAAAAGTTTGTGGCAATCTCATGCTTCCTCAATTGATGGGTCTTTGCTGTTTGTATGTTTGGGCGGATTTTAACGATGTGATTTAAATTTTTTATTACAAATCGTTGAGGTTTTTTAAAATCAAGTGTTAACCATTTTTGAATAACAAAGTAATGAAGAAAAAAGTGAGAAGGTGGATTTAATTCAATTAATAAATAAATGATTGCATAAATTCAATGATTTCATGGAATAATAGTAAACATAAAAACATATTTTCAAGCTATCATCTTAGAAAGTAAGAATTGTATCACCGTCGCCACAATTATACCATTATTGTGAATTATTCCTTATCTGTGTAATGACATTGAGTAAAAATATGTAATGTATTAGTAATTTAAAGTGCATCAAAGCATTTTTTTAAATATCGTGAAATAAATAAATTTATAAAAACCAAATCATCGGTTTTCGATGGACTTTGGAAATATTGGTGTTAATATAGCTAAATCCAGCAAGGAGGTTATTTGACAATTATTATTTTTGAGCTTTTAACCCTCTAGTTAGATTTTCTGCGGCGCTAATGAATTTTTACTTTATTACCTTTTTTTTAAAGTCAAAAGAAACAAATGGATTTCGTTCCAACCATAGCCCAGTGGTAAAGCAATGGTAACGGTTTCGGAACATGTTATGTTCGAGGCCATAAGGACCATAGGTCGCTGGTTCGAATCCAGCTGGCTGGGAAATTCTTTTTTTCTTTTAAAAACTGATTCCGTTGAGAAAAAAAGACATTGAATATCTCGGCTATTAGATAACTTTAAAATTCCTCTTACGTAATTAGATAATCATCGAAAAGCTTGGAATTTGTGATAAAAAAATTGACGGCAATGAGTTTTTTCTTTATCATCTTTTTTTAAAAGCCAAAAGAAAAAAATGGATTTTGTTCCAGCTATAGCTCAGTGGCTAGAGCAAGGGCATGTGACAAGAACATGTTATGTTCGAGTCACAAAAGCCTTAGGGCGCTGGTTCGAATCCGGCTGGCTGGCAAACTTTTTTTTTCTTTTTTTGTATCATATTTTTTGTGGAAAAGCTTCAAAGTAACTTTATTTTTAAATAGGCTTAAAGTGTATTATTTTTATATGAAAGAAAAGAACATTGGCTCGGTCATTTTCATCAAATTTGTTTACACTATTTCTTTTTTATTTATTTTATTTTTTATGTGATGCTTGGATTTGCTTTATTGTTCATAAGAATTTTAATACCGTATTCAAAAATGTTGAAGGCTTTAATGTTTATGTAATAATAAATCGATGGAGACAAACGTGTGCTTTCCAAACAAAAGAACGATATTGTGCAACAAAACACATTCATCAAATTCTTTTGTTATTGTTTCTGCCTTTTTTGTAGTTTTTACAACAAAAAAGGCAGATTTATCGGAAACTATTATCGCTGCTTTTGTTTCCGTTCAAAATAAAAACCACTTTCAAAATGTCGTCATCAAAGATGTTATTTTAAAAGAAAAACTTTGGCTTGAAACCATTCATTGCTTTGCGGCAAAAATAAGAACAGCTGAAAAAAAAGCGTTCAAGAAATTTCTATCACATTCCACAATTTATGTCAACTAACAACAAACACATTAAAATAATTTTAAAATCCATCAATATAAATAAACAATAAACGAAAGACGTGTTTTTGTTATTTTAAGAATATATTTGAAATAAACCAACCACATTTTGTTTTTTTAACCTCATCACCTTTTTTTTATCGAATTTTTGACTGACACATCAAATATCTCTTTTATCTCTCTTTTTTTTTCTTTGTGGTCGATGGCGTTAACAAAGTTCAAAATTATGTAAGTTATTGTTGTTTAAAATGCTTTTATAAAAATAAAAAATACATACACAATCAACAGAAAGAAAAATAATATGTATGTTTTTTTTAAAGACACGCTAATTGCCACTTTTTCGAAGAATGAGTATCTCGCCATCATCAACATGTCAATTTGTCACTTAAATTTCACGTTTTGTGGATGTTGCTCGAAAATTTAAACAACAACCCATTTGATTTTTTCTCGTGCATTTTTTTCAAAGTGAAAAGAAGAAATAAAATAACAAAAAGTTTATTATTTTGTTGCATAACAAAAAAAGGTTAAATATTTTACAAAAATTACAGTTATTAAAATAAATTTTTTGCAATGATTAATAACATATTTATGAACACCAATAAAATGCAAGGATAAAATATTATAAACACCGGAAATGTATTTTAATGGAAAAAAAAGAAAAGCAAAATTTTTGGCAGAAAAAAATCACGACAGATTTTTTTGGGAAGAATGCATGTTGTTGCTTGGATGAAAGGATTTAAACGTATTTGGTATTGGGGCTTTTGTTTGTTGCATCAAAAACTGCAAATGATACATCTTTACCATATCCATCACGTTTTTCAGCATCAACAGAAATTTCACGTCGAAGTTTATTTCGACGAAGTTTAACGGTTTCAAGATCAACATCATCGGGAAGACGATATTGTCGATTGATTTCTGCTTTAGCCATATTGGGATTGAAGGGATCCTCTTTTCGAGCATGAACAAGGACATCATAGCCGTAAACGTTAACCTAAAAATGGAGGTAATTAAGATTTTGGGAAATGCATGGAACTTTATGACTCCAAAAAAAAGTTATCAAAAACTTACATCAATTTCATCGATGTCAAAGTTGCTCCATGCATTCAAATCAATTTTAGCTTGAAAATGATTGTCATTATTACTAACAGTTGCAAGTTTGTTATTAGATTCACTGCTTCTAAACAATCGCTTCGTTAATAGCTTTTCTCAAAAAAAAACTTATAATCGCTTACTTTGGATTTTCCCAATCCGAAGATGATTGACGACGAATAATTTTACTTTTAGTACCAAATTTATTTCGTTGTCGATCAACTTCATGTTGTTCCGTCCATGTGGGTTGTTGTTGTTTTATGGGACTTTCAGGTGGCGTTGTAAAGTTTCCATCCATTGAAGGTGATAATGGTGGAAGAGTTAATGACGATCGACGATTAATAATTGAAGTTGACATTTTTTAAAATAAAGGTTTGAGAATAAGAAAATAAAATATTAGTTTATTTTATAAGATTTAATCTTGACCTTTCCCTTTGATTTTCTTCGGTATTTATATAATTTTGAACCCATGTTGTTGATGCACATCCATCGCATGCTTCAAAAGAATATTATTGTGAATTATTTTAAAAACAAAAAGAAAAGAAGGCGTGACATTCAAATATGTATGCTTCTTTTTTTTTTGTTTCCATTTTTCAAAACATTTCCTAATCATCACAAGAAACAATAAAATCTTTTTTTATCTCAAGGAAGTTAAAAAATAGATCTCCTGATATATGTATTTTTCGTTTTAACCTAAGTTTTAAATTCAAAGGTCAAAAATATTGTTATGTGCCCATCCATTCCTTTTAACAGTTGCTTGCTAACCACCTTCAAATTTATTAGAAAATGTGTCACATACTTACTACTTTCGTTATCCGTGCTTTTTTTCTTTTTCTTTTTGTCGTTGTTTTCTTTTTTTGACACCTGTCGTGACAAAGGATGATGTTGGGTACATGAAAACTACTACTCCTATGATTGAATAGGAAAATTTATTGGTTTATTATTTGGCAGACTACCAGGAAGTTTAATTGAACAAGGAAGTTAACACTTTTAGATTTTTATAAATTTTGAGACATCAACTTTTATTCGATATAAATGCAAAACACTTACGTCTTACCAAAATTTTAAAAACTCTTTGAAAAAATTAACGCAATTGAATACTCGTGTTTAAATTATTTCAAAAAATTAATGTAAAAATATTTTTCTTTTTGTTTGTTACTTATAAAAAATTGTATTTGAAATAAGCATGCCAAATTCAAATTTGTTTATTTGATCCGCGCGTTAGTCCTCTTTAATTAGGGTAAAAATAAAAAGTTTATAAACCGATAATGAAAGATTGTTATTTTTTGAGTAGCTAACGAGGATAAAAAAGATAAAAACCTTTGGAGGAATGGGGGATTGAACCCCAGACTTCTCGCATGCGAAGCGAGCGCTCTACCACTGAGCTATACCCCCGCGATGTGGGTCATACAAGCTTAGCGCTGCAAAATTTTGTTCGTCTTTTTCCATTTGATCACTTTAAAAAATTAACATTTTTCATTAAAAATAATTCATTTTTTATTTTAGACAAATTACTCAAAGAAAAAATGTGAAAAGAACATTCATTTCCTTCGTTGGTCAAAACAATAACACGTCTATTTGGATCAAAAGTTTTATCAAGAAATGTGGTTTGTATTATCTTCATCATCATGGCCATTGGAATCCATTTGCTTTACATGTTTATGGTTTGCACTTGTTTCAACATTGAGTATTCTAACTTTTATTACATGTAGTAAAAAGAAAATAGAGCCTCCTCCAGCTGCGGTACGTTTTTTAAATAAAATTTTTTGGTATGTAAACGCTAATCGCAAGTTTTTTTAGGCACCAGCTCCAGAAACAGCAAAGCAAGCAACTGACACTGGAGCAGCAAAAGAAGCATCAACAAAATTTACGGCATCACAACAAGGAAAAATTGATGCAGAATTGAAAGCTGCTTTAGATGCTGAAGAAAAAGAAGCAATACATGCTAAAACAAAAAGGGAAGCCAAAAAGTCAAAAACAAAATCAAAACCAAATGAAGATAAAACTGATGGACCATCTAAAGGTGGCGCTGATGCTTCAATAATGGCTAAAGGAAATGATGGTCAACCACCACCTGTTGCACCTGGAAATACCAAAGTCGATGGTCTCAAAGCTGCAGAAACACCTAAGAAAAATGAACATGCTCCTCAAGAAGATGCAAGGAAAGAAGTATCATCAATCAAATATAAGAAATGTGATGAAAAGAAAGACACATCATCAAAGAAATACAAGAAAGGAGATGAAAAGAAAGTGGAAAATACGAAGAAAGAAACCAATCATAAAGATGATAAACCTGGTGCGCCATTGGGTCCTGGAAAGTCTCCTAAACCTGTTGTAGTCGATGATGGAAGATCTCGTTATGTGGGCGATATGCCTGTAAATCAATCAGCTTATATTAAACCTCAACCAAAATAATAATAAAGCATTTTCATTATTTTTTATTTGTTTGATAGTTTACCATTGCTTTTATGTTTTTAAAATGTCAAGAATAAATTGAAAAATAGTTTTATGTAAAACAAGACGATTTGAAAGAGAGATTTATGTATGTAGTTATTTTTAGCATGGCTTAAAGGCATTCATATAACACTCAAAGCAACACTTTGTTATTTTCAAATGTTTTTTGTTTGTGTATCTATGATCCAATAAAATGCAATGCTTAACACTTTCGTAGTAACCAAAAAAATAAGAAGAAAATATTGATCAAAAAAATATGGAATGTTTGTTTGTAATTTTAAATTCACAAATTTGTTATATGTACTTGTGTTATAACATTTATTTATATCGGCATTCAGCATCAAAGCTAACGATGATTCCCATTCGACTTCGCCTTCTCCCTCTCTCGAACATTTTATTTTTGGCGCGAAAATTTTAAGTCAAAATTCTATTTCTCTCTCTTTCTCTCATTTTTTCAAGTGATCAAAAAAAACTTTTGTTTCATCATTGGAAAAAGTTTTTACTCAACTTTGCCATTTTTTACTTTTACACCATTTTTTCTTCGTCGCACCCTATCTTTTCACAATTTACGTGACGTGATCTGTATCATTTTTCCTCTCACTTATATTGAATTAATTTTTTATTCTTGTTTCAGATATCGTTCATAACCTTTTCTTGTTTTTAACCATGGCTGGAAAGAAACCAGGTGTCACGCCTAAGAAAGTTGTTCATGTTGGTCCTAAACCTCCGAGGAGTGCTTATCAATTTTGGAAGAATGAGAATATGCACATTTACGAAAAAGCTTTTCTTGCTCTCAATGCATGGCGCTTGCTTAAGGATCGAGCTCGTTGGATTCAAATGGCTAATGAAGATGAAGAACGTTTCAAGCTTGAAACGATTGAATTCAAAAAGCGAAATTCAGTTCCTGCCGCCGCCGGCTCTTTCAATGAGAAGCCACAACGAAGTGAAACTCCATCAAAATCTTATCCTGTCACACAACAAACTTCTCGTGTTGCTCTTTTCAAACCAAAAGTTGAATTTGAAGAATCAAAGCCTGTTGATAAAATGCCTATGGTTGAAAAGCCAATAAAAGAAGATGCAAAGGAAAATGAAGAAGCAAGGCAAACAGACGAAACTTTCAAATCGGCACCTAGTGGATATGATGATGATGATTCAATGGTAAAATTTTTCATTATTTGTTTTATGCAATTCAATATGTGGCTTTATATACCCATTTTGCGCTGTTTTTTTCAACTATTGTTGCCTCTTTTATTTTGGCGGGAGAATACAACTACGAACGCGTACATATTCTTTTTTTTTCTCTCGCAAATTTTCTCCATAAAATTGTCGCAGCTTTTATTAACCTTTACATGTTTAACACTTTATTATACTAATATTTAACCTTATTTTCTAGCTTCAGTCGTGTATGAGTGTCAAACCTCCTCCACTTCAGCCTCAAACATCAACAGCTGATCCAGAACCAGAGGGAGAAATGTATGTTTTTGACGTTTCTTTTATTCTCTCATATATATATGTGTTTGTTTTAGTAAGAATTGGAAATTATCCGACTTTGATATTGGAAGACCTCTCGGTAAAGGGAAATTTGGTAATGTTTATTTGGCACGTGAAAAGCAGTCTGGTATTATTGTTGCTTTGAAGGTAAGTTAAGAATATATCCATTTACTTTTTTATTGATTTTTCGTGTGTTTTAGATCCTTTTCAAATCTCAACTTCTTAAAGCTAACGTGGAACATCAACTGGTTCGTGAAATCGAAATTCAATGCCACTTAAAGTAAGCTTTTATTTTATTCTTAATTGCTTTCATTTTCAATTATTTTACAGCCATCCAAATATTCTCAAGCTTTACAATTATTTTGTCGATGGAAAGAAGGTTTATCTCATCCTTGAATATGCTCTTAAAGGTGAGTTGTACAAGATTCTTCAAGATAAGAAACGTTTCCCTGAACACACTGCAGCTCTTGTAAGTTTTCTCCTTTGCTTTATATCTTTAACGAATATTTGTTTTTTAGTACACTTTCCAAGTCGCTGATGCTTTACTTCATTGTCATTCAAAAGGTGTCATCCACCGTGATATCAAACCTGAAAATATTCTTGTTGGCGCTGATGGTGAATTGAAGCTTGGTGACTTTGGCTGGTCTGTTCATGCTCCAACTTCAAAGTAAATTTTTCTTGTACTTTTATGTACTGTTACCATTGTATTTTTTAGACGTCAAACTATGTGTGGAACTTTAGACTATCTTCCTCCTGAAATGGTCGTTGGTGAATCACATGACAAAGCTGTCGACTACTGGGCTATTGGTGTACTATGCTATGAATTTCTCGTTGGTCGTCCACCTTTTGAATCATCAACTCAAGCAGAAACTTATGAACTTATTAAGAAATGTAACATTCCTTTTCCAACTCATGTCAGCAGTGGTGCAAAAGATTTAATCAGAAAAGTAAGTTTTATCTTCTTTTTTTTTACTAAACGTTATCTAAGAATTTGTATTCTTGATTACCACATTTGAGTTAATGTTGTCGGTAACAGTATCTTTTGATTGTGTTTGTTATGAATTATATTATTTTCTTTTCAGATATTGGTTCGTGATCCTTCCAAACGACTCAACTTGGAACAAATTATGGCACATAATTGGATTCAAAGTCATATTAACAACCCTCAGTAAATTTCGTATTGTTTTTTATTGTATTTTCACGTGTTTTTCATTACTGTTTTGAATTTTTATGTGTTATTTTCTTGTGAAATAAAGGTTTTTAGACATTATCATTTTATTGTCAAATTACATTTAAAATCATCTTATAAAGTTAGACATTTGAGAAATACAAAAAATTTCGGTAGTTTTTTTTAACCAAGAAGACGCTTGAATTCAGGTTTTCCTTTTGCATATTCAATTAAAGCTTTCTTTGCTGTTGGACCAAGACCGACACGAATTGCTGTTCTAGTTAACCAATGAGTACTAAAATTAATAAGAGTAAAAATATGACCAAATAAGTAATAGCGAATGAAAGACTTACCTTGATGAGATAGCTTCAACAACAGCTTTGAGACGACGAATAAGAATCATAGAAAAGATGAGAAGAACGATGGATGCAATATTGAGCAATGATGGAACAACCAATAATACAATAATCCATGTTCCAGCTTTTGAAGCCGTTGTTGTACAATCTTCTTTATTAGCAGCATCATCATCAGCAGCAAATGCAATATTTGAGATCAAAGAAATTGCAAAAATAAAGAAGAAAATTTTTGACAACATTTTTTGAGCAAGCAGCAAGCACAGTCGAAATTCAAGTCAATGAAATTAAAAATGAAGAAAGAAAGAAAATGATTGAACTGGTTTTGAAAGTTTGAGAGTATCATGCTAATTTATTTTTCATTCTTTGGAATTTTTTTTGCCACAGAGAAAGAAGCGGCAATGTTGGAGGAATGAAAAATAAGAAAAGCGCATTTTTTATTTGGCAATATTATAGAATTGCACGAAAAGTGATGATGCTCCATTGATTGATTACCTAATCTCGAAAGATGCAAGCATTCGGGTATCATATGTTTTATTGTAAAAAATGAAAAAAGTATCGCAGCCAGCAGGATTTGAACCTGCGCGGGCATAGCCCATCAGATTTCGAGTCTGACGCCTTAACCACTCGGCCATAGCTGCATGGTCGACAGTCAGCTAGGATCCTTTTTTTCAACCATTATGTGTTGGGCAATTTTTTGTGAGAAAATAAATATTTTTCTTTTTTTAGACGTTGAATATGTTTTTCTAACGAGAAAAAAGAACAAATGGTTAATTCAAGCATTATTGGAATAAACGCGAAATATTTGTAAAACTATAAATTATTAATTAATCTTGAAACATCATGGAACTGTTAAACATGCTTCAAGATGAAAACACAAGACTTGAATATTCCTTATCAAAACAGAGGTTGAGTGTCTGAAGAAATTGCGTTGATTAAAAATAATACGTGTTTTTTTTAAATCTTAAAACCTCAGCGTTATTGGTATCAATTTCTTATCCTACAAACATTGTGTTTTGAAAGGCAACATTCATTCAACAAACTGACTTTGATTTAATCCTTTTTCTTCTTTTTTTGATAAGCTTCTTCATGTTTTTTTTATTCGTTATCAAATGTCCTTACTTGCTTACTTGTCTGAACAGTACAAGATGAACACACAAAAATAATAGCCTTTCAAAAGTTTAATTGAGTTTACAGTAATAATCATAATTGCCCTTTCGCAACATTCCGCCTTCTCAGCATTCATTCTCTTTTTTTTTTTGACAGAAGTAGGGATTATTACTCGAAAGAGATATGATAAGAAGGAGAAGAGCGGGACGTTTTTGATATCGGAGTCGACGCCTCTCACGAGCTTTTTTTCTTTTTAGATTGTTTCATTAAAAAGGTTAAAAACTACGAACACTTTTATCATTTCGAGTTTTTTCTGTCTTAAAAAAATAATCGCAACAATCATGTTTCTTTTTCCATCAAAATACTTAATTGCTGCCGTAATCATTCATGGATTATTCGGATGTTTCGAAGATTTAATGCTTATTTTATTTGCTAAAGCTCCAGTGCCATTAGGAAATTTTTATAATGCTTCGTTGAAATTACATTATGGTATTACATTGAATGAGGATGGAGTGGGACAAATTATGTCACTGCTTAGTAGCTTGCAACTTTTTGGAACTCTAGTGTCGTTGGTTTTTGTTGTGGGCAAAATGGATTCATATGGTAGACGAACAGTTGCAATATACTTTCGTGCAACCATTTCTTTCTTAGCAGTGGGATTAATGTTTCTTGGATGGTTATTTACTTCATTAGAATTATTTGCTGGTGGATCGATTTTGATTGGAGTAGCATTGCCTTTAAAAAATGGTGTAACACGATTGTATTTGAGCGAATGTTCACCAGATGAAATTCGAGGTATGTTTTTGAAATCTAAAGCCGCTTTTTTTTCTTTCACATTCCCAACCAAAAATACTGTATAAAATAAAATAATGAGTTGCTTCAATGTAAAAAAATAAATCTAAAAGAATTGCTTTTGATATTGAAACGTGATTTTTTGTTTTGAACTTTTAGGAGTGAACAACTCCACTTTTTTACTGATAATAAAATGAGAATTGTTTTTATCTTAAATGATTGTGAACAGTGATGCTCAATTCCGAGACTGAAAATAGCTTGAGTTAAAAATCAAAGACACGATGATAGGGACTAAAGTTTTTAAAAAATCTGTTTACCGAAAAATAGTAATCATCGATTTTAAACACAGCATCAAAACTCACAATTCTAAATTCTTTAAATTTCATTTTTGTTCAAATTTTATAATAACCCATTTTTTAGGATTCATCACTCAAGGCTTATCAACTGTTGGCGGATTCGTCGTAATTTCATGTGCATTTTTATTTTTACCCAATATTCTTGGAAATGATGCTAACTGGCATTATGTATTTTTCATCGCGATTTTTGCTATCCTTATATTTACCATTGGAGCCTTTTTCATTCCTGAATCACCTAAATTTTTATGGATGAATCAGAAAAAGGAAGAAACTATAAAGGCTATCAAAGCTTTCCAAGGAAAAGATGCTGACATTGGTAAACATTTTTATTTTATTTCATTGAACATAACTGATTTTAATGTTTTTTTAGTAACCATAACTTCCGCTTATGAACACGAATATTGCTTAATCAATTCAAAGGCATCACACACAAACATTCGAGAAATTTTAGCAGATCCTGGTCTTCGAGATTCCTTGAAACTTGTATTTGCTACAGCTTTAGTTACCACTCTAGGACCATTGCAAATTTATACAGTGTACTCCATTACCTCAAAAATCAAATTTGGTTTTACCAATTCTCATGCTTTAACTTTTGAATTAATTTGTAATTGCATTTCTCTTCCCATTGGTTTGACTCTTCCATTTTTGTATGAAAAAATTGGACGTCGTCCCATATTTCTTTTAAATACAGTTTTATCACTTTGGGCCCTGTGCTTTATGTTTTTTGCTGAATCTATCTTTGAATTCAATGGTTCCAATTCAAATTGGATCACTTTTGTTTTTGCATCACTTTTCACCATTTGCATCGATCTCACAGTAGCTTTAGGAATTTCTGCTTTTAGTATTATCCTTATTGCTGATTTACTTCCAGCCACGGCTAAAGCAGCCACAACCCAAGCAATTATGTTTTCAACTTCCATTTTAGCTATCCTTTTTAATTTTTTGTATTCATTCTTACTACCTATACTCGGATTTTCAATATATTTTCCAATTATTCTCGTACAAATTTTCCTTTTTGTTTATCTTTATCGAAATCTCCCAGAAACTAAACAAAAAGCTGTATATCAAAATTATGAACAACTTTTAACCGCTCCACAATCTAAAAAAGTTTCATTATTGTTTAGGTCTAGGATTGGTACTTATAATTATGGACAATCTAAAAAAGTTTCAATATTGTTTAGGCCTAGGATTAGTACTTATAATTATGGAACTGTATAATCGTTGTAAATATAAATTGATTTAACTTATTTGTATATAAATGAATATTAAACCTGTAACTTTAGCAACTTTGAAAAACACCATTTTGAAAATAAAACTTGGAACAAAACGCGACAATCGTTTTAAACGAAGTGTTGAGTAATCACATTAACCCCATCGAAGTCGTCCATTCTTTGAATACCCGGTGTTAGCACAATTACACAAAGGAACATAAACTTTAAAAAAAAGGACATACTGAAGGTTTATGGGTTCATTATGATAAGATATTTTTTCCTACAATTTTAATTATTTTTCTTGCTATTTTTTTGCAACACTTTGAACAAAGAAGAAAATCTGCAACATTTGAGAAGATAAGATTGAAAGACGACATGCATATAAAAAAGGTTGAAAGATTGACCAAAATGGTTATTATAATTTTCTGCTTATTTTCTGTTTCATAGAAATGTTGATTCCATCAAAATATTTGATTGCTGCAGTAATAATTCATGGTTTTATTGGATGTTTTGAAGATTTAATAGAATTTTTATTTTTAAAGGTCCCCGTTTCATTAGGACATTTTTATAATGATTCTTTAACGCTGCATTATGGAATGATGTTAAATGAAAATGGAATATCTCAAATTTTTTCCCTTATAAGTAATTGTCAAATGATAGGTAGCATTTTATCTTTAATTTTTATTCTCCCACAAATGGATTCATTTGGAAGAAAAACGGTATCAATTTATTTTCGATCTGGTATTGGATTTTTAAGTGCTGCATTTATGCTTTCTGGAAAATTATTTAGGTCCATTGAAATCTTCGCTCTTGGTGCCATATTTCTTGGAGCCGCTCGACCAATTAAAGGTGGCGTAAGAATATTGTATATAAGCGAATGTTCACCAGATGAAATTCGTGGTTTCATAACTCAAAGTGTAACATCCATTGGTGCTATAATTACGACGGCATTGTCAATAATTTATATGCCAAAACTTTTGGGTAATGATGAAAGATGGCATTATTCTTTTTATATTACATTTGGAATAATTATTATTTTCCTTGTTACATCAATATTTATTCCAGAATCACCAAAATTTTTATGGTTGAGTAATAAAAAAGTGGAGGCAATAAAGGCAATTCGAGCTTTTCATGGAACTGATGCTGACATTGGTAAGTCATTTCGATCTTGACACAGCAGCAATATTTTCATGTGAAATTTTTTAGAACATGTAACATGCAGTTATGAATTTGAACGATCCCTCACCGAATCCAAAACAAAGACAATACACATTAGTTTTCGACAAATTTGGAAAAATTCAGGCTTTCGTGATTCTCTTTTTCTTGTATTAGCTACATCTTTGATGGCAGTCATTGGTCCATTTCAACTTTACTTTGTTTATTCAATAACCATGAAAATTCGTTTTGGTTTTACAAATTCTCAAGCATTAACATTTGAACTTATTTCAAATACCATTCTTATTCCTGTTTGTTATTTGCTACCTTATTTATATGAAAAACTTGGGCGTCGCCCCATTTTTCTTTTCAACGCTTCAATATCTTTTTTATTTGCAATTTTTATGTTTCTTTCTGAATTTATTTTTGAGTTGAATGGTTCAAATCCAAATTGGATAACCATCGTCTTTTGTTTCATTTTCAATTTAGCAATTGATTTTTCAATGGCTTTAGGATTTACTCATTTTGCTGTTTTACTTATCGCTGATTTACTTCCAGCTTCAGCAAAGGCTTCAACAATTCAAGCAACAATGATAATATCTTCGATTACGGGAATATGTTTTAATTTTTTTTATTGATTCTTACAGCCTTTACTCGGATTTTCAATATATTTTCCAATTATTCTCGTACAAATTTTCCTTTTTGTTTATCTTTATCGAAATCTCCCAGAAACTAAACAAAAAGCTGTATATCAAAATTATGAACAAGTTCGAAGTCGTGCACAATCGAGAAGGGCCTCATTGTTGTTTAGGTCCAGGATTAGTACTATTAATAATTATGGAACTGTATAATAATTCTATGAGAAAAAAAATAAAAATATATTTTTTAATTTCGTTAAACTAAAACAAACAGATGTTAGATACTTCAATTTTTAGCCTCCAGAAATATGCCTAAGAAAAGTTTCAAAGCGTTCATTTTTTTTAAATTGTCAAATTAGTTTTGATAGAGGTCCATCCACTCTTTCAAGAAATGATTAACTTTTAATTGTCAGCAATTATTTTGGAAGGCCACAGTTTTGATTTTTCTTTTCTTATCAGCTCTGTACCCCTACAATTAAAAAAAGTATTTTTTAGTACCAAAAGAATAAAAATCACGTACATACATCAAAGAAAGAACGCAAAAGTTTATTTCGTTCAAAGTAATAAAATTTTTACTTGAATATGAACAATGAAGAAATTTTTTGCCAAGTTGCATTTTTATTATCGACGAAGAATGGAAAACCCATAAAAAATAGAAGCAAGAAAAAATAATTAGGTGGTGGTCAAAAAATGAACCTAAAAATAAAATATTGTAAAAAAAAGATTATTTTAGATTTTTTAAAACGTTTTAATTTTTTTATGAAAGCTACAATCGTAATAAATGGTAGAGCTCTGCATTTTATTTGGTTATGTCTAGTAAAAAAAAACAGAAAAAAAATTATCTAAAGAATGGAAGATGGCAAAAATTTTCAGAAAATTGATTTTTTGAATTATTCGAATGACAAAAATTTGCATAAATTCGCATTTTTTTCTTCGTAAAATTTTTCTTTCAAATTTTATTCACTCAAAGTTTAACATTTTCTTGTGCTTGTCGTTTTTCATCGTCAAAAAAATTGTTGAACCTTCTCCATCAAATTTTGTTCCACTTCTAAATCAACCTGCTGCTGGTATTCCAATGGTTACAAATCATCAATTCAATGCGAATGATCCAAAATATCAATGTTACCATGGATATATACATGCTAAAAATGGAATAATCGGCATTCTTGCTTTTGAAGTCCTTGTTACTGGATTTTTTATTTATGCACAACAAGATGTGATTGGAATTTCTTCTTATGGTGTTACTCTTCCTTTGCTTATTGCTGTAATCTGTCTAGCTGTTGGTATTTTCACTCATAAAAAAGAATTTTTGCTTGCATACTGGTTAATTCGACTTTTATTTATAATTTTACTGTCGTTTACTCCTATGCCAATACTGATGCGGAAAGATCAATCTTTGCTAAAAATAAATCTATGGTGGATTTTGCGATTATTATGATTCTTACTGTTTTTATTATAAAAATTTACTTCGGATGGTTTGGTCATGTTATCCTCAAATGCTGTTTATATTTCAATGATCTCAATCAACATCAACAAAATTTTGTACAAAACTAAAGAAAATCTGCTTCAATTTTGCTTTTATTTATGTTTATAATTGTATGTGTAATCGAAAATAAAGATAAACGTTTCGAATTTCAACTTTTTTTTATTATCTAATTGCTTTCATTCTATCATAACGAAATAATACTTATATTTTTTTCTTAACATAACAAAAAATCAAAACTTTTATATAATAATAAAAACACGGGTTGTTACTTCTTTAATGGATTTGTTTGAACATGCCATTTGTAAGAATTTGCAAAGTTTCTTTGAATAACAAACCAATAAACATTTTCTTGCCAATCATAATAACTGAAGCGTTCTAGTTTAATTTCGCGAAGAGGTAAAAGATGAGAACGGAATTTGAAAGAAAGACTCAGAGAATGTAACGTTAATCTGAAAATTTTTTAAAAATATCGAACATTGTCCGTTAATCTGAATTATTAAAATAACTTACTTAAACTGATCAAGCTTTAATAAAAGATCAATGAATTCTGTAAACTCTGTCAAGGAACAATCAAATTCAATTTCACCTTTGAATTCAAAACTTTTTAAATTTGGAGTAATCAAAGTTTTCAAAAAGCTGATTTTAGTATTTTTAAGGCTCAATTTGAGTTTTTCATTCGAAGCAAGGTTCACAGGTAATTGTCGAAAATATTGAACATCAAGTTTAATATTTCTGTCTTCTGAAATATGAACAACATCCATAACTTCCAATTTTGGATTCATTTTTATGATGTCATTATATCCATTGCAAGGTTTAATACAGTAACAAGAAATGCGAGAAAAATGCGGCAAACCATCTTCGATTAAAAAATAATCAATTGAATGACATCGTTTAGAAAGATTTCGAGTAAAAAAATTTATTGAAGCAAAAGTTTTTAAACTTTTTCCATCACAAATTTCAGCAAATCGCCGTTGACAAACCCACGGTAGCAATGGAAAATCGAATGTTTCAGCTTTATTTGAGAAATATTTATCAGCCATTTTTCAATTCACTAATAGACCACAATGAGAAAAAATAACTTTTGAACAAAAATAATCAAAAAATAAAGAAAAGATCATTTTTGTTTTTTTATATAAAGAAAAAGCTTTCTTTGCTGAAGGGCGTTGCAAAGAGATTGTAGAAGGGCCATTCTATCACTTTCTTTTATGATTACAAAAAAAAAAATCAAAGAAAAATTGAATGGATGGGTAAGAGCTCAATATAAAAGTATGTGTTTTTAAGTGATTATTATTATCAAAGAAAAAGTGTGAAATAAATTATGGCATAAAAAGATACAGACACAGCTCTCTATTATGTTTATAATTAATTCTCTTGATTTTTATAAAAACTTGCTAAACGAAATGTGTCTAAATCATTTTTTTAAAGATTTGAAACAACTGTTATTTCAAATTCTCAATAATGATAAAGCGGTTAATTTTTTTTATGACAACCTTTCACAAATATCCCTTTTTTTTGTTGTTCTTATGAAAAACATTTAATTCTTTTTTTTGTATTTATGTGTATATGTTTTCTTGAAATAAGTTTTTTTAAATCTATATAAAAAATCTTTGAAACCATTTTAATCCTAGACAGCGTTCAAAAATTCACTTTGTCAACCACCAAATAGGAAATGAAAAAAAAAATGGTGCAACAAAAAAAACAAGGTTTATGTTTCTTTGAAATATGACGACATGTGAGAGATATTCCTTCCACATCAAAAAGCTTTACTTTTACCCCGTGTTTTTTATTTTTAAATCCAAAGATCATAGGCGAGTCCAGCAACTGTTTTTTTCCTCCTTTTTTTTCTCCTTAAAATTGATTTTAAATTTGAACGTCTTTTTTTTTAAAGAAGATAGCTTTTTACAATTCTCAATTTTTTTTGGAAACATTTGAATTTTCTGTTTGTATTGAAATTTATGAAACACACAAATTCTAGCGTTTTACTTTTTTTAAGTTTATTCATGGTTTTCAAAAACAACGTTTTTATCACTCAAAAATTAAGCTTGAAAAGTTTGAAGCGAAAAAAAGATTTTAAAAAGGTCGATGCTTTAAATTCGAATAAAGCCATTTCCTGAGAAATGAAACAAATTTTCTTACTATTCCTCATTTTTCTAGGAAATGAAAAAATTTTTCAAGAGCTTCTTGATGAGCTCAGAAAATGTGAAAGTTTTTTTTGCTATTTTAACTTTTTCTTCTCTTTTATTTTATTCAAATGCTTTTAAAGTAGATTAAATTTTGTTTTTTCGAAGAAAGAAAGAAAAATGTGGGAATTTTTTTACGACTTAACTTACTTTGATTTTTGTCTTCTATCTTTTTTTACTTTTCAATGTCAATTTAAAGTTTTGTTTTTTGTTAGCAATAGTTTGGTTTGCTTTAAATTTAAACTTTTTAGTATATAGCATTCATTATTTACCATTAGGGAAATGGATATATTTAAGATAGACTTAAATGTCATCCATTCATTTTTTTATTCATTGAGGCAGGCATTAATGAAGTGGCTTGCCATTTTTTGGAAAGATTTAATTTTTCTTTATCAAAGCAAACTTGTGCGTGACTTTGTCTCTTTTTTCTTCTTCTAATAGCACAACAAACAGCATCAAAAGCTATTCTTTTTTTGTTAAGGATAAAATATTGGATACAAAAAATTTAGAATTTAAATTTTTTATAGCTATAATAAATTGAAACTTTTTAAGGTAACTTTTTTTTAACATTGAGCCTTTTTCCATGAAAATTACATATTTTATTTTGACAATTTTTTAACGTCGCCTCTAATTTTTCTTTATCTTCCGTAAAGCTTTTTTTTTGTTGCTATACCTTTTTCCTTTTTGTTTTGTTCTTCCTGGTGTCTCTTTTTTAAACTGCTTGTCTTTATGTATGTTCGTAATTAATTGTGAGTCATTTATTATATAAATGACAAATTGCAGATAGGCAAGCAGCTTAAAGGTATTTATTTTTTATTCACTCAACGGGAAGAGTGTTCATTTTTAATTATCGACAAAAAACAATAGTTTTTTTTATTTTGCCAAGATGATGAACTTAGCAGCAAAAAAAGTAAGTTATTTATTTATTTTCATATTTATAAAAAGTGAATGGCCGGAAAAATTTTACAAGGTTAAGAAAGCCAACAAAATAAAGCTTTTCAAAAAAAAATATTGTACCTTTTTAGACAAAAAAATTCCAAAATTTATTGAACACTAATAAAAGGTTTATATTAATTAAAAGTGCATGAGTTTTTCAAGTTGTTGAAATAAAAGACAAATTGGATTAAATGAAACATCAAAGATTATTTGAAAGAAAAAAACTTTTTTGAACTAGATTTTTTTCACGGGGCACTTTTCCTTGTTAATGGAAATTTTAAACATAGTTTGAATATTTATTGGCCTCTATCAATATTTTATTAACCTTTCAAAAACACCATTTATGCCTCCCATAGCTGCTTGAAAAAAAACTGCAAAGTTTAAAGCTCTTTTTTTAAGGTAGAATTTTTTTCAAGAGGCTATTTTAACTTTCAAATCCACACTTTTGGATTTTCTATTGTTTCTTTTATTTTTTATATTTCGTCTGTTTTTTTCTTGGCTGTTGCCATTGATAAAACACTTTTTTCATGCGCCATTTTTTAAAGCTCCCGTTAAATTTTATTTATTTATTTATTTTGGATTTTGCGAGGAAAAAAGTGGCATTCAATTTCAGCTTTTCCTCTTTCTTGCTTTTCTCGTGTCCTTTTTTTTATTTCTTTTAAAAATCTTATTCTCACACATTTTTTTTGTGGATAAAAATAAACTAAATTTGTCAAGATTAAAAAAAACTTGGTTGTCAATAACAATTTAAAAAAAAGCTTTATGTAAAATAAGAAAGGAGGCGAGAAGAGAACGGAGGATGACATCAACAAAGAAGGAAAATAAAAAATATCTTATTGAATAAAAAATTTATATATGTATATGCCCTTGAGAAAGAAAAATGGGTTTTATCTTTTTTTTAACGAAATGCAACTATGCAACTTTAATAAGGTTTAAAAAGTGTTTTAAGCTGAGAAAAAAAAGTGTTGTAATTTGGGTTTATTCAATCGAAAATTTTTTAAAGTTTTTATTTTTACAATTTCTATTATCTAATTTTTCGATTTAGTTTTCCCCCAAGTTTTTCTATTGTACACTCACTAAATTATATATAAGAAAGACAAATGCTGGCTGTGCTAACAAGAGATTTCCGCTGTTTTTTTTTCTGTTGAATAAAGCTAAATTACTTTTTTTATTCATTTATTAATCTAAAAGGCTAAACAGCTGTTATTTCGATATTATTTAATTTTTAGTTTAAAAGTCAAAGTTTCTGATAATTTAATAAACTTTTTATTACTATTATTTTTTCTCTCGAAAAGAGTTCATAATTTACTCCCAGCAACTTGTGCTTTTAATCCTTGTGAAAATAATATTTTCATATTCTTTAAAGTTTAAACTGCTACCTTAATTATTTGTATTTTTGGGAAAATAAAAATTTTTCATTTCCTTTATTGAAAATAATTTTTATTTTAGAAAAAAGAAGCAAATAAACATCGACATAATTGTGATTGTACGGATGCAGCAGTGGCTGAAGCATTATTTAAAACAAATGCATCAAAAAATTATAATATGAATCGAAGTATTAGTCATGAACCTTCTCGACCATCATTATCCCGCGAAGTGACAGTTGAAAGTGCAACAAGTTGTGATATTCCACTTCCAATTCAACCATCAGCAAATCATTTTTCACCTGATCGTTGCTCATCTTCCACCGCCGCTACTATCATTCCAAATGGAACACATCCAAATAATAATGATCCATTATTTAAACTAAATATTGGTGGAAAATCATTTAAAATTCGTATTGATGCTGTTATGACTTGTCGACAACCTTCATTATTGACAGCTTTGATAAAAGCCAATCATGAACAAAGACTTTTAGTTGTGGATGGATTTATTGATGAAACGGGAGAATATTATATGGAACGTAATGTTCGAGTTGCAGATCATATATTAGATTATTATGTTACTGGTTTATTACATAAACCTAATGATGTTTGTAGTGAACGATTTAAAGAGGAATTGGATTTTTGGAGATTAAGACATGATCAAGTTAGTTAGTTGGTTTGTCAAGTAATTAAAAAAACTTTTCTAACATACGAAAAAAATTATTTTAACAGTAAAGTTTGACATTTTACGATAAAATTTTTTGCCTAAAGATTCCCAAATGCTATCTTTTGAATGCATGCATTTTAAATTTTTTTTAAACTTATTTTAGATTGCTCCGTGTTGTTCCATTCTTGGAGAATATCCAAAACTGAAAGAGCAAGAGGAAACTGACAAAGAATTTGATAATGTAATTTTTTCCGATATTCGATGGTCCATTTGGAGAATTACCGAAGATCCTTCAGCGTCATTATTTTCTAAGATTTTTTCTTTCATTTCCATTGCTTTTATTTTTTTATCCGTTGTCGGTGAGGAAGGAAAAAAACGTTATTTTTATTTCAAAAACCAAAAAAATATTTTTTTAGGTTTAATTTTGGGTTCAATGCCTGAATTTCAAGAAGATAATTCTCAAGCTGATTCCTATCATATGATTTATTTACGTCGACCTAAAGGTGAATCATCCAATTCTAAATTTGATAACGAAGGAACTAATGCAAATTTAACCAATTTTGTTTATAAAGCCACGGATAATCCCAATAAGATTCTCGTAATTTTGGAATATATTTGTATTTCATGGTTTACTTTTGAATACATTATTCGTTTCCTCGTTTCTCCAAGAAAATATAAATTTGTTGTGTCTGCTATGAATTTAATAGATTTTGCAACCATTCTTCCATTTTATATTGAAATGAGTTTATCGGCATTTGGAATTAAGGCTGATTCAAATCTTCGAAGTGTTACGGGTAAGTCTCTCTTAGCATAGCTTTTTTTGCTTCAGTAATTGTAATGCGAAATGCTTAATTTAGGTGAAGTAAATTTTGCTAGAAAAACTCAAAGTTGGATAGGTGAATTTTTTATTTATTTTTGAGTTATTATTTTTTTGATAGTTGTCTTTCTTTTTTGGTTTCAATCGATGTGCTTTGTTTTTTTATTTTCCAAACATTCGATTACATGGCCATTTAATGGCGAGATGGCCGAGCGGTCTAAGGCGCTGGTTTAAGGCACCAGTCTCTTCGGAGGCGTGGGTTCGAATCCCACTCTCGTCAGCTTATAATTTTTCAACTTTTTTGTGTAATTGCTATTAACGAAACAGAAAATTGATATTAGTGCTTTGTTTCTTTAGTTTTTATTTTAAACTAAAATTTTGTAATTTTTTGTAACATAAATTGTTGTGGCTAACAACTTTCTTTTTTCGTTTGAAAACCTAACATTTTTAGGTGCGATGCTGGTAATTCGTGTTTTACGAGTTCTTCGAATGGCTCGTGTTTTTAAATTAGCGAGATACAGTCAAGGCTTACAGGTAAAAACAAAGTTTTTATTTTCATTCTTTAAACTCATTTTTATTAGATTTTCGGGAACACACTTCGAGCAAGCATGACTGAATTATCCATGCTTTCAATGTTTCTCGTAACTGGAACAGTATTTTTTTCAACAATTATGTATTTCCTTGAAAAAGATGAACCAAATACTGATTTTTATAGTATTCCTGCAGCATGTTGGTGGTGCATGTAAGTCTCTTGTATTAAAAGATTTATCGTCACTAAAGGAAAATTTTTTATAGCACAACGGTAACTACTGTTGGTTATGGTGATGTCTTTCCAATTACAACAGCAGGGAAAAGCGTTGCAACAGCTGCAAGTATTTGTGGAATCATTATTTTAGCATTTCCTATTTCAATGATTGTCGAGAAATTCGCATCCGCGCAACAGCAAGCTTTGGTTGAAGAACAAATTAAACAAAGTAATAACTAATTAATTTTTTCTTATAACTACGAGAGTTTAAAAAACATTAAATTTTGTAGCTCAAATGTCAGCAGTAGCTAATGATTATCTTTTAAAACGATTTCCAACTCGAAGAAAGGCATGCAAGGATCCAATGATTCAACAACACAAAATTCAACAAGATGATGACGTTTAACTTTTGAGGAAGATCACCTTTTTAAAGTTGTAAATTTTTAAATTTAATAACAATAATTAAAAGTGCATTTACTAAAATGGTTTAAACAATGTATAAGAAACTTGTAATACTCAAATAAAATGATCTCAAATGTAAAATACTTTTAGCAAAAACATTTTTAAATATATTTTTATTATTAAAACTTTACTAAAAATAAAAACTTAACAAAAACAAATAAAAAAATTAACAATAAACAAATGATTTCACACCAATTTCGCTTGAGCAGCTAAAGAATAAAATAAACCATTTTTATTTTCTAATAATTTTGTTGGTGAATCATATTCTTTTATTTCTCCACCATCCATAACTAAAACTTTATCATAATCCATTATAGTATTTAATCGATGAGCTATGGTTAGAATGGTGCATTGATTAAATTGGCTTCTAATTGAATCTTGAATTAGCTGATCTGTTTCCAAATCCACCGCGGCTGTAGCTTCATCCAAAACCAATATTTTAGTTTTCTTTCTTAATATTGCTCTCGCTAAACACACGAGTTGACGCTGACCAACTGAAAGATTTCCACCACCTTCGCTGATTTCATGATTTAATTTTAATGGAAATTCGTCAACAAATTTTTTTAAATGTGCTTTTTCTATTGCTTCCCAAAGTATGGAATCTTCTAATTCATTGAAAGGATCTAAATTAATTCGAAGATTTCCACAAAATAAAACTGGATCTTGAGGAATTATGGTTAAAGCTTTTCGAAGTTCATGCAATCCCAAAGTTCGGTAATCAATATTATCAATATAAATGGTTCCATTTGCAGGTTCAATCATTCGAAATAATGCCAACGTGAGTGAAGTTTTTCCAGCACCCGTTCTTCCAACAATTCCAACTTTTTCACCCGCCTTAATTTCTAAATTTAAATTTTTTAATACCAATGGCGTGGTTGGTCGATATCGAAGTGAAAAGTTCTTAAATTTAATAAATCCATTTGATGGCCATGAAGCTGGTGGTGGAATGGATGAAGTCCATTCTGCTTCATGCTCATTATCAACATATTCTTGAATCCTTTCAACTGCAACGATACTCATTTCCATATCTTTTATACATCGAGCTATTTCACCAAGTAATCCACGAAGCATAGTTCCAGTAGAAGTTACAAGAGCTACTGCACCTGCTGTAATAAGACCAGTGTGTCCAAAATAAATTGCTATGGCAGTTAAAGTGGAAGCAAAAATGGATGTTAACATATCCATTCGAAGTTGAATCCATCTGTAAATTACTTTATTTTAGCTTAAATTTTTATGAGGTTTTAACACACCTGTTAGAAGTTATTTCGGCTAAATTTGCTTCTACACTAGTGATACCTTTTTGAAGCATTTGATCAGCAAATCGATCTTGAACCGCAAATACTCGCAAAGTATTAACTCCAACATACGAATCTTGAGTGTGGGAAGTTACTGCAGACCAAGCTTTAGAACACAATCGGCGAATTTGAACAGAGGCATAAGTGTAATAACGCTAAAAAATATGTTGTCCTTCGTGGTGTTATCCATATTAAAATGGACTTACAACAATTATTACAAAAATAATCATTACTGGGATTGATAAAAATCCAACTTGAGGAATTACATAAAGTGCACTAACAGTATAAAATGTGCATTCTGCTAATAAAATGGTTGAATAATTGAGTTTTTGTGGAACATCATTATCAATTTTTTCTATATCTTTACTCAATCGATTTAAAATTCTTCCCAACGGTGTGGTGTCAAAGAAAGTCATAGGTGAACGAAGTAACGAAAAAAGCAAATTATCGTGAAGTGTTTTGCTTGCTTTGAATGCTCCCAAAGCAATCATAGCAGTACTAACACCACTAACGATGCAACTTCCAACACCAAATAAACCATAAACTTCCAAGCTTTGTGTATTGGTTATACTACTATCATTACCAAAACCTGAAGACCATTTTGCCATCCAAACTTGACTAAAGCTTTCAAAAACAGTTCGAAAAACAAATAAAAATATGAAATAGCCAATGGCCATAGTAATTCCAAAAGCTTTAAGATAATCCAAATACATTCGATATGAAACTTTTCCAGTTCCAAGCTCTTCATCTTCAATTAATCTTGCAATGGATTCAATTGGTTGTTGAGAAATTGATCGATGAAAGGGAATGGTTGAGGCAGAATGATTTGAGGATGTCCTCGTTCTTCTATGAACTGGTGAAGGAAGTTCACCTCCGCTGCTAACACTTCGAATATGTTCGCGAATTTGGGCTGCTCCAACTAATTCATTAAGGACATCATCTTCCTCTTCAGCGATGGCTTCATCAACTTCAGCTTGTTTTTCAGCTTTAACTGCAAATTCACGCACAAGGTCGTTAAAAGTTTCATTTTCTCGAGAAAGAAGTTCATCGTATGTACCACTATCAACAATATTTCCTTCTAAAATAAATTAACATTCTAAAACTATTTTTTTATTCTAAAAATTTACCTTTCAAAACAATAATTCGATCACATTTAGCGAGGAAGTGAATGGAATTCAAAGCGAATATCCGGGTTTTATTTTTTAAAATTCCTTCATTTCCAATAACATTTTGAAATATATGTGCTCCAACATGACTATCCACAGCGCTGAGAGTATCATCCATAATATATAAATCAGAGTTCTGGTAAACTGCTCGAGCGAGAGCCACCCTAGCTTTTTGTCCGCCTGAAAGATTTAATCCTCTTTCACCAATTTCTGTTGCATCGCCAGCGGCAAACATTTTCAAATCATCTTTCAAAGCACAAACTTCAATGGTTTGCTTATAAAATGTTTCATCAAAGGTTTTTCCAAAAAGTATATTATCTCTCAAAGAAAGATTTTGTATCCATGCTTCTTGTGGAACATATGCAATTGAAATGGGTGTTTTGCGATAAAATAAACCAGAAGTTTGATAAAGTTCTCCACAAATGGATGAGAGTAGGGATGATTTGCCTGCGCCAACTCTTCCAACAATACCAATTAATTCACCTTCTCGAATTTCAAATGTAAGGGATTTTAACACTGGTGGGATTTCAGTTTCAGCAGTAGTCTCTGGAAGCCACGAGAAAGTTGAATCTTGGAGTTCAACAACATTGTTTTTGTTTGATGGAACCATAGTGTTAACAACTTCTGGTACTTCAGGTTCTAACAAAAATTTTTGGACACGATTTAAACTGATTCTTGCATTAATAACTTCTTGAACCAATCCAGGGATACGGTAAACAGAGAATCGCATCAAATTAAAAAGCATCAATGATAAAAACGCAACTTGCGGAGTTATTGGATGGCCTTGGATAATTATATAACCAACAAAAGATACAATTGTCGCTAAAATCGGACATGCATTGAAAGATAATTCCATACCAGAATAACAATAAATTGCATATTTTAATTGTGTAACTTCTTTGGTTCGAATTTGAGCAATTCTAGCCCGCATTGATTCTTCCCAAGCATAAAGCTTGAGAATTTTAACACCAGATAAAACATCGGTCATAAGTTTTAATCTTTCATCTTTTAATTCCATTTGGCGCTCCTAAATTGTATTGAAAGCTCAAATAAGGTTATTTCAAAAAATAATCTTACTTCGCATTTAGTTGCAATTTTTACGAGAATACTATTGAATGGAAGGAATAAAACGATGACTGCAACACCATAAAGAACATTAATGCCAATGGTAAATGATAAACCAGTAAGGCAAATCATAATCTGCAAGGCTTGTTATTTAAACTTTTTTCTTTAAAAAGAGATAAATCAAAAACAAAATCAACTTTACTTACTATGAGTGGAGCATAGAAAAAATCCAATAAATTATACCAAAAATATCGAATTCTTTCGACATCGGTTGATAATAAATTTACAACTTCACCAGCAGAATATTTAACTTTGGCGCTTGCAGAAAGTTTTAACATTTTTCGATAAATTACATTCATAAGAATTGATTGAACATCCAAATATGCTAATAACCCGTAAAAATCACTTCGAGCCATAACAATAAACTTTGCCCAATTAAGTATAAACGCAACCGCGACTAATGTCAAGCCATACCAAAGTGGATATTTATTTTCAGCGGAGCTGATAATAAGTTTCAAAAATATGGGATCTGATGCTGTCATAAAAGCAAAAATAACGGTTAATGAAACACCGGCGGCGAATGGAAACCAAGTGGCTTTGAATAGAATGAAAAATAACCATGGAATGAAAGATTTTTTAGATGTATCAGTTTTGGAATGGTATTTTTTGAAAAGAGTTAGTAATCTTTCAGGTTGATTTCTTGGATCAAGGGACCAAAAAGTGTCATAATCGATTGTGCCTTTATAACCTTTTGACATTAAATGTCCGGCATGAGCAAACACTGATCGAGCAAGAGATGAACGAGTTCGATCTGGATCCACTGGCTGGAATTAACTGAAGTTGTTTTCTGTTTAGAAGTAGCTGTAAACTCACTTTTTGATTAGAAAAGTTTTCATAATTTCCATCAAATTTATCAACGAAACAAAATAAAATAATTAGGAAGAATACTGAAATGGCTTCAAGCCCAAAAAGAACAAATGAAGCAAAATCAGACTGAAAGATTACTAACTTTATTTATAAAAAAGATGGCCAAAATATTACCTTTGCCAAACTCGTAATCACAATAATTTGAGGAATGATAATAATAAAACGTAAAAAATAAATTAAATGCAGCCATATGGAACTTGGAATTCCACTGTGCCAACATCGAATGTAAGAAGCACATGATGTTACCTACAAATATTTATATTTTGATCCATCACAAAATATAAAACTTACAGAAATCACAAAAATTGCTATTCTTCCAATAATTGTTTCAATATTCGAATTTGACTCAAAAAATAATAAAGTTAACCGAATTAAACTTGAAAATAAAATGATTGCAGAAAATGTTGCTTTGGTTATTAAAAGTTTTGTGATGGCAAGTTTTGGAGATAAAATAACAAAACCATAAAAAATTAAAAAATTTAAACTTAAAATTGAAAATATTGCCAAAATTGATGGCAGAAAAACAAATGCAAAACAAGGAGTTATCACTTCCGAAATGGTACTATTTGTATTTATTGGAACGAGAAGTGGTGATTTACATATTGAAAAATTATCCAAAAATGACAATATTGAAGTCATCTTTGAAGTTGCTATAGCAGCTGATTGTCATGAAGCTGCTAAAAAATGAGTAAAATTTTGATTGTTGTGGCTTTTTAAATCAAATTATTGTTAGCGATTATTATCTTTGAGTTAAAACAAACACCCAAATATTTCTTAATAAAAAAATTTAGTGGGAGGAAGAAAAAAGTTAAAACAAATACAATCGAAAAATATTGATAAACATTCGTTAGAGGCACTTCCGTAACAAAAAAATCAGTTTGATATAATATTGCGCAACCAATGATGTTTTTTTTTCTTGTTGTGGTTGTGTCTGGCTGCCGTGTTGCTGCTGGGAGACGCTTTTCTTTCTCTTCTTATTAGAGTGTGTTAAAAGAGAGCATTCATTTTTTTGTTTTTGTTTGGTTGCTCCTGTCCTAAACAACCTACTGGCGAGCTGATAGAGAGCGTTGCAGACATACTACAAGCAAATAAGCAAGCAAGCTGGCGTCATCCACCTTAAAGCTTCTACTACCTGTCTCGTAGCGTTGTCTATGTTTGGCTACTTTTAAAGAAAATTTTAGGTGCATAAAAACTTTTTTTTATCAGCAATTAAAATAATATGAAAAAAACTTACAAGAGAGAACTACACTCAAATTGGAAGATTCAAGCTAGAAAAATACTTCCAAAAACGTTTTCAAAGCTTTTTTTACGAATAAAAAAAAACAATTTTGCTGTTCCTTTAGTTACAAAATGACTAACTTTTGATTTCGTTCTTTTTTCACATCAACGCAACAAAAGGTTGTCCATTCGACGAAAAAAAGGTGATCTTCGTCCTACCTTTATCATAAAGGAAAAATAGTTTTAATCGAATTTCGAAACACCTTGGTTCAACGATGAGCAAAGATTCTTTTTTTTGTTGTCTATCTTTTTGCTCTTTTATTTTATAAAAAAATAAATAAAAGAAATCGCTTGCTCCTTTTCTTTACTAAAGAGAACATTAAAAATAGCGCAAATTTGATTGCGAAAGATAGCAAAATCTTTGACCCAAGTTTGAGCATGTGAATAAGATGTGAATTCTCTTTGCAAAAACAAATCACTTTATACCCAGATTTTTTAATATTTGTTTAACGAGGAACTAAAGTACTGATAAAAGAAATGCAGCACCCATCTTCAAAGTACAAGAATAAACAAAGTTGAACGCATTTAACAAAAAAGGTAGAGGAGAGCTAATAATAAAAAAAATGCTGAATTTTCAAAGAATGTAAACTAACCTAAATTGTTCCACAGATGAAGTCATGTTTATGTTGTTTTACAGTTTTTAAATATTAAATCAACTTGAAATTCTTTATTTATAGGATCTGCGAAAAACTGAGTGACAATTATTGAATTTTGCTCTTATGTATGAAAGTGTTCATTTTTTTACAACCACTTCTGAAGATTCAATTTATAACTCTTTTTGTATCATTTTAACTTTAAATCCATTATGAGATGTATTTTTTACTATGCTTTTACACATTTTTTATAAAGAAATTTCAAAAAGATAAAATAAGCTTAGAAAATGATGTTGTTGTTATTTTGTAACCCCAAAAAAGAGATTAAAAAATGCATGCGCCGGATGTTTGATTCCATTGAGTTGAAATCCAAATTAGGCACATCAGAAAAAGCAAACACAACAATGTCACCAAAAAAGAGTAATGGAAGGAAGTAAGCTTTGATGGAGTTAAAGTTCGAGAAGAAGCGATAAGTCTAAGTTAGCAGCAAGAAACTTTCAACAGATGCCACAGCATCAATAGCTTCGATGATAGCATTTTCCCAATTTTTTGCTTCTCCTAAAAAAGTAATGTTTCAAATTGTTTTTTTTATTTGCGTGTTTAAATTCGATAAATTTAATTTGAAAGTCGAAAAACCAAGTTTTTGGAGTATTTATTTGTTTGTTTTTCTAACACAAATTCTCAGACTTTTAATTGTTAGTTTCTTTTTTTGTTTTGTTTAAAAGAAGGCTTACATTTTTGGTAATTCCAAATATTTAGAGTTTGTTTAATTTTATTTTCTGTATTGGGCCACCAGCATAAAAAAAATGTCACTTTTTATTTGTATCTTCTTCTCTTTCTTTTTCTACTAAGAAATAGTCATAAATAATCCCATCTTTTACCAATAACAATATTTTTTTTATTGTTTATTTTCTTGGGACTCATATTTTTTTCGCCTTTCAAAAAAACACAAAACAGAACAAAAATGTGTACGTTTTTAGCATTTTGTCGGTGTTGAGCCTTTGAAAATATAAAAGCTGGAAGTGTTCAAAAAATTTTTGGAAGGAAATTGGTAGCTTTTTTACTGACTATAAAATAAATGATTTATTCACTCTTGAATTATTACCGTTGAAAACACGAAGAAGAAAAAAATATTTTTTGGTGCGACTTTTCTCTAGAATTTTTTGTAATATTTTTATCCCTCAAAAAAATGCATCCTCTGGATTCAAAGAACAAAAAATATTTACGACCTTTTATTTTATTTTTTTGTTTTGTTTTAAACCTCATTTGAATAAAACTAATTTACTTGCAGCTTTTTTCTTTCTTTGAAAAATTTTAAAGGAAAAAGGAAAAAAGCAATCAAAGATGGAATTTGACTTAATTTTATTCTCTCTTTTTTTTCTTATTTTGTGATTTGAAGGGAAAAAATATACTTAAATATGTATAAAAATTTATGAAAGCAACGAAGCATTTTCTTAATGGGAAATAAAAACAGAAAATTCATAAATGAAGTCCTCCTTGAAAGAAAGATAATACGGTAAAGGTTGTCTCGAAGAAAAAATGAATGAGATGTAATCTATGCTTCCGCATCGAGTCCCAATAAAAACTTTGTTTTCCTATATTTTATTTAGACAACTCTTCCCGGAAATTAATAAAATTAATCAAAAAAATATCTTTGTTTTGACAGATTTTTTGAAGTCTGTTAAAAAAATCTTTGACGAATATTATTTTTTTTGTATATCGTCTCTTCAAAATTGTCTTCACAAATGCAAAGAGATGGAACACAGTGTCGTCATTCTTTTTTTGTTTCAACGATATAAAAAAAAACAAGGAAAAATGAGATGATGCCCAAGGGAGATTCTCAAATCGGGTAAAAGTCCACAATGGATAGGAGACGACGTGCTTTTTTCGAAGAATCGAGCTTGTGAGACATCTTTCTGGAGATGGTTGAAGCTTGTTGAAAAGTTATTGAAAAAAACTTGTCTTTCTTCTCTTTTATCTTTGAAAGATAACAAAAGAAAAGTTAAATATATTTTTTTCTGGGTTTTTACACGTGGCTTTAAAGTTTAAACTTAGAAATTTTTTTTTGCTTTCACTTTTTTGATTTTGTTTCCTTTCCTTTTAAACTTTTTGTGTTCCTTTTTGAGTTGAGTTATGAGCTATGTACATATTTGTGTTTCTTGAGTCAAGAAGAAAAAAATATGGCTGGTGATGTTTTGGAATTGCCAAAAAAAATTAAATTGCTTTGTTTTGACATAAAAGAAAAGACTAGAGTGGAAATGCACTCATATTTTTTGAAATTTTTATGAGCTCACATGCTTACTTTGGAGTTTTTTTATTTAAATAAGTACCGTAAGAATTTCTTTTTAGTTATATTTTATTGAAAACTCTCCATAAAAATATCAAATAATTTTTCGCGGTCTAAATTTGTTTATTCTTTTCGCGTTTTTTTATTTCTCGTTAAATGCATAATTTTATGATTTTTCTAACAAAGGTTTTTTAGTTTCAGCCAATAGTTCTAATAAATATTTTTTATCACCATGATTCATATTTTGCAATCAATGATGTCGAAACCTTCAACATCCTCTCATCATCATCATCGAAAAGGTCGAAAACGTTCTTCAAGTGCCAGCATCCAATCTGCTTTGGGCTTAGCCCGATCAGTTGCCTCACGTTCTGCAACCATGGATCGCTTGGATCTTCGAGCTGCCACACCACCAGCAGAACGTCGAAGAATTACCAGTCGTTTTACTAGTCGAGAACTTTGCCTTGATGAAGATCAAATTGAAACAATGCATGAAAGTTTTATAAAAATTAAAGATAAATATGCATTTTTTGAATCAATGTTTTTACAACTTTTTTTAAAAGAAGATCCTGAAATTGCTATAGTTTTTGGATTAGCTAATGTTCCAGAAAAAGAATTAAAGCGTCGAAATGCATTTCGAACACATATTTATAAATTTCAAAGATTTATGACTACCGTAATCGATTTATTACCTAAAAAAGGACGGGAAGATGAACTCATTCAAATTATACGGTATTCGTTTATTCCTCAAGTAACTTAACTAAACGAATTCTAATTTTTAGAATGGTTGGCCGCCAACATTGTTATGTTAGAACTTTAAGCTTTACTGCAGTTCGATGGCTTTCATTCAAAAATGCCCTTTTTAATGCCTTTGTTCGAATTGGAAATGATCGACTCTCTCATGCATGGAATGTACTAATTGGATTTTTAGTTTTTGAGATTAAAGATGCATATCTTTCTCATGTAAGTCCTCCTCCATCAATGATTTTTCGTTTTAGAGCAGTAAAGTAATAACAATGGAACTTTCTTCAGATCCGTCATGTTCGTTCAAATTCCGTTCCTCACATTCTTGAAGGATATCGCCTTGATTTTCGTAAAGGCTCAAATACTCGAGGAAGTTTTGAAGAGGATTCAATTGCTGAATGATTTGATGATTTTTTTTTTGGTTGCTTTCTTGCTTGACTAAATATTATTTTTCTAAAGAATTTTGTTGTAAAAAAAGAAAGATATGTAAATGAATTTAAAAAATATATATGTATGATAAAGCTTATTATTACTTTTTTATTGAACAACCACATTGATTACATTAGTTTAAAAACGTAAATTCAAATATCTTTGTATTACAAATTAAAAATTATGGAACAGAACATATTCTTGATAAACGTTGAAGATTAGATAATACTTTTTTTTAATTAACCGTAGCATTTTTTGCTTTTTCAATAAACTTTACAATATCCCATTTATAAATTTAAAGGAATGGATGATTTCATTAAGGTTATTTACACCTTTTTAATTTAATCTCCTAAGAGAAGCAATTCATAACTTCAATTATTTTCTTTTTTTTGGCGTATTATTCTTTTCGCTGACAGATAATAAACTTTTAAAGCGTGAAGTTCTAAATTATTGCTTTGCTTTTTTTATAGTTCCAAACATTTTTTTGTACAGAAAAATGTCTAATCTCGCGGTTGATGATGATATCGTTATGGAATTATTTGAAAAAGATAAAGAGGTTGAAGAAGTAGTAAATGTTGCGGAGGTTGAACAACCCGATGAAATAATAATTGATGATGATGTTAATGCCGAACCATTTATTGAAAAAGAACAGCCATCGGTTGTTGAGATAAATTTACAACAAGATAATGAAGAAGAAATTGATATTTTGGGAACTTCTGATAATGAAGATGGAATCATCCCAGGCACCGCAAACGTTGGTAATGGACAAAGTTTAGTCAATGGAAGCCAGTTGCATAATAATTCAGGTAAGCTTTCTTGATATAATAATTACAATAAATTTATTAATTATTTTTTAGCTCCTTCAACATCAGAATTTATTCCAAAGCATACAAGAGTTGTAATCCCTACATCTCAAATTAAAAAGCGAATTCCCAAAAAGGCAGCTACACTCGCAACCGCAGCAACCAAATATGTTAAAGAAAATAATAAACCAAGTATGACTATCGACAGTCGTGATTATAATTATATGGAAGATGAATTATTTTTCTCTAAAGCTGATATCCCTGTTCCATTTGAAGATGTTCGACCATTCGAACATGATATAGCTATGCGACCTTTGGGTGAACAACGTTATGGTTAGAATCATTCATATTAGAATTTCCATTTTATATATACGTTCTTTTTTAGTTGTGGAAGCAATTGAAAATAGCTTCAGAGTTTTACAAATGGAAGCCAAACGAATTCAAGGCCATTTGAGAGCTTTGAATGCTCGAGCTGGTCGAATTCGTAAACAAATTGATCGAGAAGAAGAAGCCATAGCTCGAGGTGAAGATCCAACAGCTGTACCAAAATCGAGTAAAGGATTGTTTGGTGATGAAATTTTACCTATTAAAATCCCAGTAAAAGTTGCACCAAAAAAGCCCGTTGGCAAAAAGAAGTTGGTTAAGAGAAAGGTTTGTTGTCATTGTGCTGATTATCTCTTGATAGTTACCAACAATTCCTATTTTAGAAGCCTGGACCAAAGAAAGGAAAGCAGCCAAAAGCTGAAGTCAAAGAAACTAAAACCGAATCTCAATCAAGTGGCGGTCGTATGTTGAAGCTATCGGGCTTTGATAATAAATAATAATAAATCATTATGGTATTTTTTGCTCTGTAACTTACTTTGCTTTATTTCGAGAATTTTATTTATTACTTTTCTCCTTTTTTTATTACTCATTTTAGTTTATATAAAAATCACAAAAGAATTATTTTGTACACGAGGTTATTAACAATTTTATTTTAAAAAACAATTAAGAGCAAGCACCCAATCCATCCAAATAATTAAAAAGGATGATTTTAGAAAACGATTCTTTAATATAAGGCCACATGGTTGTATTAAAATCATTGAAACCAGTTTCAAGCCGGCAATAAATAGTATGTACACGTTTTTCAGTCATAAACATATCACCCATTTTATAACCCCGTTGAAAAATGCGTTCAGTAGTTTTGCCGCGGTCTTGATATTTAAGATACATGACAGTTAATTGATCAGCAAAAGGTTGTAAATTATTTGCCATAACTGTGCCTAAAACATTTAATGCGTCTTCATAACCACCATATTTGGATACAAATTTAGCTGCAATTCCAGCAACCGTAAACTTTTGTCCCGTCGTTAATGCATTCATTCCAGCTTTTATTATTGCTGTAATAATTTAAAGAATTATCGATGGATTTAAAAAATTGATGCCCTTACCGCTTTTAAGCTCATCCATCGTTGTATTTGGTGTAAGTATTGGCTCAAGATCATTGATAAGCTAAATCCTTTTTAATGAAATTACAAAACTTTGTATTTTATTCGAAAATCCTTACTTGAGTATATTGATCAACGGTCAAATAAGCGCTAACCATGCTTATAAATTTATTAATAATTTTAGTTTTTATAGGAAAATCATAGCCTCCATAAACTTGGAAAAATAAAACCAAGACGCATAAAAATTTGAGTATTCTCATTTTGAATGGATACTTTGCAACAACAAAAAAGTGACACTTTGATATAAAAAAAATAATAACCTTTATGTTAAAAAAAAATGGGGCTTTGATTTCGTCCTTTTACATTTTAAAACAATGGATTAGTCCGCCTCCAAAAATTTTTGCGATCAATCAATCCATTTCCATTTTTTTCAGAGATCAAGTTTAAAAATAAAAATAACTCATGTATGTATAAAGAGGGATGAATGAGATTAATTAAAGCTCAAAAATAAATAACAATTATGGCGGCAATGTCTGGATTAAAATGTTATTAACCAACGTTTCAATCAATTGATTATGGATGAATTACAATAATAGATAAACCCTCAACTATCAAGCAAATTGGTCTTTTAAATTAATTAAGTTTTACTATAAGAAGATGATCTCGATTTTAAAAATTAAGAATTAATTTTTTTAAATCGAACATGTTGTTACATCTTGTAAGAATAATAAGTTAGTAATGTGTTTATACTTTTTATTGAAAAATTGCTTTATTCGTGAAGAATTTCTTATAAAACTTTTTGTTCTTACCATTTTTTCAAAAAAGTCAAACATTTTTTTAAAACAGTAAACAACGATGATTAACATCAAGTAAAAAAACTAAAAATCGTTAAATTTTGATTCAAATTAATTTTTCTCTTGTATGTTGAACAATTTGATGGACGTTTGTGAAAGTTTTTGCCAGCTTTTTCCAACAATAAAAAAAAATGCTTCCCCGAAAGTGAGGTAAGCGAGAGAGAGAAATTATCTTGATGCGAAAACAAAAAAGAATGAATTTTTGGCAATCGAAATTTGTAAGAAACGCTCTTTCATGAAACTCAAACATTATTTTTTCGCTATCTTCATCATTTTGTCTGATTTCGTTTTATATTTGCTGGTGGCAACAATTCTAATGGGACGACTAATTTTATATCTTCTCCAGTGTTGGAAAATGACATTCCGTAGAAATCATGGTAGTCATCGTGATGCCATTCGCAAATTGGATGATTCAAATGTTACTGATTATGACGTCGAAGAAGCATCGGAAGACTCACTTTCAACAGTTCCTGATGGGGATATCACTGGTTGTATTTTACATGATGATGATTCTAATGGTAGCCGTTCAATCAGTGATGGAATAGAACGTATCAAGGATTCATCTGCCTCATATTCTGCTGAAGCTGATTCAAATGGTCTTACACAAGAAAGCGATGGAAACTCTCCCACAACAACTGCATCAACAAATTCTGGACGTGGTGTTACTGAAAGCGGAATTGATGATAATAATTCTGTCGTTTTTTCTTCTAACTCCGACAAATGTGTATATGGTGGTGACTCTGTTTCTCCCTTTGGTTCTCTGCTTAATGAAGACACTGAAACTATTTCCCTTTACTCTGCTGAAAGTGAATTTGATCCTGATATTGCCATTTCTTTTAAAGAACGCATAGAATTTATAGAAAGATTAAAGGTGTGGGAAAGCACTATTGAAGATTGTAATTATTTGAAAGAATTTATGTCAAATGGATCGGAATATGAGGATTATGCTTTATCTCATTTCGGCAATCGTGCATTCGTATATTCGGATTTGTTTGGAATTTATTGCAATGTAAGTTTCACTTTTCTAACATTTGATTTTAATAATTCTTTATTATGTTTTTAGGATGAATTAATTCGCTACTTTCCATACAATTTTTCATGGTTGGAATCTCTTTTGCAGCTTGTCTTGATTGAAAAACTACATATTAAGTCGTTCATGCCAATAGTTAATGGCTTTGATATTTCAATACTTTTCAACGATAGTAAGTTAACTGTTATTTTCTCATTTTTTAAACTTTGCATCATTTTTTAGATTTGAAGGAAATAACTCTTTGTCGACCGCTTGATGAAAATGAAGATTATTACCACCATTATTTGAAGAAGTTGACTAACTGTCAATATATCTATGTAATGTTCCCTGTAAACCTTGCTGTAAGTTTTGTTGTTTCTCACTTGACACCTTTGGTTGATAAGTATTTGCTGAAATTATCGTTTTTAGGAGCTTTCAATGATTCCGGCTTCATGCCAGCGTCTCTATCTCCAACATTTCGAACTGGGATTACCATCTGAAAATGGAAGGTTTGTTTAAGAAGTTACTATATTTATTTAAATTTAATATTTTCAGTTACTCGCTGGCTTCTGTTCAAATCCTATTGATTAGATGCGTTTCAAAACATAGCTTCAATATCAAATATCTCGATCATCTTTTTTGTGTCATTTCAAAATGTTTGAAACTTTCAATTTTACAAATTCGATGTTACATAGATATCAAACAATGGTTTAATATTGAAGAAGAAATTTGCAACTTAAATCCATCAACGTTCAAAAAGATATCTTCCAATGTTAGAGGATATTTTCAAATTAATGCAGTTTGTCGATTTACCCAATTTAAAGCGGTAAGTTATATTTCTTTTTTTTGATTCTTACTTTTTTTAACTTCATTTTTATAGGCCTTCGATGGATTTTGTGGTACTCGTAATGATAAAATGATATTTGACTCTGGCGAAAAAGAAATACGCAAAACGTTCACTATTCATCCTGGATTAGAATTTACTTTCAAATGTACTTTTAAAGAAACTTCTCCACCAATCGATGTCACTGATCTTGAAGATATGGATGCTGATCTGGCTTAATATTTGTAAAAAGAATCAACTAACTTCGTAATCAACTCACTGTAAATATTATATGTATTATGAAACGTGTATGAAAAAATAAAACTTGTACTGTACTTTATTTGTAATTGTGTAACATTTGAATTGAATTAAGAAAATGAAGATGGAACGAACAAACATTTTCAACAACTTTAAAAGCAGTTGTTTACAAAATGAGTCATTTGTCTTTATGCTTCCTTTAATGAAAATCAAGTTACATATTTGAGTTTGTAATCGGGTTTGATTTGTTTCTCCACGGATACCATATCCTCCCATCACTTTTGGATTATGTTTGCAAAGTTTTTCAATGCATATCTTTCCCAACTTATTTATTATTCTAACAACAAAATTTGTACTTTGAAACATTGTTTTCATTATACAAAATGCGTATTTTGAAATTTACATCTTTAAAGCTATGATTTTTGTTTTAAAAACAATTTTCCATGCTTGCTTTTGTTAAACAAATGCGTAAGAATAACAGACTCATCTCTGATTTTTATATTTCAATATGTCGTAAAATTTTAACTGATAAAAAGTGTAATCCTCAAGTTATTTATCGTTTTGCTTTATCGGGAAGAGAAGGTTGGAATGCATTTGAAAATGTTTTATGTTCAGCAAAATATGTTTATATAAACTTTTCGGGTTATTTCGCAGATTTGGTAAGGTGGTCACTGTCTTTGAAATATGACTTTGTGAAGGTTAATGTAAAGCAAAGTTTCAGGGAAATGAAGCGTACTTTCATTCTGATAAATTTTATATTCAGCGAATAATGGAATGCATTGGAAGCAATATTGAGCATTTAAGACTTGATGAAGTTCCTAAAGAATATGAGCCGCTTATTAATTCCATTTGTGAATCCAAAAGTAAGCTTCTTAAACTACAAATAAGCATAATTTTCAATATTTTCCTTTCTTCAGAACTAAAACGACTTTCTTTGGAAGATGGATATTTTCCAACCGACCATTTCAAACGCGTCATTGAATGTTGCTCTAATTCAATGAAAATTTTATTTTCTGGAATGCCAATTGCTTGGAACGTTAATCCCCTTGATTTAAATCTGGAAACAATGATAGTTGAATGCTTTGCTAATGAACGTTTGAGAAGAGATGATTATTTAAAGCAAAATTTTTACAAAACTAAACATCTCATTCTGAGATTTTACGAATGTGATGATGTTGATATCCTTCAATTTTTTGGAATGACGAAGTTAGTTTTTTGCTTTTCCATTCTTACATAAAAAAAACTCTTAGCTGCAAAGAATAGGAATATAAACCTAAAAATAAAATTATTTTTTTCAGTGGCATATCAACCTTCGTGGAAAAGCTTGATATTGAATTTACTGGTGTTAAAGATTCGTTTAATCAATTGGATAATTTGTTGCAAAGAATATCTGCCACTTACCCGAATTTGTCGGATTTAAAGATATCATTTGATGAAGTTAGAAATGTTTATGGCATTTCGACTTTACATAGTCTTCAACCTCATATTCAGCAATGGAATGAGCATTTGTTGAAGGCAACTAATACATCGATGGTGAATATTCAATGGCAAATGAAATGCGCCAAAAAAGTTGATTTTGTATGTTTTTTTCTTTCTTCTACAATTTCGTTTCATAGTTGATTGTTATTTTTTAGAAATATTTTGCACATAGAATCAAAGATATTATTCCTGGTTTTAAGCTTACGGTGGAAGAAGGAAATTTAATGAAATTGCAAAGTTCTTATTTGCCAGATAATAGAAGTTTTAAAATTTATATTGAAAATTTTAATCGTAGCCCTCGTGATTCTAAACCATATTGGACTTAGATAGTTTTTGTTTTTGCAAACTAAAACATGTTTAAAAAAAGTTAAATTTCTTCACGTTATCTTTATTTTACAATACGATAACTAATAAAAATACTGAAATTACAAATTAAATATTCTTCTCTTTTGTTCTCAATGAGTCAAGGCACATTTATCAGTTGAAACATAAGCAACTTTATTATAAAAAGTTAAAAAGGTATTATCTAAAATTTCGAAAGCTTTGCTTTGTTTTGTATCAACTAATGGACACTCTTTTGCAAAAATTGGTCCCCATGATATTGCTGTTTTACATGGAATTAAAGCAGCGGGAACATCAGTTGGATCAGGATATTCAGCTTCCGAGACGCAATTAGTATCGTTTGAACAAGCTGATTCAACCATAGATTTTAATGCGGGAATTAAATCTCCAATAATGTTATCGTGATTTGGATCCTTTAATTTTTTTATGCTTTAAAAAAGCAACGTTATAACAAATAAAACTTACACATTGTGGTACGCATTGTTCCAATGGAGGTTGATTAATAATACTTTGAAGTATTTCAGCATCAACAGTATGAAAGATTAAACTAAATAAATAATTTGTGTCACATGTATTTGCTATGGTTCGATTAGATAATGGACTATTTGAATTACTTCGGGTACATTCTTGAAGGCATTTAATGGGATCAAAAATGGTTCTAAAAACTTTAATATTTTGTAAGTTTAAAGATTTGGTTCATCAAAAACTTACTTAGCATCTTGATCAGAAAATAATTGAGCATTGATTTCACGTTTAAATCGTAAAATTGCGCTATTGGAGAAGCAAATCGAAGCAAAGGAAATTAAAAGAAAAAATAAAACTTTCATCATTATTTTTTTGCTCTTGTCATAAACGATGGCCAACTTTTTGAAAGCAGAAAAATGCTTGTAAGCTCTAACACTTTTATATTATTATTTTTTTAACGGGAAGCCTACGAAGTGCTTAGACTGGCTTGTACTTGATTTATTTTTGAACTTTTTTTAAGTTTAACAAAACAGAGGTTTTATAAATTCTTTTACAACTTGTTTTTATGTATGTATGTGTTTTCATCAAGTTGAATTGAATAGAATATGACAAGAAAATTAGGGAAAAGAAGACGTGAATGAACTTCAAAGCTTAAAGGACAATGCTTCATTTTTATTCACATCATGTTTGCTTTATGTCTTAAATAAAAAATAACAAAAATTTGAAGTTAGTTTAACACGCTGAATTTTAAATTTTATAAATGTCAGATTTTTTACTTCCATCATAAATTTTTTGAACATTTAAAAAATGTTGCCACCAGATTTATAATCCATTCTTGTCAAAAAAGAAGAAGTAATATTGCATTCTTTTAAACAAATGTTTTTTTATTCAAAGTTATAAGTTCAAGAGATTAAATGTGTTGGAAAAAGCCTTACAGCTAGAAACGAAAATACTATTAAAAATAAAGAATAAATGAAAATTTAGAAAAATTCCAAACAAAGAAAAGCCGAAAAAATAATTAATTTTTGATATGTGAAACAATGCTGAATTTTTTACGAAACGTTTTTGAAAGAAAAAATGAAAAAGCATTTACAAATTGCAATGTATCGAGTTGTCACATTTGAGCAACATATGGCTCTATTATTTTTGTTTTTCATTGTATCTAAATTACTACAGCAACTATGGTTTCCTATAAAATGGGGCTAATATTAATTAAATTTTCCAATTTTTTGGATTGTAAAAACGTCTCTGCAAATTTTATTTAATAATTTACGTGACACGATTTCCACATGATTTTTAAAGCATTAATGGCCATTAAAAAAAATTTTGTTTCACAAAATAATAAAATATGATTGCAAGCGCGGCACCAAACAAAGAAAATGAAGAGTTTTTTCATTTTTATCGTCAGAATGTTACAATGGAAGGTGGCGACGGTGGCCATCCTCCTTTTTTTAGTTACCATAATTCCATCCGATGCTGTTCAATATTCTTATAAATGTTTACCTGGTTGGGTTTATGGTAATAATTGTGGCAAACATTTTTGTTATCGAGCTATTCCGGTTCCAGATGCAAGCGTATGTTTTTTTTTTGATTTGTGCTTTAAAATATCAAAAATAAATTTAAGAGAGTTTTTATGGTTGAACAAAATTATTGTGCCCATTTAGCTAATGGAGCTATGCCTGCAAGTATACATTGTAATGGTGAACAAGATTTTATGTGTACGTTTCTCCTTGTCTAAACTTCAAATCTCTGTGTCAATTATTTTCAGTTAAAGGAGATCTTTTACAACAAACTAAAGGCAGTGTAGGTATTGGAGTTTTTATTCCTTCAACTGTTCCATGGAGTCGAACCAATTGGAGAAATCGTGATGGAACACCATACGATTATCAAAGATTTCGTAAAAATGGTGGAATTCCAAAGGATGAACCTAATGGCGGCGATTTATATAATAACCCTTTTGAAAAGATTGCTATTGCAAGTCGCGATGCATGGGCAGATTTTCAACCATTTCGAATTGAACGGTTGCTTTGTAAAATGGCTGCAACGGTGATTGTACGTGCAGATCCTACTAAGCCTCCAACACCTAAACCAACACCCAAGACAACAAAGGCGACGCCTAAACCGACAGCAAAGCCAACTACCAAACCGACAACAAAGAAAACCACTCCAAAACCAACAACAAAGCCTACGACTATAAAAACTACACCAAAACCGACAACAAAGCCTACGACTATAAAAACTACACCAAAACCAACAACAAAGCCTACGACTATAAAAACTACACCAAAGCCCACCACACGGATGATAACTCCCAAACCAACTACAACGACTACGACAAGAAGAACAACAACAACCAAGATTCCTCAATCTTGCTATGTTTAAAATTTCTAAACTATAACTTTGTTTTGTAAAAATAAAATTAATTTTTATCGTAAAATATTTTTACATTACCACCATCATTTTTATTTACAAAAAATAAAAACTTTAATAAGCAAATTTTTTTTAAACTCGAAGCAATGGAGATTCAACTCCGGCATCCACATCTTCAATATTAAAGATTGGAGTCGAGGCCGTGCTTTCTTCTTGACGCTTTCTTCCCATTTGATTTGGATCAGCTACAGGTATGTTAACATGAGTTCCCATCACGCTTAGAGTTCGTTGTAATAAATTCATGGGTCTTGGACTTCCCATACTATCAAAAGAAATGCCATTACCAGGATTTGAAATGACTATATGATGGAGAGTCACCTCTATTCTTAAAAGCCACATTCTTGAGGTAAGTAAAAATGCGAATAAAGCTTACTTGAATTTTTTCCATAAAGCTATTAAAATCTCTTGCGCAAATAATTCATTACTATGTCCACTAATTAGTTTTAAAACTATTACGCCATCAGCATTAATAATTTTGTTACAAAATTCTTGAAAAAGCAGTACTTCATCTTTGTTGCATTTAATATATCTGGAATTTTATGAATAAGAAATAATTTATTCCTGCAATTTTTTTCGATAAAAACCTTACCGAGTTATATATGCTGTTCGGCTAGTAGATAATTTAGTCATATATGCCCAACGAATCATATCAGCAAAAGTTAAAATAAAAACCATAACAAACCATAAATACAAAAATAAAAAAACTTTTTCATTAAACATATTTAAAACTAAAACGCATTGAATTGAATATCTTTGAACATTGCCCATTGTTCGGACCTAAAAATAAATAAATGTGTCTCTAATTTCTTCATTTTTGCTATTGAAATTTACCGTAAAATCGCACATTGTTATTCTAGGAAAATTTCCACTTAATTCCCAATCTCTTCCAGTTCGAATATCATATAAAATATTTGCTCCCCATAAATAATTATTTTGTCCCAAAAATTGATTCATCATAACAAATTGTCCAATAACGTTAAAAAGATATAAAAGCTTAGTTAAAATATATACACTAAAATTTTTTTTTATTTTTAACAACTCTTGCATTTATTTTAAGCTCCCTACTTTGCTAAATAACTTCCATGAAGCAAACCCATGGTTAGATGTTTATCAGTGTATGAAGAACCTTCTCTTCTCACTTTTTGCAATTTTACACTATCTTCAATATATTTACATATTGCTTCAACAGCTTTTTCACGTTCTGCATTTTCTGTTGAATCAGCTTTTTGAACTATTTTAACCATATTTGAAATATTTAAACCCGATTTAGTATTCAGTTGACCCCAAAATATTACAGGTAAATAAAAAAATCCAGCTTCAAGGATCATTAAAAATGGAACCCATTGATAATAAACTAATTGTTTTCCTTCCCTGAAAAAATATAGCAAACGTCATAATGGAAAAAAGTTTATGAAAAAAAAGTTGAGGAATTAGGTAAGAGTCTTTCGAAAATTTTTGCAGCAAATTTTTTGGTAAGGGTTTTAGCCTGTGGTTAAATATTTTTTTGTTACCTTTCTCCTAAATTTTCTGGTATATCTTCGTGAGGTTGAACCCAATATGTATTATAAACAAAGCAATAATTTTCTGCGTATTGTTCCCAAGCATCTGAAAACTAAAATATACAATTTTACAGCAGTTTCAAAAAAATATAACAAGAAATATACTAACTTCTCTTGGCACAAAACATTCCAATGGTTGACCAACATATTGTTTTGCAGTTAAAGTTAATGCAGCAATAATAATAATAATCGTGGAATAATAATAATTTACTCGATCGAATAATGTGTCGTCGTCTCGTGGTTTTATCTGTTTGAAGCCTGATTCTAATAAATTCATTCTTATTTTTTGAATCAAGCATTTAACTTAAAATATAATTTTATGGAAATGGCGCTCAAACAAATATATGAAAAAAAAATTATTTGATGTTGAAATAAAAGTTGACTACTTTTTTCTCAGGCCGCTATCGCCTCCAACGCAATATTTGTCTTTCAACAACAACAAAAAAACTCCAGAAAACAAATAAAATTAAATTAGCAATGTGTGGGAATAATGATAGCACAAACGTTAATGAAATGGAATTTTTTGAAGCGTTTATTCAACAAAAAACTAGTAGAGGTTGAATCAGCAATAGCTCAGACTTATCATCGTTGCTGTTTTACAAACAAAGGTTAATAAGATTTTTCTTTCTTTAAGTTTAAGCTAGTCCTTGTTTGCACGAAATTGCTTAACGAAAGGAAGAGAAAAAGAAGGTAGCAATAACCAAATCATTTTGCGCAAATTTAAGTGGATGAGTTAGTTTGTGATACTTTGCACAACATTTGTTACAAGAATGCTATCCTCATTGAGTTTGGAAACGATGACCAATGTTTACTATGTTTAAAAATATTTTTCAAATTTTTTTTTCTCTCTCTCCTCTCTTCAAAATAGTTTAATGGAGAACTTCTAATTAGAAAAAAGGAATAGGAAATATTAGAGCAAAATTTTATAATCTTTTAATTTTTTAATTTTTTGCTTCCAGACAATTTAGAAACTGCCTTTTTATGGGTTTTTTAGCGATTTTTTTTAACACTTTTATTCATTTTTTACAATTTTTTTTGTTCAACATAGTTCTCTCTCAAAATCGATTATGAATAATTCGTCTTTTCACAACTTTTTTTGTTCCACGATTAACTTTTCGTAAGCGTTCTTTTTGAACTCCAAAATGTTGTATTTTTGGAAATAATGGTTCTCGAATAGTTTTTTGAATTTCACTTTGTTGTGAAAATTTTGTGCAACAAAATGAATTCACTGCACGTCCTCCATCACTGCTTGATGGAAATGTTCGTACCCAGCATGGATCAGTTGGAGTATATGCTTCATCTCTGTGTCGAACAAGCACGCCATTACGCTGCAAAACTTTTCCAGCAATTGTTGTGCCATATGTTTGAGTTTCATCATAAATGCTTAAAAACATATCAAATTGATAATCAAAACCTGGATTAATTTCAAGTAAAAAGTTGCAGGTTGGAGTTGAAGAACCGTAACAACCATCAAATCCATAATTTGGAATGAAATCATAATAACTTCCAGCTGGCATGGAATAGTCATTAACGGTAACATTCATTCCACCAGAAATCACGAGGTATTTAGCAGAAAAAGAGCTGATTGCATTGCTTGATTTATCATAAAATGTTGTATTTCCATCAAATTCAACACAAGGGTCTAAAAAATAGGGAATTATTTTCGAATGAAGCATTCAAGAAATATAAGTTCTAAAATGTAAAAAACTTTCTTGGATTACTATCAGGAATATTAACATATTCGTAATGGTTGCAGCAATAATTAAAATTAGTGTTATAAGCTGGACCAACAATAACTAAAAAATTAAATAAAAAATTAGAGTAGCCGCCAGAAAGTTTAACAGCGAATTAAAACAAAATTCTTGGTTTAATTTTTTTGTAAAAACCATTAAAATTTTTAACAGTTTTTTGAAAGCACTTACCAATTTCTTCTGAACCAGCACAATTATAGCCATTTGGATCAAATAAAGTTCCATCATCAAAGAAAACGCTTCCTTGATCAAAAACAAGAAAATCCGTAAATGCAGGGAATAAGGTTTGATTGAGTAATGAAAGAGGAATTTCATACCATCCAGCGCTATCAAAAGCTGTTAAATTGCATGTTCCATTTAAAGTTGGACATTGAACCATTCCTTGTTCGATGTCCCAATATTGAGCAGGTTCAAATTGATAATATTGGCTGCTATCCAATGACCATGATGTATGATTATCCAATGTAATAATTGTATGAATATTATCTGCGATGGAAAGGGATATATCCGCAGAATAAATAAATACAGCTACATTATCAACTTGTCGAGATACATTCATAGTGAAATGAACTCCTGTGCATACGGGTGCTTGAGCTCCATGGCAATTATTGATGGCAAAAGCAAAAATGAGAGAGAAGAAAAGAATAATGGGAGTGGTGTTGTTGGTCAACATAATTGGAAGCCAACTAAAATAAATGTCAAAAACTATTGGAAAGTTTAATTGCTTTTATGGCCTCTGAAAATATTGTTGGAAGAAATGATAAGATAAATAGATAATCACGTCATGGTAATTCCATAATGCAAAAAAGGAAAAAAGGCTTTCAAGCGTTTGCAACTATTTTTTACGTTTTAATTTTAGCGAACCAAATTTGTCGAAATTTTATATAAAACATTTGAAAGATCTAAAAAAATTAATATTTTTAATGAAGGAAAAAACGAAAAAAATGGGCGATGACCGTAGTTTCTTTTAGTCAAAAAATTGCAATAATATTTTTTAAGAGTATTTTATTTTACAATAATCAGAGCATACAATTTTTAGAACCATCTTACTGCTAAAAGTTTAAGAAGCTATTTTGCTTTTTATCAATGTTAGGTTAATGATTTGGCTAATGGGTGGAGTTGTTGTCAGACTAATCCCATCTTTATTTTATCACTTTTTTTTGGCAGAAATAATGTTTTAAAGGACAGTTTTGAAGGAAGTGTATTAATTTGTTGCAAAAACAATAAAAAACATAAAGGTTATTTTTTAATCAAAACAAAAATTTATAAATTTTAAAATTGATTTTTTTGTGTAAAATAAAACGAATATTTTTAATTGCAAATAAATTCAAAAATTTAATTTCCTTTTTAAATTAAAGATTGTTGTTAAAAATTTGTTTGTTTTGTTTTCGTAATGGTAATGGATGCTGGTCTTTTCCAAAAGTTTTCCATTCTCCATTGCTGTTTCTAATTTGTTGTCGAAGTTCGGGTTTTTGGAGGTTCATTTTACGAGAAGGATTCTGTTTAGTCGGTTGTTGTTGAAACTTTGTGCAACATAAAGAATTTTGTGCTCGACCGACACGAATATATGGTGCCATTTCAACATAACAAGGATCATCGGGAGTAAAAAGTTGATTTTGATTTTTTAAAAGCATTCCATTGCGCTGAGTTATTTTACTTGCTATTGTAGCTCCATGCATGTAGTTCGAATCGTCAACAGTCATCATATACATATCAATGATAAAGTCATTTCTTGTATCAAATGCAACCAAAACTGTGCAAGTTTCACCCATTTTTCCTGAACAATCAAAATAATAATTTGGATCAATTTCAAATGCATTATTGGCAAGCACCAAATTTCCTGTGGCACTATTATTCAAGCCTCCGGGTGTAACAATATGAGTAATCAAAAGGTTGGTGATAGCATGAAAGATTTCTTATGTACAAGTTTTAAACTTTTGTCGAAACTGGATATTGATCAAAAAATTGTCAAATTAATAATAATAAAAAACCCCATGAAAGTATTAAGGTTCATGAGTTTGCGGGAGAACTTGTATTTGCTCAAAAAAAATTTTGAAATGAGGGTTTATGGGGAGAAAAATTAGCTAACAGGCATGTTTGAGAAAATGTATCAACAAAATGTGATTCTAATAGAACATTCGATATTACAATAGAATATTATTAAATTTTTAAAACTTTTTTGAAAATGTAAAGTTTCCCGCTATTTCTCTAAACGAAAAACGAACTCTACGGTATTTAGCATTCAATTACTTTTTGAAACTTGGAAATTTGCGATTTTTGTTTTTTTACAGAGTTCTCAGCTTTTTTAGAATTTTTTTATTTCGGCTTTCATTGCATGTTTTTTACGCGTTCTATGTTGCTAGTTTTTGATCCTTACCATATTTAAACCTTTTAAATTTTCAACAACGAAAAAACGTCGTGAATAATAGTTTTGATTCTTTTAACACAACATATTTTTTAGATTTCTTGTTATGGAAAGTTCTACAACACCTTCAAATCGTCCTGCGTTGATTCCTGGAAGCAATGGTCAAAGTGGTCAACCTCGAAAACCTGTTACTCTGGATGAGCTGTATGATCTTTTGATTGAAACTAAGAAATATGTTGGTCACAAATTTGATCTTCTTGCCAAGTCAAATATTATCGAAGCATGTTCTTGTTCGATGTGCTCAAAACGTCCTTCATCAAATTCATCTCAATCAAGTTCTGTGTGTCCATCGTTATCTTTTAATAATACTTTGGCATCTTTTGGTCCGATAACGCCACTATCAGTCATAGAAGTAAGTATCATGCTTGTTTATCAACCTTTAGTTTCCGTAATAATTTTATCTTTAATTTTAGCCTCCAACGTTGTTATCTTCTCAACATGTGCCAGCGTTTTCCACAACAACTCCAGCTCAAAATCAAACATCTTCTGCGCCTAAACAAAGTGGTACGAAAACAATGTCAAATGAAAGTCAACTTGAACCTGCTCCACGTCGTGGTCGAAAACCTAGTTTAGATGCCGCTGTGATTTCTCAAATTATGGTATATACTGAGAATCATACGATTCTTCAAACTGCTCGACATTTTAATGTTTCAATTGGATCAGCTGCTTATTACAAAATAAAAGCAAGAAATGAAAAAGCAAAAGAACAGAAAAGTGCCAGTGGAGCTCGTATCAAGTTAAAATCCAAAGCCACTTCTAAAAGTTCGCCAACCATGCAAAAGGAAGATGAGCTTTGTGAAGAATTGGATCTTGCGTCAATTCCTATTCCAAATGATGATTCGCTGAATGATGTTGAAACTATGGGTGGCACTGATGGTACAACGTCTCCTTCAACTGCTCATTTTCCACCGATGGATGTTGATATGGCTCTTAAAAAGAATGTCCAAATCATTCAATCTCCTGATGTTGTTGCACCAAAAGACGCTGAACCTTTTCATGCTCTTTTCAATCAAACTTCTCGAGTTATGGCACAACCTTTTCCTGCTCATTTGAACCAACAAAATCCTGTCCATGTTATCGCTCAATCTTCTCATGGCTTATCGGGTCAACATCAAGCAGCTGTTCCAAAAATGAATAAACCTTTTCCTGCACTTTTTGATCAACAATTTCGACAACATGTTGGCTTGCTTGATCCTCAACATTCTTTCTTTCAAAGTCTTCATCGCCAAAATGGTCAACATCCTCAAAGCTCTTATTATCGCGCTGCTTCAAGCGCTAAAGGTGGTGTTAATGTTCCAACTCAAGGTCTTTTTCCATCCGCCTATCGTCAACCATAATTGGAGCAATGTGAACTTCATAACCATCTGTATATGTAATGATTTTTTTTTATAAAGTTATGTATGCTTTTGTTGTTTGATTTGTTGTTTTTGAAAGTTTAATAAATTATGATATTTTTTAACCCACTTGTCTACCTAACATAAGCAAAATGGAATAACAAACTTCGAAGAAGATTGTTCGTCAATGTGATATCACTACTTCACAAATGGTACTTTATTTATTTTGTTTTGTTTTACTTTACATTAATGTCAAATTTTAGCAACCACTTTTGCAACATTTGATCAAAACTCGAAAGAATAACGATTTTTACATTCATTCCGAATTATTCTTACAATATGGTCGACTCTTAACTCTGTATGCAGTGGCAATTAAAAGTGAAAAAGTGTTGAGGAACAGAAATCCAGGTCTCTTTAATCTTGCTGCTACTGAAATTGGTGAATTTGTAAAGTTTTGGAAATCATACAAGGTTTGCATATTTATTTTACCAATATTTTAATCAATGATGTGTTTTAGGATGACTCAAATCGCGCTGAAGAAATAACGATTTTGTCTGATAAACTTGTTGAAGCTATGTCTGGATTTATTTGTTTTTAATGTTGTTGATTTTTATAATGATCTTTTGTTTAAATAAATATTTGAAAATAAGATCGTTGTTTTGTTTCAGTCTTCCTAAAAGAAGAGTTTTCATTGCTCTTTTCAAAAGCTTTTTTAGATCGAAAATATTACAAACAAAATGTTTTTGTTATAAAAGAGTGCAATGCGACAAATGAAATGCCTAAGTATCTGCTTTTTGACTTTTATAACTAAGAATCCTTGTGAAGATAACTAAAGAATGGAAAATAGCATCCAGCAATTATTAGCTCGATTTCAAACGAAAATGTCATTTATCCATTACCTTTTTGACTTTGCATAATACATGTTGACTTTCTTAAAAATAAATTGACAGAAAGAAAAACAAGAATAAAAGGCTTTGAAGAAATTAATACTAATAATCATATTTGTTACACAAGTTAAAGCAATCACTTGCAAGAGGATATGAGAATATGGTCCTAATTGACACGAATAAGCAAAATAGTATAATGCTTTTTATTCAGCAATGAAATAATGTTCAGAATTCGTTAATTGTAAAATCATTTCCAAGGAAAAAAATGTATGTAAAAATGCCAGCTTTCATCACTTTTTTGCTATCAGTTTTATTGATGAGTTTCAAATTCTCCGCCAAACGGCTTTGTCCTAAAGCAATGATAGTAAATGCTCGCTTCTTCTTTCTCGTGCTCATTGCTTCGCTTCCATCAAACAACTTTTTTATCCTTCATCGTCAAAAACATCATTTTTTAACTAATCATTGTTGTTCAAGTTCAGCTGCTTTGAATTTTTATCTCAAATCATCATGCAACAACGTTCTATCATCTTCACCTTTTTCCTTGGTTTTGTTCTTGCTGGTGTTCTCTTGGCTCAAGAAGATAATGGAACTATGAATTCAACGGAATGGGAAGGTGGAATGGATGGTTTCAATTCAACTTATCTATTTGGTGGAGACTTTGGTGGTAATGATACTCTCAACTCAACTGACTCATTTGGTAATGAAACTTCCAACTCAACTGATTCTTTTGGATTTGATTATGAAAGCGACAACTCAACTGGATCCTCTGGAGCTCAAGACTGTGAACGCAATGCCATCTGCTTCTCTGAAAAAGAATGTGGTGGTGAAGGAAAATGTCTAGGTGCTTTTAATGGAAAGTGCAACTGCAATGCCTGCGTCAACTATGCTCGATGTGATGATGATTCTTCATGTGGTGGTCTTAAGAAAGCTTGTATTTCTGGTCGATGTGATTGTGTTGAAGGTAAGGAACTTTGAATATTCTTTCATCTTATTAATACTTTGTTTGTTTTAGGTTTCAAAGCCGCTGGTTATGCTCATTTTACCGATGCTTTCACTCATCTTTGTAACGTCAAGGAATGCTCTGGTAGTAATGGTGATGATTGTTCTGGTCTTCCTTGCCACTCAGGTCGTTGTACTTGCCCAGCTGAAACTGATGACAGTCTTGTCTCTAATGTTTTGAACAACTTCTAATTTTTGTATTTTATTGTCATTTAATTAACTAACTTTCTATGTAATAATAAATTTATATTATCTTTTGTTTTTTGTGTTTTCTTTGAATCGAGATATTCGGGTTCGAGTTGGACATCTTTTGTTGGCAATGATTTCTATTTTACCTTTTAAAAGTAAACATGTCTCGTTTTTCTGAGAGTATTGCATAACGCCGAATATGGAAAGACGAATTAGGAAACCATCAAATATGGAATCTTTACCATTTTGAGGATTTATAAGTATTCTTTCGAAAACATACATTCTCGTTTGACCCTAAAGAAGGCTTATAAAATATTCTTGCAACGATTTCGCGCAAAGTTATCATTTTTCCCTTTCAACAATTTGGCGCCAAAAATGTTAAAGCAATATTGCTTCTAAAAATCTAAAATTTCATTCTTCAACTTTTTCTTCTTCTCTTTCAACTTTTCCCTTTCCCTTTTCAACTTTTTTTTCTTCATCCATATAAAGCGAAGAAAAATAAAAAAATTTCGTGAAGCATTTGAACAAACACCCTTTTTTTTGTAAATTTATTGAAAAATATTCACAAAAAGTAGTGCACTGCTTTTTGTACATTTTTTTCAATAAATTTACAAAAAAAGACGTGGTTTGTTGAAATGGTTCTAAAAAACGAAAATTTTTTATATTTCTTCCCTTTATATTTAAATTCCTTCGCTTTATGCGTTGCTGCCTTACCTTCACATTTATGTGTTGCTGCCTTACCTTCGCTTTATGCGTTGTTGCCTTACCTTCACATTTATGTGTTGCTGCCTTACCTTCGCTTTATGCGTTGTTGCCTTACCTTCACATTTATGTGTTGCTGCCTTACCTTCACATTTATGTGTTGTTGCCTTACCTTCACATTTATGTGTTGTTGCCTTACCTTCGCTTTATGCGTTGTTGCCTTACCTTCACATATTTATATGTGTTGTTGCCTTACCTTCGCTTTATGCGTTGTTGCCTTACCTTCACATTTATGTGTTGCTGCCTTACCTTCACATTTATGTGTTGCTGCCTTACCTTCACATTTGTGTGTTGCTGCCTTCGGATACACCTGTTAACTGGTGGGGGCGAAAGCCCTTTTCTCCTTCAATGTACAGCCGCCTTGACGTGGCGAAGGAGCTTAAGTTGTTTTGATCAAATTAATCAAAACAGCAACTAAGAGCTGTATACAATAATTTTTGGAAAGTTTTGCTTCTTAGTAAAACAAAAAAAATCTTGACTAAAATCGCATTGAAAGCATTTTGGTAGTTAGTTGTGTGTATTACTAATTTCACTCTTGGGCTGTTTAAAACAAAAATTATCAGGAGCATATTATATGAAGCTTTTTTTTTTACAAATTTCAATAAAAAATTAGTATTATGTTTTTTAGGTTCCGATGGTTAGGTTATCATTTTTTTTAAATTAGAAGAAAACAAATAATTCCAAAACAATAAAAGTTCAAATAAAATCTAAATCATAAAATTTAATTTCTGGGTAGCTTTTAAAGCAAATATTTTTATTTCGTCGAAAAGCAAGTTTTTATCCATGACTTTAAATTGCATGTGGATCATCAATGGAGTAATATACACACCTCTGCTGAATGACAAGTGGAATGTACGCTAAAGCATCGAAATTACCTTGCAAAAAAATTTTTGATTCAAGCTTTTTTTGAAACATAAAATCATTCAAATTTCGCGGCATTTGTGTGGCCTTCAGTCCACTGATTTTCAGAAGCGATGCAGGTAATAATTTTATTTTTATTTTTAGATTGAAGCTGTATGCTGCGAAGTGCCGACAATCGTTGTTTTATTCCTTTGCACGTAAAATATCACGCTTGTAATTGTTTAAAAGAAATCAGAAAGAAGAATGAAGCAAATATATCGACATATTGATAAAGATGGCTCTGGGTTAGTTTTGAATAATTTTTTGTTATATTCTTCTAATCATTACAAACTTTTAGCGTCGTCAAGCTGATGTGTGAAGAACCAGAAGATATGTGGCATCTTTTCAACATTGTCCGTATTGGTGATAAAGTTCGTGCAAAAACATTAAGAAAAATACAAAATGAATCTTCAACTGGTTCCAAAACATCTCAAAGAATTACAATGACTTTAGAAGTTGATATCGAAGCTATTGATTTTGATCCAACTGCTTGTGCTCTTCATTTAAAGGGACGAAATACGTTGGAAAATGAACATGTTAAACTTGGAGCTTACACACTGTGGACTTGGAAGTTAATCGACCATTTACTTTGAAAAAGCCCATCTGGGATATTATTGATATTCAACGACTTGATGAATCTTTAGATAAATCGAAGAATGCTGATGTTGGTGCTGTTATTATGCATGAAGGATTGGCTAATATATGCATACTCACTTCAACTATGACTATTGTGAAAGCTAAAATTGATATGCCTGTTACAAAAAAACGCAATGGATTATCTGGTCAACATGATAAATCTGTGATTAGATTCTTTGATGCTGTTGCTCAAGCTTTTCTTCGTCATGTAAATATGGAAAATATGAAATGTGTTATTATTGCTAGTCCGGGATTTCTTCGTGACCAATTTTTTGCTCATCTTTTAACTGTTGCTGAAAAAGAGAATAAGAAGTATTCTGGTACTGATCGTTCTAAATTTGTTGTTGTTCATTCTTCAAGTGGCTTTAAACACGCTTTAAAAGAAGTATTAGCTGATCCTGCAATAGCTGCTCGTCTTTCTGATATTAAAGTTGGTTTTTTATTTTACTGTTTATTCTATTACCACATTTTTAGGCTCTAGCAAAAGTAAAAGCTTTGAATCTATTTATGAAACATCTCAATGCTGACTCTTCACGTGCTTTCTATGGTTTCAAGCATGTTTCAATGGCAAACGAAAAAGGTGCTATTGATACTTTGATGGTTTCTGATGCTTTATTCCGTTCACAAGATATTTCACAACGTCGCCAATATGTTGATCTCATTGAATCTGTTCGTAATCAAGTAAGCTTTTACATAACACGTTTTCTGATGCTTTTTAAAGTTACTAAAATGTGTTTAGAAATTACGTTTTTACATTTTAAGGCTTTTTTCTTTAAAAGTAAAACGTCGTTGCTTGTTGAAGATTTGATTTAATTTCTTTCTTTTTTCAGAGAGGAAATGTGCTAATTTTTTCTAGCATGCATCCTAGCGGCGAACAACTGAATATGATAACGGGCGTTGCAGCTATTTTGCGATTTCCTTTGCCTGAAATTGAAAATGAAGAAATGGATGATGATGAGGAAATTAAATCTTTGGAGAACCTTGATCGTGCTTTAGAAGAAGTTCATATCGATGATGACGAACCATTTGACGGATAAAAGTATGTATTGTATGTTATAGTTATTGTATCACAAATAATAAAGAGGTGCTTTTACAAATTTATTGTTATATCTATGTTCTTTTATGTTGTTGTGTTTTATACCGGTGAATGAAGAGTTTTTATTTATCCTTTTTTGGTTTTGAAGCAAATAGCAACGACGAATCGAAGAATGAAGAAAAAAGAAAAACAAAAATTCGTTCGTGTTTCGTTTCACCACCTTTTATAGCAAAAAAAGGTGGGGTTTGAATTTTAAATCAAGCTATAGCTTGCTGCTTGGTGAATAAAATCAAATGAACAAAAAAAAAACCCAAACGATGAAAATTGGCCAATTTTATTAGTTTTGGCGGTATTGCTTTTTGATTAAAAATGTTTTAAAGGCGGCTAAAAATAAAACAATCTTTTGTTGTTGTTTGCCAGACGAAGAAAGTCTCTCTCTCTCCCTCACTAACTCACTGAAAAAAAAAGTAGCGATTTTTCATTGACTAAGTCAGATTCTGGAAAAATGGTAGTGTTTGAAGCTCCAATTTGGAGACAATTCCTAGGGAGCGATCTCCTAATTACACCAATTTGGAGACTTTCTGTATTTTTTTTGTTCAAAACTAGTATTGAATGAAAAATAATACCTTTTTTTCAAAATTCACTCCTATTTTTGGTCAAATTTTTTTTTCAGTCAAAATTCAATGTTTTTCTTTTAACTATTTTAGATGAGGAAATTCTCGAATCGCGATGAATGTCTTATTTGAAGGACGTGTTTGGAGGAAACATTAACCAATGGTTCAAACTTTATTTTTTTGATATGTGATTTTTTTTCTTCAAAAATTCAGTTTTTTTGTCAATTCATTTATTTATTGCGACATTGTTATACATAAAAAAGACAATATGAAAATATGAAATAATAAACAAATATATGTAAAAAATGTGTTATAATGAAATTTTAATGAACAAAATCAAGCTTGCGAAATGCGACACCAAATGTGATGAATCCCATGTGATTTTTGTTGTCACAAATAGTTTCAAATGAAATAAATTCAGTATCACCAAAGTAAAAACTATCAACAGGTTGGAAATCATATGCGTAAAGAGGTGTTGTAAATGCGTCATCAGGTTCATTGTCCACAATCATCATCAGTTTATTTGTTACTGCATCTGGAGCTTCCTAAAAAACAAAACAATAAAATTACATGTGAGGATTAATAACAATCAAACAAACTTTGTAAAGGTCGACCCATTGGTTGTAAATTGGCATATCACTTACGACAAGAGTTAAGTTAGTATATTTTCCATTTGTTCTTAACTTTAACTCCAAAGCATGTTTCAAATTGTGATAATATGTAGATTTCTTCCAACCACGTGTATCAATTACCACATTTTGAAGTTGATAAGGACGCATTGCACTTTTTGACGACATTTTTTCGAACATCACGTACCACCACACAAATTGAAAAAGTGTAAAGAATTTCCAAAAGCAATTTGAAATGACGATGAAATAATTTGCATAATGATTTCGGTGGAATAAAAAAAGGTGACAGCTTTGAGAAAAATAACAAAATGTGCAAAATGAAAATATCGTTTTTTGAAAATTTCAAAATGCTGCACGCCAATGCCTAAAAAAATGTGTTTTAGCAAGAAGGATTTTCCCTTGCTTCGTTGCATTGAGCTTATTTTTAGCGCTCAAAATTATTTTAATTCGAAATGTTTAATAAATACGAAACATTAAAATCAGATTTTTTTATTATTAAATCACCCGATCACATAAGGCATTAATACTATCATATGCTGAATTTCATTCTGCATCAGATTCAACATATTAAAACAAACCAATGGTTGCCCTAAAAAGTACTTTCAAAAAACTTTTATTCTTTTAAAGGAAATTCTCATAGCTTTATTACTTGGATTGGAAATTAATTATTTATGGTTTTGGTTTATTTTAAGCATGAACGCTTTTTTGATAAAAAAACATTTTACATAATGACATCTCCTTTTCAAATTCACTGTTTTTTGCGAGCTTTTTTTTAAATTTATCCAAGTATGGTTGATTTTCATTTTTGCTATAATTGTCAATAGACTACGATATCGTTGTAATTTCAATCTGATGTAAACACTTTTTAACATTATTAAATTTTATTAAACAAAATTAATTAATATCTGATGATGATCTTTGAAAAAAAGTAGAAATAATACTTTCTGGGTTAATAGAAACAAAAAAATAATAATAATTATTTACATTATAAATCTCCTTTAAAAAATTGCTAAACATGATAAAAGAAAAAAAGTTATACCAAGTAATTTTCCTGTATATTTTTAAAAACAGCTAAAGTTAGAAAAAAAGGGTTTTTAGACAGCAGTTATATGAGCATCCGACGAAGATAACGTTGATTGCATTGAATTAGTTTTTCGACGTTCTAAAGAATCCCAAGCATTTTGACAAAGTTTTCTTAAAACATTTGCATCTTCACCAGATTGAAATGATTTTACTGCTTCTGCGAGGGTTGAATGTTGTTGAGGAACGATTCGAGGGCGAGAAAAGGTGGAATGTGGTGGAGCATTAAATGATGGACGATGGCGAAGTTGAGCTTGGCTATATGGTGGTGGAGCTAAAATTGATCGAATATGTTTAAGTTAGAGTTTTATCTTTTTGGAAAAGTGACGTGTACCTTTAGATCTTCCAAGACTACAATATTCTTCAGGTAAACTTCGATTTGTTCCAGCTGAAAGTCTTGACGAAGATGAATTACTGCAATTATCTAATGACAAATTAGAGCTGCAAAGACTCAATCGAGCACTAGTTTCTCCAATCAATGGCATTTTAGGTGGTAAATCTTCTCCACCAACTTCTATTCCACTTTCTTCTGTTTCATTATCAGCTTGATCGCCAGTTGATGTACCAGACGAAGAAGCTTCTGAACCACTTGAAACACGATTACCCGCAACATTGGTGGCATTAATTTTTAGAGGCTTTATTGTTTCCACACATGATTCTGAATCATTTTCAGTTTCTTCATCAATTGGACCAAGAGTTCGAACTTCCAAATGATTGCATGCATCTTCTTCATCACCCATAACAAAAACCGCAGTGGCTGCAGATTCATCCGTTTCACTGCTGCAATATGTTGTTCCCGAACTAGTCATCGTGGAAGTTGTGGATTCAAACATTTTGTTGCAAAATGCTTGACGCGAAATTGTATTATTTGGAGTTGTATCATCCACAGATAAACTTGATAAAATTCTTAAAGGCTTTGCTTCTTGTGAATTGTTTTTGGAAAGTTGATGTTGTTGAGCATCTTGAAGATCCTCCACTGATTCAAATGAACAATTGCTGAATCGACTGTTATTATTATTTTGATGTTCGAGAGATTTGATTCGACTTTCTAAACTTTGAATATAATTAAATAATCGATCATTATGAGCTGCAGAACTTTGTTCAAGTTCAACATCTTCAATAGAAACATTTTGCATATTTTTTGCTAATTGCCTCAATGCTTTTTCTCTTTCATGGTCGAATTCAACATGAGATTCAGTTGCTATGGATGATTGACCAATCTTTTCAACCTTTTTGGAAATATATTCACGTTCAGAATCACTGCTTCTCGCTGATGATCCACAGCCTGCATCACTCGAATCTGCGTCATTGCCATAAACTATCTGAGTTCCCACTGCTTCTTCAGCCATTGCAGTTGCTTGAGAAATGATAGCTTGACGTTGTTCATCCAAATAAAGGCAAAGTCGTTTAAGTTCTTCATTTTCTGCAAGTAATTGTTGATGCCGAGTTTGTTGCTCTTGAATTCGCTGCTGATATGCCGTTATTTCCTGAAATGAGGAATTTTTAAAATTGATGTTGCTCTCGGGCGATAGAAAAAAATGCAAACCTGTTTCATTAAATCAGAAGTATATCGACCAAATTTTTGCCATTCTTTACTAAGTTGTCGAGTTTTTTGGCGGTCTTCATCAAGGAAGCAACAAATATCTTGAAGCTGTTGATTATTAATTCGAAGGCTTTTGATTTCCTCTTTAAGCATTCGAATTTCATTTAAATGCATCTGAAAAAAAAACTATTAAATAATTATAATCTTTAATTCAATTTATGACTTTAAAAACATTCATGAAACAACTTTATGGCTCCTAATATCATACTCTCCTTTAATTGAGAGATCCCTTACTTCATGAGGTGATAACTTTAAAGCCCAATCGGATGGTTTTGCCAAAAATACAATTTTTGGTGGAGAATTTTCAGTTTCCATTATCACACTTTACAATTTAAAATTAATATTCTTAAACAAATAATTAAAAAACGAAATTTTTGCTTACAATCTTTTTTTCGTTCTATCAAAAAACTATTGTATTTTTTTTCAAATGAAAAGTAATGATCTCTCCGCCTTATTTTTTTGTTTTGAAAAATTTCTTTATTGTTTTTTTAGCTATAGCAACATCAGAAAAAGATCAAGCAGGCCACAAAAAAAACTCCATAGGTCAATTTGACACATGTCATCGCAACAATTTTTTTCATTACAATGTTATTTTTTTATTTTATGTTGAAAAAAAGTCTAAATGTTTTTATTGCTTCACCACAACAAATGACGTGAAGTTGGTTGAATTTTTGATCGCGGATAAGAATAACATTTTTTAGCGGCAAAAGAAAAGAAAGAAAAAAACAAATAATTTCGATAGCTGATCGATCTTCTTAAAAATTGCCAAAAATCAACAAGCAAAAAAAAAGAAAGCAAGCTTGTAACGGTCGATGGTCATTTTTTGTTTTTCTTTTCGACACAAAAAAGCGGGCAAGATAAACTTGTTTAAATGAATGCTATTTTTTTATTTTCAAGAACTTAAAATAACAATGAAAAAAAATTGAAAGCCCATTATGAAACTTGATTAGTGAATGAATGAATGCAAAGAAAAAAAGCTTGTTTTAAAACATAGATATGAACATTGACACTTGTTAATGAGATGTTTTCGATAACCAGAAAAAAACAAAAAACGAAAAAAAGGTGAAGTTTAAGAAAAAGTTTGAAATTGGGGTTTTTCTTTTTTTTCAAATTTTATAAAAAGCAAAAAATTCAGCTTACCTCAACTCTTCGGTTTGCATCAGAAACAAGTTGGCCTTGTGAAGTCATTAACCGCCTATTTTCTGCTTCTAATGTTCGAATCCTTTGACGAGCTGATTCAATGGAAAGTGCCATCGCTGAGCTACTTCCATTGCCGCCACTTGAGATGATGATTCCATTATTAGAGGTGGAGGAGATATTGTTAATATTCCCATGAGAACTAGAATTATTATGAAGCAAAGAAGATGAAGATGGCGGTGGTAAATGGGATAATGATGATGGTGGCGGTTGCAGTTGTTGTTGTTGAATCATAGAAACAACCAATGATGGAGCCATCATTCAAAATCCAGTTTTCTTTATAAACCACTTTTTTATTGGAATAATGTTTTTGTTGCGAAAGATATAAAAATAACGAACTGCTACAAATTAAAAAAAAGATATAAAAAAGAGAGAGAAATATTCGCTTTTTTATATCAATCAACTGCTGCTTATTAAAATGAAGTAATGTGATTTTTTGAATGACTATCACCCGCTTGCTTGCTTTTTGACTTATAATATTATTATTTTACGGCTGTTTTTTAATCATACAAAAAATGAGTTATAATCTAAAAAAATAATTCGTCATTTAAAAAAACTAATTTCAAAAAGCAATATTAACAAATCATTGATAAAAAAAAAGAAACCACGAAATCAAAAAAATTAAAAGAACAAAAATTGGTCCATGAAAAAAAATTATGTTCCAATTCATTTTGAAAAACTTGTAGCATAAAAGATTTTTTTTATCGCGAGAAAAACAAAAGAAGCTCTTGAAGCAAAAATGGAAGGGTAAAAAAAGAAGCTTAAAACATTTTTTCTTTTTTAAGTTTTTAAGTTCGTTAATGAAATGAATGAAAGAGGTTTTAAAAGGATGGAGAAAAGTAGGTTTAAAAGGTTTTTATCGGTCAGTTAAAAACGGAAAGAAAAAAGATTACAAAAACAAAAGAAGACAAGTTTTGCTTCTTCCAAAAACTTAATCGCTGGGTGCTTTTAAAAAAATGGAAATCGAAAACTATGGACTTGAAGCCTACATTAGTAAAAACCGGAGCATAAAATATTAACAAAAAACAAAAGGGATAATAAAATTTAAACTTAAAAACTTTGGATGGAATTTTAGAGGACTACCTATAGTTCGCCTTTATCGGTGGCATCAAACCAAAGATGTTTCGAATAAAATCCCTAAGTTTAATAAATCCATAAACATTATTTTTGCAACTTAACTAACCCGATCGACAATGAAAACGGGCAAAGATTATTTAAAAAAAATAAAAATATTTACTTACAAATCCTGAAACACCTGATCTAAAAACTTATCATAATTCTAAAGTTTGTCATAATTTTTCCAAACCTTTCACTAATTATATTTTCAGCTAACAACCAAAGCAACCGTTTGCCAACACAAAACGTGATCTTATTTTTCTTATTTTTTGTTGCCAGTTCAAATTCATTATTATTGCCTCATTCATCAAAATGCCGAAGAACAAAAAACTCATTTTCTTCTTTCCCATCTTTTTCTCTTTCACATGCAAATGACATAAAAACTAAGGCAGTCTTCTTCATTTTTCATCTTCAAAAAAAACATAATAACGTTGGCAATAATAAAAAAGTGGCCTTTATTTAATGACGCTTAAAAAAAAGTTACAGATAAAAAATATGTATCTAATAAACCTATCAAAACTAACTTTTTTAGAAATAATATTTTTTTACTCCCAAAACAGAAAAAAGCGTTCGAAGAAGGCTCTCTCATTTTTAGAACTCGTCGTTTCAAAAAAAGAAAAAAACAGAACGCGTTTTTTTTTGTTGCTGTCGTCGCCTTTGTTGTGTTTTTTATACTGCTAATTGATGCGGTTTATGTCAATCTTCTTTTTTTTTGTCTTCGTTAAATTTTCAAACAATGCGAAGCTAATTTTTATCTCCAAAATTGGGATGAAAGATAAATGACATGACAGAAAGATAGTTTTTCGTTTGGTTTCTTTTTTATTTTTGAAACTTTTTTTGGAATAAAAAATGACAAATAAATTTTAAAAAAACTTAAAAAGACTTCTTTATTTAAAAAATATTTTCAAATTTTTGGAAAGATGTGTTATAAAAAGAATAGACAGATAGATCCACCAGGAAATTCTTTGAGCGTCTCTTTTACATCAAGAAGATGGGAGGAAAAATGAACACTTCTGTCAGAATTTGTTTTGACACTTTTTTTCAAACAAAATAGAAAGTGACAGAGTGAGTGAATGTTCAAGTTAAGACGTTTATTGAATGAAGAAAAAAAAAACAACTAAAAATCTACTAACTTTAACGACAGCTTTTTTGAAAAGCCGCTAATGAAAAATATTAAAAATATCTAAATATAAATCTCTTGAATGCGAAAATGTTTATAGTTTATCTTTTAAGATTAGGCAAGAATAATCAGCTTTAAAATACAATTTTAAATTTTTATTTTAATAAAAAGAAAGTGTAAAAAAATGTACGAAGGCTTAATATTCCAATTCACGCTTTTTTTGAAGACGAATAAAAAAATAGAAAGCAAGCTTTAAAGTAACGTTTTTTTGTTTGTTACATCGAAGAGCAACTTTTTTTGATTGTTGTTAGCTTTCTTTTATTATTTTTTTATTCGAAAATAAAAGAAAAAGAAGCATGGGTAAGATTGTCATAAAAGCTTTGATCAGAAAAAAAATCATTGTTATTTATTAAAGTAAGAATTTCAAAGAAAAAAAGTAATATTTTTTGGGGGGCAAAAAAATCACGAAAAAGAATAATTTCATCAAAAAGTGTTCTACCGTATTTTTCTAAAACAAAATATATTTGTTGACGCTATTTAAAAAACACATCAATCAGTCACTTCACTTTTTAATTAAATTAAAATAAAAATTTAATAATTTTTAAACTTTCAAATAAATATATTCTTTCAAATTTTTTTATCTCTTCTCACTTTTCACTCTTGATTGAGCAAATTTAACAAAAAACCTTGAAAATTTCACCCGTTTTTTTTTTACCTAAGAACTCGCTGCTCAAAACTTTATTTTGATTCATCGTTTCTTTTTTAGAAATAAATTTAAAAAAACGGGAGTTTTTTTCCAAGGACGATCATAGCTGACGATAAAGCTTCCTCTCTTAACGTTCCTTTAATTTTTTGTTTTATTTTATTGGACAATTTTTTGAGGAGCGCAATTGAGAAAAAAAATTGGAGGAGAAAAAATGCGGGAAGTTGGAGGTTGAGCGAAAATCAAAGTGGAGTGACCTTTTTGAAAGTGATTCAATCGTAAGCGGCGGCAACGCGCGTTTAAGCAGTGACAAAAAAATATTACTATTGAGCTTTTTAGAAAAAAGGCAAACTTTGAAAGAAATATGTTTGACAGTTTCTTTTTATAAATGAAAAAAAAGTTACCGCTATAAAGAATTGTGGCAAAGGAAAACCGGCATTAAGGTAAGGTGATGTGGTTTATTAAATGAAAAGGAAATGAGAAAATAGCTGGCAGGTTTTTTGGACGTGGGAAATGGAAAAAAAGATCAAAGGAACAAAATTGGAAGACAAGAGTTGATATCCAAAAAATGAGGTAAATTAAAAAAACACAACTTCTCTTTGTTTTGACACGGGTTTTTTAAAATAAGAAAATGGTTTTGATCATGGCTCGCTTCAAAATTTAAAATACTTAAAATACTTAAAAAGCTTACTTTAGAAACATAACAAAAAAAAAGTTGTTAGAAATTTTGCCAATGCAAAGCTTGAATGTGTGAGACTAAACGACGACATTTTTAAAATAAGTTGCAACAAAAAAAAAAGAAAAGCAAAGGCAACAAAAAAGGAAATCTGATTTAGGCATGGATGAATAAGATTAAAGCTTAGTGGCCACAAGAAAAAAAGAAAAAGAAAAAAGTGACCAATATTGAAAAGTATATATTTTATTTCTAAAAAAATATTTTCCACACAATAATAAAAAAAATGAATAAATCTTTGCAACTTTAGTGTCTGACTGAATGGAACTCAAAAAGAAAAGTATCAATAAATCACAAAAAATTAATTTCCGGAAAGAACAAAAAACGTTTAATCTTCTTTTATTCTTTTTGGTTGTTTATGTGTTTGCAAATTAAAAGTATGAAACTTTTTTTTCTTTCTACTCGGAAACCCGATCAAATTGCAACTAAGTGTGAAGAAAAATATAAATGAAACCAGTAAGCAAAAAAAAACCAAAATTTTTTGAGTTGGATTATTTTTTTTTCTCGGTGGAGTTTTAAGTTTCAAAAAAAAGAAGTGAGAAGAGAGTCAATAAGTTGTCGGCGACAAACAAAAGGCATTTTGTTTCAATTAACACTTTTTTTCAAAGATGGCAGTTGGTCAAGACAAATATGTATATGTATTTATTTTTTGAATTAAGAAAAAACTATAGTTTTGGAAAAGAGCACATAAAATGAAAGCTTTCGCGCAGGTGGTTTTTTTTAAATAAAAGAGATTTTTTGGAATAAAAAAATGCAATAAAAACGGATCATCAAATCAAATATGGTCCAATAAATGAACACAGAAAAAATAAATAAAAAACAACTTCCGGTAAAAATTAATGGTGAGAAAATTCAATGAAAATTAGGTGGATGAGGCAAATATATTTAAAAAAAGTTAAATTATGATGAACCTGGATTCATTCAACAATTTTCTAATATACTTTTGGTTAAAAGCTACAAACTAAATAAATATCGCATTATCAAAATCTACTTAAGTTAAGCTTAAGTAAAGAAACTTGATTAAAGAATACAACAGAACAAAAAAAAATGAAAGTAAATAATAAGCTTTTTTTCTCCCTCTTGTGAAAGTCCAATGTAAAGACAGACACACATTCATTCATACAACTACAAAAGTGGTCATCAAATAAAACAACGAATAGAGCTGGTCAGTTAGTCGCGTGATTTCTTAAGTTAATGATGATTTACTGATTGAAGATAGATAATCTAGAATTAATCTGTCTTTGATCATAACCACAGATTGCGAGAATGAAACCAACAAAGACAAAAAAAGAAGAGAGATTTATGGAACACATGTTTTTTAATACCATATTTATTTCTATCATGGAAAGTAAGATAAAGTTAAAGCTTTCACTTCGACCGCTAAAAGTTTTAATAAATCCAAAAATATTGAGAAAAAGCAAGCCCAAACCGATAAACAAAATTTTCTTTGGATGATGAAAAAAATATTAAGGAAAAGAACAAAAGTTAGAAAAATGGTTGACAGAATTACTTCTCTCCTCTCTCTGTGTTGTTTTCGGTTGTTGTTTTGTTGAGTTGACCATCACCACTAGCGCCAGCAGCAGCAGTATCGGTCACTCTCATTCATTCATTATTATTTAAAACAGAAAAGTAAAAAAGGGAAAGGAGGAAAACCCGCTTACTTACTTGCTGCTTGCGGTGGATCATTTGCAAAGATTGAATTAAGCCAAAAATTAATCATTTGCAAATGCGCAATTTTATTTTTGATCTCCTACAAAAAAAATATTAAAAAGTTTACATTTCAAAAAAATTTTAATCAGCTTTTATAGCAAAAAAAATCTTTCCTGCTTTTGGTCGAATAAAATGCAAGCTGCTAAAGTTTTGAAAGAAACAAAAAAAAGCTTTAGCTAAAAATGCGTTTTTCTTTATCGCTTTGTATAAGTGTCTTTTAATGTTATTTTTTATGTTTAAGAATGACATCTTCGATTAAAAAAATAGATGTCATAGCACGTCAAAAAGAAAAAAACAATAATGGACAAAAAAAAGTTTTTTAAAATATAAAAAAAATTCAAAGAAAGTAGTCTTTTTGAAAAAATAGGAACTCGAAGAATGAGTATCACGGAAGCGGAATAGTTGTCTCAGGTTAATATAGAAAAGAATGATGTAAAAAAATTTTAGAAAATTTTTCTGCTTTGATAAAATCGAAAAGCAAGAAAAAATATTAAAACCATTTTTGAAAAATTTTACAACCAATTTGGAAAAGGGCTTGTTGAATGTTGTTTTTCAACAACGCTGTTTTCATTCAAGAGCTTTTTTCGTTGTTTTTTCTTCTTCTTGTTTTTGTGGATTGTAATGTTACAGAAGCAAAAACAAACCAAAAAACATATGCGGATAAATCCGGAAAAAAACTAACACATGATTTCTTTTTGTTTTAAAATAATATAATTGTGTAAAAAAAGTTTTATAAATAAAAATTTATAACGCGAGAGAAAAAAATGTAAAAAATGAAAGCTGTTGGTTGAAAAGTATGAAGAATCAAACTGGACACGGAGCATTTCCGTAAAATAATTAAAAACCTCTTCAAATAGTACTTACAAGAAGAAAAAAAGTTAATGCAAACAAAGAAAAAAAGTTAGCTTTGATTGAAGAATGAAATCAAAAAATGAGTGAAGGAAGATTGATACAAACGTAAAGTGAAAAACCATCTGTTGAGAAATTTGAAGTTTATATGCCTCGTAAATAAAATACTAAACAATTATTCCATAGCAAAGTAATCAAAAAACAAAATCATTATTTTGCGAGCATAAAAAATTCAATAAGTAAATTTCAAATTCAAAAAATTCTTATTCTAACAAAACCACAAAAGACGCATTACCTAATTCTTTAAACTCAAAGAACCCTTTTTTAAACGCCACAGGAGATCGGTTAAATTTAACTCTCTTTTTTTCAAACTTTTTTTATGCAAGGTCATCTATCTGTGTATGAAATAAATTTTTCACAATTGCTTTTTTTGATGTCATTATCCATTTTTTTTAACCACGCCTAGAAAATTTGCATATTCCAAAAGATCTTAAAAAATAGGCTCCATTGATAGACATCCTTTGGCGGTTTTTTTTCTTCTTCATCAAAGTTCGCGCATTTCGGCACTTTTGGACTTTTTCTGAACTTTAAATTGAATGAGAGAGAAAACAAAAGATAAATAGCTTTTTTTGTTTTTGTGATGTGCAGATTGAATTGATGTTATCTCGCGCAGCAACAAATCCATCCAACTAGCAAGTAAGCAGCCTTTAAGCATTTGAGAAAAACATTAATCACCGCCTTCGACACATCCTTTCGGCAACTTTTTTTTGTCTTTAAAGAAGAAAAAAAAGTTGCATATTCTTTAGAGGGTATAAAAAAGAAAGAAGCCAAAGAAAAAAAGGAATAAGTTAAATTAGCGCTTCCCTTTTCTTTTCTTTTTACAATCAACACTTTTTTACCGACTTTTTAAAATGCCTAAAATGATGAGATACTTTTTGGTAAGTAAAAAGAAAAAAAAGAATAACACAAAAACACTGAAATTATTTTTCTCCGCTGAATTCTAGGACTTGTTTTAGGCAATAGAAACAGATGATTGAGAAAATGGCGCCACATAAAATGCCTTTCTTCTTCCAACAACAAAAAAATAGTAGCGGGAAAATATCTGTCAAAAGATTACTACAAAAAAACTAACCCGGTTTTTGACATGTCAAAAAATGCCAAAACCAAAGAAGAAAAAAACAACAACGATGGCAACAAAAAAAAATATGTACGTTATGATCTTGGTTTTGGAACACCTGTTTTAGGATATGTCAATCATAAGAAAAAGAAGAAGCAAAAGCAATAAATATTCCAATCAGATGGAAAAAAGCTTAACTTGGTAGTAGTGACTTTTAGTGACTTTTTGGCAGCTACAAATTATTATTTTCTTCCTTACTTTTTTTTGAAAGACAATAAATAAAAACAATTTTTTTAATATTTTAGGAAGAGCGTCTATCAAATAAAAAAAACTTTAGAAAGAGGCTTTCACTCGAAGCGTTTTCTTGTAAAAACACAATTTTTTTTAAAGTAAAATAATTTATTATTAGCAAACAAAAACTTTATACAAAAAATATACAATGTTTGTGACCCAATAAACAAATAAATAATTAATTAAAGCTCAAACAATCATAAATTAATTACAAACATAGAATTTCAACTGCACATAAAAAAATATTATTAAAAAAACTAGGCAAAAGGTTAATTTAAAATTCAAAACAAAGACTTCTGAGAAGTGTTTAATCAACTTCTTCTACTTTTGGACCTTGATTTCCGCCGCCATATGGATTACCGCCATATTGTTGTCCGCAATTTTGTGGTCCTCCTCCAGGTTGTTGTTGTTCTTGTCCGCCTTGATTATGAAGTTTGGCCATAACTTTACCAAGAACGTTTTGAACTTCGTTTAATTTATCTTCATATTCGGCCTTTTCTGCCATTTGATTATTATCAATCCATTGAAGATTTTCAGTAATTAATTGTTCAGCGGATGAACGATCATCAGCGGGAAGTTTATCACCATAATCTGAGAGGGCTGACTTAACTTGGAAAAGATATTGTTCAAATCGATTTCGAGCATCCACTCGATCACGTTGAGCTTTATCTTCAGCTTCATATTTTTTTGCTTCATCCAACATTCGTTGAATTTCATCTGCTGAAAGTCGGCCTTTTTCATTTTTAATTTGAATTCGATTTGATTTTCCTGTGGATTTATCAACTGCTGACACGTGGAGGATTCCATTGGCATCAATATCAAAGGTGACTTCAATTTGAGGAATGCCTCGCGGAGCTGGAGGAATTCCAGTAAGATCAAATGTTCCAAGTCGATTGTTATCTTTAGTCATGGCTCGTTCACCTTCATAAACTTGAATGGTTACAGCTGGTTGATTATCAGAGTAAGTGGTAAATGTTTGAGTGGCTTTAGTAGGAATTCGAGCATTTCTTTCTACCAATTTAGTCATAACTCCACCAGCGGTTTCAATACCAAGTGAAAGAGGTGTTACATCAACGAGGAGAACATCTTTAACGGTTTCATCTTTGACACCTGAGAGAATTGCAGCTTGAACCGCTGCTCCATATGCTACAGCTTCATCAGGATTAATGGAAAGATTGAGTTCTTTGCCGTGGAATAATTCTTTGAGAAGTTTTTGAATTTTAGGAACACGAGTTGAACCACCAACTAATACAATTTCATCGATGGCTCGTTTATCGAGCTTTGCATCACGAAGGGCTTGTTCCACAGGTTCAAGGGTTTTACGGAACAAATCATTGCAAAGTTCTTCAAATCGAGCCCGAGTGATTTTTGAATGGAAATCAATTCCATCAAATAGGGAATCAATTTCAATTATGGCTTCAGCGGATGATGAAAGGGTTCGTTTTGCTCGTTCACATGCAGTTCTTAAACGTCGAAGGGCACGATTGTTGGATTGAATATCGCGGCCATATTTACGTTTGAATTCATTGACGAAATGTTCAAGCAATCTTTGATCAAAATCTTCTCCACCAAGATGAGTATCACCATCGGTTGAAAGAACTTCAAATACTCCTTCAGCGATGGTTAAAATGGAAACATCAAATGTACCACCACCCAAATCAAAAATAAGAACATTTTTATCTTTTTGAAGTTTTTTATCAAGTCCATAAGCAAGGGCAGCAGCTGTGGGTTCATTAATAATTCGGAGAACATTTAAACCTGCAATAGCGCCAGCATCTTTAGTTGCTTGTCTTTGTGAATCATTGAAATATGCTGGAACGGTTATAACTGCATCACGAACTGGATGGCCAAGATATGCTTCAGCGGTTTCCTTCATTTTAGTTAAAACCATGGAACTAATTTCTTCGGGTGAGAAAACTTTACGTTCACCTTTGAGTTCGACTTCCATCGCGGGTTTTCCAGCTTTTGATACAACTTTAAATGGCCAATGTTTAATATCTTTTTGAACAACGGGATCATCAAGTTTTCGTCCAATTAAACGTTTAGCATCGAAGATGGTATTTTCTGGATTTCGGGCCATTTGATCTTTAGCTGAATCACCAATAAGTCGTTCAGTATCAGTAAATCCAACATAGGATGGGGTAGTTTTATTGCCCTGATCATTAGCAATTATTTCAACTTTACCATTTTGATATACACCAACACATGAATATGTGGTACCAAGATCAATACCAATAGCTTTACAGGATGACATATTTACTTATAATATAATAAATAAAGTATTTGAGAATAGTAAGAGTAGTAAAAATAAATTCACTTTCTTTTTTGTTTTAAGGTTGACATGCCTTTATCGCTCGGCTGCTTTTATACTCAATTTTTTAAAGTTCGCGTATCTCCGCGAACATTCTCGACTATTCTCTTGTGTTCTTTCACTATTTTTCTCTAACTCACCGCAGTAGACAAAAAAAAGCTCCACCCGCTGCGACGCAAAAAAAGTCTTTCGTTACATACATTTTTTCCTTCTTTCTTTTTCGCGAATGTTCCGGAAAGGAACCAAAACGACATGGACGCCGTAAATAAATTTCAAAAAAAATAAAAATAAAGTTCAAAGATCTCGTTGCAAAAAACTTGCAAGACAAAAAATTAGAACAGCCTAAAATGTCTATTTAAAAAAATACCTTTTTTCTTAACAGTCTCAAAAAGGAAAAAAAAGATATTTACAAAAAAATATTTTTAAATGCCTAAAAAATAAAGGAAAATGTGTTTATTCCAACCTCAAGAAAGAGATGAGGATTTTTTATACACAGTAGTTTGGTTTGTTGTTACATGACAATAAAAAACGTAATTCGATTTTTAAAAAATATGAATTATTAGCGCCTGTTTATTTATTTTAGCTTCAATATTGCATAAATATTAATTAATCGAACTTAAACTTGCTTCCTGATTAGATAATACGGAAAGGCTTATTATTAAGCGAAAAATAACTGCCTCTTAATAGATTCTTAAAAACATCCTAATTCAAAAAAGTAAAATAATAATGAAATTTTCATAAACCAAAGCTACAAATCAAAATGCAAGAAAAAAAGTAAAGAAAAAGTTGTATCTGTCACAATAAAAAAATCACTAATCTTTGCCAAGTTTTTTTCCGTCTTTTTTATAACTTTAGAGTCTAAAAGTCGTTAATCTTGGAATATATCTTCGTATGTATTAAAAAAAGAGAAAAATAAAAAATGGTTACCACAAAAAGTATCAAATACAACAATTGTCTGGAAAAATAAGATAGCGATAAAATTGATAAAAGCTCAAAACAATAAAATCAAACATTTTTAAAAGTTTAGTTGCATAAATTAAAAAATTAGACTCCATTCAAAAATCAGATACATTAAAAGAATGATTCATTTTTCATTTTGCAATCGTGGCAAACATATTTTCGATCATAAAATAAGTAAAGAAAAAAATATCGAACGGTCATCAATCACTTTCCAAAAGCTATGCTGCTGCTGTTGCTTTGTAAGCTGTTAACTTTTAAGTTTGTGGCCGCAAGCAAATTGAAGCAAGCATTTGTCTCCACTATTTAATTTTCTTCTTTGTTTTTGGTCAGAATGGAAAATAAACGGAAAATATGTAATTCAAAAAATAAAAATTTTATTCAAACAAAACAGGTAATAAAAAAAGAAACGATAAATAAACAAAAAAGTGAGATCTTTTAATCAAAGAGACCGAAGCCCATATCTTCATCTTCTGATTCTTCTTTGGGTTCTTCCTTCTTAGCAGCAGGGGCAGCTTGAGCAGCGACAGCAGCTGCAGGGGCTGTAGCAGAACCAGCTGGAGCTGTTGCAGTAGCAAATTTGGATGGATCAGCCAAATATTCCTTAAGACGTTCAGCTTGTTTGAAGGTGACGTCAGTAACTGCAGCAATAGCCAACATGTTCTTGAGGGCATTAGCAATGGAATGGGGAACTGAAGCTTTGGTGGCATAACCAGTAGCAAGAGAAACTGATGCAATATTGCTGACTCCTTGTTGGAAACGCTTGAGAAGATCTTCCTTAGTTACATCAAGAACATCGGGAGAATAAATAGCTCCATTATCATAAACTTGTTGAACAACGAGACCATATGAGAATGGTTGGATGTTTAACATGTTCAAAAGGGCAGCTTCAGAAGCACCAACCTTTTCACCAACTTTAATGATATGAACATCATTAAGAATTTCAATGGTACCACGAGAAATTTTAGTTGGAATTTGAAGGGCTTGGAAGAATGAAGTCTTTTCAGGGCCCATACCAGTATTTTGAGGAGGAAGCTTGACATCACATGGAGCAATGGCACCAGCTTTAGCAGGGGCACCCTAAAGTAAGGATTGTAATCAAAATTTTGGAGAAAATGGGAAAGGGACTTACGCGTTTGTTTTCCAAAAGTTGCTTTCGAATTTCACCAAGATCTTCATTAGTGAAGACGAAACCAATATTACCAACGATGTAAGGGAGTAAACGTTCAAGTTCAGGGCGAGTATGTTGTTGTCCACGAATGGCTCTACGGATCATGGTATTCTTACCCATAAGAATTTCAGCATGTCCACGCATAGCAATGCGAATTTCTTGCATTTGTTTGGATCCAACATTGTCAACTCCAACGAGAAGACATTTTGGATAATCTTCAAAGTATGTCTAAAAATAAATGAATTTGTTTGAAAACCAAAAGTTTTTTTGTAGCTTACTTGAAGGCGATCGAAGTAGCTCTTCTTCCAGGCGGTTTTGTCTCCCATGACCATCTTGGCGTATCAAGGTACGTTTAAATACGATTTAAAGACAAAACTCTAAAACTTACAAAAACTAATTAACTTTAGTAAAAAATTGTAAAAATGGGTAATAAAATCGGAAGATGAATCGCAATCAAAAAAGTTGGTAGGAAAAAAATAAAAACGGGAAGTGGTAGTAGCTTGGATATTTATTTTAATGGCCTTGGATAGTTAATTTTTAATTAAAATCCAGTCTAGAAAATAAAAAATCTAACGAGAAAAAAAAAGAGAAAGCAAGCAACTAAAGCAACCGCTCAGATCAGCTCGAATGAAGTATGAATGAATTAAAAAAAATTATCCACTAAGCTCCAAATTTGGTGATTATGCTTCTTGTAACGAAATGCATAATTTAACCATAAACAAATAACAAAGGTCATCATATTTAGCTTATAACAATGAGTAATAAGAGTGATTAATCAATAAAAAAATGATAATTGTAAACGGACAAACAAAAAATGTCTCAAATCTTAATCAAATCATGAGGAAAAATACAGTTTTTTTGCTATCACCAAAACACTCCATATTTGCCGAAGGTTATTATAAAAATTATGATGTTGTCCATTTCCTGGCTGGGAAATCCAAGGAAAGATTAATTAATTTAAGGGCCAAAATTGTTATAACAACATTTAAAGAAAATTTTAAGTCTTCTTCAGCACATTGAGCTAGTAGCTTGATTAAAAAGACCACATATTTGGCTTACTATTTTATAAAAAAATACGAGTGAATTTTCGCTAAACAAATTCATTTTTTTGTCTACATTTGGTATGGGATCGCAGCGTTGAAGCATATTACTGTAAAAATCTTTTTTCTTTTTTTCTTTACCGTACAATTATTTTCTTAAAGAGACTAATAAATTATATGCCTCAACTACTACTGGGGGAATACGCTACAAAGTGAAAGTGTTTATAGTCGATTTGTAGCCCGAAAAATAAAATATGCCAAAACAGGGACATACATACCTTCTTTTAATTGCTGATTCGTAAATGAGGCTATGCTAAATTCGAAAACTAAATAAGCACATTTTTACGCATGAGCAATTAGGTTTCGTTTGTTTAACTTGCTTGGATTGTTGATGTGATTTATTTTGATGTTCCATACCTTACATCTCATATCATAGGGGGAAAAATGGCATGAATAATAAATATAATCCCGTGTTAATTTTAAATCGAGATATTTATAAAGCGTTATTATCTTTGCTTCTTTGAAAATATAACTATGTTAATATGAAGGAAATTTTTTTTAGATGTTTTAATTTTTGTAGCGTCTAAGAAAAGAAAGGATAAAAATGTCAAAGCCACCGGAATATTTAAATGCCCTCCAAGAACTAAAATGGAAACTTTGCACTACTACAACTCTTCAGAAAATACGAAGATATTTTCAAGAAATGGCGGCGAAAGTCACATTGCTTCCAGAAGAATGGGAGAGTTGGATGAGGTAAAGCTAAAATTGGATAAATCCCTTTTAAATATGCTGAAAAAATTAAACAACTAAATTTTTTTTGTAGGGATGAAACTCGCTCTTATGATTATGTGATGACTGAATTGGATATAACATGTCGAGAAGCGATGAAAGCTCGTATGGAAGAAGTGCAAAGTCAAGCTTTATCATGTTTTTATCAAAAGAGCTTCTTAGAATTTACCGATAAAGTTCCAGAAAACGTTCATTACATCCATTCAATAATGGAATGGTATTCTTTTAATTTCGAAAAAGAGTATTTTACTCTTGCTTCGAAAGGAAATTTAAATAAAGTCTTATGTTATCCACATGAGCAACTTAAATATTTTTTAAATGAATGCGATATGTTATCACGTAAGTTTACTTCCATTAATTAGTTGTAAAAGTTTTATAAAAGCATTAACTTTATATTTTGAATATTTTTATATAGTTGCTAATACCTTTTTCAAACTATTTTTAGACTATGAAAAATTCGTTTTTAAAGCTGCTAAAAAATTAATAATTTTTAGTGCAACCAATACCTCGAGACATTATGCATAAATATCAAAAAGCTTTGGAATTATCTGAAGTTATAAAAGGCAAACCACTTGAAAAATATGTATATTTATTACCCGATATTGATTTTGCAATTGAAAGCATTGAATGGAAACTTGGCAAGAATCCATTATCAGAACATTGTTGGAAATTTTATATGAAATTTTTAAAAGATCGCGACAAGGCCAAAGAATTACTAAATGTTTATTCACGATATTGTCGTTTATTTGTTAGTGACCTTGAAATGAGAAAAGAATATTTGGATAAAATTAAAGAACTTGATGAATCATCGGTGGATGTAACAAAGTGGTGGATAGATTATATTGGAATTGAGAAACATTTTGGATCGCTTGAAGTTGCACAGAATTTAATTGAAGCTGTTAAATCAAAACCTTTAAACTCAGCGGATTCTCGTATGTCAAAGTTCATTAAAAATTTATCGCTGTCAAGAGTTGATATTCCGCGAACATCATTTTCCAATGTTAAAATTTTGTTTTCAAAAGGTTTGAACGAACCTTTGACAAACATCTTGCAATATATAAACAAAGCTTTTTTAGAAATGCCTTCAATGACTTTACCACCACACTTTAAAAATTTAGCAATCAATCAAACCTTCTCTTTGCCTTATCCATTGGCAAATTATATTTTCAAATCGGCTAACAATAATCTCAAACATACTTTAATTCAAACATGCCAATATTTATTTTACAAAGAAAAGCAAATATTTTGTCATAAACTTTCTATTTGCAATTGGTGGGAGAAATCACCAAAATTTTGTCAAAGATCATTCTATCTTAATCCAAAAGATCTTCCTGATATTAAGTTTAAGAATTACTGCATAACAAATACTTTAAAAATTAAACCTAAAATCGAGGAATTTCCAAATCATAACCTTATATTTTCACAAATTATTAAAGCGATGAAATTTGATATTAAATTTATTCATGTGTCCTATCAAACAATGACTCTCGATGAAATCAATCTTTTGCCATGTCATCAAATTAAAGTATCTCATTTAGTTAATGTTACTGTTTTCAATGAAAACGGCGAAATCCTCTGTGTGGAAGATTTGATGGGGTTATTTCCTTATGCAACAACAAAACAGTATGAATTTTTTATACTCTGAAATTTTTTCTTAGTAAAATTAAATTTATTTTTACAGAATTGTCACTGATAAATTTGATGAACATTCATCTGTCAATTTTTCAAAAATCAAGTTGCCTGTTAAACTAAATGTTTTAATGATGCATATAATCCCAGATAACTTTGATCCAAATGATTTCATTCAGTTTTTAAAGGTTTATTATTCATCTTTTTTTGGAGTTTATTATAAAAAATAATTTTAGAAAAATGTTGGAAAATGTTCTCGAGTATTTTTCTCGTTCAATCCAAACGTTGGAATTGAAATTAGCAATATCTTCTTAGATGCTGTGAAAAGTTTTTATAATTATAAATTTGGGGTTTAATCTTGAAGTCTATTCATGTAATAAAAAGAAAAGAAATAAAAAATTACAAAAACAAACATAAAAAGTAGTCACAGCCACATAAAATCTTAATTTGTTGACAAATAAGCTAACAACAGCAAAGCAATCATCGCATGGCTTTGCATTATTAAAATGGACTTGTTGATGCGGACATTTGAGAGAGAGTGAAAACAGAAAATTCAATATTCCATAACTTTTTATATTGATAAAAAATGTGAAAAACTATTTATTGGAAAATAAGTGATTTAGTTTAGTTTCCGCAATTAATTTTTTATTTCTGCGTGCAAAGTTTCTACTTTAGTCAAATTTAGTGAAAAAAGACCTTTGAAAGAAATTATAAAAAAATGCTCATTGCGGCAGCTGAACCAAATAAAGCAGAAATTTTTAAAATATTAAAACCTTAATTAGTTCGTCAAAGCAATATAAAGTTGGCTTTCTTCGTTGCTTTTGCGATGATCAAAAATGAAAAAAAGTTCCAGTGTCTTGAAATAGTGTTAGACTCCAGAGATTGTGCGTTCTCCTGCATAGGATGCAAGTGGTTATTAACGTACTCCATGTTTATTACAACGATTACAATACATATATCTACAGTAGCTACATCAATACAAACATAATTACTCCTAGGCTATAGACTTATAAGGGTTCACAATATAAAAGGGGAACAAGGGAATATTAATATATGTACACTCGACCAGCATTGCTAACTGGCATCCGCCATCGACACAGTGAGAGCATGAACCAAGTGGCTTATAGAGGTTTTGATCTTCTCATGGAATGCTATAAATAAACGGTAGATGTTGGTCCAAAGTGCTTGAGATAAATGATTAATTGGATTAGTTGCCGTTGCAAGTGCTCGGCTGATTGAAAAGTTCACTGACACCGCTGCATAGCCGCTGGCTGTGCGCATTAATATAGGTTAGACGCATGAGCTAGTCGTTTGCAAAGAGACGCTTGTTGGATGCCAAGTTAGATTGCGCTGCAGATGCAGTGAATGGACTTGCCTGAAGTGCACAAGCCAGTCTGAGGAAAGATGAAAGTGTTGCCGCAAACGAAGGTGCCTAACAATAGCAAGTGGAACAGGAGCTCATGTTGCATATTTTGCTAATGAATTACCCAATATTGTATTTCAACCATAAGCTCATAATGCTCGAGCTTTCATAGCATTGTTGCATTATTGATAAATATCGAGTGAGTGAAGTTTCACTTCAATGAATTACCAACTTTGAAACTGTTTTCATCGTCAATAACTTCTTTTCCTCTCTTTCAATTTCACTGCTGCCAAAATGTTAGAATTCCATTATTTATTGATGCAACAAAATCGTCAGCTTTCTGGGCTTTACCAGAAGATTATTCACCAGCAAGTGTTAATATATTATTGAGCATCAACAAGATTCATATCAGTTCAAATGCAGCAATTAAAGGTTTATTCAAAGCTGCTGAGTGTTTAGTCCAATGTGGAACTTGTTTATTGATAACTTATGGCCTTTATGCATTCGACGGGAAGTTAATTCCCATAAAGGGTTAAATATCCAAACCCACAATGGAGTCTAAATGATATACAGGAACTCAAAGAAGTACGACGAGCTTGAATGAAAAACTTGTTGAATAAGAGTTGAAAACATTTTAGCTTGGAAAGCAACATGGAATGTCATTGGAGAAAACCCATGAAATGTCTGCAAATAATCAGTGTTTAATCTTTCGTTTAAATGAGTAAAAAAAAGTTCAGAACAAAAGTATATCATGTTTATTTATTTTTAAATTTCAAACAAAAATAAAATGCAAAAAAATAAGTTCAACGATAATAAAGAAAGATAAACAAACAAATAATAAATCAACAAAAGAAAAAGTACATAAAAACACATTCAAAAATCCCACACTTTATTTCGTTTGAATAATGACCAATTGTGATAATTCCAAAAGTGTTTCTTAATAATCATATATCCATGATGAACAGAAATTTTATCAAGATGTCTTTGTTCTTTGAAAAGTAAAAGATGAGAAACCAATTCATTGACGTCGAAGGGTATGGGCCAGTCGAGCAGTAACCTGAAAAATGAAATGGTAAAACAACAAACCAAAGCAAATAAAGCAACTTACTCAAATTGTTGAAGTTTCAATAAAGCTTTAATAAATTCAATAAACTCCATCAACGAACAATCAAATTCTATTTGACCAGCAAATTCAAGATTTATCAAGTTCGAAGTTATCAAAGTTTTGAGAAGACTAAATTTGATACTTCTTACATTCAATCGTAGCTTTTCATTTGATTTGAAACTTATAGGTAAACTTTGAAAATATTGAGCATCAAATATTGTTCTTCTTGAATAATTCGAAATGTACACTTCAATCATCACTTCTTTTTTTCCATAATATCGAGATAGATCAATTCTCCTGCATGGTTGAGCGCAATAACAAGAAATTGAATAATAACTTTCAGAACAATTACATATTTGAACTTTATCAATTGAATGACATCGTTTAGAGAGATTTCGAGTGAAGGAATTGATTGAAGCAAACTTTTTCAGAGTTCTTCCTTTGCATAGTTCAGCAAATCGTCGTTGACACACCCATGGTAGCGATGGAAAATCGAAAGATTCTTCAGGAGATAAGCTTCGTTCCATATTGTTTGAGAAGTTAGCGGCAGAAACAATTGATTTCAGAATATTTGAATCATCCATTATCTAAATAAGCAAAAATAAAGAATAGAGAATAAAAATAAATGCTAATAAATATTCCAACGGAAAAAAATGAAAGAGCGAAAATAAAAGTCCAAAAAGAAAAGGGAAATTTTGGCACGATTTAAAAAAGCCTGAAAGGAAAAATTTTAACCTAATAAAAAGGTTTTGCATAAGAGTTGCTGGAGGCATTGTGAATAAATAATATGTATTATTAGCAAAATATGTGCATGTAATCGCATCAATAAGCATTGAATCAAACATACATTTATTTTATGATGTCTGTTTCATAAAATTTTATAAAAAAAATGAAGTTTTATTTGTGAGACCTGCTTTTTCATGTGAAACATATCTTTATTTTACTATCATGGCTATAATTATGTGATGAACTAAATTAATAAACGCCACCAATATTGGAGGTACTTTCTTTTCTTGCCATTATCAAAAATAAAAATAGCAAAAGGGAAGCCTTGATAATCCAGAATGAAAGGTACCTTTGTTCTTATCAAAACACATCCATGAATGAAGCTTATTTTAAACTTTAAAAAGTCTACTGTTTTTTATAGGATTATTTTTTGGATTACTTAATGTACTGAATAAATACTTCTCAATTTTTTTCTTCATAGATTGGACATTTACTTATAGAGCTTGAGTTTTTTATTTTTGAAATTCCTCAATCATATGTCGCTCCTTTCATTTCTTCAAATTTTTTTTTTGTAAAAGGTTTAATTAATTGATTACCTTTCCATGGAATTTTTTTTATTTTATTTTAAAGGTTAGTTTTAATTAACACAGAATGCTTTCCTTCTTCTCATCCATCATTTTCTGTTGGTGTATGTAACTGTGCTCTGCAAAACACAAAAAAGTAGAAAGATTCCATTTCTTTTTTCTATTTTTGATTTCGTTTTATCTCTTATCATTTGGTAAACTTCTTTTTTTATTTTATCAAAAATTCTTCCAAACGTTTCCGTTTCGTGGAAAGTGTGTTTTTAATTTTAATCATTAAACATTGAGCAACGACGTCATTACCCTTTCCAAAAACTGCTGATTCAAACGTGATTTTTTTTCTTTGGTTGTTGTTGGATGGAAGATCAGAGAATGCTTGACATTATTGTTGCTCTTGTTCCTCCAGTAAAAGAATTGTAAAAAATTGTCTTTTGCTTTTGTAATTAAATCAATGTATTTATTTTCTAAAAATAAAGTTTTTTTGTGCAAAAAAATTGAAACTTGTCAAGGAACAAATTAATTAAACGATGAATGATAAAAATCAACCCTACTGACATTAATAAAGATCAAAAAAGATCGTAAAGGAAATGCATTGAAATGGCAAGATTTTTTTATTTGTAATAGTGTCAAAAATATTAAAAACAGAAAGGAGTTGTAAGGAATGTATTTTAATAGGCTATAGTTGGACATGGAATTTAAAGACTTCCTTATGTTGCAATAGTTTGTAAAAAGTCGTTACACTCATTTATGAATTCAACCATCTTCGAAGTAACAAAGTCTGCATTATTCAAGTGGCAATGTCTACAGTATCTTTATTCTCCTATTTTCCATGCAACAATAGTGATAGTCATCTGACGACATTTTGAAAACGACTATCTTTTGTAGCCGATCATTCCATTTTTACGTGTCGTTTAACACTTGTCTTCTTTGATTGCTTAAAAAGTCAAATAATTATTATTACGAAAAAAGTCATTACAATAAATGTTAATGAATGTTCATTAATTTTCCTCCAGACAGTTGTAAACCATGTGTTCACACGTTTTTTCTTTTTTTTTATATTAAAATCAAAAGTTTGGATCTTTTTTTTCTTTTTACGTGAAAGTGCAGTCATTTTTTTTTTGAGATTTTTGATAAAAATGTCAATGAAAAAAGTAAGAAACAAAAAACGACTGCCCTTTAAATCTTGATCAAAAAAATAATTCCCTCCTTTTTTTTCTGTTTTAACTCACCCTCTTTTTGATTGAGTGACTGACAACTGAATCTCGGGTTTAAAAGTACCCTTATAAAAATCAGTTAACCCTTTATTCAAACTTTCATACGCGGTTATAATTTTTTTGATAACCGTATTAGGCATTCCTCATTCGCCTTTTTTATGGATTATCTTTGTAGCCTCACACAGCTTATATGATTTTTGCTTACTTTAAATAAGCATGCAAGCTTTAATCCTTTTTTCTTCCGCTGCTGAAACACGCCTGCGCTTTTGTGCAAAAAAATAAAAACTACCTGATAAATAAAAAGGAAATATAAAAATGCGTGAAATTATTTTCTTTCCTTTGTTTACTTTTGAACAAAAATAAAAAAAACAATCAAAAAGTTTATTGCTAACAGTTTTGCTAAAAAAAAATCTGCAAAGAATTAATAGTAAGGATTTAATTTTTTTGTTTGTTTAGAATTTTAATGGAAATAACAATGTCGAGTTTTTTTTGTAATGTGGTTTACTTTTTGGCCTTAAATTAATTTCCTTAATTTTCTCTGTAAATGGAATTTTAATTTCATCATAATTTCCTCAAAAAATAAACCACAATCTTTGGCCGATGCATACCGCAAAAATGACTGACTACTGATTGACCGATTCGTGCTTTTTATTTTTGGTGGTGGGCGATGAATCTTTATCACGCCACAGGCAGAAAGAACATCCTCCTATTATTTATTCCACTAATTCATTTCATTGTGTTTTTTGTTAATAAAAAAGTTTTTTCAGTGTCAACAAGATCTTTTTCACCGAAATAGGCGGTGCTTTCTCAAGCAATAACCAAAAAAACGTTTATTTTTCATTAACATTTTCACGTTTTTCAATTTGCGTTTAGATTAAATTTTTGTTTTTTTACTACACCATCATTAATAAGATGTGGAGTTATTAAATGATGGTGGTGTGATAAAGAAAATGACTAAGCTCTTATTTTTAAAAAACTTATTTATTAATTCAATCGAAGTCTTTATCAATTGCTATCTCTTTCTACCGTAATCCATAAGTGCTTGAAGATAAACTTTTTGAATTCTGGAATCAATCTTAAGCGATATTCCAATGAAAAGTATCCATCAGGCTTAACTTATTAAACTTTTTGTGAAGAAAAAAAACTATAAAGAATTGCTTCCTTTCTCAGCTATTAGAATTCTGTTTATAGCTTTAACATAACCTTTTAACTTTAATTTGTTATTGCCCAAAAACAACATCGGAGTTTGCTATTATGGAAAATTTTTTAAACCCGATTTTTGTTTTTATTTTTTTGATTATCGTGTTATTATTATTCGCAGCTTCAAATTCTCATCAACGCCTCTTCCATTTTCTTACTCCAAAAAACCGCAATGAACAATAAAATTGATCATTAGTCATTTTTTGATTTTTAGTATCACTACCTAATTTCCGCGTGGTAAACTTATTTCTTTTCAATTTACGTGTGTTTCATTGAAATATTGTCGTCATCTCCTTCTCATTCTTGTATCTACTGCTTCATTTTTTACTTTTTCATTGCCTTGGGTAGAATCGACCAGAAAGTAATCAATTATAAATTAAATTATTTTTTTCTCTACTTTATAAAGAGGTGATTATTGAACAACATCACAACTTATACTCGCAATGTTTTCGTTTTTTAAGTGGCGCATTTTTTTTTTGTGTTACGGTAATCCTAAAATTCGATTCTTTTCAGTTACTAACTTTATTACCATGGATAAATTAATTGAAGATGTTCAAGCTATTTTTAAAGATAATCTTATTAATACAGAAGATATAAAACGTGTATTAGAAAATTATAAATCAAATCCAATTGATTGGAAAAAATATGCACATTTTGATGCTCATAAGTAAGCTTCATTTTTTAGTGCCAATTTTTTGATTTATTTAATTTTTAATTCTCAGATATACCAGAAATCTTGTTGATATTGGTAATGGTAAATATAATATGTTGATATTATGTTGGGGTCCTGGAATGGGTAGCAGGTTTGTTCATTTAGAAAACTTGACACAAAAATGCATTTCTATGTCAATCATCATCGAGCTCTTTACATACTAAATTTATTTTATTTTTAGTATTCATGATCACACAAATTCCCATTGCTTTGTTAAAATTCTTGATGGACAACTTCTTGAAACCCGATATGATTGGCCTGATAAAGATGAAAAGGATGCACCATTAAAAAAAAGTGGTGAACAAATATTTGAAAGGAATGGTGTAACGTATATGAGTGGTTAGCCATCTTTTCTATTTGTTTGTATTTCGGATTACTTATTAATTTTGTTTTAAGATGAACTTGGCTTACATCGAATGGAAAATCCCAGTCATGTTGATGGTTGTGTATCGCTTCATTTATACATTCCCCCATTTGATTCATGCAAGATATTTGATGAGGTAAATTCTTAACCAAAAGTAAAATTCATTCAAAAAATTCAAAGCTGTTATTTGGTCTTTATCCATTTTCTCTAAAAAAATTTGAGGCCGAAATGTCGTTTTTCGTTAAATTAGAGTAACTCAATTCAATTTTTTTTTATAGCGAACTGGAAGAAGTTCAAATTCGGTTGTAACATTTTTCACAAAATATGGACGAATAGTTGATTATCGTGGAAGTCGTGAAGGTGTTCTCAAATCAGAAGCATCAAATAATCAAGTTGTACGTTCGCCGCATTCCTTCGTCTGATCTTATCCATTCTTCCTAATACTAACCTAACAATATTAACTTCCCATAATCTTTGTAACATTTGTTAGAAATTTACGATGACATTGAAACAAATTTACCAGCCAAAAAATATTACTGTAGCATATCCGAGTGCCTTTATAATTTTTTTAATTTTATAAACCATTGCAACGAATTATTATTTTGTTTAATTTTGTATATTTGTTTATGTTGAATAAACTTTACCACTTTTCTCACAATGAACTTTGATAAATGAAAGGTTTTTTGATAAACGAAAAAAATTTTCGAAATGTAAGTATTACAATTTGTTACTAAATTTGGAGGATTATCAATCGAGTTTCAAATGATGATTTCTTGAACAACGCTAAAAGTGATTTTTTTACAAACAAACTCAAAAGTAAAGATGTTATGAATATTCACAATGCAATCTCATTATTGTCACATAAAACTAACAAGCTAACATAATTTGAATAACAAAGCAAAACAACTATAGAAAAAATCATTTATTCATTATTACATACATAAAAATTTCATTACATAATACAAAAATAAATTAGTACAATATTGTTATTTACACATCTTTTCATGGAATAGCACCGCGTTCTCGAAGTTTTTGAACAAGAGTTTGAACATCAGGAATAATTTCACCAGCTTTACGTGGAGGGGGTTCATCAACCTAAAAAAGAAAAAGTAATGTAAGAATAAATATAAAAGCGATAAAATGTAAAACATACTTCAAGGATTTCAGTTTGTGGAGTAAAATCAATGCCTAAATCTTTAGGAGTTTTCTTTTCGACTGGCTTCTTTTTGGCTTTCATAATATTTGGTAGTGTAGCATAACGAGGTTCATTCAAACGTAAATCAGCACTAACAACAGCAGGCAATTTGACTTTCACAGTATCAAGACCACCATCGATTTCACGTGTAACTTTCAAATAACCATTTTCATGTTCAATTTTGTTTGCAAACATTGCTTGCGGCCAATCAAGAAATCCAGCAATAAGTTGTCCAGTTTGATTAGCATCATCGTCGATAGCTTGTTTACCAACAAATACAGCATCAAATTTTTCGTCTTTAGCAATTTTGGCAATAGTTCGAGCAACATGAATTGGTTCAACTTGATCAGCATCTTTTGCATCAATTTCAATATGAATTGATTTATCAGCACCTTTAGCAAGAGCAGTACGAAGAACTTCCTAAATCAATGCATTTATAAAAGTATGAAATAAAAAATAAACTTACTTGAGATTTGATAGGACCAATTGAAATAACAACAACTTCTTTAGCATGCTTTGATTCTTTGAGTTTCACAGCTTCTTCAAGAGCAACTTCATCAAATGGATTCATAGAATGTTGAACATTTTCTGTAATGACACATTTCTTATCTGCTCGAACTCGAACTTTAACAGCATAATCAATAACACGTTTAACACCAACAAGAATTCTCATGATTATTCACTGCTGTTGTAAAAAAATGAAGAATTGATGGAAAGAAATTGAAATGTGAAGCTTCAAAGTGTTTTCTCTAAAATTTTCCCGCTGAATTGTTTTATCTTTTAGCGAATGCAGATTTATAGTTTAGAAACGAAAAATGTTATGTTATTTTACCGAGCAAATGTGTTTTTTTTTGTTGCAAAATGGTGTTTTACTTTTTTAAACTTCACAAAGTTGGGGTGTTTTTAAAAACATATGATGATGTTTTCGGCTAAAGTTTAAAAAAAAAACATCACTTTTTTTTCAAGCTTTGATTCCTTCAAATTCATTCTTGAATCAGCCATAAACTATAGAAGAAGGAGTGTCAAACAAAACAACTTTCAAAATGAGTAAAGTGAGTGTCAATATTATAACAACAATCATGGATGGCTTAAAAGTTTTTTTTCTTGACACTTGGTGGAAAAATAACTTTTTAAAACTTTAAACTTTTATTGTTTGTCTTCAATGGTAAGTAAATAAACAGAAATTATTTTTTGGCGTATAAAAGCTGCTAATGGATAATAATGCATTACATTTTCAAAAAATTTTTTGGACTAAGTAAAAGTCAAACATGAAAACTTTAGTTATTTTATTTTTGCTTCCTTCAATTTCTTTTTCATCGAGTATTTATCGTGATTTCCGATTTAAAAGGGAAATAAATGCTCAAAACTTTGCTAATCAAGATTCAAGGTTAGTTTAAATTTTTTTTAAATATTTTCTTTCTAAACTTGCAAATTGTTTCTTTTATTATTCCAACGTCAAATAAATGTGTAATAAATTATCAAAAAAAATTTTATTTTAGTACCATTTATCAACCCCTCCAATGTCTCCAACAATGCACCCAATCCCAAGCTAACGATGATTCATCTCGACAAACCATAGCAATGTGTATTCCCGATATCCAAAAATACATTGCTCCAATGCTTCAGAATTCTTCTATGCCATCTCAAACCTTCCAAAGTATTTTAACCCAACCTCCAATCGATGATTGTGTAAATCAATGTGTAAGGTTTCCTCACATAAAAAGTTTACGATAAAACGCTTTTAAAAATATCATTTTTTAAGGATCCAAACGATGACAACATTGTTGGCGATCTTAGTCAAGCTTTAAAATATTTTACTGATTTTGCTTGTAATGGAGACAACACCGATAATGATGATAGCCAATGCTTTCAATCATTGAATGAACAATTTCCAAATTTAAAAGACGAGGATGTTATAAAAGCTCCGGGAAATACCATAGCTTGCAAACTCGTAAGTATTACAAAACAAATTTGTCAAAATTCTGAAAAACCAGCAAATGCAATGGCTGCTTTTGTAAATATTCTAACTACTTTTGAAACTCGTTCACCATATACTCCCATTGATAAATGTACTTAAAAATGTTAAAGATCGTGAATATTTATTTTTTAAATTTTTTAAATTTCATTTTAAAAATAAACTTTGTTCAGAAAATAAAAAGAAAAAATGTCACAGAAAATCAAAGTAAGGTTAAATAGCGAAGTAAAAATATTTATGTTCAAAAAAAGGTTTTTTTCTTGATGTATTGATACATTTCTGATAAAGCTTTTAGCTACCAATCATTGAATGAAGAATTTCCAAACTTTATAGACGAAGATATTATGAATGCTTCAGGAAATATCATAGCATATTTAAGTGCAATAAACCTGCATATCGTTATTACAAAAGTACAGTTAACATCATTAAAAATGTGATGCAAAGAAAAATATGCATTACGAAAATTTTTACTTTATTCACACATTTAAATGCATAATGTAAAATAACAACAAAAAAGTCCTTTTTAAAAAAAGTGAAAAGTAGAAATGATTAGACCATATCAAAAGATAATGATGTTGTGTATGAGACGAAAGCTAAAAATGTGAGAATAGTTAAAATGAGGGTTTGATCTACCGGAGAGAGATTATGTAAGATAGGTAGCCTTTTAAAATAAGGTCCAAAACCAAAGGGATATAAATGATTGAAAAAATTAGCATGAAAATATTCATTCTTTTGAAAGAAAAGATCAGAAGAATCCAAGAAAGAAGAATGATCTATAGATGTAGAAGGATGTATAGATGTAGAAGGATGTATAGGTGTAGAAGGAGGTATAGGTGTAGAAGGATGTATAGGTTTAGAGGATGTATAGGTGTAGAAGGGCGTATAGGTGTAGAAGGGTGTATAGGTGTAGAAAGATTTATAGGTGTAGAAGGATGTATAGGTGTAGAAGAAGTTCAAAATAAGGAAATGGATCCAAAGAAGAAGAAAGATCTAAAAAAGCGGAAGGATATAAATGATCCAAAAATGCTATAGGATTTTAGATACAAGCTGATCAACTCACAATTATTTTTCAATTAAAACACGACAAAAGCTGTTGTTGCTATGCCAAACAAAATGATGTTGAGGTTTTTAACATATGAGGGGTGTTATGAATTCATTATTCCTTTTAGTTAATGTAAGTAAGAGCTTTAATAGTGTAATGATCCGCTTTTATTTTTGAAATCACTAGTAAAAACAAAACATCTTACAAAGTAAAAGAGGCCAAGGATTTAATGAAAACAAAAAAAAGAAATGAAAGACAACAATTAAAATTTTACAAATGTTCAGATGATGATGGAAGCTGGAGCTGACGAGTTCGTAGATCAATAGTTACAGCAGCCATAAAACAAGCGAGAGAATCATATTCACGTAAATACTTCTCCATTAAGTGTGACCACATTTTGGCATATTCATTATCAAGCAAGTTAGTTTCTTTACCATCACGTTGAAATTCAAAATGATTTCCAAGATCATAAATACTTGATACCTAAAAGTTTTCAACATTAATAATAGTAAGAATAAAATCAAACTTACTTCAATAAATTCTTCAGTTCTCATTTTGATGTCATAACCTGTGATGTTTCGAACATTTTCACGATATCTACGAGCAAATTCAGTTTGAAAAGCACGAGCACGTTCATGTTGACCATTGAGAGTATCAATTTCATGCTTGAGCTTCTTGATTTCATCGAGATGTTCTTGAATTTTGATGGGATCATAATCACAAGTTGTTTCTAATCGACGACGTTTGATATTTTCACGTTCTTCATGTTCTTTTACAGCTTGTTGAAATGGATTGTCGATCATATGACGATAAACTACACTTTCTTCAACAGTTGTTTGACTCATTGGTTGAGAAGATCCTTGTCTAAAAAATAATTGTAAGTAATAATCTTTCAAGAAACATTCAACTTACATATAAGTATCATTTTGATTTGCTTTGAGCCTTCGGATTTCTTCTTCCATTTCGACGGTTTTCCGCAACAAAGTGTCCTTCTCTTCCTTTTGCAAGGTAATTTTATCAATTATTTCTCTTGCTGTTGCACGTTTACTTGGTCCAGCTAGATCAATGAAAACATTCTTTTGAATATCCTCAGCTAGACGTTCCTTCTCATCATAGATTTTCTGAACCTTATTCTTGAGGTAACCAACTTCTTTAGTAAGATCACGATTTTGTTCTTTAAGTTCAGCTGCTTGTTTTGCTTCATTTCTTGCAAGAAACAGTTGATCTTTGAGTTGGGTGTTTTCAAGTTCCATTTTCTTCAAACGTTCTTTCAAATCAAGGAACTGCATTTCAGATTCAGACATTCGAATTGATGATAAATGAGAAGAGTTTGGTTGACGAGATTCATTATTAGCAGTTGAGTTGAAACTAAAGAATGAACCATCGATACCAGAGCTTAAATTATTGTCATCAGTCTGAGTGGAATTATCTGAAATTATAAGCTATAGCAGACAGAAAATAAAGCAATATATTATCATACTTAAAAATCGAGAAGATCCTGTTTCATTATTGATACTTTCAATGTCATCAATTCCTTTGTAATCCACTACTGATCCTTTTGCTAATTCTGTGGCTTGATCTATAAAAGAACTCATGAAAAGCCTGATGGTTTGAAAAACACATTAACATACCATCTGTTACAACTGTTGGAGGCAAAGTCTTATAAGAGAAATAGATTTTGTATCGGTTCTCGTTGTTCCATCGACCACTTTCCTCAAGAATAGTTTTCATTGTTTCAAGCTGCTTGGAAGCAAATTCATGCCAGCTTTTATATTTTGAAAGGGCCGCACGATAACTTTGAAGGAGAAATTCACCAGAAACCTTAAAAACGAAGACGTTTTTATAATAAAACCGATATGTACAAAGCAACCTTATTGTCATTGTAATCTCTTTCAATTAGCTTGAGTCGATTAATCTCTGTTTTCTGTTTTTCTATTTCTCTGACAACTTTTTCATACTTTTCAAATGAGTCTTTGTCACGTCCACGTAATTCTTTAACTTCAATTTGTGCAAGATCCACAAGCTTCTGCTTATCGGATAGGTTGGCTTCTGCTTCCGCAAGTTGAAGAGTTAATTGACGAACAAAAAAATAATGTTTATAAAGAGCTTTAAATATATATATGGAAGCTTACTTGTTTTCTCTTGATCCAACGGTTGTTGTCCTCTCTTCCGGCCAAAATCTTTTGACCATTCTTGGGAAGTTTGTAACATAAAATAGCGAGTGGCTTCGCTATCATTTTCATCTTTAGACATTTTTTATATTACTACTGATTTAACCTTGATACAAAAGTCTAAATAATCCAACAAAATGAGAAGATGTATGAAAAATTGTTGAGCAATTTTTTCTTCTTCTAAATAAGTGACCGCCATATTTATTTTTCACTACAAGGTGCCAATAAGCACCGCGAAATTCGAATATTCATTTATTTTTGAGAGTTAGTAAACAATTTATAGCCTCTTATAAGCTGAATATTTACCACTAGCTTATATTATTATTGATTAAAGCTAAAATCATACTCAAAATCTTAAAATTTTGTTGTGCAAACAAGCTTATTTTCGAATTCTATAATCTAGAACTACTTTTTTCGGAAAGTAGTGGTGAGCAATATTTTTTCAAGACTGACTTTCTCATGGTTTACATGTTTTAAAAAATGCTTTTAGCTTTATTCATGTTTTCGCAACTATCAATTTATGTATGTATTTCTGAATTTATGATATTTTTTATTTTTTACAACTAATCCCTTTGACACAAAAAAATATTAAATCAAAATTTTATTTAAGCTCTTTTACATAAAAAATTAAATTCAAAATGAAATAAATGATTATGATGGGAAAAATGACATTATAGGAATGATCATAAAAGGGCGAACATGAAGCGTGGGGTTGATTGAAACATGGGAATTACTTTGAACCATGTTGACATCCGCAGTTGTTATCTTTGGTGCATTTGCAGTTGGCGCCACAGTTGCAGGTGGAAGCAGCTGAAAATAAAAAAGAGTGCTTATTACGTCTCGACATAGAGAGTTAGACTTTTTTATATACTTAATTAGGGATTCCATAAGGACATGGATTTTTTTTTACTATTTATCGGGTTTTGTTTTGGTCCAAAATTTTTCTTTTCGACAAAATCCAAAGTAGGAGATTGAGAAAAGCAGGTAAAAACTTACAATCTTTATTATCTTTGTCCATAGTTTCAAGTGAAGAGTAGAGATAGAGGGAGATAGTTCAACAAATAAGAAAGTTGATGCTTTTTCAAGAATTTGATGTTGCTTATATACGCTAAAAAAGGGAAGGCGGGTCAATAAATATTTGAAAAACCAAAAAGCTAATTTCAACACTATTATTTTTTTTGAGAAAGATTGAGAAAAAGGGGAAAATTAAAAAAGAAGGGAATTTGCTTATTCATCAAACCGCGAGTTCAGACATTTTGATGTGTTTTTTGGTCGAAACACGAGTGCGATAAAGAAAACATAATCAAATGAAAGCGAAAGCAAAATGAATTTATTTTATTTGGGGAAAGAAAAGTGCCGATAACAAACAACACCGAAAAAAAAGAGCATAAGAAAAACCAAAAACAATTAATGCATTTTCTCATGATAGATTTTCATAAAATTACAACAGAGACAAAAGTGAGAAAAACATAGATACATAAATGACCTCAAAAATAATAGTCAAAGATTTTCTTATCGTAAATATGAAAATCATATAATGTCACGACTGACACCTTTTTTTGCTTGCTTGCAACAAAAACAACGTGGTTTTTCTCCAAAAAAATGGAGCAATAACCTTTATTGAAAATGGAACAATTTTTTGGGGGATGAAATTAGATAAACGAGGGAGAGAAAAAGATTCATCAGCGATTATAAGTTCGATTATAAATTGTTATTATGAAAGCAAATAAAAAATAAAATTAGCGACAGCTTGAAAAAAAAAATTCAAAGTATTATCATCGATATTTGAAAAGCTACAATGTGCTAATATAAGGATATTTTACTTATCGAAATTGAAATGAAAATTTCTAATCATTTTTCCACCGTTTTTGCTTTCTTTATTTAATTCCACAATTTTTTTAAGTTACTGAAAAGAAATACTCTCTTCTCTGTGTGTATAAATTCTGTCAAATTCAAAAGCTGTGTTTTTGACATGTTTTTTTTTCTTTTACAAATTTTTTAAAAGTCTCACAAGATTGATCTCTTCTTTGCTTCAAAACCAAAAAAAGAAAACATACATAAACTTGCTTTTTTATTAGTCATTCTTCGTAAAGCAATTTTCAATAGTTTATGGCAAGTTTTTTTTTACAAAATTGTTGCAAAATATTATTTACAAACACAAAATTATAAAAATAAAACTAAGAAAAAATAGATTAATTTTTTTACAAAAAAGATGGAGGAAATGATTGACTCGCGGATTTTAATATTTTAAAGGGAAACCATGGAATTGTTGTTTTTAAGCTCGGAATAATATGAATTTATTTAAGTAGACGAAGTTTCAACTTTTTTTGGAGTGTCAGTTTTTTTCTCATCAAATGGACTTCGAAGCGTAATTTTGTGACGTCGAAGTGGCATAATTGGAAGAGGATTATTATAGTAATATGCAGAAGGATAAACACCAATTGCTGGAGCTACAACCGTTGGAGCTGTAGCTAATGCAAATGAAGGTGGTGGAGGGAGTGGAGCAAAAGCTACTGGTGGCGGCGGTGGTGGAGGTGGTGCTTCGAATAAAACTGGGGGAGGAAGCATTGGCATAGGAGGAGCGAGAACTCCAATTTGGACATAATCTGGAGCAGGTGCATAATTTACTGGTGTTCGAAGTGGTGGTGGTGGTCCTCCAGGAATTGGAGCTTGAAGAGGAGGTGGTGGTCCAACTGATGGTGGCATTGCTTGTCGTTGTGGTGGTTGATTGAAACCATATTGATCTTGCCCTTGATGTGGTCCATTATTATTCATAGGGCCAAACGATTGATGTGGAGGACCTTGAGGAGGATAGCCGTTTTCACCTGGAGATGAAAAACCACCTGCTTGTGGACCATAATTTTGTTGTTGAGGATATCCTTGTGAACCAGGATGGCCTTGATCTTGATGTTGCATTTGAGGTGGATAACCTTGAGGATTTTGTTGAGGATATCCTTGCATGTTTGGACCTTGCTGTTGTGGATATCCTTGTGGGCCATAGCCTTGTTGTTCTGGATATCCTTGTGATCCTGAAAATTGTTGAGGATAACCACCTTGCATTCCATTTCCTTGAGGTGGATAACCTTGAAATTGTTGTTGCATTTGCTGTTGAGGTGAACTTTGTGGAGGATAACCTTGCTGCATCATTTGTTGGTGTTGCTGTTGTGGATATCCTGGAGGCATTTGTGGATATCCTTCTGGCATCATTTGTTGCTGCTGTTGTTGTTGAGGATATCCTTGCATGCTTGGACCTTGCTGTTGTGGATATCCTTGTGGACCATAAACTTGTTGTTGAGAATAACCTTGGTGATTAGATCCGGGAAAGCCTTGTTGACCAGGACTTTGTGGTGGATATCCTTGAGGTCCAGAAACCTGTCGAGGTTGTTGTTGTTGCTGCTGCTGTGGAAAACCTTGAGGTCCATCAAACCCAGGAGGACCTTGTATTCCACCACCTTGTGAGCCACCTTGTTGACCAGAATTAGGACCACCTTGATCCCCACCAAATTGACCAGGATTATCAAGCATTTGTTGTTGTTCTGATGTGCCAACAAAATAACGTGCAAGCCATGGTAAAATTGGGCGAGTTAACTAAATTTAATAAAAAAATTATAAAACTTTAAATAAAAGTAAAGATAAAGGATATACCGGTACTCCAACTTGTGGACTATCATAAAGCATTTGGCCAAAGACATTGTCGAAAATTAAGGATATCAAACACACTCTATAAAATTTACAAAACAAAAAATTGTCGTAAAAACAAAGTTTAATAATTTTCTTACCCTATGACAAAAGCCTTCATAATAATTATTGCACTACGGGGCCAAGAAATAAAAAAAAGGAGAGTTAAGCCCTAGGCTATGTTAAAAGCCTAAAAGTAACTAACTCAAAAAATACAATATTTCAATCGGATTTTATTTCCAATTCTTTTTATATTCTTTGAATACATTTTTTTTCTATTTAGCCTCCACCCCTCTTCTTTACCAAAAAAATAATGTGTTTTATTTTTTTTGTCATCAAAGTCAGGTTCTTCTTGCTTCTCTTCGGTTGGACGATAACTGTAGCAGTCAGTAGCCAGCGGTCATCAAATTATCTCTCTGGCTTTTTTTCTCACACTTTCAAAAAAAATTTTTTCTTTGAATTGTTTGTGTTTCATCATTCGATTCAAATATAAAAAAGGATGTGATATAACAATTTTTTTCCTACCTTCGCAACACAAATCTCTTATATTTTTTTTTTGCAATCTAAAAAGCATAATCTTTGATTTGATTCGCCCGCTCACTGTTTTTTTTTGCAACAGCAGCAGCAACAGCAAAAAAAGCTTACATATTTTTTATCGAAGGTTTAAGACCGGATTTGGACACTTTTTTTCTCCTTCTTCTTCGTTGTTTACCTTTTTACGGAAGTTTTTTTCATCATCTTAAAGTTGAATTATAAAAGAAAATCTTCCATCGACATTGCTCCCGCGCGAATAAAATAAAAAAATAAAAAAATGTCAACAAGTTGGGGTTTCTTCTTTTATTCCAAAAGATGTTGAGCCTGTTTGAAGGGGAAAAAAGTCTGAAACCTGTCAAAAAAAAGTTTTATGATGATGAGGAAGAATAATGTTTAAGAGGAAATATGGATGGATCAGGATGGATATTGACTCCTTTTTGGATTTTTTGTATGAAAAAAAATGACGAAACTCTTTGGAATGTAATCAAACAAAGTCTGAGTTTGAGTGAGCACTTTTTTGCGGAAAAGATCAAATTTGAGTGTTTGTTTTTATTTATCAATCACTGATGCAAAAGAAAAATTGTAGTTTAAATGTTTGTAAAAAAATTACGGTAATCGAGGGATTTTTATAAATGGGTTACTTTGAAAAATATTGTTACAATAATAAATTGTAAAAATTATTAGAGAACAATGGAAATTACAAGAATGTTACCAAGCATTAAAGTTTTGAGTGAATTTGCAAAAGAGAGCAAAAAATAAAATTGTTGGAACATGAAAGCCATAAACAAAAGTGAAATATTCAAGCAAAAAATAAATTTAATTCGACTTAAAAGTTTGGTTCGGTGAAATTTTTCACTTATAAATTTAGTCGATTTTGCTTTCCTTTATTGCTTAGATTTTACACGAATTCAACAGTTACAGATAATTCGAATGAAAACCCTATATATTTTTTTAATAAAAAAAGTCCCATTATTGAACGAGCTTTCCTATAAAAATCATCAAATTCTTTTTTCTTCTAAAGGTCATCTTCGCGCATTTTTTTATAAACAAAAGCGCTAAATGATAGTATTTCACAACATCTTTTATGGAACCCAAAAGTTGTAAATCTTTTCAAAGTATTTTTGTTTGCCTTTTCCCTGATCACTATTATCTCTTTATTTCAAACCAGCAACGTTGTAATAAACTTTTTTTTCTGACTGCAAGAAATGGTCAAGAAGATGGGTACCAAAGTTTCAAAAAATGCTAAAGCCTCTGATGAAAAGACTTTTGTATTTGTTACAATTCCGTCTCCCGATGAAAAAGCTCTCGAAGTTTGGCAATTTACAAATAATGGAATTTCCAAAACTGAATTCGAGGGTTCAAATTTGTTTACCGAAGCAACCAATTATTTATCGAATCTCAAAAGCAGCAATAACCTCGATGGAATTATTTTTGATTTATACGAGCATGATGATTCGAAGTTACTTTCAAAGCTTAGAAAGGATTTTATTGAATTTTGTCAAATCCAAAATATTGCATTTCGCTTTTTCAATCGCAAAGTTCTTTTTACTATTATGCTGCTTATGATTTCTAAAATTGATTTCAAATTAAATACATGGATTATGTTAGTTTATTATTACAAAGAAGACTTCATCGTTAACCAAATCAAAGTAGGAAAAAAACAATTTGAACTTGGTTTAAAATTCGAAATGCATGATCCTGAAACAATTGAGATGCCCACAAAATTTAAAGAACTTATGAAATCATGCAAACCAAAAGCAGTTATCATGGGATCATCCAAAGATTCTTCGATCTTAAATGGTTTAAAGAACGAGACTCCATCCGAAATACCCAAAATAAATAGATATATCACCGACGATTTTGAAGAATGTCTTGTAAAATGTTCATCAAAATTATTCAATGAATTATTAAATGTGAAAGATTCGCGATGGAATTTATTGCATCGCCGCCTTCAGGATTATGAAATTAAAGCAAATTATGAAAATGGTGGTGATTTACGTGTTTTTGATTCCAGTACTGATATTGATGACATTTGCCCTTATAAAATATCCACCGAACTTCCTGATGAAATTGTTAACCTTCGCGTGGAACAAAATGAAAATGCAGAGGACTTTGGATATCATATTGAATATATAAATGATGCGAATGAACTTGTTTTCAATGTGGAAGAAGATGGATTTATTAATTTTGATTTTCCTAAACGATTTGAAACAAGTTTGGCGCTCGAAAAAAAATGTATTGAATTAATTAGAATCCTTTTTAAAGATACAAAAGAAAATCCATTTTTGGTATTTAATTTTGGTTACATTATGTTATTTGCATATGAAAATGGAAAATACAATCTCGATAGTAAGTATATTTTTATTAAAAATTTGTAAAAAAAATTTTGCTGCTTTTTTTTTATTAAATTTAAATACAATCAATTTCAAATTCTAACAATGATACATTTTTTAGAGCAAATGGCTATTAACGATGGCATAGGCTTCTTTAAAGATAAACCCGTGATTGGTCAAGAAGCTAAAAAAATGTTTAAAAGAAATCCATTCTTTGTTGCTTATGGTAATAATTTTCTTTTATTAAAAATTTTTATCTGGGTTATTTTAGATTTGATTGAAATTATGTCCAAGGATCCTAAAGACGTGAATCAAAGAAATGATTGGAGTTTCAAAATTATTCATACTCAAGACAATGAGAAACCCTTGCTATTGAAATTTGAAACTTTTGATGGAACTAGAAAAGCAACCCCAATATTTTTATTTGCGTTGATTCTAAAAAATTTGGCAAAAATATATAAAGAAAAAATGGGCAAAAAATTAAACGATGTTTTACTTTTCAATGGTGGTTGCGATAATGGCGAAAGAATAAATGATCAAATTATAAAAGCCTTTGAATTATTAAATATTCAATGCAAAAGTTTTAGAGGTTGATACAATTTTTAATTTGTTTGTTTTATTATTGTCAAAATTAAATAAAAGATTGCCACGCTTAATTAAGTTTGTTGATAAAACTTAAAAGCAAATTACGATTTTATAGAGTCAAAATTTAAATTAAAAAATATTAATATTTTTTAAATAAGTTTTTGGGTTAAAACAAAAAAATAGAAATTTGGTTTTTATGCTATATAAAAAAAAAGCTTATAATCTGCTGCTAAAATTTTGAGCTAAAATACATTAAGAAATTTGAACTTTCTAAAAGAAAAGAAATGAATGAAAAATAAACACCAAAAATTTTTTAAATAAACTTTTCAAAAAAAAAGAAGTGACTGTACATTGAATAGTTTTTAAAGCAAGCAGCACAAGATTGCATAGATAAAAAAAGAAGGTGGAAAAGAAAAAAGATTGAGCAATCGATAACAAAGTATTACATTGACAAAATACACAAAAAACTCATTGCAACAAAAACCAAAATTTCTGATTATTTATCAACACAAAAAGCAATTATTGATGTTAACTTTTCCATTTTTTTTGACATGCAAGATAAATAATTTTAATTTTAATATTTGTTTGTAAAAAAATTTGGTGGAAACATTTGGCCGATAAACAACTACGAAAAGCTCTGTTATTCCAACAACAAAAATCTTACGTCTTACTTTAAAAATGCTTTCTTATGTTTAATTGTTCAAGCTAAGATTTACCGAAATGTAAAAAATATTTTAAAGCATAATAACATTATCGACAATTATAAATTTTAAAGCAACAACAACTCTACATAACTTCTGCCTCAAATTTATCCAATTTTAATAATAAAAAATAATGATTCTTTTCTATTGACAATCTTAAATAACAAAAAAAAACATTTAAAAAAATTTTTTTAAAGCAGTCCGTTTGAAATAGTTTGTTCTTGTAAAACAATCGGTTTTATTTTGATTTATCGGAGACTTTTTCCGTTATCCATGAAATATTGTGTCTTGTCTTTTAGCATTTTTTAAATCTTTTTTATAGCCATTTTTAAAATAAATTTCGATTCTCTATTGCTTTTCATTCAAAAAGCTTCGTTTGTTTTTGCATGATTTCATTGACCTCATTTTTTTTATTTTTGTGAACTTTCACATCTTTAGTTTAATCTTTTTATCCCGCTATTCTTAACCTTTGGGTATCGACACTTATTGTAAAGAATCTAAGATTTTGTTACCAAATAAACAAAATATCTTTACTAACAAATTTTTCATCCATTCCAAAAATCATTCAAAGCATTAGTTGCTTCGTTCTTTTTTTTTGGCTACTCCTCAAATTTCGTAATTTTAATCTTTTCGAAATGGGTTTGAACCAAAGAAAGTTGTAGTCGAAGAGAAAAAGGAAGTAACAGTTATTGGAAGCGATGATGCTTCAATCAAAGCTGAGGGAGAAACAAAAAAGTCAGAAAGTGAAACCTCAAGTGAAAAAGAAGCAACATCCACAGAAAGCAAAGAAGAAGATGCAAGTGCCAATCCAATTTCTTCTGATACTGACGCTATTGATAAAGCAAAATCAGGAGAAGCCAGTGTGGATTCTGGAATTTCTTCAGTCCCTTCAACTCCCGAGCCCGAATCTAAGGAATCTACTGAAGATGCAATAGCAAAGGATGAAAATAGCGAAAAATCTGAAATTTATGACAAGCAAAATTTTGCAACTAAAATTGATTCAAAAAGCCCAGAAATTAAAAGCGATATTGAACAAGAAAGCAGCGAAAAAAATAAAACTTTAACAACTAAAGATTTAGTTACTACCGAAGAAGTTGAATCAAGCGATAAAGAAAATATTTGTCTTGATAATTCTCAAACATCATTCAAGAAAACTTCTTCTGCTGACTCTTTGTGCAGCAGCAGCGATGATAGTTCTTTTGATAAAATTAATGACAAAGAGGAAATTGCTGAAGTTAAAAATGCTTCTGAACAAACTCAAGAAGATGAAGTTGCAAGCGAAGAAAAACAAACTGATCCAGAGTTTACAAAAGTAGAAGAAAATGCCGAAGCTGATATTAAAAGTCCCGAAAAGCCAGCTGTCGATTATCCAACATCTGAAGTTCCTTCAGCTCCAACAACCCCAGTTCCTATTGCCGAAACAACACCAGAAGTAAAGGAAGCTGAGAAAGTTTCCGAAACACCTAACAAAGGTGAAGAAACATCAAAACCTGTGATTGTAACTTTGCGAGATATTGAAAATTTGTATCGGGAATATATGCTTTATGCCGAAGCAACAACATTAAATTCTCATATACTTATTGCTAAATATGCGGTAACTCATGGTCGTTATGGAATTGCTTTAGCAGAACTTAAAAAAATTATTGCAACTAAAACCACCACTTCTGATTATTTAGCCACAGAAAAAGCTATCATTGAAGTAAGCTTTTAATTGACTTTGGATTAAAAAAATTGTTTAATTATTTTTTAAAGGTTTTGGATAAACTTGGATGGAAACATTTGGCGGATGAAGAACGAAAAGCACTTTTACTCAAACATCCTAAATCTTATCGCCTCTTTTAATAGTTGTTTATCGTTTTATATTTTTTCACAATTTTGTTTCTTTTTTATTGTCATAAAAATTTAGAATGAAAATTCTTTTAAAAGATTAGTTAGCACTCCGACAAAAAAAAATGTAATTGATGCTCCCTAATATTCAGATGGTCTAAATCATATTTCTTTTTATTTTTAGAAATTTCACAAGTGTAAAGCACTTTCTTTTTATGAAACAAAAAACAATGAACCGCTTTGTTAAAAAATTAACTTTATCATCAAAAAAAGTATTGAGAAAAAGTAATGACCTTCACACTTTTCCATTGTCTTCTCTCCTATAAACCAATGAAGAGTCATTTCCTTTTATTGAACGATTCAAACAAAAGAAGACATTTTTATTAATGTTTTTTGTTACCCCATTTTTAACCTGTTTTTAGTATGATCTGATTCTCCAATTTTAGAAACAAAACAAAAAGTAAAAACAATAGCAATCAAATTAAGCTAAAAATGGAGGTAAGTGGAACAACAATAGCGAAAAAAAGTGAGAACAAAAACATGGCAATCAAAGAGTATAAAAGCTTCAGTTTGATTGAGTAATTTTATTCTCATCTGTGTTTCTTCCTTTTTAAGTTTCAAATAAAATAAAAATAATGTCTCGACTTTTATTATTAATTTTGATCGTTGCAATCATGTTTGCTATTGTGAATTCACAATTCTTTGGTGGTGGACCATATGGTATGGGAGGTTACGGTACGCTTTTTATATTTTGAGGAAAAAGCATATTTTTATAGCATTTTAAAATTAAAACTTCTAGTTTTCAATTTAACAAAAATATATAATAGCTTTTTTAGGCATGTACCGTAGACGTTATGGTGGCATGGGCGGATATGGTGGCGGCATGTATGGTCCTATGTCACCTTATGGCATGATGGGCGGTGGACCATTCTTTGGTTAAAAAACAACCGTTAACCCAAATTTTAAAACTTGCGTCTCTAATTTTTGAAACAAAAAACAATCTAGTATTGTTAATAATTTGTAATTAATATTTTCATATGTGTAAATAATAATTTTTTATATTTTGAAATTTTTATTCAGTATAAAATAAATGTGTTAAAAAAATTAAAAAAGCTTTGTTTTCTTTTTCTTTATCAACAACAACGGAGAACATCAGCATGTCTGCAAGAAAAAAAAAATGAAAAGAGAAAATTAAACACAACATACAAATTTCCTTTATTTGTTTTTGAAAACACGCCTGCTGTTTGATTTTTAGTAAGCCTGGGTTAAGAGCACCACGAGTATTTTGGGATCAATTGCAACAATTGTCTCACGTTCAAATGAAATTGAAAGATAAAAAAATTGAGTTTGATATTAAATTTTCAATTTTTCGCGCCTTTTCATTGATTCTCGCAACGGTTAATTCCATTATTGTATTCGTTTTTGTTGGTATTCGTTCACCTATTTTTTTATTCTTCTCCTTCGCAGCCAACAAATAATATTCATCGATGTCGGTATAATTTTTATTTCTTCAACGTCATCAAGAAACGATGCTGTTTTGTGTTTTTTTATTTTATGCAAATTACCAACTTTCACATATGTATTTTCAGTGAACTTTGTTAACGAATTTGCTGCAAAAAGAATAATGAAAAAACAATGAAAATCACAAAGTAAAATCATGTCTGCCATCACCCATATTCAACAAAACAAAATGACGACTTCAATATGGCCAAATTCTCAAGATGCAATTAAATTTGGAAAAGATTTTATGGTTGGTGGAGTTTCAGCTGTCGTCGCAAAAACTATTATTGCGCCTATTGAAAGAATAAAACTTATTTTACAGGTTAGTTTTTAACATCGTTTAAATAATTTTTAATGTACATATGTTTTATTTCAGCTTCAAACAAGTCAAACAACGATATCTCCAGATAAAAGATATAAAGGAGCAATTGATATTCTCATTCGTCTACCAAAAGAACAAGGAATTCTTTCATTTTGGCGTGGAAATGGTACCAATATTATTCGTGGAGTTGGTCAAGAATCACTTGGTATGGGATTCAAAGAACTTTTCAAATCATATTGTTTATCTGGAGTTGATCGAAAAAATCAATATGGTCGTTATTTATTTGGTAATTTAATGGCTGGCGGATTATCTGGTTGTGCATCATTTTGTTTTATTTATCCATTAGATTTTACTAAAACTCGTCTTACTGTTGATATGGGAAAAGGTAAATCATCAACCAGTTTTATATGTTTCAATACCACAATCATGTTTGTTTTTAGATAAAGCTTCAAGAGAATTCCATGGACTCATCGATTGCTTTTATAAAATTGCAAAAGCTGATGGAATTATTGGATTATATCGTGGTTTTATTCCTTCTTTACAATTCATTTTTCTTTATCGAGCAATTTACTATGGATTGTTTGACACTGTCAAAGGTGGAGTGGAAGAAAGTGGAAGAGAAATTGGCTTTATTGGAGCATTTTCAATTGGACAAGTATGTTTTTTAATGAAATTTTTTGTGGTTAAAAAATATTTATTTTTTAGGTAACAACATTTATTGCTGCAATGACTACATATCCAATAGATACAGTACGACGAAGATTAACGATGCAAGCTGGTAAAAAAGATGTAATACGATTATCAACATGGCAATGTACAAAAGTATGTTTTATGTTACACTGTTTTCAATAATTTTCTTTCATTTTTTAGCTCATTTATTACAATGAAGGATTGAAAGCATTTTATCATGGAGCATGGGTGAACGCACTTCGTGGTATTGGCGCTGCATTAATTCTTGCTCTTTATCATGAAGTTCAAAAAGTTATGTGACTCAATAATATCAACTTCAACAACACCAAATGATCTAATCATGGATTTACTTTTCACTTTTTTGTATTGTATTTAGAAAGTTATATTTTTTTATATGAAAGCAATTTGGTATTGTCATTCATTTGTAATTAAAATTTTTACATGTAAATAATAAAGATTTTTTGATTAAACTTAATTTTCTGATATAACAATAATTTTATTTTGAAAGGAGATCGGTTAAACCCATTTTCTTTGTAATCATTTGGCTGGCTTTTGTTAGCTATTATTAACCATTGATTTCGCGTTTATGTTTCACAATTTGGAAATCGTTGGCAGGCTTCTCTCATACGATGTTCTCCTTCCCCATCGACATTTTATTTCATTCACCGGTTTTGTTCCAACCTTTTCCACTTCACTTTCTGTCTCCTCTTCATCTTCAGGAAATTCCATGGTCACAATAGCTGCTGGACGACCATTGGGTTTGATAATACTTCGAGGAGGCCGAGTGGTAATAAATGAAAATTCTTGATTGCATGTTGGCACTGGTGGATAATCATCAATTGGATCATCCAAATGCGTCCTCAAAGAATCGTTTTTGGCATGGCAGCATCCATTTTCAAGATAATCATCTCTTAAAAGGAAATATGCCGCTACGATAGCAAAAAGTACAGCAAAAAATAAAATACCGGCTGCGGATAAGTGAATATAAAAAGCATAACCGATGCGTTGCTAGAATAAAAATTTATTAAATCAGTAAAATATCACTTTATCAAATTAGTAGTATGTCAATTGAGATGTCAGTTTACCTGATACACATCCACGATGCCATGAACATATCGATTATCAATTCGCATTGAAGCTAAGAAAAACATTATATCACCGAATAATGAACAAATTACTAAAAAAGCAAGACCATTAACAAGAAGGAGTATGTAGCAAAATCTAGAATAACCGTATTCGGTAAAAATTCAAAAAAATTATTTTGCTATAATTAAGGCCAGATATGTTTATAAACTTCCTGTATGGGATTATTTGTTTATATTGGTGTTATGAATATTATATAAAGGCACATAAATGACATTTTTTCCAACACTTTTTATTTGGATTTGGGATTTTTTTGTTGATATTTTATGTTTTTGCTGAGTCGATTATTCACGATTTCGTTTATTCTATGTTTTACACCGCTCCCACAAAAAGTTTTAATTTTATTTTATTTTTGGGTTCAAACTTACAAGTAATAATAACTGCAACAACATGTAATACTCCATTTGGGACAAAGCAAGATGAGCAACCTCCAATTACAATTGAAATAATTGCAAAAATAAATGTAAACACAGTAAAAAATAAGACTGCTTTGTGTTGAGCTGAAATTTAAAGAAAGGTTTTATAAAAGTTTTGGGTTTTGGATGAGTTATTATAAATTGAATAATTAATGGTAAAAATATTTCTCTTCAGCTTAAACAATAAAACTGTTACGAATTGCTTATTTCAAGCACCGTTTTATAATTTATTTAAAAATGAAAATCATACGTAAAAATCGATGCATTAAATATTCCCTTGCTGCAATATCCCCAGCTTCGATTGATTGATGAATGATCCGTTTAGCGCTTGGATCACTTTTATACACGCATTTCCTACTCCATCTTGAAACTTCTTGATCTTCCATAGCTTCTTGTGGACTTCTCACCGCTGTTAATGGAAGAACTTCAGAACTCACACAATCCGCAAATATTCCATGTTCATGAACCGAATTAAATTCCCGCATTTCAACATACTTAAAATGGAAAGGATAAAAGGGTGGAATTCATAAATGGTAAAAATTACCTGCCATTGTACTAAACCTAATGAAAAGGCACTTATAACACACCCAAATATAGTTAAAGCTATACTAAGAATAAGAAAAATTTGCCTCGATTCCATCATCTTGGTTTCTTCAGTTTTTTAATTTTATACTTTCTCCGACATTTTTTTTTATGAAATCTAAAAAGTTTTACTTTTTTAAATTTAAATCCTTTAAACTTATTTAAAAAGTTTGAAAAATACGAAACTCGGAACACTTGAAAAAAAAAAGCAGTGGGAAAAAATATTTTTATAAAAAAAATGAGAACGGAAATATAAAAGAACAAGAAGAAACGGGAGAAAAGGAAGGAGCACTTGATAATCGCTCGTTTAGTAGCAAGCAGTAGGCTCAAAATAAATACGTCCAAAAAGTGTGTTAGTGGGCCTTCTTGAAATTGAGGCCACAAATTGCGACCAAAAATCTCATAATTCATAAATTCTTTTAGTGGAAAAAATTTATTTATTTAAAAAAAAGCTAATTGGTGAATGTGAGTTAAAGAAAAAAGAAAAAAAAGATAAATCATCCAAAAACAATATTTGTCTCAAAACATAGCTCAATTACTAACTATTTATGTTAGTTTAATCTTGGATTTTTTATATCATCCAAATCTTGAAAACCGTTTAAGAAAAATTTACTCTTTAAAAATTCTCTAAATACAAAAAAATGGAAAATGAGAAAGGTTTACCAAAAGCAGCTTTTAGGCTTCTTAATTTAAAAATATTAAACATCGTAGTTTATTGCAATTGAGAACGCTATAATGAAATTAAAGTTGTATCACCATTTTTATGGCTTTATTTATTTGAAAATTACAAATTTAAAATAAAACCCAAGCTGTATGTCCAAAGTTTTTTTCTCTCAAATTTTTTTTTGCAAAAAATATCTTAATCCAATTTTCGATGAAATTTTTTAAATCTCTGCAAAAGTAATTTTCTTATGTGTGCAACAGCAGCAGTGATAACCAAACTAAAATGAAATTATAGGATATCTGTTTCAGTTTTTGAAACCCCAAACTTTCTAATAAGCCTAAAACTTTAAAAACTCAAACGGAAAAAAAGAAGAAAAAAAGAAACCAAAGCTAAGGTGACAGGCAGTATAATGGCAAAAATAACAAAAAATAAGTTCCTCAAAAACATATTTATTTGAAAAAAAAGGAGGGCATTTATATATTATTTTAAAATGCATTATAAAAAAACCTTTTGCATTTCTTTCTTCTCTCAATTTGCTACTATTCAACTACCAAGGCAACTCAAAAAAAGAAAAAAAATAAGGCGCTCACTTTTTTACCTCCTTGCTTTCAATTTTTTTTGTTGACTTGATTGTTGTTTGAAAGGTGAAGGAAAAAAGAAAGAAGACAAGGGCAAAACACGTTGTAAGCATTTTTTTGTGACAAAACAAAAGCTTCATCTTTTTTTATGCAATTGCACAAATTTTTTTCTTCTGACCGACAGCAAACTTTTATTTTATTTTTTTCATCTCAAAAAGCTGAAAGGCCAAAAAGCTGTTGAGTTATTGAGCGCCATCTTTAAGAAAAAAGGGCAGAACAGTGATTACCCTTCTTCTTCTTTTTTAAATGGCACACAAAAAGGCGACAAAAAAAAGAAGATTTTTGAGACCTCTTGTTTTTGTTGAAAAAATAAAAATGTGAGACACAAAAAAACACGAAAATGAAACAAGGCTTTTTTGTTTAAAGCAAGGAAAAAGCAACAAAAAATCCAAGCAGCTGACCCCAAAAAAAATTATAGACGCCTCAAGCACGAAAAGGATAAAGCAAACAGCTGGAAATGAATGGAAAGGAAGTGAAAAAGTTGATTGTTAAATTCATTTTAATTTTTTTTGTGAGATAAATAATGAATGTAATTAAAAATATAAAAGAAAATGAATTGAAAAATGATTGTTTTCTGCGTGAAAAAAAGATAAAAAAACAAAAATCAAGAAAAGTTTGTGAGAAGCACAAATTGCAACATTTATCAAAAATCAAACAAAAAACAAATAAATTAAATCAGCTGCTATTATATTTTTAATTGTTTGCACGCAATTTAATTCACACCTCCACATCCTCCTCAAATACCTTAACTGTTTGGAAATTAAATTTTTTTAGTAATGTCCGAAACTTCGCTTCATCAGTTAATCGTAAATTATGATTTGAAATCGAAAAAAATAGGAACTACAGCAAATAAATACCTGTGTTTCAATATTTTTAAAAATAAAAAAGGCTAATTTATTATAAAATTATTAACGACGCTGAATAAATGCAACTGAAATGTTAGAATTTTAGTTTTTAAATAGTGAAGTACTAATGTATTATGTCGCAAGTTATAGCAATTACCATATCTTAGTCATCGAATTTAAGCGCACACCAAGTTTAGAACGGTTTTATTATTTTAAACTCTTTATGCTAAAATATTCTGTTCAACAAAAAGAGGATTAAAAGCCGGCGTCAAAGACGAGCCAGCAATAGTTTAATAAAAACTCAAACAACAAGAAGTATGTAAGAGCAACAAGAAAAAAGAGAATTGCGAAAAGCAGAAAGAAAAACCATTTTATATATAAAAAACGTTAAATTCTGAAACAACAACAAGAAACTAAACAATATTCAAACATTCCCATTGAGGCCTCATCAAAACTAAACTGTTTTTTTTTCTTTTCTTTGCATTGCTTTTTTTATTGTCACCCATTGTTGTGTTAGTTATTTGCCATCAGTTGCTGCTGCGGCTTCTCTCCCATTTAAGCTTGGAGAACAAAAAACCACTCTAGTTCCATTTCTTCAACCACAACAAAAAAAAAGAAACCACATTAGACTCTAAAATTGGGTAGACAAAAAATTTTGTGTTTGAAAAAAATACTTAACTTTGAAATCAATTTAAAAGTTTTAAGAATGTGGGGTTAAAAAACATTTATTTCCTTCGATAACAAATGGCAGCAGTTAAAGCCTTGGATGAATGAGTGAATGAATGAACTATGAAGTAAGAAAATAAAAGGAATGTTTCTGTTTTAAACTTTTAATCTTTGACGATTTTTCTTTTTTGAATTATTTTTTTAAGTTGTCACTTTTATGCAACTGCCAAGCAAGCGAGCTTGTATGTTGTTGAAGTATATAACAAAAAACGACATGTCAATAAAATGTCTTTAACAAAAACAACTGCAAAAAGAATATTATACATATATTTCTTTTGCGGCATCATCAATTTAAACTTTCGACAAAATCAATGAAATTTCTTGCTTTAGTTTATTTTAGAAGTTTTAATAATTAATATGCAAGGGTTAAAGAAATCCAATTTAAAATAAAAATCCAGTTTTATCAAATTAATGTCATTTTAAATTGACCATAACACATAAAGCTTTCATCAAACAATAAAATAAATAATTTGTGCGTTAATCGATTCTTTTTTTATAACTGTGTATTATTTTACTTATGTTTTAACATTCTTGGATGCTCCAATAAATAAACTAACCAAGCAAAAATTAAAATCCAACAAAAACAGAAACAACTCTATCAAAAAGTAAAAAAAATGAACGCGACAAAATATATTTAAATTTCCAGCCTTCCTCATGCCACTTTGCTTCCATCTCCCAACTCCAGAAATTTTTTTTCCTTAACATAACATGAATAATCTAGATTCAAATATCTATGAAATTTATGATGAAGAAATAAATTGGTGGAGGATCAAACTACCTTTCAACAATACTCAAAAAAACAAGTAAGTAAAATTTTTAACTTCAAAAAAGTTTTATCTTGAATTTTATTTAAAGAAAAAAAAACATTATTTTATCGATTATTCTTTTTATTAAAAAAATATAAATCCATTCATAAATGATGATTTCAAATATTTCTTAGAAAATAATAGCAAATGCATAAGCTTTTCCATTTATTTTCTGTAACCGTAGCCGAGAGAAACAAAAAAAAATTAACGTTAATAATTTTTAATTGGGTAAAAACAGTAAAAAATGCGAATAAAAAAAGAGTAAAGTATCAAACGAGTAAAAATGATGATATACAATAATTTAAACGAATCATACAACATTCAAACCTTCAGGCTTGCATAATCAATAATGTTTATAATTTGTAAGATGGTAATATTAAAACGAAATGTTAGGAATTTTTACAAATCATGTAGGTTGTGTTTTTATTTTATCCTCTTTTGAAACAATGTTTCAAGCATGTTTATTTTAAAAAAATATGAGGATATATTAAAACAAAAAAAAATTAACTATCATTTATTATTAAAAAAAACTTTAAAAAATAAAAAGATAAAGCATGAAAGAATTTAATCTTTTTTTATTGAGCAAAATTGGGTGATGAAAATTTTCCATAAAATGACCAATAAACAATCTAAAAATATTTTTTTCTCCTTTTAACATCATTCAACAGCTTTAAAACGAAAGACTTGCATTAAAAAGTGCAAAACTTGCAGGAAATATTATACTTGAAAGTTTATCTATTTCATCTGGAGTCCATCTTCGACAACTTAATGGCGAGGGTCTCCATGAGAGTTCGCAACGTTCCACGGGAAACATAAATCTTTTTTCATAGCTGCATAAGCCTTTCGGGCTAGTATCCACTGTCTCGTCCATCTGAAAAAAATTTTTAACGTTCATGAAAAAATTCTTGTGTTTCTTATCCAATTAAAAAATTAAGATAAATGCATTTTGGTGGTTTATTTATTTTGAAAGAAAATTATTTTTCGTCGATCACAACGATTCAAAAAAATCGACAGTTAAAACTTTTTACCTTTCTCTTACAAATCACGGGTTTTTTCCTTCCAACTCCATCATCCTTCACTTTATAACCAATGATTGCAAGTTCAATCAAACTGCAAAATATAAAACTCATTGCTCCCAGCATCCATATGTCTAAATACCCACAGTTAAAAAAAGTGACAAAAATATATTAGTTAAAACAAACCTATTGCTTTAATATATGAAACTCGAGGTAAATTCCTGCATGAGAGAAAAATAAAAGTTAGTTTATTATTTTGATAAAAATGTGAAAAAATTTGTTACCTCATAATATTTCCAAATTGAAAGATCATTGCTAAAAGTGCATTTACAAGAAGCATAGTTCTTGCTGGAATTGCTCGTGAACCAAGGGCAAAACTAACCCAACTGAAATTTTTCAAAACATCAGTTTTTTAATATTAAAAATTATGCGCAAAGGGAAAACTATAAAGAATTTTCTGTTTTAATAAAATCAAAAGAGAACAACTCAATAGACTTTTTAGAAATATTAATTTTTACAAGCTTTTTAACCAAACTTCAAATGCGAAAAGTAATAATAACAAAAATAGAATTTTATTTATTCATGCTTGTCATCAACCAGTTTTTAAATTTGACAAAAAATATTACTTCAGTCTTTTTTTTATTCTTAAAAATCTATTTATGCGGTTTCTGGCAGTTTAAAATTTTTTTTTTATCGAAACCAAATAATTCTTTTTCAGAACATTTATGCGGAAAATTGGTACGTGGTTTCAGTTTAAAAAATAATTTTACAAAAAAAGACTTACGAAATAAATATCGTAAAATATGTGGGTAAATATGCTTGCATAAAATACCAAACGGCTCGACGCTCAAATGTTAATTCAAGGTGCAACTCATCCCACATTCTAAAAAGCCGTAATTATCAATATTGCCACAGTTATAAATATTCATAAATTAATTACCCAGCTGGATATGGCATAGCTTTAATAAAATTTTTAATTCCAATTAAATTATAATCAGGTAATAATATTCTCCCTGTAACTGCAACTGGGGTTGGAGTTGCTGGATTCCAACGCATTCTAACTTCTTGACTATTATAATTAAAGCTGCAAAGACAACATTCAAGTTACAGTTTAAAAAAGAATAATTGCTACCTTTCATAAATAAGGTTGCAAGTTTGAACATCCATTGGAAAGTTTGCTAAAGTTCATTGTTGTTATCTCAACATATTTCAGTTTTAAAATAAATGACTTACACAAATCCATAAAACATGGACCTTTGACTCGAACGCGCTAAAAACAAGCTTTATTTAATTTTTTGGTAAACTCAGTTTAAAACTCACATAGTTAACCCAAACGGTGCCATTTCTATATAGAATTAAAAGAATATTCCTATAAAAACTCAGTTTAAACTTTAATAAAAATAAGTAAATAAAGCTTACGGAAATGGTGATTCCAAAATGGATGCAACTTTACTATTAACAAAATTAGAATTTGGTGTCCATAATCTTTCCAACACTTGATAGCCTAATGATAAATTTTGCTTGCATGGAGATAAATGCTCGTAATTTAATGCAGGATCGAGCCACATCTAAGGGGAAATTTTTTTTTATGGATTAATAAAGTTAATCTTTATTTCAACTGGCCAGTTTAATTTTAACTTACTTCATTGATATATAAATCCATCTAAAAATTTGGATAAGAATTATTCGAAGAAAACAGTTGATAATTTTTTATTTACCTCAAAATCATTTGACAACTCGTCAATGGTGTTTACGGTTTCCATCCAAAATTCTACGCTAACATCAACGCCAGTGTCACCTAATAATTTTTAGTTTATTACAGTTTAAATTTTTTTTAATGGAAATAAAATAAAAATTTTACAGTTTTTTATACCTCAAAAAATGTCATTGATTCAGTTTAGATAAACTTACTTGGAACTCTAAATTTGCTATATCCCGTTCCATTCAATAATTTATCTATAATAGCATTATCCCTCGTGCAATTCCTTTTAGATCCCTCATTTACATATCCACCAGGATATGTATGAACTATGGCATAATCATCATCGTTGAGTTCGGTATGAGCAATAACATCGAATACTGTGGCAGCAGTTATAAATATTATAAATAATAAATCATTCTTCATATTCTTGAAATATAATAAAGATCAGTTTTTTAAATTCCAATATTATGCTCGACGACAGTTTTATAAAAAAAAACACGACAAAAGGTCAAAAGACCAATAAAATGTTTATATTTATACATTATTTTTTTAAACACTTCTTTGAGCTAGCTTTCAGACTTGAATCCAAAGATTTGAAAATTTTTAACGCTTCAATAAATTAAAAATACTCGACGCCACTTTTTTTCCTTTTCTTATAAATTTTTTTAGTTAAAGTTAAACTTTTAGAAACAGTTTATTGACATGTGATTAAAGCCTAAAAATGGGCAGTGAGCAGACAATCCTATGTTGTCACCACCCACGAAAGGTCAAATGTTTGTAAACAAAAAGTTTTAAGATTGTTGACAGTTTAAAAAAAAATAATTTGCAACTTGCAAAAGGTTGAATGTAAAACATGGCAGAATAAGTCAGCAAAAAGTGGAACTTGTCTTTGAAAATAACAGTTTTAAAAGGCGTAAAGAAGAATCAGTTATAAAAAAAGGTTAATGTTTTAATTATTATTGAATACAATAGGCGGTGAACTGGGACTGCAGTTAAAAAAATTTAGAGACGAAAGTGATGGTAGAGTTAAGAGCTCATCAGTTTATTTATATATATATAAAAAATGTTTACGAAGTATCAGTTAAAAAATTATAAATGGTTCACATCACGTAATGCTCGCTCATACCCTGATGTCAGTTAGCTATAAATAAAAGAAATTTCTTTCGCGGTTTTAATATATTTAAAAAATACAGGTGAAAAAATAGAAGATAAAGTTAATATAGTGGCAACATTGATTGGACAGTTTATAATGCTCATGACAAAAAATATCTATGGCACAGTTAACGCAAAACTTGACCATAAATTTCTAAAGGTTTACATATTTTCTATGTATGCAAGTAATCAACCTAAAAATAAAATTAAGCAAAATGGCAGTTTTCTTTATAAATAATCTTTCTTTTTTTCTTGCAAAGCTGCAAAAATAATTCCAATGAAGGCAGTTAAAGATTCCAAATATATACGCTCGATTAACATTTTTATATAAAAATAATTTATTAAAGATGAAAAAATAATAATAACAACGCAGCTACTAAAAAAAGTGTCAAAATGCTAAAAAGAGATACTTGCTTCCTTCACTTTTCTTTGCCATGTAATTTTTTTTCTTTCTTTTTTTCAGGACAACAACCTATATGTGTGAGCAAAGAAATGAAGAAAAAAAAAACAAAAAGGGCAATAATGCAATTAGTCCACCATTTTTAGATTGAAGCTTTTTTAGGTGCCATCACCGACAACCAAACATAAATCTGAATTGACGTTACACAGTCTCGACAGTAGAAGGAAGATGAAGAAGACCTCGATGTGACGCAATTGGTACAAAAAAAATTGTTACGTCACAGTTTTATTTATCACTCGGAAAAAATATTTAATTATTACTATTTTTTTATAAAAGCTGTCAATATTTTTGAGTTATTTGAGTTTTTGGTGTCAACAGGAAGCATATCAAAAAAATTATGTCGGCAGTAGGAAAAATTCCTCAATAGTTCAGTTTTTTATTTTCTCTTAAAACCTATCGGTTTAATCGAGAATTATATCTGGAAACATTACTTTGCAATGAATACAATGAAGAAATAACAAGGTACAGTTTTAATCTTCTTAAATTCAAGGTATATTTAAGAAAAAAATAAATCAAAGTATATTTTTGCAGTAAATTAATTCACTAGTAAGTTTTATTCTAAATTAGCTAATACGAATACAGTTTTTAACGTAAAAAAATACACATTTAAAAAAAACAGTTTAATATTAAAAATAAAAAAGTATGGCTTTTCAAAAAACTTAAAATTGAAGAATGACTCATAGCAGTTTTAAACAAATAATATTTATTGAAAACCTCGCAATTGAGAAAAACATTATTCTGTGCATCATAAATTTTTACTAAATTATTCAAAAAAGCAATATTTTAGCATTAAATTTTTTTTAACCAAAAAGAGAGATTAAAATGACCAACAACTAACTATACAGTTAAAAATCAAATTTTAATTTCTTTTTAAAAATGCTTCAGCAGGTTTTATTTTTATTTTTCTGCAAAAAAAAGCTTTTAAGTTAATACATAAAAAAAGCATATCCAACGTTTTTATCAAGTAGCCAGCTAGTAACCAGCCCGGTGGCTGTAAGACGTCTTTTTGGTTGTTGTGGCTTTTATTTATCATGAAATTTGATAGCTCTCCTCTTTTTTTCTTCTTTTTTTCTTCTTCACCTTAGAAAAGACGATGCTCACAAGGGAATATTATGGACAGCTATTATTATTATTTTAAATGCGTCAAAGCGTATAATTTTTGGTTCATTGACCTCGAAGTTATTATTATTATTATAGTTTTTAATTAACTTTTTTTTGAAAATGTTTTTTAACGGAATACAGTTAAATTTAGATATTTTTAAACAACCCTTTTTGCAACATTGAAACAATTCATAGAATTAAAGTTTTAATTTTAAAATTTTTTATCTATGCTAGCAATAGAAACTATTAACAAAATTTAGAGTACTTTATGATTTTATCCAGTTAAAAAAGCAAAGTGCTAATACGGAATATCCATATATCCAGTTTTTTATGCACATAATTTTAATATTTATTTTTAAGCTCTCTTTTATTCTTCAATCAAGACAGTTTTAATAAAAAAGAAAATTAAAGGTTAATACAGTTTAAAAAACCATGATTTGCTAACTAAAAATATTATTTATCCAAGCTCAACAAGAAAGTTTTTAAATAATTTAAACTAAATTATGACTAACATTTGAGAACAAAATAGTTGATTTTTTTGTAATTCTGAATTCTTCCAAGTCAGTTTTTAAAGAATTATTATTTTTTATTTTATAAAAAAAGGAGAATTAACTGAGTATCATTGAGCATATTTTATCCTTCATTATAAAAAAATATTTAGATAAGAAGAACATAACTGCAAATGAAAAAAATATAAAATATAAAGTAAAATAATAAAAAGAGTAAGAGAAGAGGCAAAAAAAGTATACAAGCTTTTTTAAGGGAAAACGAACAATTAACATTTTGACAGCCCAACTTTTTTTGTGCCCTCTCCTGATGAACATCTTTTAGAGTAGCAAAGTTCAACAACATTTTTAGATAAATAAAATAAGGAAGTTAAAAAAAGTAAACCATAAAAAAATAAAAGATAAGACACAACAACACCGAAGACAACGACGACGTAAATGAAAACAAACAAAAAATAATATAAACCATAAATAATTGTCACGCGGTGACAGATAAGATATTGGCGTCGTCGAGGTTTCGGTTGATAGTCCTTGGGAGCTGGTTGCATCTGCTGTAGCTGGGATATTCCTAATAAAACAAGAACATATACAGAAACATATTTATTCAGGAGACACACACAACCAGCACAACAATAATGTAACATACAACTACAACTACGAAAGTGAAACAGAAGCAAAGCAAACACAAGTATGCAAATAGGCTGCCATCTTGCTGGCTGTTTCGTTACAGGACAATCAAGAGGAGCGCGAAGTTTGAATGAGAAGAGGACGGAAGTTGAGGGAAGCACCAATATATGACATACCGCCACCGCCTCCAAAATGTGTCCTCACATTTTCGTTGAGCATACATACGACCAAACCACGAAGTTGAAACCATTCACATTTCTGGATCATAGAATTTTCTTTCATAACACATTTCTTGGACCAAAGCATCTTTCTCCATATCGGTATCGACATCAGTACAAGACATTAAGCATAAATGCTGTCAGGTTGAATCAAGTCTGCATCCAAGATTTGTTCCTTCATCATGAGTACCATACGAATTTCACCATCTTCATATTGACCAGCTGACATCAAAAGGCTAAGCGATAGCTACAGGTCCAACAAGAACACTGCTGTCATTAAGCATACATCAAAAAAATCAAGATCATTCATAAGAGCCATCGATCTTCACCATTTTAGAACTTTACGAGTATCATATTTGATCGGATTACTTCGTCCTCACAAATTCCATAACCATTAAGAACATAACAGCAAGATCATACCATAAAGCAAGCGCAAATCCATTCATCACAAGAATATTTCTTTCTTCAATCGAGTAGTTCTGGCAAGTTAACATTTTCTCAACCATACTCCATACCATGAAGAAGAATTTTGCGACGAGATACATCTTCATTTCTTCGTTATTTCTGGAGTTGCAACCCAGTGCAAGTTTTAACTTTTGCCACTTCGTTTCCTATCTATGGGTATCTGTGGACTTACTGTCTGGGTCTTGTAACCAGTGCAACTTTTCGACGAGATAACATTTCATTAACATAACAAAAAAGCATTCATAACACAAGAGCATTAACAATCCATAGAGTTTTCCTTTCATAAACACCAAAGTTTCATATCCATAATTCAATCACAAGTTTTTCTATAAGTTCTTTACCAAGTTTAGTTTCTTACATTCCAGTAGCACAGCACATTCGTTGTTGGCTTCTCCATAAGCAGTTCATATTTCACAGGTTGTTTGAGTTCGATTCAATCCATAATTCCACGATTGAGATGAGCAAGAGACCATCAGACCATTACCAAGAGTTCACCAGTATCACCATCATCTTCAAATAGTTCAGCCATTCCTTTGATTCCATCGCTGCAGCAATTTCTTCAAGACAGGAACAAATGGGTAGGGCCCTCCATGTCACGCGGTGACAGATAAGATATTGGCGTCGTCGAGGTTTCGGTTGATAGTCCTTGGGAGCTGGTTGCATCTGCTGTAGCTGGGATATTCCTAATAAAACAAGAACATATACAGAAACATATTTATTCAGGAGACACACACAACCAGCACAACAATAATGTAACATACAACTACAACTACGAAAGTGAAACAGAAGCAAAGCAAACACAAGTATGCAAATAGGCTGCCATCTTGCTGGCTGTTTCGTTACAGGACAATCAAGAGGAGCGCGAAGTTTGAATGAGAAGAGGACGGAAGTTGAGGGAAGCACCAATATATGACATAATTATTAAACAATCATCAATCAAACACATATGTAAACAAATTTACACAACTCTATATTCACAGTTTTAAATAAAAAAGCAAACGAATGTGTGAAAAAAGGAGAGGGAAAATGGAGGATTAAGCAGTTGTTTCACGATATGTTGTTCGTTGTTGTTGTTGTTGATATTGATATGGAGCGGGTTGATGTTGATGTTGGGATTGGGGTTGTTGTTTGGGTTGTTTTCGAAAGCCATTGGTGGTTAAATTATATGTACGTAAAAAGGGTTCACGTTGTTGATAATGTTGGCCATCAGAGTCATTATCTTCACTGAAAAATTATTTATTGGGGATTAGTTTTCTATTTTAAAAAGTTAAGGAATAACCTACTTTGTCAATAAAAACAAAGCAACAGAAAATGCGGCATCAGAGAATAGCATTGAATACATAGATAAAACTCTTACAAAAAAGTAAAAAGAATGGCAGCGTGAAAATATTATGGAAGTTTGATACAAAAAATCTCTATTTTTTTTATGTGGCAGAAATTAAGAAAAATATTTTTTGTGTACTTTGGTATTTATACTAAAAGTTTTTTTTTTGTCGTGGCAAGTAAAAAAGTAAGAATGAAAGAAATCGAAAACGTCAAAAAATGCATAAAAATTAACGAAACGAAAAAAAAGACAATGAGATTATTTTTGGATTTAATTTTTTTCTAGGCACATTCAATGTCAGTTATTTTAATTTAGTTTAAACACTGGTTGGTGAAGTAAATGTATGAACCAATTCACGTTTGGTATTCGTAGTTTTGAGTGGAATATCTTGATTTCCATTACGTGGTTGCCATCCTACGACGGTATGAGGCATCGCTCTTTGTGGATATGATTCTTCGAAGAGTTTCCTTCAAAAAAATAAAGCAATGACAATATGAATTTGAAAGTTAAACAAAAAAATAATATGACAGTTTTTTTTTAATAAGAAAAGTAAAACTTTCCAAGTTCACAGTTAAAAAAATTAAAGCACATGTTAGTGTAAAAAAAGCTTCCATAAAAATTTATAAAGAACAAAATTCACAGCAGCCGCATTTTCTGTGCCAAGTTAAAGGCAAAAAGGATATAGTTAAGTTTAAATAATTCCCTCCTATGAAATACCAAAATTTTAAACTAACCTATTTCCAGATGATTGGAAGAATTTATAAGTCGTTAATAAAGCGCAAACAAAAGCCCCAACAAGAGCTAAAGTTCCAAGCATATGCAAATAAAAGGCATAACCAATTCTTTGTTCATATGTTCCAACCATGCCTTGAACAAACCGAATATCAACTCGATTTGCAGAGAAAAAGAATATTCCATCTACGAGAATTGAACATACCACTAAAGAATTTTAAAAAATACAGTTAAAAGAAGGGAATAAATAATATTTTACTTGAGAGGAAAAGTCCAATGGTATAAACAAAAGTGCATGGAGCGAAACATGGAGCACAACATCCAGTGCACAAAGCTAAAAAGGCAAGGCACCAACTGAATATGAAGAAAGTGAGAACAGCCTTATGCCAGCCTGAAAATTGATGTTATTGTTATACAGTTAATAAATAATTAAATTATGTTTAGTAATAATGGTAGAGAATGCAGTTTTAGGGAATTCCGCCAAATTCAACTATTCCCGTTTATAAAAAGCTATTAAAATCGTTGAATTTTGTCAGAAAATTAAAGTCAGTATTATCACAAAATTTTCGAAGCAAATTAGATCTTAAATTTCTTTCAAAAAAAAAAGATTTCGGGAAGTCCTGAATGGCGCCATTAAAAAGAATCAGTTTTTTAATAATTTTTAAAAAAACTAAAATCTCAACAAAGTTTAAAATATTATCTAAAGAAAATAGAAAAAGCTCATATCAGTTTTTGTTTATTCACTTTTTACAGAAATCAAAGTTTCAGTTTTTTTTAAATTAAAGCCAATTTTCAACTATCAGTTTTTATAGTAAATATTATAATATCATACCCCAAAATCTGTGGTGTTCCGATTCACCAGCTGCTCCATCTTCATCAATATTATTGAGAGTATTTTCAATAACCAATTCAGCTGAATTATCAAATTTATACATGCAATGAAGAGGGGCTTCATCATAAAAATCTCCTACAGCTACTACATGCCTTTCAGATCGAACACAATCCCACCATAAACCATGCTAAAGTTTAAATATTTTTGTAGTCACTTAGAAAAAAATATTTAAAAAAAAGATACTTGATGTTCAGCTCTAAATTCTCGAATATCAACTACTTGCCATGCAGGAGAAAATACTCCACCAAATGTGAGTCCCATTCCAACGAGAATTAAAACGATGGATAAGGCTAATAAAGCCTTTTTTATCATACTCATGATTTTGTGAAAGGTTTAATAAAGGTTTTTTACTTTCATAAACAACGATAATAACCAAAATAACAACAAATAAATTTATATACAGAAAATTAAGTTGATGGCACTGAAAAATTACCGTTCAAAGCATCAATTAAAAATGGGATTATGAAGCGAAAAAAGAAAACGGTAAAAATTGTTTGACACGATAATCAGGAAAAATTAATAAATCCTAAATTATGCACAAAGATATTCAGTTAAAACTCCTTAGAAACAACTTCCAAAAACATAAACAAAATGTTTATTAAAAAAAATCAAAAAGAAAAACAGAGAACCTGAAGTTTTTTTTAACAAACACGGAGATACAACATTCAAAAATGGAAAGGGAGAAGAGAACTGTGGACAGGAGAAGGAAGAACCATGGACGAGCAAAAAAAAAAAAGAAGTCAAAAAATTTTTGTTGAAGAAGGACGCGCTGAAGCAGCAAGGTTGAGAAAAAAAAAATACTACTACTGCTACAACAAACACGACAACAATCACAGAAGGAGAATGAGAATGGAAGAGAGTGGCAGCAACAAACTAAAACAGGTTTTTTTGGAAGAAAAAAGAAGAAGAATAACACGAGGTAGATTTAAGGCATTAAAAAAATAGTATAAAAATGGAAAAAGAGTTGAAACGAATAATTAGATAAGATTTAAATTTTTTTGAGTGCAGTTTAGAAAAAATTAATAAACAAATAATTAGCAAAATAACTTTGCTTTTTTGCGACTTTTAAATGGACACCTTTTTTGTTTTACTTTTTCTAAATTTTAAAAATTTTGAAATTTCACGAAAAAAAATGGAGAGCTCCTGCTGTGTATGAGTCATAAACTTGCCAACAAAAAAAAAGGGGAGAAGGAGAAAAATAAAACCATAAAAAATCTCCTCCGGTAAAAACGACGCCAGTCAACTACCACCATCTAAAAATGGGTTGCGCATACGAAAAAAGAAAATTTCAATAACGACCACCACTACCAAATGTGAATGTGAGACGCCACTGACGCCATAGGAAAAAATAAAATAAAAATGGTGGAATAAAAAGTCAAGTGTCTTTTTTTATTTTTGAGGTGACTGACTGAATTAAAATGGAAAATTTTTTTAGTTTCTCAGAGTCATAAAAAGAATAAAAAAAAGATTGATTAACTGAGAGATTTAAAAATGGATAAAATCGATTTCATTATTCATCCATGTTTTAAATGGAAGTTATTCTTTGAAACTAAATATTCATAGAAAGATCCCGGAAATAAATATTGCGTTTTACAGTTTAAAGTTTTTTTATTTATTAAAAAAGAGTCTTGCACCCTTCTTCTTCGCTAGCATTTGACTCCAAAAAAAAAGATTCAAAAACAAGAATTAACAACAAAAAGTTATTTCGTTTGGTTCAATTCCAAAAAAAATTTTATTTTCAAGGTTATTTCAGAGTTTTTCATGCACATACACAGTTACGTATTCCAAACTAATGCCCCTCTCTCTGTTCCTATTCCTACTACTTGCGCTAACATTTCTCATAATGACCATCGGTGACATTGAAACTAAAAATTTATTATGCGATTATATTTTTGAAAAAAAAAAATTAAATCGATTTGAGTTTTTTTTTCAAGGGGAAATAATGCTTGAAAAAAATGAATCATGAAACATCAGTTAAAAAAATCAGAACAAATAATTAAAAAATGGACTAAATTTAAATATTTGGAATAGCTACGTTTTTTATTCAAAAAATCTGGGAAACGAAAACTCGGATAATCTTGGTACAGTTATTAAATTTAATTAACAAAAAAAAATGTTTTAGTAAATTATAAAAAAGCATATTAATTTAGAGATCGTTAGCAAAAAACTATCGTTCCTCAATAACTTCTTGATCGACTCCAAAATATTTTATTTATGTCTAATAAAAGCATTTCATAAAGCTTCTTTGGAAAAGTTAAAAGTTTTCTTAGTTTAAAATAATGATGAATTCAATTATTAAAAGTTTATTGTCACCTCTAAATACAGCATTATTAGCAGCATAACTTTCGAAAGAGCTTACTTAAAAAAAACAATAACATTTAAATTTTTTTTCTTATTTTTACCAAAGTAAACTAAACATTTCCTTCACTTCTTTTTCTCGAACACCATTCTTATGAAATTTTTAGAAATATATAAATAAAAGGTAACAAACAAAAAAGTGTGTTAAAAGTTTTCTTCCATCCACACATACATGGACAATGGCCCTCACTTCTTTTTTTTTTCTTGTGTCCATTTCGAAAAATATAAATCGTTTGTTGTTTTGTTTTGGGCATGGAAACAACAACAAAAATATATTCAAAAACGTTGGAAGAAAGAGACTAAAAAAAGGCGAACACTGAAGCAAAAAACGAGAATGAAAGAAAAAAAGGTGTATATATATTTAAGTTTTTAGTAGTTGCAAAGAAAGAAAGTGGGAATGACAAAGTTTTTATGCTTGAATGAATGCCGCCAAAAAAGGAGCTTAGATTTGAGGGTGATAAAAAAAAGAAGCACCTTTGCACTAAAAGGATAAACATACAGTTTTTCAAAAAGTTTTAAAAAAGAGATTATGCCTTAAAAGAAAACTATCTTTTTGGTGATAAAGTTTATCAACCAAAACTAAATATTCTTTAGATAAAAAATATTTTATAATCTAACTCTGTTTTTATCGAAATTAAAGACATCATTAATGGTGATGAACAGTTTGACACAAAAACCCCAAAAAAATTATTATCTCATTTTTATCTCATTGAAACATACATAATAATAATGTTGTTTCACACCTTCCTTTTAGAATAGAATTAAAAGGATAATCCAGAAGAAAATAAAAAATCTATTTTCTCCCCTTCCTTGACGTAATACACAAAAACAATAACCATCGAAAAATAATAATTTATTATTTTCTTTCCATTTTTTTAATGTCTTTCAAGAAAAATGTATCCACTTGACCGGACTTCACCGACGACTCCTTCTTTCTTTTTCTATTTCTACCTGTGTTCTTCGTCATGTCTTTCATATTCGCAGGCATCAAAAGAAAAATCAAAAAATCTTGCCGCCAGAAAAAAAAGACAGGAGGAAGGAAGAAATTGTCATGTCCACCGTTTTTCAACATTTCATCAAGATTGCCACCGTTTGTCGTTGTCGGTAGCTGAAATCGCAATTGCTGCCAGCCTCATCTTTTTTACCGTTTTCTTCTTCAACAAGGTCACAATGGATTTTTTTATTTTTTTAAATAGGCGGCAATATTTTTTTTTCACGACAGCCGACGCCGAATCATGTATCATGATTTTATACTGGCATGCCTGCTTGCCTTTTTTGGGGAAGGATAAAAGAAAAAGATAAATGTCTAATACCTTTTTTCTTTTCTTCGACATCAAAAATAGAAATGAGCGCGCAAAAATTTGCATTCCAAAATAATAAAACTAAATCGCCAATGGCCGTGGAACACCCGATACAAAAGAAGATGAACGAGAGACGAGAAATTTAAAAGAGGAAAAAAGAATGTTTTTATTGGAAAACAAAAAAATTTCATCTCTGAATGGAAACGGTTTATAAATACAATATTGAAAAATTGAGGATGACCTAGATTATTTTTTTGGAGGGCGAACGCTGAAGAAAAAAAACGCGTCATCTTTTTTTAAAACTTTTTTTTAGAAAAAAGAAGAATGAGGAAAATTTTCAAACTTTGACTTTAGATTTCATTTTTTTTTTAAATTTTACTTTAAAGATAAAATAAAACTGATTTAAATAACAGTTTTTTTATTAGAATTAAAATATTATTTTTGCGTCAGTTGCAAGTTATTTTTACAATTAAGTTTAAAAGAAAAATCAAGGCAGATTGAAAGCCTGAACCAAAGAATCTAGAAATATGTACCAACGTTGAAAAAGATTAATCTTTGCTTTAGCGGCAAACCATCCAAAAAAGGTTTCGGTGATTCATTCTTTTCAAAAAGGACCAAATTTTTATCGCGCATCTGGTTTTCTTTGGTCATGATTAAAGGGCTGTTTTTTATTCAGTTTTTAAACCATCTTTTACGATAAACATGTTCTTGCATTTTTAAAATCCATCAAAAGCAAAAACCTTTTTGTAAAGCCGAAGTTTTTGGTGCTAACATAAGTTGACCTAAATAATTCAAATATGGAAATGAAGAAGTTTAAAGCATAATTAAACGCAGAGATCAAAAAATAATTTTAACAGCAACCATCCATTTATTCCTTTGACGCATATATATTGGAAGGTCATAAAAAAATTAAGTAAAACACATTGTCATGTTAGTTAAAAATTTTGTTATTGTATTCATGTACGACTGTTTGCACAACAATAATTTTAATTTTTAAATCATTCTCGATATAATGACGACCATCATAAAAATAATATTTATCCTAAATACAGAAGACAGTTTAAAAAATTCCAACTTTTACAAATCTTATAAGTTTTTATTTTTAAAATTAATATAACAAAAAGAAGATAATAAGCTTGTGGCTCCTTGGCGCAGCTGGTAGCAGTGTTACATATTTTCTCTTTTGTCGCCTCCGCCTCCGCCTCCACCTCCAGAGGCGGAGGCGCGGAGGCGATAAAAATACGTTAGTTTTTTGAAACATCGCCTCCGCCTCCGACTCCGCCTCCGGAGGTGGAGGCGCCTCCGGAGGCGGAGGCGTGTAACATTGGCTGGTAGCACAGGATTAGTAGTCCAATAAATTCCGGATCAAATCTCACACTACTGCGCGTTCCTTTCATGGAAGCTCTTGGGGATCGGGTCACATAATCTTTTTCAAAAAATAACAAACATTTTTGGGACACAACCAATTAATCTACATTCATAAATTAAAATTAAATAAATATTGAAAAAAAGCAGACGGCATTTATTAGGGCTCTAAAAAATTTCGACAACACACAAAAATGCTATTTCCCTCTCTCTTTTTTCTTCTTCAGAAATCACCTGCTTTTTTCGTTTGCAAAATTTACCTAATTTTAAAGTAGTTTAATAAATTTTTAATAAAAGTTTAAGCTTTCGTTAAAGAAAGAATCCACCATCAAACTCTATTTCCCATTTATTCATTTCCTGCTATTTTTTCCTTTTTACTACGCGTTTTTTGAATATTTCTTCCTTCTCTAAAAAGGTGGTGGTTTTGATAATAAAATAATTATTCTATTTTTCTTTGTTTTCATATTTTAGCCTAAAACTTTGTGCCATAATCGTGCATTTTTACAAAATAAATTATTTAATAATTTCATAAAAAACACCCGTGCCGTAGTTTCAAAAATCAAAAATAATTATAAGTTTTTTCTTTTAAATGTAAGAATTTCAGAGTGCATTAAAACCACCTTTTTTCTTACACACTGACTTTCATTTTTTTTAAATAGTTAATTCGAGACTGAATTCCGATTTTTTATTTTTGTTCTGTGGTGTCAGAGAAATAATAATGTCGGCGATATTAACAACTTCTCAATTTAATGATATTATGGCTTCGGGTCTTGGAATATCAGCAAATATTTTGCTGCTTTGGTTTATGTTTACTTCGAATAAAGTTGAATTAAAACCTGTAACAAAAATATTAACCCAAAATTGTATTATTGATATGTGCCTTGCAATTGTGACATTTTTAAGTCAACCTGTGAGTTTTTTTTTTCATGAAAAGAAGCAAGTGAATAAAGAATTTATAAATTACATCGAAAAATAAAGAAAATACATAACTGTTTTGCATTTTCATTTTCAATATTATCCGTCTTTTAACTAACTCATTTATTCTTTCCTAAAGTGAACGCGAACTTCAGACAATTTTTTCGTAATAGTTTTAATTTGTAAGAAACATTGCTTTTAAAGCAGTTATTATTCGTTAGAAACCAGAAATAATAAGATCAATATGATTACCACAAAAGTTTTTCGAAGTACGCGTTAGATTTAAATTACATGTCTGGAAAATTGTTGATTGTGATTAGCAAAAAAATTACTTTTTATTTTTTTTCTAGGAAATTGTAGTTTATAAAGATTGTTATTACATTGTTGTTGGAAGCTTTCTTCGCCAATATGGATTTATTTGTGCTAGCGCACTTATTGTTTCTTTCACATCCATGATTGCATTAAACGTTTATGCCATGCCTGTTCCATTTTATATGAGATACCGAGTTATTTGTTGGTAAGTAAAAATAAAATATTTTTACGGTAGTCCAGTTTTGATAGCCAAAATAAATGTTAAAATAAGTTTAAAAAACATTTCAGTAAAAAACGATTAACAGTATTCAATTTCTTAACAGCATACGCGGTTGTATTTTGTGCTTGGATTATTACATCTGCGTTATTATTTTTAACTTTTCCACCATTAAATAATTATTATGAACAATTTACAAAAATTTATAATGATAGTTTTTGGGCGGATGAAACTTTACCATCTTTTGTTGCAACTTACATTGTAAGCCATATTTGCAAAATGCAATCCATATTTTCAAAAACTCGTAATTATTTATTTTTAGGATAACAAAAAATTTATAATTTGTTGCTGTTGTTGCGTTATTTTTATGTCCATTAGTTATTCATTAGTAATATTTTATAGTATTCATATTTCAAAAACGTTAAAATCTAAAACTACAGCAATGCACGTAAAAACCAAACAAATTAATCATCAAGTTCAAAGAACTTTAATTGTTCAAGTAAGTAAATGGGGCTAAAGAGGAAGTAAATGCCTAAAAACTTCCTTTATGAGTAAGCGGGGTTGTAAACAATGATCATAAAAAAAGAAAGAGAGAATTTCGTAATTGCTTTTAGTAAACCAAAACAAAATTTAAGAAATTTGATATAAATCTCATTTTTAAACTTTAGGCAATTGCTCCATTTCTGGCCTGTAATCTTCCAGTAACAATCCTTTTCCTAATGATTTTTTTACAAAGCCAAAATCAGTATTTTGGCGCAATGATGATTTCAAAAAAATTTGTTACTTATCAACTGGCAAATGCACAAATCTTTACATAAGAAATTGTCGAGCGCCTACGGTGAAAATGAGCTCTGTTAAACTTTATCTTCGTCCTTATCAACTTCAAAATGTGGTAATTGATACACGTGGTTGGAAGAAATCTACATATTATCACAATTTGAAACATGCTTTGGAGTTAACGTTAAGAACAAATGGAAAATATACTAACTTAACTCTTGTCGTAAGTGATATGCCAATTTACAACCAATGGGTCGACCTTTACAAAGTTTGTTTGATTGTTATTAATCCTCACATGTAATTTTATTGTTTTGTTTTTTAGGAAGCTCCAGATGCAGTAACAAATAAACTGATGATGATTGTGGACAATGAACCTGATGACGCATTTACAACACCTCTTTACGCATATGATTTCCAACCTGTTGATAGTTTTTACTTTGGTGATACTGAATTTATTTCATTTGAAACTATTTGTGACAACAAAAATCACATGGGATTCATCACATTTGGTGTCGCATTTCGCAAGCTTGATTTTGTTCATTAAAATTTCATTATAACACATTTTTTACATATATTTGTTTATTATTTCATATTTTCATATTGTCTTTTTTATGTATAACAATGTCGCAATAAATAAATGAATTGACAAAAAAACTGAATTTTTGAAGAAAAAAAATCACATATCAAAAAAATAAAGTTTGAACCATTGGTTAATGTTTCCTCCAAACACGTCCTTCAAATAAGACATTCATCGCGATTCGAGAATTTCCTCATCTAAAATAGTTAAAAGAAAAACATTGAATTTTGACTGAAAAAAAAATTTGACCAAAAATAGGAGTGAATTTTGAAAAAAAGGTATTATTTTTCATTCAATACTAGTTTTGAACAAAAAAAATACAGAAAGTCTCCAAATTGGTGTAATTAGGAGATCGCTCCCTAGGAATTGTCTCCAAATTGGAGCTTCAAACACTACCATTTTTCCAGAATCTGACTTAGTCAATGAAAAATCGCTACTTTTTTTTTCAGTGAGTTAGTGAGGGAGAGAGAGAGACTTTCTTCGTCTGGCAAACAACAACAAAAGATTGTTTTATTTTTAGCCGCCTTTAAAACATTTTTAATCAAAAAGCAATACCGCCAAAACTAATAAAATTGGCCAATTTTCATCGTTTGGGTTTTTTTTTTGTTCATTTGATTTTATTCACCAAGCAGCAAGCTATAGCTTGATTTAAAATTCAAACCCCACCTTTTTTTGCTATAAAAGGTGGTGAAACGAAACACGAACGAATTTTTGTTTTTCTTTTTTCTTCATTCTTCGATTCGTCGTTGCTATTTGCTTCAAAACCAAAAAAGGATAAATAAAAACTCTTCATTCACCGGTATAAAACACAACAACATAAAAGAACATAGATATAACAATAAATTATTAAAAGCACCTCTTTATTATTTGTGATACAATAACTATAACATACAATACATACTTTTATCCGTCAAATGGTTCGTCATCATCGATATGAACTTCTTCTAAAGCACGATCAAGGTTCTCCAAAGATTTAATTTCCTCATCATCATCCATTTCTTCATTTTCAATTTCAGGCAAAGGAAATCGCAAAATAGCTGCAACGCCCGTTATCATATTCAGTTGTTCGCCGCTAGGATGCATGCTAGAAAAAATTAGCACATTTCCTCTCTGAAAAAAGAAAGAAGTTAAATCAAATCTTCAACAAGCAACGACGTTTTACTTTTAAAGAAAAAAGCCTTAAAATGTAAAAACGTAATTTCTAAACACATTTTAGTAACTTTAAAAAGCATCAGAAAACGTGTTATGTAAAAGCTTACTTGATTACGAACAGATTCAATGAGATCAACATATTGGCGACGTTGTGAAATATCTTGTGAACGGAATAAAGCATCAGAAACCATCAAAGTATCAATAGCACCTTTTTCGTTTGCCATTGAAACATGCTTGAAACCATAGAAAGCACGTGAAGAGTCAGCATTGAGATGTTTCATAAATAGATTCAAAGCTTTTACTTCTGCTAGAGCCTAAAAATGTGGTAATAGAATAAACAGTAAAATAAAAAACCAACTTTAGTATCAGAAAGACGAGCAGCTATTGCAGGATCAGCTAATACTTCTTTTAAAGCGTGTTTAAAGCCACTTGAAGAATGAACAACAACAAATTTAGAACGATCAGTACCAGAATACTTCTTATTCTCTTTTTCAGCAACAGTTAAAAGATGAGCAAAAAATTGGTCACGAAGAAATCCCGGACTAGCAATAATAACACATTTCATATTTTCCATATTTACATGACGAAGAAAAGCTTGAGCAACAGCATCAAAGAATCTAATCACAGATTTATCATGTTGACCAGATAATCCATTGCGTTTTTTTGTAACAGGCATATCAATTTTAGCTTTCACAATAGTCATAGTTGAAGTGAGTATGCATATATTAGCCAATCCTTCATGCATAATAACAGCACCAACATCAGCATTCTTCGATTTATCTAAAGATTCATCAAGTCGTTGAATATCAATAATATCCCAGATGGGCTTTTTCAAAGTAAATGGTCGATTAAATTCCAAGTCCACAGTGTGTAAGCTCCAAGTTTAACATGTTCATTTTCCAACGTATTTCGTCCCTTTAAATGAAGAGCACAAGCAGTTGGATCAAAATCAATAGCTTCGATATCAACTTCTAAAGTCATTGTAATTCTTTGAGATGTTTTGGAACCAGTTGAAGATTCATTTTGTATTTTTCTTAATGTTTTTGCACGAACTTTATCACCAATACGGACAATGTTGAAAAGATGCCACATATCTTCTGGTTCTTCACACATCAGCTTGACGACGCTAAAAGTTTGTAATGATTAGAAGAATATAACAAAAAATTATTCAAAACTAACCCAGAGCCATCTTTATCAATATGTCGATATATTTGCTTGATTCTTCTTTCTGATTTCTTTTAAACAATTACAAGCGTGATATTTTACGTGCAAAGGAATAAAACAACGATTGTCGGCACTTCGCAGCATACAGCTTCAATCTAAAAATAAAAATAAAATTATTACCTGCATCGCTTCTGAAAATCAGTGGACTGAAGGCCACACAAATGCCGAGAAATTTGAATGATTTTATGTTTCAAAAAAAGCTTGAATCAAAAATTTTTTTGCAAGGTAATTTCGATGCTTTAGCGTACATTCCACTTGTCATTCAGCAGAGGTGTGTATATTACTCCATTGATGATCCACATGCAATTTAAAGTGATGGATAAAAACTTGCTTTTCGACGAAATAAAAATATTTGCTTTAAAAGCTACCCAGAAATTAAATTTTATGATTTAGATTTTATTTGAACTTTTATTGTTTTGGAATTATTTGTTTTCTTCTAATTTAAAAAAAATGATAACCTAACCATCGGAACCTAAAAAACATAATACTAATTTTTTATTGAAATTTGCTAAAAAAAAAGCTTCATATAATATGCTCCTGATAATTTTTGTTTTAAACAGCCCAAGAGTGAAATTAGTAATACACACAACTAACTACCAAAATGCTTTCAATGCGATTTTAGTCAAGATTTTTTTTGTTTTACTAAGAAGCAAAACTTTCCAAAAATTATTGTATACAGCTCTTAGTTGCTGTTTTGATTAATTTGATCAAAACAACTTAAGCTCCTTCGCCACGTCAAGGCGGCTGTACATTGAAGGAGAAAAGGGCTTTCGCCCCCACCAGTTAACAGGTGTATCCGAAGGCAGCAACACATAAATGTGAAGGTAAGGCAGCAACACATAAATGTGAAGGTAAGGCAGCAACACATAAATGTGAAGGTAAGGCAACAACGCATAAAGCGAAGGTAAGGCAACAACACATATAAATATGTGAAGGTAAGGCAACAACGCATAAAGCGAAGGTAAGGCAACAACACATAAATGTGAAGGTAAGGCAACAACGCATAAAGCGAAGGTAAGGCAACAACGCATAAAGCGAAGGTAAGGCAGCAACGCATAAAGCGAAGGAATTTAAATATAAAGGGAAGAAATATAAAAAATTTTCGTTTTTTAGAACCATTTCAACAAACCACGTATTTTTTTGTAAATTTATTGAAAAAAATGTACAAAAAGCAGTGCACTACTTTTTGTGAATATTTTTCAATAAATTTACAAAAAAAAGGGTGTTTGTTCAAATGCTTCACGAAATTTTTTTATTTTTCTTCGCTTTATATGGATGGAGAAAAAAAAGTTGAAAAGGGAAAGGGAAAAGTTGAAAGAGAAGAAGAAAAAGTTGAAGAATGAAATTTTAGATTTTTAGAAGCAATATTGCTTTAACATTTTTGGCGCCAAATTGTTGAAAGGGAAAAATGATAACTTTGCGCGAAATCGTTGCAAGAATATTTTATAAGCCTTCTTTAGGGTCAAACGAGAATGTATGTTTTCGAAAGAATACTTATAAATCCTCAAAATGGTAAAGATTCCATATATGATGGTTTCCTAATTCGTCTTTCCATATTCGGCGTTATGCAATACTCTCAGAAAAACGAGACATGTTTACTTTTAAAAGGTAAAATAGAAATCATTGCCAACAAAAGATGTCCAACTCGAACCCGAATATCTCGATTCAAAGAAAACACAAAAAACAAAAGATAATATAAATTTATTATTACATAGAAAGTTAGTTAATTAAATGACAATAAAATACAAAAATTAGAAGTTGTTCAAAACATTAGAGACAAGACTGTCATCAGTTTCAGCTGGGCAAGTACAACGACCTGAGTGGCAAGGAAGACCAGAACAATCATCACCATTACTACCAGAGCATTCCTTGACGTTACAAAGATGAGTGAAAGCATCGGTAAAATGAGCATAACCAGCGGCTTTGAAACCTAAAACAAACAAAGTATTAATAAGATGAAAGAATATTCAAAGTTCCTTACCTTCAACACAATCACATCGACCAGAAATACAAGCTTTCTTAAGACCACCACATGAAGAATCATCATCACATCGAGCATAGTTGACGCAGGCATTGCAGTTGCACTTTCCATTAAAAGCACCTATACATTTTCCTTCACCACCACATTCTTTTTCAGAGAAGCAGATGGCATTGCGTTCACAGCCTTGAGCTCCAGAGGATCCAGTTGAGTTGTCGCTTTCATAATCAAATCCAAAAGAATCAGTTGAGTTGGAAGTTTCATTACCAAATGAGTCAGTTGAGTTGAGAGTATCATTACCACCAAAGTCTCCACCAAATAGATCAGTTGAATTGAAACCATCCATTCCACCTTCCCATTCCGTTGAATTCATAGTTCCATTATCTTCTTGAGCCAAGAGAACACCAGCAAGAACAAAACCAAGGAAAAAGGTGAAGATGATAGAACGTTGTTGCATGATGATTTGAGATAAAAATTCAAAGCAGCTGAACTTGAACAACAATGATTAGTTAAAAAATGATGTTTTTGACGATGAAGGATAAAAAAGTTGTTTGATGGAAGCGAAGCAATGAGCACGAGAAAGAAGAAGCGAGCATTTACTATCATTGCTTTAGGACAAAGCCGTTTGGCAGAGAATTTGAAACTCATCAATAAAACTGATAGCAAAAAAGTGATGAAAGCTGGCATTTTTACATACATTTTTTTCCTTGGAAATGATTTTACAATTAACGAATTCTGAACATTATTTCATTGCTGAATAAAAAGCATTATACTATTTTGCTTATTCGTGTCAATTAGGACCATATTCTCATATCCTCTTGCAAGTGATTGCTTTAACTTGTGTAACAAATATGATTATTAGTATTAATTTCTTCAAAGCCTTTTATTCTTGTTTTTCTTTCTGGCAATTTATTTTTAAGAAAGTCAACATGTATTATGCAAAGTCAAAAAGGTAATGGATAAATGACATTTTCGTTTGAAATCGAGCTAATAATTGCTGGATGCTATTTTCCATTCTTTAGTTATCTTCACAAGGATTCTTAGTTATAAAAGTCAAAAAGCAGATACTTAGGCATTTCATTTGTCGCATTGCACTCTTTTATAACAAAAACATTTTGTTTGTAATATTTTCGATCTAAAAAAGCTTTTGATAAGAGCAATGAAAACTCTTCTTTTAGGAAGACTGAAACAAAACAACGATCTTATTTTCAAATATTTATTTAAACAAAAGATCATTATAAAAATCAACAACATTAAAAACTAATAAATCCAGACATAGCTTCAACAAGTTTATCAGACAAAATCGTTATTTCTTCAGCGCGATTTGAGTCATCCTAAAACACATCATTGATTAAAATATTGGTAAAATAAATATGCAAACCTTGTATGATTTCCAAAACTTTACAAATTCACCAATTTCAGTAGCAGCAAGATTAAAGAGACCTGGATTTCTGTTCCTCAACACTTTTTCACTTTTAATTGCCACTGCATACAGAGTTAAGAGTCGACCATATTGTAAGAATAATTCGGAATGAATGTAAAAATCGTTATTCTTTCGAGTTTTGATCAAATGTTGCAAAAGTGGTTGCTAAAATTTGACATTAATGTAAAGTAAAACAAAACAAAATAAATAAAGTACCATTTGTGAAGTAGTGATATCACATTGACGAACAACAGAACAACCAGGATCCCATATGTTTAGAAGCAATAATAAACAATCTTGAGGAACAGAATTCATGCAAGCCATCATGAATAAGATACGGCTAAAATTGACGCAACCACCTCCATATTGCTCGTATTTTTTCATAAGATCATAGTAGCTGAAAATAACATAGTTAGTAGTTTGCTAACATCGTTAGTTTGATATGTGAATATGCATAAAAATATTAAAAAAACTCACAATGGAAGGAAAGCATCAAGTCGAGCAATAGGTTTTGTTCCAGCAAATGCAAGCTTATTATTTGATCCATATGGAAGAAAATATTCATCTATCAATACAGTAACACATTTATCAATTACATCATCATTATAAACTTCAGGTCCCAACAAAAATACTTCAGATACACAACACATAGAATCTGATGGAGATCCAAACATAGTCATTAGCGTACTTTGTTTACGCAAAAATAATACAGAAAATAGAAGTGAAAATTTAACGATTTCAACATCATCAGCAGATGGAATTCGTTGTTCTTCAATAGCATCCAATACTCGTCGAATAGGAATAAACATCCATGATCCATCAGAAGCAGGCTTTACATCATCCGCAAACTCTAGTTTTCTTTTGTTCTCAGAGACGAGCCTAAACAAAAATTCTTTAAAATGTACAAGAAACTAAAACATACACTTCTTCAACATAAAGTTCTTTAATTTGCGGAATAGCTTCAATGGCCATTGTGTTCAGTTCATCACCATCCATAGCAGAAGTGGAAGCAGAAAGTTTATCAAAAATGCTTATCCATGCAGTAGTTTGACGTGGTGCGGTTAAACCATATGATTTTGAAGCTAAATCCATTTGAACAGCATTCTGAAACAACTGTTATAGTCTTTGAGAGGTTGTTAAACCATTACCATAGCAAGACGGGAAAATTTGGCACCTTCTTCGGAACCAGACGCATCACCAAAGTTAAAGAATTCCAAATTTTTCACTTCTTCTTCCAATGTCGGATCTTCTTTAATTTTTTTCTCAGCTGGTGTAAAATCTTTTGGACCTTCCATTCGTTTAAGCCGAAATGATGACACTGAAAAGATAAAACGTAAAGACGTAATTCAAACTAGATATGTAACACATGGCAAAACGTTAACAAAATATTTCATACCTTTCTTTTTATCATTAGAACCGTTAGCAGCTTCTTCATTTTTCTGTTTAGTATTAAGCTTCCGTTGTTTTAGAAATTCAATAAGAGAAGGATCAAAACGTTCCATAACTTCTTCACGGGCATCAGCAATCTCTTCAGCTGTCATATTTTTAAGTCGTCGTGTATTTTCAGCTTCGATATCATTTTCACTAATTTCTTTCATATCAATTTCTTCAGCTTTAAACTTCTTATTCAAATATGCTGTCGCAAAAATACTCTTTCCTTCTTCAGCTTTAAGCGGTTCTGTACCATTATTTGATGAATAAAAAGCACTCATATCAAGAACATCTGGAAATCCTTCTTCAGCTGATTCCTTTCCTCCAAAATCAAATTCAAATGGATAAACTTCATCCTTCTTTTCAAAGAATCCAGGAAAATTTTCACGCACAGGAGAGATATAATTTTCCATGGTTAAATTACCAATCTAAAAAAAATTCCAAAATGTTAAAAATAAAGGAGGCGCTAAACACGATAACAAATAAACACGATTAAATAAATTATTATATACATAAAAGTCTAACATTATAACAAAGATGAACAAAGAAAAAAGCTTCAACTATTCAAAGTTTAGAAAATTACCTTGCTTTTGATCAAGAAATGGATGCTCACAAGAAAAAGGACCTCTTAGCGCGAAAAAATTTTTCAATGGCTTCATTCAATCTTGAAATGCAAAAAGTGAAGCAAAAAAGTTTCGATTTGTTTTTTTCTTGAAATCTTTTATTCCCTTTATTTATCGATTTTTTTATATAAAATTTTAATATTTACCGTTAAACCATAAAATGCCTAAGGAGAAGAGATCACCCAATGAAACGCCGAGATTAAGAAAATCATTGAAATCTAAAGTAAAAGGCCGTCCTCCACCAATTGTTTATCATTCCATTTCACTTCCTGCTATTAATGATGTTGTAAGTTTTAATTTTAACAAAGCTTCAACCTTCAATTTGCTTTATAGGTTGCTATTTGTCAACATTATGTATACAATGCCGCGACTAAAATGGATGAGCAAGCTGGAGATCTTCTTCCAGCAGAAATTGCGTGGAAGAAGCAGAATCTTTTAGAGCTTCAAACCAAGCAACAAAATATCCAAGCAATATCTGATTTTTTGGTTAAAGCTTTAAAGAAATTTCACGTTCCATCATCCCTGGAAAAAGTTGCAAATCGGAAAAGTAAGTAATGTTGGAAAATTGCTGGCATTTTTGATTGCATCGAGATTAAATTTGTTTGTTTTAGATTCCAATTTTTGTCGAAAATTTGGAGTATTTAAAGATTTTGTTGATGATTCCTTTATGACCCAAACCTTGCAAAATCTTTTTATACATTCTCAAAAAATAGTATCACAATATTGGCTTCAAGCAGACCTTTTTCTTATACTTTCAACTAAGATTGCATATGCAATTTTGCGACATTTCAATAAAGTTGATTCTCAAACAATATCTTTGGATCAATTAAATGTATCATCATCATTGAATGAAATGGCCAATATGACTTTGGTTTATGAAGATTTGGAGCCAGCACTATCTGCATTGCTTGCATTTTGTATGGATTTGTGGTCAATGCGAGAAAGTTTTAGTCAAGAAATGTTTATAAATTATGAACAACAGAGACTCAAATTATGTTCAGAAAATTTGCGAGCATCTTTACATCGAAGAAGAAAACATTTGAAATCCCTTAAATCTGAAATGCATATACTTATTTCAACCACAAATTCAGAATCTGAAACGTTGTATGGTTTAGCTTCGAAATTAAAGAAAAATGATAGCCGTAAAATGGTTAAAATATCATCAGTGGAGGTTATTATTATCTAAAGTTAATTCAAGCTTTATAACAGTTTTAATTTCCAGGTTGCAAAATTACAAGATGAAATCCAAAAAGGACGAGGAGAAGTTGAAAAATCAAGAAATTTGATTGAACAAAGCCTTGAAGAAAATAAAAAAGACCTCGTCAAGAATGCCGAATATGAACTTTATGAGGTACTTTGATTTTGTTTTCTCTAAATCATAATACTCATTTATTTTATTTTAGCGAGAAAAGCGAAGATCTGCTGCAACAATAAGATCGCCATATTATAATTCACAGATAAACGTTATGCAAAGATTAAAACGAGATAGACATTTTTGGAAGTGAGTTTTCGATATAACATGGCTTGGATTACTAAACATTGATTTTTTAGACAAGCTTGCGATCGAAGAATTCAGCGAGTGAAGTGTATGACCACCAAAACATATTTAAAAAATGGAAGTTTCAAACAAAAAATGTCTAAAAGTTTTCTCATTTGTCCACAGCGAATTCGAACTAATCGAGGAAGTGTTATTGAAGCATTGGAACGGCATAATTCTTTACTTGCTGAAGTAACCAAAAAGCGAGTTTTAAGTCATCATTCAAGTATGTTTTAAAATTCCCATAAACTCTAGAAAAAGGTTTTTTTATTTTAGCTATCAGCGTTCGTAATCAATGGAGTGAACATAATGAATTTATGGAATTAACTCTTAATTTTGAATCGTTTAATGACGCTGAAGGTCCATCATTAAAGGAAAGACTTAAAGAAATGGTATTATTAATTATATTTAAAGCTTTGAACACAATAAATATTTATTCATCTTAGGTTAAAAAAGATATGGATGAATCTCTATTTTCTACCAATCGCTCATTTACCATTACTTTTGCATTGCCAACAAGACTTAAACCTCCATTTCCAAATGCTCAACATGAAGCAATGTTGGCTCATAGAGCTAATGCGATGGCTAATGAATCCAGTAAGCCTTCATTTATCCGAAAGAGTTATGGTAAAACTAAAATCATATTTTTTAGGTTCATCATTAAGGAAATCATTGGGAAATAAAAACGATACACCAAAAGCTGATAAACGAAGCAATGATGTTTCCATTAGAACTTCAGATGCCTTTGATCCCAAAAATGGTACTTTTTATCAAATTTTTTTTGAAACTTCTAAAAACAAATTTTTTATAGGAAAAAGTGGACGTAGAAAAAGTAAAAGCCCTCAACCACCTCGAGCTTACCCATCTTCAGCTGATCGTGATAAAAGCAAGAAAAGTGAGAAATCATCACCATATTCAACCGAGCGATATCGAAGAGATAACACTGATCGTCGATCAGCTCGAAGTAGCGATTACGACGCCAGGGAAAAGAAAAATAAACATTTGGGATCGGTGGAGCGAGAATCAAGTAGACGATCATCGCGCCGAAATTCACCTGAAGATAAATACCGAAAAAGAAAAACCAACAAAGATGATTCTCCTGATTCCCGACATGCCTCAGATAAAGATCGAAAAGAGAGGAAAAAACTTTATGAAAGCAGAAGCTCAAGTTCACTTTCAAATAAGCGAAGAAAAACGGATAATAATAATTCACCAAATGATCCAACTCCGGTTAAACCAGAATTGAAAAATGAAGGCAAGCATTTTTTCCACCTAATATTCAATATGGTTTTTGTTGTTTTTAGATAGCCCACAACCATCATTAAAACCATGCGATATGCCAATCGCTATCAGTTCATCAGATTTTGATTCAATCACAGATGATGACACTGAAGAGGAATCTAAAGGAGTTTACACAACTTTAAATGTTCCAAAATCAGTTTTGTTAGTGGATTTTAAAGATTTTTTACACCACAAAGAAATGAGAATATCTTTGGATAATATTCCAAAAGGATTATTTGAATCACTCAAACATATATTTTTACCAGAAAATTTGCAAAGACCTATTTATTTTCCGTGAGTATATTTTACTTTTAGCAAAGTTTTTTGGGATTAACTTTATCTAAATTAATTATAGACCCGAAATGGAAAACTTGATTAAAATGAAAGAATGGATAAGTTCACAAAAAGATGAACTTCCAGAAAATATGAAAAATTTATTAGAAAAATTAACTTTGAAACATTTTATTGAATATTGTCGCAGTGAACAGGAACATATTCTCAGTGATTTTGCTTCAACTGATTTCCTTGATTATCGAGTTTATCCATCAGAAATTGTTCGACAAATCTATCATAATATTAGTAGCGCAAGTATAGCATATAATGAACTTAAAAAGCAAAGAAAATATGAATATCAAATCACAAAAGCAAAATATTCAGGTGCTATTGGATTTTCAAATCTTCTTTGGGGAGTAAGTTTATGAATTCTTTAAAGCATGGATAATGGTTTGATTTTTTAGTGCACGGATACTATTAACACTTTGTATAAAAATGAAATGCAAGAACTTTCATGCATCGAGGAACAAACAAGAATGGAAAATGCTTATAAATTTAAAACCGAACATGTAAAATATTTGCAAGAATTAAGAACCCATTTGAATGATTATTGTTCGGGTGTAAATATTATGGAAAGTAAACACCATAATATCAAAGAGCTATTGGAAAAATGGAAAAATATTGCAAATGAAAAAAACCAGTTAGTTAATTCATTTTCTTTGCTTTTATTTAAACTAAAATTTTAGAGCCATCGAAAAGCGTGAAGCCACTCTCAATAAAGCCAAACAAAGAATTTCAAGCAGCATTGAAGAAAAAAAGAAAAAGTTAGCAGAATTGAGAGCCAAAGCTCAATCTCTTAGCCAAGTAAATAATATTTTTATTTTGCTTTTTTTTAATTACTTAATTAATTTCCCCACTTTCAGGATCACATAAAATCAACGATCAAAAAAAGTGATGATACTGTAATATTAACTCGATTGAGACTCCGCTACAAAGACCTTCAAGATAAATTAGGCCAATCAAATAATGCATCAGGCATCGATAAAATTTCTGAACTTTTATATAAGCATTATAAAGAAATGCTTTTTTGTCCCACGTGTAAAGTTCGAATGAAGGATCATGTTTTAACCAAATGTTATCATTTATTCTGTGGCGAATGCTTGGATAAACTTTTCAAAAGTCGTAATCGTAAATGTCCTGAATGCAATGCTCGCATTGGAGCAAATGATCGTCGACGGGTTTATATTTAATTTTCTAATGTTTATTTTATTTTGTTACTGTATTTATTTATTTTGAACTAAAAATTTCCGTGAAAGTATTTTTTTAATAAAAAAATGTAGATAATGGATTCGATTTTATGCAAGTTTTCATAAAGCTTCATTTTTTGCAAAAAACATGCCGAAAAGCTATGTATCAACTTCGTGTTCGCTATAAAACATCTAAAAGCGCGATGTTTAAAAAATTCCCGCAATTTTGTGAGCGTCCTTCAAAAACAAATATTAGCAACTCACAAAAAAAGAGGAAGAACTTGAAAAAAAATTCTATCCTTAGTGTTAAATAATGACAAATAAAAGTTCATCAGATGATAGATTATTATTGTTGACAACCAGTCGTAAAAATCTTTTAAATGAAATTATTCTTGATGTTAATAAAGTAAGTAAATAAATCAAGTAAATATTTAGCTAAAATAAGTATTAATTATTTTTGCAGTCCGTCAACCGCGCAAAAGTTTATTCAGCTGATTTAGAAAGATTGAATAATGATTATTGGTGGCCATTATGCTTTTTCATAGCTCATAAAGAAGATGTTCATGTTACTTCTGCAGTAATTCAAGAATGTCTTCGATGGAGAAAGGCAACAAACGTTTACGGTAGAAATATTTTTTATGAATTATTTTTTGAAATTTAAATGCAAAATTTTAAGATTTGCGTTTGATTGAATTTGTTTCTTCCAATGAAAAGCTTAATATTTATCTTCGAGGAAAAGATGTTTATGGAAATCGAATTCGTAAGATTTTTGTGTTTCTTAAATGGCTTTGGATTTACATAGCTTTTTTTAGTTTGGATTAAATTAAATCAACATGATTCGGTGGAAAGAAAAATTGATCAACTTTTAATTTTTTGGCTTGAACACAATTTACAAGCATTTGAAATGAGCCCTCTTACAATTGTTATTGATTTTACTGGAGCTAAAACTATTGTAAGCGCATTTTTTTTGTTTTTCAGAAACTTCAAAGCTCATTTTAGGATTTCACATTTGTTAAATATATGATTCATAGTTTAAAATATTTCTATCCTGGATGTTTGGCTGAAACATTATTGTATGGTGCTTCACCTCGGCTTCATGCTTCTGTACATTTATTCCAACAATTACTTGCAAATTATGAATTTCCAAGTGCCCATGAATTAACAGAAAAACATCAAATCAGCGCTTTTATTCGTCATTCGGATCAGGGGTGAGCGGAATTCCGCTTCCGTTTCCGTTTCCGTTTCCGTGGAATTCCGTGGTTTTTTTACTTCCGTTTCCGTTTCCGCTTCCGCGTAAGCTTAAAAAAAGAAAATTCTAATACAAAATTTCCGTTCCGTTTCCGTTTCCGCGGAATTCCGGGCATTTTCAATTTCCGTTTCCGTTTCCGTTTCCGCGGAATTCCGGGCATTTTCAATTTCCGTTTCCGTTTCCGCTTCCGCCGAACTTCCTCGGTTCCGTTTCCGGTTCCTTCCGTTTAAGGAAAAGCCACTTCCGCTCACCCCTGATTCGGATCTTCCTGAAAATATGAATGGAACGGTTTGTTTTTGTTTTTATTTTTGCTTCCTCATTTTTTTATCTTCATTTATCAGTCACAAAAAAGAAAAGAAAAACAATGTCTTTTTTTTCATTGATTTTATTTTATTTGCACTCAATGAGACCGACATTTTTTGGTGTAATACTCAAAAAATTTATTTTCTATTTTCAACAACTGACCACACCAGACTAAAGGGAACAACAGCCGTCTGCGGCCGTAAAATTGCGCGATTTAAAAATTTATTATTTTTTTCCTTCATAATGCCTTAGGATATCCATCCACATATCTTAATTAAAAAAAGTTGATCGTTGTAGGACGTGTTTTCTATGGACGACCTCATCAAAAGTGCACCAGCTAAGTTATTGCCAAATAGCAGTAGTGATAATCATCAATCGTTTTCGGGTGCTGCTGTCATTGCCGAAACCACATCACCTTGGTCATGTTTTTGAGGAAGATGATCAACCAACCGGTGAAAGATATTGTATTAATTCGTGCTCAATTGATTTCAATCCTAATGCTTAAATAATTTTTTTTAATTTTGGCTGTGTTTATGCATACATATTTTATAAGTTTGTCAGTTTTTTGTCAATAAAATATTTTTTTAAGCTTTTGTGTATTAGCACAAGTTGCTGTGATAATGCTTACCAAAACATTCGTTTATTAAAGGCTGTTTAATTTTACCAAATTTGATAGTAAAAGGAAAAACATACATAAATTCTAAATGTGAAGGATTGTTTGAAACATTTGTCAGCATTTACATATAAGAATAGTAGCAGCATCGGGTAAAAGTTTGAAAGCTTTTGTTACAACAAAAAATTTTTTAATAAAAGTTCAAGTTTCATCGAAGCCTGGAGTCCTTCATTGTAATTTATATATGAATAGTCGCATCATCGACAATGAAAACGATTAAAACTGATGAAATAAGTTAAAATTATACAGCTTTATGAAACCCATACAAATTAAACATTGCTTTTTGTTTGTCATTTAAAATCTTCAATAACAAATAGTAAAATGTTCAACTAATGCTAACTAAATCCAAAACCAATGTATTTGAATCAAAAGTACAAAATTGTTTAAATAAAGTTTTATTATTACAAAGTTATAAAATATACATACAATCAAAAATTCAACCAACAAGAAATGCTTTGATTATTGCTTGCGATGATTCTTCTTGGATGTCGACTTCTTCGATTTGCTTTTGATCTTCTTTTTCTTCTTGATTTTTCCTTGATGATTAACAGCAGCAGCAGATTCTTCAATTTGAGTTGGATTTGTTGCCATTTCTTGATTTGGATGTTGAGGAGTATGAATGTCTTTAACAGGAGTAGCAGGAAGTACAGCTTTGACATCACTCATAGTTTTCAATGCATCAAGATCATCAAAATACTTTGGATTTTTCTGATAGGCTTTTTCAATGATGTTGATTGGAAATGGCATAATTTCACGTTCAGCAGGAGTGTAAGCTTTACGAACCTTTGCTACTTGACGACTAAAAAAAACAAAAAATTGGTTAACGAAACTATCAAAAATAAACATACCGAATCCATGTGCATGCTTTTCTTCGATTGAATTCAGAGAATCTTGGTTGCATAGCGACGACGTACAAAAGCGGAATGGAGACCTTTGCAATCAATTCGAAATCAGCACCAACATATTTATGAAAATCCGCACCAAAAGTAAAGTATGCCACTGATTCAGGAATGTCAGGACGTCGAATGTATTCCAATCCAGTGATGGTCATATGAGTGATTCTCTTCTTGCTATCAAATTGGACACCATTCTTTTTCAAACCTTCTTCAGCTTCGACGCTAAAAAAGAAACATAAAGATTTTAACCAGAGAAGGGAAAAAACATACGCAAACTTGTTCATTTCTTTGTACATTTCACTGATGGGAACACAGAAGAGGTCGATTTCACGATCATAATCTTCACGTACCATTAAAGGATATCGACTAAAAAATAAAATTACTAAGTTTTATATAATAAAAGAAAAACTAACCTTTCCATTTTTTCCATTAGATAATATTCATGTTCACCAAGACAATCAAATCTCGACAAGGATAACCATGGAGCTTCGATAAGAATTTTCATGTTTTTTTGTAAGATACCTTGAAGTGAATCAGTTTTGTGTGATTTGAGTGATTTCACAACAAGACGAGATGGTTCAGGATAAGCAACTTTGGTCAAGACTGGTTTATGAAGAGCAGGTTGTTCAGCTGAAGGTTGAGTTGTTGCAGTTTCAAATGGAGGTTGAGTTGCATCCACAGTTGGCGTTGGTTGTGTTGGTTCTGCTGATGGCATAGGCGCCTTTGATTGTTCACTTTTAAGTTTGGCTTCTTTCTTGACTTCTTTTGGTGCAGTTTGTTCTTTTTTAGGATGTTCCACTTCAGTAGGTATTTCTTGAGTTTCGACTGCATCTTCTTTGGTTTTTCCAGCTTCTTTTTCACGTGGAAGCGGAACATCAACTATCTTTGAAGCACCTTTGCGCCGTTTATTCCAACGTTTCCATCTAAAAAAGAAATGAAAATGAAAGTTAATGAATTTTTAGATAAAGTAAACTCACAATAAAACGATCACAGCTATGACTACACAAAGAACGAAGAATCCCAATACAACACCCAAAACAATCCACAAAATTTGAGCAGAATCAGTACCTACAGTAGTTGCAACCATGGTAATTGATGGTGTTGATGATAAAAGTGGAAGTGTAGTTGTTGTCGTTGGCTCGCCCTTTGTGATGATAGCGTTTTTCTAAAATAATAAAGGTTATAACAAGATTTTACAGGAAAAATGGAAAATACGATTGTTAGAGGACATTGAGGATCAGCTTGAACAACTTTCAAATTCATATATCGATTTTGACCAATTTTAGGATCACAGCAAAAACCATAGAAGCCAAACATTTTTTGATGATCGTATTTCATTTGCATTGAATCACAACCACTTACAAATTCCGAAGGACTAGCTAAAGAAGGATACTTCATAAAGGGAAAAAAATAATGTAAACATACATGAACCCATTAACCGAAAATTTGTTGCATCCTTTCCAATCAAGAATTGACATTGTTCTGGACCACATTCAGAAGAAACAACAGCCTTTGAATTTATTCGAACAGCATCATAACAAATTTTAACTCTACAAAAGTGTCATAAAAGATATGATCAATAAAATGGATAAACTTACTCTCCATTACAATCATCTGCACAAATTCCAAATTCTAAGCTGCGACCTTTCAATAAAACTTCAAGAGGACCAGTTTTTGTTACGACGATATCTTCACCAACTTGTGTTCCAACATCTGAAGTCAAAGTATCATCAATACTGGAGAGTGATTTGACAGCAAGTTGTTCTAATGTTTGATTGAATGTCGAAGAAGCATGATGAGAATCCGTTGACTTGTATCTTTTAGGTCTAAAAGAAGCATCAGACATTGTTGGAGTTGATAACAGCAAAATCACCAAGAGTTTCAGCATTTTGAACAACAATGTAGGATCAAGCGAAATGAAAGCCACGAGATTGTAAGCGACGACGTTGCAGCAGCAAACAATTTGTTGTCGAATGACGATAAAAACGTAAAAAACGTTTGAGTAGTCTTTTTATAGGCAAAGACAAAATCATTCTTATAAAATGAAGGAGAATATGCAAATTTCTGTGGTAAAAGTTTGAAAGTTTTTGTTGCAACAACAAAAAAAGGTTTAATAAAAGTTCAAGTTTGATCGAAGCTTGAAGTTTGTGAAAGTTTTTAGCGTTTTACAAGACTATAAAATTTTGTAATTTTTATTGGCGCACTTTTTTGGATCTTAACACGACTGTCTAACCGTTTCATAACTTTCTCCATTTCTTTTCTTTCATCGTTCAGTTCCTGCATTTCGAGTAATGTCAAATTCTTCTGGGGTTAAAACAGATTTCCATTCTTCGGGTGTTACTTTCTTTGGATCATCTTTTCCAAGTTTTTTGAGAGCAGGTTCGGGAACTTCTATAAATATTTTATATATTCTTTAAAGGTGGAACAAAAAATTATATTAATTATTACTTGAATCACTCATGGTTGAAAACAAAGCAGCTTGACTGAAACTTTTTTAAATGGTTTAATAAACAATTAATGAAATTACAATATTTAAATCAAAAACCGAGCAAAAAATTATTGTTTCAAAAAATAAAATGGAACATCAAAGAAAAAACTAACCAAGTACGAGAAAAAGTGCGCCAAATAGATCGAGGAAGCATCCCTCTTCTTTTTTTCGTCTTCTTTTTATTTGGAGTTGTCCGACTACTGGCTGGCTGGTTGAGATGGTTGACCCGTTACAACTATGATTTTTCTATTGAGCGCGTCTTGGGACGATGATGACAAAGTTAATAGCAACAACAACAAAAAATGCTTTATTGTTTCATCATTTTTTTGCTGTTGTTTTTACTTTCAATTTTTTTCTGTTTGTATTTTGTATGAAGAAAAACTCAGCAATCGATAGGCAATGAATGATATATTTATAAGTTTAAAGGCAACAACAAAAAAAGGGAATAAAAATGGCTTAATTTATTTTAGAGATCGCTGTTACGCTTGTGTCGTGAAGAAGAAGTTGGATGAGAATTATGCATGGAAGTAGTAATGGCATCAGTTAAATTATCAATTGATGAACGAAGTTGTACAACAAAAAGAAAATGCACGATTAAAAGGAATAAAAGCATAAATATAATTATCATTTGGCGTTGGCCAAGTTCAGTAATTTTACGGCGGAGTTCAAGATTCTAAAAAATTTTGGTTTAATAAAAATTTATGCATGTAAAATAAAAGTTTTACTTCAGTGTTAATGGATTGAATGGAAGGTTCTCGAGGTCTGAAACTTTCAACTGGAGGTATCAAAGATTCTGAAGTTGGTGTTGCTAAATGACAATTGTAAGTTTTTTCAATTTTATCTGACACTGGAGCTTCTTTCCAAAGACTTGCAAAATTTTCAATGTTTTCATTGTTAGTTCGAATTCCCATAAATAGGAATCATTCTGATTTTAATGTTGGGCGATATTCTAAATATTTTCTATTAATCATTCAACCTATTTTTATTGCAGTTACTTACCATTTTGAAGTTGAATTCTAACATAATCTGATTCTTGAGGAGGAATAAAACCAACACTCGGTCTAACACGGAATTTTTCAGGTGATGTGGTTTTAATTTTAAATAAAAGTCCATCGTTTCCGGTATTTTTAATAACAAAAATATCGACTGGATCTCGTTCTTCATCGATTTGTTTTAACATCAAACTTTCTTTTGGGCTGAAATTAACTCTTTTTTTGGGGGTTTAAAATTTTTTAATATCCTTACTTGATTGCAAGGCCTTCCACTTCAAACCATTCATGTGAATCAGCATTATGCTTTTCTTCAACCAAATTTCGTAAAATGGAAGAGATATTATGTTTTCGAACTGATGAATTACTTCGAGTTCGACCGTTCATCGCTATTCCATCCGAATCTTCTTCGCTTTCCTTGAATCTCACAAACTAAAAATTTAAATTTTCAAACATTCAACTTATTCTATTTTAAATTAGATATACTCTTTTGGATGAGATAACGTCGTCAATTGTTTGGCGTAATTCAGTTGTTGTTGGTTTATTATTATAACAAAAAAAATGAAAGACAACAATAAAAATTTTACAAATGTTCAGTTGATGATGGAAGTTGGAGTTGACGAGTTCGTAGATCAATGGTTACAGCAGCCATAAAACAAGCGAGAGAATCATATTCACGTAAATACTTCTCCATTAAGTGAGACCACATTTTGGCATATTCATTATCAAGCAAGTTCGTTTCTTTACCATCACGTTGAAATTCAAAATGATTTCCAAGATAATAAATACTTGATACCTAAAGGCTTTCAATATTAATAATAGTAAGAATAAAATAAAACTTACTTCAATAAATTCTTCAGTTCTCATTTTGATGTCATAACCTGTGATGTTTCGAACATTTTCACGATATCGACGAGCAAATTCAGTTTGAAAAGCACGAGCACGTTCATGTTGACTCGAATAAAGTTGAATTAAAACCTGTAACAAAAATATTAACCCAAAATTGTATTATTGATATGTGCCTTGCAATTGTGACATTTTTAAGTCAACCTGTGAGTTTTTTTTTTCATGAAAAGAAGCAAGTGAATGAAGAATTTATAAATTACATCGAAAAATAAAGAAAATACATAACTGTTTTGCATTTTCATTTTCAATATTATCCGTCTTTTAACTAACTCATTTATTCTTTCCTAAAGTGAACGCGAACTTCAGACAATTTTTTCGTAATAGTTTTAATTTGTAAGAAACATTGCTTTTAAAGCAGTTATTATTCGTTAGAAACCAGAAATAATAAGATCAATATGATTACCACAAAAGTTTTTCGAAGTACGCGTTAGATTTAAATTACATGTCTGGAAAATTGTTGATTGTGATTAGCAAAAAAATTACTTTTTATTTTTTTTCTAGGAAATTGTAGTTTATAAAGATTGTTATTACATTGTTGTTGGAAGCTTTCTTCGCCAATATGGATTTATTTGTGCTAGCGCACTTATTGTTTCTTTCACATCCATGATTGCATTAAACGTTTATGCCATGCCTGTTCCATTTTATATGAGATACCGAGTTATTTGTTGGTAAGTAAAAATAAAATATTTTTACGGTAGTCCAGTTTTGATAGCCAAAATAAATGTTAAAATAAGTTTAAAAAACATTTCAGTATAAAACGATTAACAGTATTCAATTTCTTAACAGCATACGCGGTTGTATTTTGTGCTTGGATTATTACATCTGCGTTATTATTTTTAACTTTTCCACCATTAAATAATTATTATGAACAATTTACAAAAATTTATAATGATAGTTTTTGGGCGGATGAAACTTTACCATCTTTTGTTGCAACTTACATTGTAAGCCATATTTGCAAAATGCAATCCATATTTTCAAAAACTCGTAATTATTTATTTTTAGGATAACAAAAAATTTATAATTTGTTGCTGTTGTTGCGTTATTTTTATGTCCATTAGTTATTCATTAGTAATATTTTATAGTATTCATATTTCAAAAACGTTAAAATCTAAAACTACAGCAATGCACGTAAAAACCAAACAAATTAATCATCAAGTTCAAAGAACTTTAATTGTTCAAGTAAGTAAATGGGGCTAAAGAGGAAGTAAATGCCTAAAAACTTCCTTTATGAGTAAGCGGGGTTGTAAACAATGATCATAAAAAAAGAAAGAGAGAATTTCGTAATTGCTTTTAGTAAACCAAAACAAAATTTAAGAAATTTGATATAAATCTCATTTTTAAACTTTAGGCAATTGCTCCATTTCTGGCCTGTAATCTTCCAGTAACAATCCTTTTCCTAATGATTTTTTTACAAAGCCAAAATCAGTATATTACTATTATTTGTTCTTCCATACTTGCATGGGTTCCTGTCGTAAATCCAGTTGCAGCATTAATGATAATAAGATTTTATCGAAGAAAGATATTTTCTTATGCAAACAAATTTATGAATAAACCACCTCCAGTTGATTTTTCACAATCTCATACAACTTCCACGAGGAATTGATAGCAATGTTCAAAAGTTTATTGTTTACTTTTTTTAAGAGAGAAAAATAAATAATAAATTTTATAGTAATGTATGTTGCTTTTCGTTATTTAAAATTAAAGATTGCAATAAAAAAATTTAATTATTCATAATAGCTTTCATTTTGCAAAGCACTCATATAACATTGCATCATGAAATCGAGCGGGAAACTTTGATTCAAAACTCTTTTTTGGAAAATTTATAATTCCCACATTTGCGTTTGGTTCGACAAAGAAAACATTTGTCTCTGTCACACTTTCTTTTCTTTTTTGTTCAATCATTTTTTTGTTACGTTTCAGTTTATTAATTTTCACAAATTACTCTTACATCGTTTAGTTATATTGAAGATGTCTCGAAATGGTGAAAATGATAGCGAAGCAACTCAATACTTCATGGTTCAAGCTTCTCAAGAATGGGAAAAAGAATTTGGTTCAAAGAAAAGTCGTCAACCATTTGATCATGAAAAAACAAGTTTGTTCTTTCTTTTCTTTTTTTCTAACTTATTATACTTAATTTTATTTTTAGTTCGTCAATTAACTCTCAACCTTGCTAAAGCTGAAACTGAAATAGCTGATAAACAGAAGCTCGTGGAATTGTCACAAAATGAAGCTAAACAATTAAGTGATCGTGAAAAAGAATTATCTGAAAAGTATGAAGAAGCTTTGAAAGAAATTGAGAAGTTGAAATCAGAAAATATTCGATTGAAAGCAAGCGAAAATAATAGCATTTGTGAAAGAAAGGTTAGTTTTCATCATTGCTTTTGATTCTAAAATCTTTCATTTTTTAGGACACTGAAAAATTACCTGTTGAAGAAAGTGTAGTTTATCGTCATATGATCGACAATCCATTTCAACAAGCTGTAAAAGAACATGAAGAACGTGAAAATATCAAACGTCGTCGATTGGAAACAACTTGTGATTATGATCCCATCAAAATTCAAGAACATCTCGATGAAATCAAGAAGCTCAAGCATGAAATTGACACTCTCAATATTAAACATGAACGTGCTCGTGCTTTCCAAACTGAATTTGCTCGTCGATATCGTGAATGCGTTCGAAATATCACTGGTTATGATATAAAAATGAGAACTGAAGAATTTTTTGAAGTTAGTTTAACTTTGTATTATTTCTTTATTCACGTGTCATATGTTTTCAGGTAACGAATATTTATGATCTTGGAAATCATTTCGAGTTTCAACGTGATGGCAATGAAATCAACTTGCTTGATACTGAATATGCTAAAATGTGGCCTGAATTTATGGAAAAATATTTACGTGAATATGATTCTCTCGCTTGTTTTATGTCTGCTGTGACTATCGATCTTCGAGCTCTTCAACTTCAACTTCCATCAACGATTACTCTTCAACTACCTTCATCTGATACCTTTTAAATTTGTTATTGTTTTCTTTCGTTATTTTTCTTTAACATGTTTTGTTTTTACTCTTCTTTTTGTACAGTAATCTGTTAAACCTTATAAAATATAAAGATTTCATATGTAAATGCTTTCACATAATTTTTATTGGTTGCCTCCCTTCTTTTTTCTTCTTTTTTTCGGCGGTTTTCTTCCGAATCGATATGAAATTTTTGTGCCACATTGGTTAGCCTTGTCGATAAAAGATAACAAATTTCCTACAATTATGTTTCACTTTTTAACCTCTTCTTTATGGAGCTCAATAACCTGCGAATCGTCTCAACTTTTTGGTTCGCTATTTTCATGACATTTTTACATCACATTTTCTTTCAAATCATTTTTATTTTTAAAAAACGCATTGTAACATCCGGTTTTTTTTTCTCAAAGAGCATAGGCAACACTTAAAATGTCATAACAAAACACGCAATATAGAGTTTATGGATTCACGTGGAGAAAAAAAGAAAGAGTGATGAAGTTCCAAATCGGGTTTGATGACATTGAGTGAAAACGAGGATGTTCCTCTTTACCCTTTTTGAAGGAGCAGACTCCTAATTTTTTCTTTGAAGGTCGAAAAGTGGAAAAAAATACTTCAATTTATTCAAAAATGGAACAGCCCGGGAGATGTCGGAAAAGTTTATTATTTTTTGTAATTTTTGGATTGTTGATTTCTGAATGTTATGGTACAAGTAAGTTAATGAGGTTTAAACCCTTTTGTTTACAAAAAAGCAGTTTAAGGTTTAAAAAATTGTCCAATGAAAACGGTTAAACCCATTATTGAAAGAGCCATAGAATCAGCTGGGATGGAAGCTGCAATTCAAATGCAGGTTTAAATTTTTTTATTTTGACAGGCCATTGAAGAAAAATTTAAAGTTTTTCAAGCATATAGTTTCAAAATTATAGGTAATTCGAAGGATTATGGAAGACCTTTATGGTGGTTCGTGGGGAGTTTTAATAATAAAAAATCCTAAACTTATTTCAACTTCGGTTCATTGGACTATTCCTGATCACAAGCATGAAGATGGTTCACCAGCTTTTTGTCTTTATGTTAAAAATGGATGGCAATATAATATTTTTAAAACAGGCAATATTGATACAGAAAATAGGCTAACTGTGGAAGAAATCGTTCAAACGTTAGTTTTTCTTAATTTTCGATTAAATCAAAGCCCTTTATTTATTCCATGCTAAATTTAGGCTTCGACAACGTAAACATTTACCTGAACCTTTCACATCTAATGCATTCGATCAAAGAATTTTGGAAGCATTTAAAAGGAGGAGGCGATTAAGCAACGATGGAAATACTATGCATTTTTATTTATAATTTTTTCTTACAAGCATTGGAAAAAAATAAAGTTGTTTGTTTCAAAATGGCTTTTTTCATACATAATTTAAAAAACCTTAAAGGAATTAATTACACAATACAGATTTATAAAAAATTAAACTTTTTAGTAATATGAAAATTTAAATATGCCGTGGACTCGATAATAAAATTTGAAGCTAGCTATGTTTTTTGTTGGTGTTGTCAATGTCCAATGATGAAAATTGGCGAAATGCAACATAGAAGAAACACGAAGATATCAAGTTTTTTTTCTTTCTTCGATGATCGCAATTATTCTTCCTTCACTTTCTTAGAAATCTCCTTCTTTATTTGCGCATTAAAAAAATATTTAATATCAAAAAATTTACCATAGCTTTGTTAATATAAATCTTTGTAAACATGGCAAAATCAATCATTCATTCATATTTTGATTCTAATTTCTTTTTTGATTTTTGGTTTTTTTCGTTGTCTCGTGTTTATTTCATTCATTTTTTCTACTTTTTTCAATCCAAGCTATCGTTGCTTTGTGTAATATTCGTCATCATAATCTTTTTACTTTATTAACGGCTTTCATTTTCAGGTAACAATGTTCCGAGTTTCACATCGATTATCAGCTGCACGTTTGGTATTTAATCAAGTATGTTCTTATTTGCTTTTAATTTTTGCTTTACTTTATTTTATGTTTTTCAGGCAAGAAACTTGAGTCGTCGTTTGGGTGTTGTTATTCCTCAACAAGGAATTCTTCTTCTTCAACCACAAAATGTTGCACCTCATGCACGTTTTATACATACAAGCCGTCTACTTTTTGCTGAAATCATTGAAGTTCATGGACCCGCTTTTGCTGAATCAATCTCTGAAGGTGATATTCGATGGATCAAACAAAAAGGTGATTATGTAAAAGAAGATGAACTTGTTGCTGAAATTGAAACCGACAAAACATCCGTTGAAGTTCCTGCTCAATTTGCTGGTACCATCGTTGAATTATTGGTTGAAGATGGAGGTCGTGTTACTGCTAAACAAAAGCTTTACAAACTTGAAAAAGGTGGTGAAGCGCCATCTGCATCTGGTGATAAAGGTGATGGAGCACCTGTAAAAGGTGCGCCTAAACCACTTGAAGAAGGTGGATCAGATGCATCACCTTCACCAAAAGAAAAGCCAAAATCATCAGAAAGAGTTGATCCACCAGAACCACCAAAGCCAAAACCTGGTGCGAGTGAAATTCCAACTAAAATGCCAAATATTGAACCAAAACCAACTGGTCCATTGAAGTCTACTCCTGTCGATAAAATTCAACGTACTCCTATTCAAATACCAAAAGGAATTCCTGCGGATCAAGCTATTACTGGTAGCCGTTCTGAAACTCGTGTCAAATCAAATCGAATGAGACAAAGAATTGCTCAACGTTTGAAGGATGCTCAAAATACTTATGCTATGTTAACTACTTTTAATGAAATTGATATGAGGTAAGCTTTAGAATCTTTTAAAATCTTTAACCAAAGTTCATTTTTAGCAACATTATGGAAATGCGAACACGATACCAAAAAGATTTTATTAAGAAACATGGGATTAAACTTGGATTAATGTCACCATTTGTTCGTGCTGCAGCTTATGGTTTAACTGATCAACCTACTGTTAATGCTGGTATGTGCATTAATACTTTTATTCGCATTTTTATTTTCTCATTTTAGTATATGATGAAAACGAAATCGTGTACCGTCAATATGTCGATATTTCCATCGCTGTTGCAACACCAAAAGGTCTTGTCGTTCCTGTTCTTCGAAATGTTGAAGGAATGGATTATGCAACGATTGAACTTTCTCTTGCTGAACTTGGTGAAAAAGCTCGTGATGGTAAACTTGCTGTAGAAGATATGGAAGGTGGCACATTTACAATCTCTAATGGTGGTGTTTTTGGTTCTGTTTTTGGAACACCTATCATTAATCCACCACAATCGGCAATTCTTGGCATGCATGGAATCTTTGATCGTCCTGTTGCAATCAATGGAAAAGTTGAAATTCGTCCAATTATGACTGTTGCACTTACATATGATCATCGTCTTATTGATGGTCGAGAAGCTGTCACTTTCCTCAAGAAGATCAAAACTGCTGTAGAAGATCCAAGAACAATTTTAATGAATCTTTAGATGATCACAATTTATTTGTAGGCAAAGATGCAAAAAATAAAAATATTTAGCTGTACTTTTTTGTTTGTTTTATTTCACAACAAAAATTGATTTTATTTGGTTATTTTTTTATTAGCTTTATTTTGTAATAACTTTTTTTGATTGTGATTGTACGCCTTATTTTTTTACTATTTGATATTATTAATTACAATTAGAAGCCAATCATAACTATTACAAGGCTAAAAGCCTAAAAAAGGTGGAAGTTGAGTCTTGAGTCAATAAAAGCATGGAAATCATGAAAAGTTTGAGTCAATAAAAGAATGGAAATCTCAAAGATTCAAGCCGACTCAACTTCGCGCCCCAAAAAAAATTTTTAGATAAAAAAGAGTAGATTGGTTTAATGTGATTTTTTTTTCTTTACATCGTGGAAATGTTTGTTCACAAGCTTCGTGTTAATAAAACAGTGAAATAAAGTTGTTTATATTCAATAACGAGAGGTAATGAATAAATCTTTTGAACATATTTGTAAACTTTATTTATTATACGTTAAAAAAAATCAAAAAGATTTCAGATGACGAAAAAAATGGAGCTTCAAGTAGCGACAAAAAGTTAAACAAATACAAAAAAAACATTTTTTGATGTTGAAATATGTTTTTGGATGCTATTTATTTTAAATTGATTTAAAAAAGTTAAAAGTAAAATAAAAAACTTTAATTAATAAACGCTATCAAAGCATTAAAGCAAAGTTAGTATCGTCAGAAAAATTTAAAAAAGGAAGAAAAAGAGAAATTAACAGATCAATTAATGCGAAATTAGGAACTAAGTATGAAGAAAAAATTTCGGCTATATTTTATTTAAAACAATAGTAAATGTAAAAATTTATAGCAAAAATAAAATGAGGTGGTGCAAAATTTTTTTTGGGGCGCGAAGTTGAGTCGGCTTGAATCTTTGAGATTTCCATTCTTTTATTGACTCAAACTTTTCATGATTTCCATGCTTTTATTGACTCAAGACTCAACTTCCACCTTTTTTAGGCTTTTAGCCTTGTAATAGTTATGATTTCCATTCTTTTATTGAGCTCGAAGAGATTTATAGATGTAATTTGAAAATTTAAAAATCAAATAAATAAAAGAAGGTGTTTTACTAGTGTATTAGTATTTATTTTAAAAAGATAAATGGAGAAACAATAAACTCTCGATAAAATAATACTTCGCAAAAAGTACCTGACGGTACTATCTGGCCAAATGGAGAAGTTGGAAGTAAAAAATTGTAGCATGGGAAAAATCTTGAATTTATATAAAAAGTTTTAATGCAAAGCATTTTTATTAATAACTCCAGCTTAATTAAAATTTCTAACTTAATTTTACAGTGACCAAAGAGTGTGTAGTTAAAAAGATTCACTTTTACCTTGGTATTTTGCGTTTGCAACGGACTCAATTCAAATTTTAATAGTCCTAATCTTTATTTCTTTAAAGGCACATGAACGAATTTCCCTTCTTTAATGAAAAAAAAATGCATGGGAAATAACGGGGATGTTTTACTTTTAACTTTTACTGTAAAAATAATTCCTTTAAAAACCTAAAACTTACTACTAAATATCGGAAAATAAAGCTCGGAAAAAGCGAAAAACGTTCTTCCGCCCTTCGGGCGAAAGAAACTTTTTCTACTTTTTCTCCTCGCATATATGTAGAGAGAAGAAGTTTGAGTCAATCACCGTTTTTCTAAAAGTTCTATAGTTTTAGTTAAATTTGCTATGGAATAGCCCTTTCAAATACTAATCCAATCACATTAGAAAAACATAGTTTACTACGTGTCACAAATTTTTACTTTAAACTTTTTTGTTTTGTTACTTTTAATTTAACTCCTCGTGATTCATTCAAAAATATAAGACGCCGATATTTAAAAAGTTTTAGGACAGTGCTAAATTTCGCACTTTTTTGAAAAAGTGTCTCTTTTGCCAAAAAAATCAATTGAAAAAAATGGCAAAAGAGACACTTTTTCAAAAAAGTGAGAAATTTAGCACAGTCCTAAAACTTTTTAAATATCGGCGTCTTATATGTTTGGATATTTGTAATGTTCGAAAAATATAATCTGCCGCCGAATTCGATTAAATTTTATTTTTTCCCTCTTCTAAAGATTAAGAAAATCATTTTAATGCATCAATTAAAAAATTTTAATCTGAACAAAATGTTATGTTCTTTGAACCTTGAATTAATAACAATTCATGACAATCCATAATTTATACTTTTCTTTGTTTTATGGATAAAAGCATTAACGTTTAGGTGCAAAAAAACAGCCTTCAAATAAGTTTAATATGATTAAAAATTACTTCTTATTTTAGAAAAGCAGCGCTAAATTAGCTTCAAAAAACAATTCTCAGAAAATAATATCAGGATTTTTAATAAAGGAGAAGTTGTGAAAATTTGGGAAAATATGGGGACTTGCTTAATATAAAGAAATGGAAAATCAGTTTTTAGATAAAGAATTGTGACCTCAAAAAAACTCCTAAATTTATTTCAAAGATCTAGAAATAACAAATATTTGTCGTTTCAAATGCAAAGAAACATATACCAATATTTTTAAAATTTCTAGTTTACATCCTACAATGTTTATTAATAATTATTATTACATTAACAAAAGGGTTTACTATAAATAAACTTTATCCGACCAAAAAAATATTTAATATCATCGATCTTCATCCATTTGCAAAAACATTAATTCAAAATATGCGGTTTCTCTTTCCTCTTTCGATTGAGGCATTTTTTCGCGCTAAGATTTGTGACATACAAACAAACAAACAACAAATAATCCGCCTTTGATTTTGCTCTTTGATTGAGACATTTTCGTTCTAAGAATTGTAACGGAACGACAAACAAACAGACATTTTTTTTTGGACACATTTTTAGTCAAAACTCTCGATCTATAAAGTTTTTTTTTTTGATTTCTTTACAGATATAATATATAGATGGGCACTCATAAGTATACCAAATTTCAGCCATAGTTAATAAACATAAACACATGATTAAGCTAGTTGAAAAAAAAAGAGATCTTGCGCTCCGTCAGTCCCAACTCAACTTGGGCCAGCTTTTCGCATGCAGCACAATCGCTTCGCGATCGTGCTGCATGCTCTGGCTGGCCCCAATAAAATTCTAAAGAAACTAACTTTTTGGAGATTTTTTGTTTGAAACAAGATAGTTTTGACTATTTGATACTTCTTTTTTATGTGCAATGTCTTTGAATACTCTGATTCACTCATCTTTAGAAGATTCATCCAAGATGGGATCAAAATATTTTACTAATTTACATACCTCTGATAAAGGAATGATTTGCATACGACCCGATCAAATTCACACTTTAATTTTTATGGATTTTGAAACTACGGGTTTAATTCCAAGCAACCTTGAAAGTAGTCGTCCAACTCCAGGTGACAAAAATCGATCCATTTCTCAATGGGTTTCTCGATGCATTGATATTCGTAAGCATTTGACTCTTACCAAGACGACGTTACAATTTTTTTGTTTTTTTAGATGATCGACCATCTGAAATGCCACAAATAACAGAGATGGCATTTGTTTCGGTTCCTCGGCAACTTTTTGCTTCCGCTATTGAAGACATTCATTCTGAAGCACAGTTTGATGATAATGGACCATTGATACGTAAAATTCCTTCAAACATTTATGCATCACAAATTCGACCAAATTTCAATCCCCTTCAATGGAAACAATATGAAATGGATCAAAGACATTGTTCAGCGATGCATTTGAATGAAGCAGATTTGAAATTTAAGAATTCATTTTCCACTGAATGGCCAGCAGTTCATCTGTTTTTACAGAATCAAAAGAAGCCCGCGTGTATTATCGCTCATAATGGTGCAAATTTTGATTTTCGAATTTTGTATGCTGAGATTGTACGAAACAAGTTGTTGGAAGCTTATCCAATGCCGGATGGAATATTCTTTTTGGATTCATATTTAGCACTTTTGGATATTGAACGATTTCATTTGGATAATCTCGCTATAACTACTTCAAGCATTGATTGGGAAATGGGTAAATCTTTACAAAATTATGGCATCCTCGAAGTAAAAAGAAAAACTTTTAGTGAATGGAGTTCTTAATCTTGCTAAAAGATCAAATTCTACAGTAATTGAGGAGGAAGAAGAAGCAGAAATTATTGTTACTTCAACAACAACGGAAGCAAATAATAAAAATAATTCTAATTTTGTATCCGATAGTTTGGAAATTTTAGATGATTTAGAGGAGCTTAAACCCCAAACTTCATGTTTTCAAGTTCAACAAAATATAATGCGAACACCTCCAAGACGAGGAGCACCAGAAAGTAGTAAAAGCAGCAGTGGATTAAAAAGGTTTGATTAAATCATTATTTTTGAAATAAACTTTTGTGTTTGCTTTTAGAGGCAGGCATCTTTTCCCCGATGAAGATGAAGTCCTTCCATTATCATTCATTAATAAAAGCAATTGGTCACCAGCAAAGAAAAGGCGAATTCAAAGTAGTTTCTTTAGGTAGGATGTGATCGTAGTTTTTGGAAGTTTTTATCCATATCTTTTATAGAAGAACATCAGAAACGAATTGGGAGTTTAACGAATTTACAGCTCGTGATTATTTTTTAAAAGGAAATTTTAAACTTGAAAGTCTTTACAAACAGGCATGAAACTAAATTGCAAGCTTAATAATATTTCTTCATTTACTTCAGGTAACAAAAGCAACATATGATGCTCATCATGCCCTTGATGATTGCCATGCTTTAATGCAAGTTTGTCTTGCTTATGGTGATGATTTCTTAAATTACATGGATAAGCGAAGAGAAAAAATATCAAAATTTCATCCATCTAAAACAGCTACCTCCAAAAATGCTTCAACCACAGCTTCAAATGTAACCTCGGAAACAAATAATGGATCATCAAAATGAAATTTGCACATTCCACTAATCTTAAAATGCTGAAATAGCCAAAGCTCTTATTAATTTTTTGTTTGTTATTAACTTATTTAACTTTAACGTGTAGTTTTTTAATTATAACTATTGTATGCTTTAATTTTGAAATCCGCAGGTTGGATTTGATTGTTTGTTGTTGTTTCTTCTAATAAAGCATTGAATTAACAAAAGACATGAAAAAGATAAAGACGAGCCTTCTCAAAAAAAATGAAGATGTTAGACATTTTTTTCAAACCTTGCAAAAAATAAAAAAGGCCCTCATTGAAAATATTTCGTTGCAGGATTTTTCCTACCAAAACGAAAACATTTTTTTGTTGCTTTCAAAAAAGTTTTTCTGATTTCCAAACTTTCAAAATAACTCTTGGAATCTCTTGTTTACCTTTTTAATTATTATTCTTATTTATTGGTTAATTTAAAAAAGGAATCATCTTAATCTTCCAACCATGGATTTCGAATCTTCAAACAAGCAAATTCGGATGCCGAAAAAGGCTGAAAGAGTCAAAAACAAGGTAAGTTCCATATTTTTTGCCTCTAACATTTTCTAACTAACATTTTTTAGGCGGCTGCTCCACTTCAAATTACTGCTGAACAACTCCTTCGTGAAGCAAAAGAACGTGAACTAGAAATTATTCCTCGTGCTCCTCGTGTTCGTGTAAATGATCCAGAAGAAGCTGCTGAACAAGCTCGCAAAAAGCGAAAAGAATTTGAAGATAATATTCGTAAGAATAAAATGCAGATTGCAAATTGGATCAAATATGCGAAATGGGAAGAATCTATTGGTGAAATTGAAAGATCTCGAAGTGTCTTTGAAAGAGGACTTGATATCGATCATCGGAATATTACAATTTGGCTTCAATATGCTGAAATGGAAATGCGTAACAAACAAATCAATCATGCAAGAAATATTTGGGATCGTGCTGTTCAAATCCTTCCCAGAGCTACACAGTTTTGGTTGAAGTACACTTATATGGAAGAACTCGTCGAAAATGTTCCTGGTGCGCGACAAGTTTTTGAACGTTGGATGGAATGGGAACCAAATGAGCAAGCATGGCAAACTTACATCAACTTTGAACTACGATATCATGAAATTGATCGAGCTCGCGATATATATCAAAGATTTTTACATGTTCATGGTCATGATTATAAGAATTGGGTTCGCTATGCTAAATTCGAAGACCGATTTGGATATGCTGGAAATGCGAGATCTGTCTATGAATCTGCCATCGAGTTCTTTGGTGATGGTAACCTCAATGAAGAACTTCTGGTCCAGTTCGCAAATTTTGAAGAGAAGCAAAAAGAAGTTGAACGAGCTCGCGCCATCTACCAATATGGTTTGGATCGACTTCCTCAATCAAAATCCAGAGCAATCTTCGCGAACTTGGCAATCCACGAAAAGAAGTATGGTGAAAGATTACGGATTGAAAATGTCATCGTTGCAAAAAGAAAGCGAAAATATGAAGATCAATTGGCTCAAAACTGTTATGATTATGATACTTGGTTTGATTACGTCAATCTCCTGATGAATGAACAAGTGCCTCGAGAAGAAGTCGAAGATGTTTTCGAAAGAGCCATCGCCAACATTCCACCATATGAAGAGAAACGATATTGGAGAAGATATATTTATTTATGGATTTATTATGCTGTATACGAAGAGCTGGATTGTGAAGATATTGAAAAAGCAAGAAGTGTTTATAAAGCTTGTTTGGATTTTATTCCTCACAAAGTTTTCACATTTGCTAAAATCTGGATTATGTTCTCCCAGTTTGAAATTAGACAATTGGAATTAACTCAAGCTAGAAAAATTATGGGAAATGCTATTGGTAAATGTCCAAAGAAAAAGCTCTTCACTTCTTACATTGATATGGAACTTCGCTTTCGTGAATTTGATCGCTGCCGAACTCTCTATGAAAAACTAGTCCTCTTTGCTCCAGACAACTCTTCAACATGGATCAAATTTGCTGAACTTGAAACTATTCTTGGTGATATCGATCGTGCTAGAGCTATCTTTAACATGGCCATTCAACAACCTGCTCTTGATATGCCTGAAGTTTTATGGAAAGCTTACATTGATTTTGAAATTGAACAAGAAGAAAACAATCATGTTCGTCGACTCTATGAAACTTTACTTGAACGAACAAATCATATCAAAGTTTGGATTAGTTGGACGGAATTTGAAGTTAGAATCGAAGCGTTTGACAAAGCTAGAGCCACCTTAAAACGTGCAAATGATTCACTTGAAAATTCACCAGCTGAAGAAAGAATTTTATTACTTGAAACATGGTTAGAATTTGAAAGAGCTAATGGAAATGAAGAACAACAAACAACGGTTGAAAAACTTATGCCTAAAAGAGTCAAGAAAAGAAGAGCCATTTTGGCTGAAGATGGAACCGATGCTGGCTGGGAAGAATATTATGATTACATCTTTCCACAAGATCAAGGTTTGTTTTTTGATTTTAGTTTCATTTTCATAACCATTACCTGTTTTTTTAGCATCGAAAGTTAGTTTCAAACTATTGGAAGCTGCTAGACTTTGGCGAGAAAAACAAGCTGCTCAAAAAGAAAATGATGTACCTATTGATCGTGATGCTGAACTTCCTAGTGTATCTGAACAACTTCAAGGAACTGAAGATTATGAAGCAGCTAAAAGAGCAAGAGAAGCTGGTGGTGGTGGTGAAGATTCTGATATTGAAATGAGCTCTTCGGAAGATGAAAGTGGAAAAGAACATGAAGAGGAACGATCAGATGATGAAGAAAAAAGCGATTGATCTCTTTATTTGTGTTATATCTTTTGTTTGTATTTTGCATTAAATAAAAAAACGATTTTATTAATTTTGTAATTTGCATATGTACGGTTATCTTTATCCTAACATTTTATTTTTCCTTTTCTTATATTTTTCGAAATATAAATTTCGTTGTTTTCAAAGGTTTTTTCAATGGAGAAAAAGAGAGCTGTAAAGCGCCAAAGAAAGCCATCGAATGATAAAATTCATGAAGATGTGAAGACGGAAATGGTTTCAAAAGTTGCTGAAATGAGCAATAAGAAAGCTCAAAAACGTCACAGAAAGTCTTCAAATGATAAAACTAATGGCGAAGTCAAGAAGCAAAAGCTGGAAGTTCCCAAAGATGTTGTTGAAGAAGACGCTGAAGGTGAATTATTACCATCTATGAAACATTTTTTCGCCAAGTCCTTGCGTGAAAGCCACCGTATCTTTTTCACCAATAATGGTGAAGAAGCGCTTCTAAAACTGGTGAAAAAATATGCTGACAAGGAATTCAAAGAGATTAACGAAGAAGATAATGAAAGCAAGAAGCAATACGTAGCTTTGAGAAATATTTCATGCCTCTTCTTCGTTCTTCAAGCTCTTGCATCGGATGAAGATGAAACCTTGTTTTATGGAAACGTCGCTGAAACCTTTGATGCAATGATTGAACAAAAGGAAATTGATATCAATGATATTTTTGCTGGAATCCTTGAAATGGTTGCACGAAAAGGAAAGCTTAATCGGTTGGCTGGTCTTTACTTGACTACCGTATTTGCTCGGACTTTCAAACAAGAAGAAATGATTAAACTTGCTGAGGTATGACTTTTGAAAACTTCTTTTACTATTATTTATATCTTTTTGCAGATTATCAAAAAGAGTGATTTATCTATCGTCACAGGTGAAGAAGATGATGAAGAAGATGATCATGAATTTGCTCCAATTACTGCCAAAGAATTAGCTTTACTTGAACAAAACCGTGATGGAAAAGAAGATGCTAGCAAGGATCTTGAAGAAGCAGAAGATGAAGACAGCAGCGATGGGGAAGATAGCGAAGACGAAGAAGGTAGTGCTGACGATGCCGAAAAATCTAATCAAGAACATGCTCTACCCGAAAATCGTGAACCTAATCCTAAAATGGTTGCTGCGCTTAATCAAGCTCTTGGTCGTTATGCTGCTACCGAAGATGATGATGAAGAAGATGTGGACATGGATGACGAAGAGCTTTCCGCGATGGACCAACGACTTTCAAGTGTTATGAAATATTTTACAGCTAAAGGAAGAAAAGCTTTGATTCAGGAAGCTAAACATTTCCGTCTTGTTGTTGCTGAAATCCTTGGTCTCATCTTTGAGCTTGCTCCAATTAAAGAAGTTTTGGTTAGCCTTTTACATAGTATGTGTTATTTACTTACAGTATTTTTTCAGGCATTTTTCCCACAATTCTTTGAAATTATTCAACTTGTTGATGGAACTGGAAACCAAGAAGTTATTTCATCTATTGTTTCCGCTACTGATGCTCTTTCTAGTCGTACTCGTACCCAAGAAAATGTTTCAAAATCTGCATTAAAACTTTATAAACAACTTTGTGGAATCACTACCAAAATGCATAATCATCTAATGAAAGCTGCCATTACTCACTTGGTCATCTTCTTATTCAAAAATATCAAAGATGACGCCATCCGAAAATCTGGTATTAAATTTATTGTTCAAGCAATCGAAAAATATTTTACTGAAGGAAATCGTTCTTCCAAGTATACTGCTTTATATGAAGTTGTCAAACGTTATCCTGTAAGCTTTTCCTTTGCTTTATTCTGTTTTTACCTCAACTTTTTTAGTTGTTATTTGTTGACAGCGTTGAACTGTTCTTTGATATTTTTAAAAGAGTGAAGGAATCAAAGAAAGGTGAAGCAGCCAATTTTGTTGTTGCACTCCATCGTAAAGACTTGGTATTTTTAAATAACCTTACCTATTATTTTTTAACTTGTTCTTTTTTTAGTTTGCTTCTCATAAGAAACTCTTCACTTTATTAGCCAATGAAATTATCGATCACTTTAAACCAAATACTGAAAGAATCAAGAATGACGTCGTCTCTTTTGCTATGAAAGTTTTCTTAACTGAAACAGCTAATATTCGGTTATAGCCATTTTTGTTGTTTGTTATTTGCTTGTTGTTGATTTGATTTAATTGTATGTTGTTGAGTTTGATAAATTTATTATTAATATTTGTTTATGAATATGGAAGCTTGGTTTTTACCATTAGTTATTTTTTCTTGCATCGCACTTGTTTATTGTAACTGAGGTCAAATTTTTAGACAGAATGAGTTTGCCACCAGAACTTATTGCAACTTTAACAAAAATTAATGGCTCTTTAAAAACTTTGAATAAAGCCGTTAAAGATTTTACCAGCATTTCTTATGATGAACATTTACAAGTTTGTTGATCTCTTATTGATTTCTTGCTTTTAATGTATGTTGTTTTTCAGAGACCAGCCATCGATCAAGCTGAATGTTATATGTCTGCAATGTATACAACAACATCGTTAGCTGCAATAAATGAAAGGCTTCAAGGTAATGATCCTGGAAATAATGATGAATTACAAGTTGAAATTGTATGTTTTTGTTATTTGTGGCTTCTTTATGATAATAATGAAAACAATCTTTAGAAAAGAGTGCAAAAATTAGAAACTCGATTACGTGAACAACGTGATAGGCATCGTCGTCCTAAAGTCAATCAATTTGCAAGTAAAGCTTTTATAAGAAATGCAATGTTTGATGTTAATGCTCCAAGTAAAAAGAACGATGCCGATATGGTAACACTGATCGCTTGTTTGAATGAATTTTAAAATGTGAAGTTTTTTTAGAATAACAGCAATGATGTTCAAGAAGTATCGCAAGAAAATAAAGAAGAAGAAAAAATGGAGAGCTAAATTTTGTTATCGTTGCTTTTTTATATTTTTTTTTTGTTGATTTTGATAAAACGTTTTATTCACACTTTTGTTTTATGCTTTCTCAAAAATGTTTGATATCATTTTACGATACTTTCTTTTCTTTTGCTGATTATTGTAATTTATTAGTACCTTCATATTTTAGCCTTTCTCAAATATGTCAAGAGGATATCCTCCTCCACTTATGTCTCAACCTATTCGACCAGCAGGATATTATCAAGCTTTTAAGCGTCCATTGCCATTTGATCAATATTTATGTGAACACTTCTTTCCTCGAGTTCCTGAAGGCGATGATTCTATTGTCACACAAGTATGTTTAAATTCCAGTTTTTAAAGATTCATTATGTTTTTTAGGCTCTATTACAACGGAATCAAACTTTAATGCCGAATGCTGCTGAACAAGCAGCGATCAATCAAATGGTATCAAAAGTCAAACAAATTCTCGAAACAATTATGAATACACCAAAGAAGATTCCCAACGTTGAAATCCAAGAAGTACGTGAAGTGGGATCATTCAAAAAAGGTATTATGATTACAAGATCAAACATTGCTGATTTGGTAGTTATTTTGAAAACTCTACCAACCGTGGAATTGGTTATGAATTTGGGGCAAAAAGTTGTTGATGATCTAAAGTTGGAACAAAAAGAAAGTAAGTTATGAATTTGAAATGAAAATACAAGTAAAAATTAATTTTTAGTTTTTGGTTGTGTTTCTCGTCCATTTGGTTGTGAAATCGCTGGTACTCAAGCTGTTGTCAAAATGTTTATTACGATTATTCCACCAAATGTTCACCTACTTGAACCTGATCTTCATAGTAAGCTTCTGTTCCTCCGTACATAAAATATTAACCTTGTTATTGAATTTTAGTGCCAGCAAAAATTTTACAAGACAATATGGCTATGATTCGTCACTCTCGTTGGTTTGAAGAGAACGGAAATACTTCAACTATGAAGGTTCTTGTTCGATGTTTAAAAGATTTGAAAAAACGACATGAAGGATGGGAGAAATTTAGTGTATGGCATATGGAATTAATTGCTCACTACAGTATCAATCATACACCAAATCGTCAACCATTACCTCTTTCGCATGCATTCAAACGATTTTTGCAATTACTTTCAACTGGTATACTTCTTCCTGGTTCTCCATCTTTGAGTGATCCATGTGATCGTGGATGTCCTTTGAATATCTTCTATGAAGAGGCGGATATGGTAAGCTTTTTTTGTTTCATCCTTTTCTCATAAAGTTTATTGTTTTATAGGATGCAATTTGCTGTGATGCTCAAACCATGCTTCGTGTTCTTTGTCATGGCGGAATAAATACTTTACTTGGGAATGATTCAAAACAAGTCAATCTTACAGCTGAAATTAGTATTTGGGATTCTGTTGTTGTTACTCCTCTTGAACGAGCTTGTGGTCTTGATGATGATGAAGGAGAAATAATGGAGGCTGATGAAATCAAGCAAGAAGCACCTTCATAGAATATGTTCGATCTCTATTGTTGTTTTGTTTTTACTTTTTTCTGATGTTTTTATTGTTATTTATTTATTATAAATGTTTTTTACAATCAATCGTGTGCCTTTGTTTTTTGACTTTGCAGTAGAGTGAAAGCATTAAAGACGACAACAAATTTTTCTGAAAAATTCTAGTTTGAGGTTTCTTCAAAATTAATACATACATCATATGTATTTTGTTTATAAAAAGCTTTTTATAGTTTTTTCTTGGTGTTTTTTACTTTTTTAATTTTGTACCCAAAATTGAATTTCCTCTGATGTGATATTTGCTTTGAAAGCTTTCGTATTTGCGTAATCCTCTCAATTTAAAATATTATTACCGTATTTATTATACCAATAACAAAAGAAGGAAAAATATTGTACACATTTTTGCATATTTTATATAAATCATAATTCGTGTTTATTAATTAATTAATTAACCCATGGTTGAAAAGCTGCCCGATTTAGGTTGAAGGCTATTAAATTTAAAAATATTTCGTCGATTTACAAATGGACATACTGGATCAGAAGGAAGCTTGCGTCGAGGGGAAATTGATTCAGGTGAAGAAACTTGGCGATTATTGGATGTTGTTGTTGTTGTTGGTGTGGGTGTGGATGAAGAAAGTTCAAAAGGAATGGAATCATTTGGAAAGAAGCTGGCAAGAGATGAAGCGGCTGTAATAATGCGTTGGAGAGTATTTTGAGGAATCATGTTTTCTTCATCAGTTTGAGATTTAGAAGGGCTTGGTTGTAAACTTCGATCACTTGAAGTTGAACATTCTGTTGGAGTTTGGGTTGAAGTGGAATATGAAAGACTTTGGGAAGTTGATGAATGTTGAAGCCTTGGTGGAGGATGGTCAAATGAGCGCTGAAAAATAACGAAAGAGTTAAAGTTTTAGAAAAGATTGAAAGAATTTTTGCAATTTTCTTTATCTTAGAGTTTTAAAAACATTTTTTTTAAATTTTTTTATAAGGGTTTTCAACTTTTATAAGTAAGAAGATTATTATTTTCCGTTTAAAAAAGATGCATACGTACCTGAGCTCTACCACTTGTATACATTTTATCTGTGCAAGCGACGGATAAAAGTGACCATGCACTTGCTGCATGTGGATAAGCTCTCACACATTCTTGTGAAAACATAACTTCTGCAAAGCATTCGCCCATTTTCAACCAAATATGCCTTTCAAATCCAAGTGGAATTAACTTTGAATGAATTCGACCAATGCTTATTGGATCCCAAACTGGTTTGGTTAAAGGTTGCTCAAACATAACATTTAAAATTCCATCGATAAAATCAATGAGTAAATGAGCATGATCTCTCAAGGTTGCAATAGATTTTCCTGGACATCGCTTTTTACGATCTTCAATGCATTTAATGAATGCGCTTCGATAAAATACTGACATTATTGATGGTTCTTGTTCGATTAAACGATCAAAAATCTAAAATAAAAGATGAAAAATGAAATGAAGTAAATATAAAATGCATGAGAAAAAAATAAACAAACCTTTTCCATGATTTGTAAGTTTCCTCTGCCAGACGTTTTTGGAGCTTCACTTAGTCGTTTCCAAGTAACTCGAAGAGCTCGACGCTAAAATAACAAAACCATTTATTTATGTATGCAATTTTATGTTGGTGATAAATTGGATGAAAAAGTGAAGTCAAATTTTTTTTTGAGATTATTTATTTCATCCAACAAAGTTGCAGTTATTGTTGTGCCCACATATTCGAATGTGTCTGGCTACTGATACGAATGTATGTGAATGTCAGTGACTCGCTCAATCGTCTCTCGCTTTTGGATCTTTGTAGTTTTGTCTTGCATTCATTCACAGTTGTCTTGTAAGCTTTGTTGTTTGTGCTTTTATTAGTTTGTCAATAAACTACTATTTAATATTGTTGTGTCTCCTGAACCTGTGCACAACAAATTGGTGGAGATATATTGAATTGTCCCCAAAGCTGCTCAACTTTTCCAGGTTTTTGATTCAAAACCTGCTGCTTCCTCTGCCGCTGCTGCTGCTATCATTCAATTTATTCCTGCATAACAAATTGGTGGAGAGATCGAATTGTCCTCGTCCTCAAAGCCTCAAACTGCTTCTGCTTCAACTACTGCTGCTTGCTCCTGCTGTGAATCAACCGTCGCTGCTTGTACTGCTCGTGCAACTCTTAATCGTCTTCAGCTTGCTGGTTATTGTTTTGTTCTTCAATTTCTTGATCAACTGCTATAACACTCGACGATGTCGCTTCCTGCAACTCCGAAACTGCCTCAACTTCTGCTTCTTGCTCTTGATTTTGTTCAATCCTCGCTGGCTGCTCTTGTTATGGCTCACATTCGTCAAATGCTCATGCTCTCAAAGTCGCAAAGAGTTTATGCTTTCAGCTCAAAAAGCACTCTTCGTATTGCTGCTCTATCTTGTGGAAAAGCTAATGGAAGTATCCTGCTTGCTGTTTTTATGCCTTTTTGTTCAAAAAGCACTCCTGAAGTTATTCAAAAGGAGGGAAGGGTGATGTCCACCATGTCGTTCTGTTCGTCAATCGGCACTTCCTTAGTTCAACATATGCACTATGCTCCTATTCGTCGTCTGCAACTTCTTCAAGTCAAGGTTATTGGTCAAGCTTCCTCATCAATCGCCGATGGAAATTCAAGCTCGTCAACTCAAGAAGAAGGAAGAATGATGGTCGTCGCCTTGATGAAATGCTGTCTATCATCAACCGTCAGCTTTCCATGGTCATGCTCACAACTTGTTCTATGTTCTTCTTCAGCAAACGTCTTCTACGTTTTTGGTAAACTCTCATCATCACTCGCCGATGAAAAACCATGTTGCTCGTCACCTGCTTGCTATGGAAACACTGCTGCCTGTTTGATGATGTCGTACAATCATCCGTTGTTGGTTATCGTCGCAAACCATCCGCCGCCCGCTTGCTCTAATCATCCGTTGTTGGTTATCGTCGCAAACCATCCGCCGTCTGCTTGTTCTTTTCTTTTTGGGGAAAATGGATGCTGTATGTTCCTCTTTGTTCCTGCTGCATGGTTCAAAGGTACCGCTGCTACTGTATTCACTCGTCATATTGCTTTTGATGTGATTAGTTCTCCTGCTCGTGCTGCTGTCAAAGAAAGAAAGCTGATTGTAATATTGCTGCTGCTCGCTATGCTCTGTTTGCCTGCTGGATACTATGGTCAAGCAAATGCTCATGTCAACGTCTTTAGCTGCGTAAAGAAAAACAATGCTCGTGCTCAACCTTCGAAAAAGGCCAAGAAGAATGTCAAATGGTCAAACGTCGTTCATATCGATGATGAAGCAACCGCCAATGATTCCTCGTCATCAAGCCAAGCTGCATGTACCATGCCCTGTACCATGCCCGAAGACATGTCAATCGATGATTACCAAACGACGACTAATGAAGCTATGGAAATCTTCGAAGATGCTGTAGAATGGATGGATCCAATGATCGTGAAACTCTCTGCTGCCGAACAACGCAAATTTCTCGAACTGGTCCAGAAACTCTTGGTCAAGTCAACCGCCGTCAAAGCCAACTTGTTAATCCTGGAAGTCTTATATAAGTGGGAAGGGATGTTGTGCCCACATATTCGAATGTGTCTGGCTCCTGATACGAATGTATGTGAATGTCAGTGACTCGCTCAATCGTCTCTCGCTTTTGGATCTTTGTAGTTTTGTCTTGCATTCATTCACAGTTGTCTTGTAAGCTTTGTTGTTTGTGCTTTTATTAGTTTGTCAATAAACTACTATTTAATATTGTTGTGTCTCCTGAACCTGTGCACAACAGTTATGTTTATTTTTAAAAAGTTTACCCTAATTTAGAAGCAACTATTCATTTTTTTTCTCCAAGTTCTTTAATTTCTTGCAAGTAAATTATGAAAAAACTCACTTGTGGATATGATAATCTCGAATTTAAATCCTTAACAAATATTTTTAAATTATTCAATCTTTGATCTTCTGGTGTAATTTCAAGACAAATATTATCACTTGGAAGTGAGCTTGAAACAGAACTTTCTTTTTTAAGGGCATAAGCATGATGATCAATATGGCTGCCTAAAATATTTTTTGTAAACAACAATTGTAAATCAAAGAAAATGGACATACTGTATTCATCATATTCGTCATTAAGTTGTTGAATCAGCTTTCGCCTTTGTATGGCTTCCTTTATTCTCATCATCGTGAGCGAAGTAAAAAGATAATTATTTTTTCTTTTCTTTTTTCAAATTAAAAAAAAGTTAATGGAAGAAGATGCTTTTTTTAGGAACCCAAGGAGAAGAAGGAGATTATCAAATGAAAAGATTAAATAATACACAAGGGATGAAAGCTGAAATGGTGTAAAGCATATGATTTGTTGCAGTCACAAAAATATAATATGTGTGTTTATTAAAAATGTTAAAAGGCGATGGCAAGAATAAAAAGGTTCGCGTCACGTATACACAAATAAATATTTTTATATCACTTTCCTTCCACCTTTCATCCTCCTCCATAACAGAATAAAAGATGGAGATACAAAATAAAAAATATATGGGGGGAATCGGATTAATTGTGCAACAAAAAATAAATTTTTTATACTTTTGAGAGTCTTATAAGTTACAACCCTTAATAAAAAATGATGCCATTGTTTTTTTTATTCGTTGTTATTATATTATAGTGGTGTCACAATAGAAAAGGGAAGAAAGTATAAAAAATAATTAATTTAATTAAGTGTAGTGGTATTTTTAGACTTCTTTTTTTATATCGCTGCTATCAATTTATTTACTTTATTTATTTTTGTCGTTTTAATAATGGCTTGTTCATTAGCGGGGTAACAATAAATTATAAAAAAAGCTTTAGCACTTTCTACAGTAATCAAAGATCAATTTTTACAATAACAAAAACATATTAATAATAAAGCTTTTGGGGATATGTACGTCTTATTATTATTTAGGAGGAATTGGGACAACCCAAATACGTAAAAGAAGCCCTAAGAAGAAAAAATGAATGAATGAGAATAAATCAATTATTCTAAATTTACTAACATTCAGGAAATTTTCGAGGTTGTCAAAGGCAATTTGGAAGGTCGTTTTTCATAATGGCAAATACGGAATAAAAGTGATATCCCGCAGGCTTAAGGAATGAAAAAAAATCAGTTAAAACTAACAACATCTGTTTAAGAAAAATCCGATTTCGATACAAACCTTTTTCACGAATAAAGACAATTACCAATAGTTTAAACCCATAGACACGTTAAACAAAAAAAGCTTCACGAAACAACAAAACATAAAAAAACTCAAATAATAAAAAGCATACATAAGTATTAGAGTAATGGGACACTGCAACATTAATTTTTTTTTAAACGTCAATATCTCCTATTTCCTTTCAACGGTTTTAAATGCTTCAATTTTCTTCACATTATTCTTTTTACCTTCCTTTTTTTATTTTTGCCACGGAAGAAGTACATATCTTTTGGGAATTGAATGAATGCTTATTTCTAAAAAGAACATGACTTTTGCCTCTTTCTTATTTGGTTATCTTATTTTTATTATTCAGCTTAAAAGTGACGGGAGTATTAGTACCTATTATGAATTTTGCTAAAAGTAAACAGAAAATAAAAAAAAGTTAAATTAAGAATATTATAAGGTGGAGAGGAAAGAAAAATAAATAAAATAAGATTTGAACCTGATCTGATTAAGCATATGGCAGCGGTTGGTTAATAAAATAAAGGAAATTGGGACACAAAATAAACCACATGATTCAGCTGCTTTTTATCATCGCGAAAAAATAAAATTGTCAAAAGATGCACCGAGAAACTGTTAGAAGCCACGCCATCACAAATGTTTTAAATTTGTTTCAAAACCATTTAGTTCAAAAAGTTTAAATTTTTTTAAAAATCTCTAACACCCAGAAAAAACAAAAAGGTTCATAGTTCCGCATTTCATAGAAGAAGAAAAAACCATGTTGCAAAAAGAAAAAATGCATATTTCAAAAATGCTCCCATAACAACGATAAAAAATTAAATTTTTTTTAAACAATGAAAAAAGCAAAATTTTGTTTAAACTTTTTTCCGGTTTTTTCTTCTTCTTTTTTTCACATTTAAATTGCATGAATAAAGAGTGAGCTAACAATACGAAAGGAAAAAAAGAGGTGTAAGTGTATATGGAAATAAAGACCATAAGAAATAAAATGTATTTTTGCAGAAAAATGGGACCATAAAAAATTATTTTATTGTGGTTTTAAGGTAGTCATATATCTTTCAATTGAAAGTTAATTTAAAAATTAATGCTAGCTTGTATCGAGAAAAAAAAGAAAGAACGAATATTCTTCTTCTCAACTTTCATATATGAGCGCGAGCGAGCAATGGATTAATATTTTTTTCTTTCTTTCATGTGGGCTGGAATAAAGAAAAAACAAAACAGATGAGGAGATGTATGTATATTTTTTTTTGTATGCACAAAGTTTGGGAGGGAGGATTAATAACATTTGCAAAAAGGGAAAAGTGCTGCTGTAATTAAATATTATTAAAATATTTACAGTTAGCTTTATTTTTTTTTTGTCTCAGCTTTATTATGAAAAATATTTTTATAGTAAACATGCGCTTTATTAATTTTTTTACTATTTCTTAGAGTTCCAAGATAATATTATTTTTATAAATGACTAACCGAGTTTTATGTTCAAATTAAATGAGAATTCGTTTTTACAATTTAATTAGTAAATTCTTAGATCAAAAACGTGCCTTTAAAGTTCCAACACTTTTAAAGAAAATTAGTCAAAGATTTAAACAAAAAAATATTTGAAGCACTGCATTGCTAAATAAAGACATGAAAAAAAGTTTTCAAACCTAATAAAATTTAAAACAAAAAAATCCAATTTTAGTAAAAATGTTTAAGCAACGAAGCAGTTAATATCACGAGCTTTTAGAATATCACTTTTACAAATGAAAAACTATAAAGATGTCACCAGACTTTATTACTAAAAAGCGCTTTTTGTGGCTATTTTAAGTAACCCAACTTTTTTACTTCTAATTATAAAAATGGATAGCAAGCCACAGAAGTTTTTTATGAGTTTTTTTTATTTCCACCGCCAGCTTCTTCACCAATATTAAAAAAAGTGATGCTACTACGAAAACGCTACTCAACAATTTTTCATTTCATTTAATTCCTTCTTTTAAAATTTCCCAAATGTATACAGTTTCAAAACCGGGAAGAATAGAACTTTAACTTCTTTTTTTTCTATCTGTCTCTTACTTTAATGAACAAGTGAGAGAAAAAAAATACGCCGAAATGATGAGTAAACAAGGGAAGAAAAAGCAGTGAATTAATAATGAAAATAATAAATATATAAAAGTTGTTTAAAACTTTTCCTTGCCTTCTCTTCACGCATTCATTGTCTAGCAAAAAAAGTTAATAAGATGGGTCGATGATGGCTTGAAAAGTCAAGTGACCGTTGTCATGAATCAAACATCTCGTGAGTTTAAAAAAAAAAGCGATCTCTGCTTCTAGTGTTTTAAAAACTATACAAAAAGTAAATCAAAAATTTATAACATTTTTTTCTCTCCATTGTTTCAAAATATTTGAACGTTGACAGATAGCAAAAAGGCAAAGGCAATTTTTCTTTCATCCTTTTTCACACTTTTATGTGTTCGCTTGCTTTTTTAACATTGACTTACTTTTCACACACATTTTGCATGTCAATTTTTCATTTATTGACGATAACTAATCTAAAACAAACATAGATCTCCTCCCGAGAAATAAAAAAAAAGTATGACGCTTATTTCACACGGTTAAATGCATTATTTTGCAGATATAAATTTTAGCTAGTTGAAAGTTTGACAAACAATAAAAAAATAAAGAACATAAGTCATGACACTGTCGCCGCCATTCATTTTTTAATATATGGAAAGGTTTGAAATGAAATAAATAAATGCAATATTAATGCATTTGTTTTTTTTTTCATGTTGACGCAAATGTTGCCATCATCCTTTATCAACAAAAAAAGGTTTAGAATTTTTAGTGAATAGAGCTAAATAAAGTGTTTATAAAAATAGTTGGAAATGCAAAGGTTGCAAACACAGCTTTTTCTTTTTTAGGTCCAAAAGCCTTTGATATCAAATTTCTCAGATGCTTATGCAAATCTTTCGAGATGCCAATCGAAATATTCCTCAATGGTATTATTCCTTTGCCGCTTCAAAAATAAAATGGGTAAATCTTAATAATCTTACTTTACTGAAAAAAAACAACTAACTACCAAACATAAAAATTTATCGACATATTTTCCAAAATGATATGAGTTTTTCAATCGAAATAATATTATCGCTCGACTTTAAAAAGTTAAAATAATAAAAATGTTGGAATTTGAATTTGCAAACTATCTACGAACAACTTCTTTCACTAAAATAATAATATTCGAACAATCTTTTACAGTTTCCCAACCTTTAAAAATATCGAAAATAACACAACTTTTGTTTCCGAAATGCTTTTAAACCCTTTTAATCTCCAAAGCAATTCCACGGCAACAATGCAAATTAGCCTTTTTTAAAACAAAGCAAAAAAACAGCTTTGGAAATTATGGAGAGAAAAAATGGAAATAAATTTGTGCATCTAGGATACGAGAGACCCACGAAAGACAAAGTTTAAATTTGGGATAAACCATAATCCTTTTCAATGGATTTTTCTTTTTTATATTCAAACTTTTGAAAGTCGCAAAAGTATTAAGTTTCAGGAAGTGATGCAGAAATAGGAATTGCTTGCTTCATTCAAAACTGCATCCATTAAAGCGTGGGAGGGAAAGTCACCAATCAAACTATTCTTAATTTTATAACTAGAATTTTAATTTATCTTTAACGAAAATGGCCTTATATAAAATGAAGTTTAAAAATATATTTATTCATTTATTTTTATGTACACAAAATTATAGTTAATTGAACAAAAATAAATAACAATCAGCCAATAAATTTTAAATTCTCGTAGGTGAAAATCTTTCATATAAAAATGGAGACTGAAGTGGATGATCGGGTCGAGTTAAAATCTTTCCAGTAATTGGCAAAGCTGTCATATGCTTTGGTGATGAACGTAGTCGATCGATCACAGCTGCAATAAGTACGGTCCAACCTTTACATGCATCAGGAAAGCCTCGAACGCAATCCTAAAATCAATTTCTGTTATAAATTATCTCCGCCTTTTTAAAGGAAATATGCTTGCCTGAACAACTAAGGCATCCAATAAACATTCACCGAGTTTTTCAAACATGGAAGCTCGAAAACCATATTTTCTTAATTGAGCATGGAAACAACCTATAAATTTGTTTGAAAATTATTAAGCCGCATTTTTTGCAAAATTAAAATTTAGTATTTTTTAAATAAATAATAAAAAGTGAATTACCAATTTTATCAATATGTTCAAATATTTCTTGGGGAGGTAATTCCAGAGAATGCACAATTTGTGAAATTAATGAAACAAAGAAATGAATATGATCTCGTAAAGTTGCAATATTTTGATTTCCTGATCGGCGTCGCTCATTTCGATGCTCACACATTGAATCAACAAATGCAGAATTATAAAAAACATCTTTTAAATTTTTTTCTTTCTAAAATTTTTTAATTTACACGTTTCACGTTTCAATGGTGATATTATAAATATTGTAACATACAGATTCAAATTTTTCAAAAACTTTATCCATAATTGCAACTATTCCCTTACAATTTGATCGCGGAGTATCACACAACCTCGCCCATGTAACTTTTATACCTCGAACAAAATCGGGTTTAATATTCCATGCAATGGCCTAAAATTAAGGAGTTAAAAAATTTATAGCATAGAGAAAAAATGTTTAATTTTCAAGGAAAAAACATAAAAGATTTGTGCTGCATAAAAATGTGTAACTCAAAGATTTTTTAAATTAAAGCCTTTGTTACTTACTAGAGTAAATTTTATAACCGGCACTGATCCTGATCGCTTTCTTTGTGGAAAAGGGCCAGGAACTTTCAATCGATTTCCAGCTTCGGTACCATTTGAAGAAGAAGTGCCACCAGATAAAATAACACTGCAACTTCCTCGACGTCCAGATGCCGTGGAACCAGCCGCTGACAATAGACTATTGGGCTGATTTCTTTGCCCAGGGGATTGAGATCGTCGACGCTGATAATTTTTATTTGGAGTTGGTGTTCGCTTTTGTTGTTTGTTTAAACGTAATCGGGCTGTTGCAGCACCAATCATTTTTTATGCTAAAAAAGATAAAATTTTGATTGAATTCAACGAAATTTATTTTATCTATTTTAAAAAGTCCACGATATTATTTAAAAATAAAATAAATGTAGCTATAGTTTTTGCCCAACATTTGTGTTTAGAAACAACAATATAAAAAAAGGTAAAACCTTCAAAGATATATAAATTAGTTCTAATAAAAGTGAAAACTTTGTTAATGATATGCTTATAGGTAGCAATAAAAGCAGTTATGAATGGTCCAAATTAATGGGAATAAACAAACGAAAAAGAAAATAATTTGAAAGTTTGTCCAAGCAGAAAAATGCGCAGTTATATTTTTAAATAAATTAAAGTTACACCAAAATAAAAAAAAATAAAGCCTATGTTAAACAGTTTATATGTAACACATAAAAGGTTATTTTATAATCCACCGACAAGCACTTTCAGATTAAGCTTAAACAAAAATCCCAACAAAACGAAAAATTGACTTTCAACTCAACAAGCTTGATAATATTCTAAATCTCTAGCCCTTTTTTATTTTATCGCCATTTTATGTATTTCCATCTCCCTTATTCTGCTTATTCTCTCTTCAATATGCTTTTTTGTTTAACAGCTTTTATTCCTTTTTAAGGATTCCCTTTACGCTCTTCAACTTATTTCACGGGAATTGTCTCATGGGATCATAAACACACGCTCACTTGCATTTACCATTTATCCGTCTATCGTTTTTGGCACTTTTTTTCTTCTTCGTTAAACGTTTGTTTCTACCCTTTCGGAATTGAAGAAAGAAAAAGATCTGTTTTCCGTCAAAATGAAAAGATGGAAGCCATCATCCACCCACAGGAAAAAGCGAGCGAGCGATGTAACTGGCTTCCATCCAGATGAAGAAGACGACGACGAAAAAATCCATGAAAGAAAGAAAAAAAATTCAAATTATTCAAACACATAAAATATGGTTATGGTGAAATTTGAAATACGGGTGCAACAAATTCTGAAGAAAATGAGCCCAGTGGGTTCTATTTAAAACGAAGCATAAAGGAAAATCGAAGGAGACAATAACAAAGTCTCAACAAAAAAATATCAATAGGAAAAGTCATTTTTTATTTTATTCAAGTTTTTTTAAAGAAGACAAAAGAAATAAGGAAAAAAATTATGATGGGCAGGCATCATCATTTATTAAAAAAGGCGACGAAGAGATCGTCATAAGATGTTTACCATATTTTTATATTTTATTTTGAAATTCAAGAAGAAACAGGGACAATAATAATAATATCGAGCAACATTAGAACGAACGCTAGTAGCTGCTAAAAAGGCAATATAAAATACTGAAATTTGAATTCAGTTTTTAGCATTAAGTACAGCCGCGATTAATTATAACAAAATAGAAAAAATATTTTCAAAAATTAAAACCATCTTCACCAACACTAAAAAAATCTTCAACATTTCAAATTCTTTTAACTTTCAACAAAATACTTGACACAGAGTTAATAGTACTATTTTTTGTTTCTTCGGCTAAATCTCAACAAAGCCATTTCAAAGATAAAAGCAGATAAAAAAAAACAGCCAAAAACAAAAAAAGAAGAAGACAACGAATACGAGATAGACAGAGTTTCATCAAAAATTGTTTAACCAAAAGACGAAAACTCAATAAAGGATATAAGGTAATTTAATTTTATCTTTCAGTAAAAAAAAACTTTTCCAGTCAGCAAGCAGCATAAAAAAATTTAAACAGGAAAAGTAAAGGACCAAAAATGCAAATACATATTTTTCAAAACATTTTTTGTTGGTTATTTACGAAATGCATGTTTTGTAACATTTTTTTGTTGTTGCTGCTGCAGTCTTTAAAACCGATTACTCCCTCTTCTTCTATGTTTGTAATCTTTAAAAACCAGCCGCCCTTTGTAGTTCACTTTAAAGATTATCATAAATCACAAAATCTTCTTCTTTACGCTAAATTAAAAATCACTAAACAAAAAAACGTGTGGGAATTTAGAAGAGAGTTTGTAGCTTATAAAAAAAGGCTGAAAAAATAAGAATACAAAATGATGTTGGAAATATTCGATTGTTTTATAGTTTTATCAGATTGTCGTCTGACATTTCCTGAAAAAAGTGAATCCTACCCAGTAATTTTCATTGTTCGTTTTTTCGTCTGTCCTCACTTGGAAATCCTTCATGGGAAAGTTGGAAAAGAATGAATAAATGTAAAAATTAGCATAAATGTGAATGGAAAGTGCCAGGAAGGAAGCTTTCGTTTCCATTGCATAAAAATGAGGCGGTAATGAGTGGTAGCTAACTTTGAGAAGCAATTAACAATTGGGGATCTTTGAAAATGGTTTTATAGGATCCATATTGAGAGAATGCTGTGAAATCATTAACTATTGATGTGTATGCTTAGGGAATTGTTAGGGGCAATTTGTAACAAGTTTAGAGGACCTTAAAGAAGTAAATAAGGCTGGGATGTTGCGGAGATGGCGATCTTATCTTCCGGAGTAAAGATCAAATTATTAATAATAAAATTTTCGTAATAATTTACATAAAACAAGCTTCATGGCGGACCGAAGGTCCGCGTAGCGCCTAGTAGAAGTCATTAATTTTAAGAAAATCCTTTGAGTCAATGAGAAAATGTTTTCAAAGAAATAAGGAGTTTATGTTACTACGATTTTACAATGAAACTTATAATAATTATATCAGAATAACTAACATGGCGAATATCTAATTAATCCAAAAATCTTTAGTAAGTTTAAAATGTAATTAATGTAAAATCAAGATGCGTGAGAAAAGAAAAAGAAAATCCTCACAAAAAAAAAAGAAGAAGCTCGAACGCTTTCAAACAAAGGCAACAAGAAAATGAAAAGAAAGAATGCCGACGGAAAATAACAAGATTGCTGCTGCCATCTGTTTGAAAGAAAATCTCGGAGGCGTGAAACATTCTATTTTTAAGCTTCAAAAAATCCAAAAATAGCATCCATCAAAAAAATTTTTAGTTTAAAGATTCATATCAAAAGTGACATGACGTTTTAAATTTATCATTTCCGGCACATTTATCAATGTTGTTTACAAATATTTTCTGCCATTATTATTAAAATGCTATATACATTTTGTATCAATTATTGTAAAACAGATACTCTTCCCCTTTTATTACTTTTCATCATATTTGTTTGATAAGTCAGTCGTTTGCTTTTTTTCCTTTGAGACGACTACTTTTTCACGTGATCGCTTCTCCATTCCAGCCATAGCTCAGTTGGTAGAGCGGAGGACTGTAGTTAAAATAAATGGCCATCCTTAGGTCGCTGGTTCAAATCCGGCTGGCTGGATAATTCTTTTTTCATTTTTTTCTTATAAAAAAATTTAAAATGAATAAAGAAATCTTTTTTTTCTTTCTCGTACTTTTCTTTTTTCTTCTTCAATCAATTTATCACAGAAATTCTCGAGTAAGGCGATGCATATGTCATTCCAAGGCCGTCGGCAAAAAAAGAAAAAAGGTAAATTTAGGTCATTATGTCATTCACCGTTTAGATAAAAACAATTTAAAAAAATTTTATTTTCGTTTAGTCTATCATTTTTTTCAACCCATGGAAACATCGTTGAAGTCGTCAGCTTCCAAGAAAGCCGGCAGCGACCGTATGGTTGCTTATGCTGCCACCACTGTTAGTATTGCTTGTTTTGTTATTTTAATTTCAACTCTTGGGTTGATGCAACGCCAACTTGATAATGCTCATACTAATCTTGAAGAAAGAATGGGAAAATTTAAATTACAAACTCGACAAATTTGGCAAGATATTATGGTTGTTCAAAGTAAAGGTCGTGTAAAGCGTCAAGGATATGGAAATGGTGGAGGTGCTTCGGATGAAGCTCCACAATGCACCAGTTGTGTCCAATTACAATGTCCTCCTGGACCTCCCGGGCCACCCGGAGTTGATGGAGAAGATGGCGTAGATGGTTTGCTTGGACGCCCTGGCAAGCCAGGTCTTGATGGATTGGATGTTCCACTTGAACCTGAACCAAGCTTTCCATGGTTTGTTTATGGTCCATTGTATCAAGTTTTTTAACTTTATAATTTAAGTGTTGTATGTCCCGCTGGACCTCCTGGAAATCGTGGCCCACAAGGAGAGCCAGGAAGACCTGGAATACCAGGTGAACATGGTCATCCAGGATTGCCTGGTCGACCTGGGAAACCAGGACGTGTTGGAGATGCTGGACCACCTGGGGAACCAGGTGAATCAGGTGAGCCTGGCATTAAAGGTCCTCCAGGTGATGATTCCATTGGTGGAACAGGCATTAAAGGACCTCCTGGACCACCTGGCCCTCGTGGACCAAAAGGATTACCTGGACCTAATGGACAACCTGTAAGCTATATATTTAAATTAAAATAAATATAGTTAAAATTACATTTTAGTCAAATAATCCTGGACCTCCAGGTGCCATTGGTGAAACAGGACCACCTGGTCCACCTGGAAGACGTGGAGAACCAGGTCCTCCTGGACCCGTTGGTGTTCCTGGGGATGCTGGAGAAGCAGGAGGTCATTGTCCTAGTTCATGCGGAGTTCAAGAAATTGTTGCTCCATCTGTTGTTGAGCTTGATACTTCAAATTGGGGTTCTGGTTCCACTTATGAACAACATCCTGGTTATCGAGTTTAATAAAAAGAAAAATCATTGTAACAAATATTTATCAATGAAAAATAAAAACAAATTATTTAAACATGGTGAAATAAATTTTTAAAAATTCTTTGGTAAAAAAAATTATTTGGAAACACATACTTTTGGATGTTGTAAAAAGGTGGCTGTTTTTAACAATCAATAAAAATAAAGACAACAAAGAATTATAAATTTATTGCTTTAATTATACAAATATAAAAAATATGTCGTCAATCCCAAAAAAGGTGTCATCCAAAAATATAATAAAATATTAAAGTATTCTTTCCAAAAATTATTTTTAAATCTTGAATAAAACTAAACATTGAGATAAGAAAATCATCATTAAATTTATTAAAAAGTTATTACGATGATTTATTCATTAAACCAAAAAATTAAAATTTTGTGTTAGTGAGTTTTTTGTTCACCATAGCCAGGAACAGCTGCAGCAACTTCGTGTAGTGGAGCTTTAACTGAATTTGCATCATATGGAGATACTGATGGGGCATTGGATTGGGCTTGTTGCTTCTGAGCTTGTGATTCACAATGTGAACAACTTCCTAAAAATGATATACATTTTTTAAAATCCAAATACTTATAAAACATACCAGGATTTCCTGGATCACCAGGAGGACCTGGTGGACCAGGTAGCCCAGGATTCCCAGATTCACCACGATCACCGACAGGGCCTCTAACTCCAGGATTGCCAGGTAATCCATTTTTACCATCATGTCCCCGACCACCAGGTTGACCACGTGGTCCAACTCTTCCTGTTGGACCTGGAGGTCCTGGAGGCGCCCCATTCAAAACCTATAAACATATTTTATTTTCTTCAATCGCAAATGATTGTAATTATTTACCTTTCCGCGATCACCAATAGGACCTTTAGCGCCAGGTGGACCAGCTTCGCCTCTTGTTCCAGGTGGACCGGGTGGTCCAGGTCGATTATTGGCTCCTGATTGTCCTGATTTTCCAGGAAAGCCTGGAGGTCCACGAGGTCCTTTTGATCCAGCTAAACCTGGAGGGCCGGGCAACGAAGGAGGGCATTTCTGACAATGATTTTCATTTCCTTGAGGAGGAGCTGGAAGATAACCACCATCTCTACCAATTCGTCCACTTCCACCTGGATTTCCATCAATTCCATCTCGACCATCTTTTCCTCCAGGACCGCGTTCACCTGGTGGACCTTGTGTACAAGCACAACATGCACCACCACCATTATTTGCTGCTGCATATGGATTTGAAGAGGATGCGCCATAACCACTTGCATCTCGCTCAAATCGTTGTCCTGGAATAGCGGAACTTGACATTTGCTTCCATATATCTCGAGATTCAAGCTAAAATTTATCCATATAAAATTTAAGATTTCAAAAAATGGATAAATGCTCACTTGGCAAAGCTCAACATCTCCAAGCATTAAACTCATTTTTCGTTGAAATTGAATATGCATAATTGGGAGAAGGATTATCATGGACATAATACAAAAGGTTGAAGCCACAGAAGCGAGGAATGTCGCCTCACGACTTTCTAACTTCATTTTTTAGAAGATAAAAAAGTTTGTGAAACAGCACCCGAGAAAAATAAAAATAAAACACAACTAAAGGTTTTTTGAAGACATTCAAAGCCGCAAAAAAAATCTTGATCAAATTAGGTCATTGTTTCAATTTAAAAAAAGGGTAAAGAAAAATACACATATTCGATGATATTATTTGGGTTAGTTTTTTTAAACATAAATTAAATCGACTGTTCTTTAAACCATTAAAAAATGATCATCGATTCAAACAGGTTGATAAACTTTTTCAATTAAAAACTTTATCTTTACCATCAAAAGCAGCAGCTTATTGACTTTTGTAAAATGTAATTTAGAAAAAAAAAATTCAAGAGGTAAAAATCAAAATCGTGTTTCAAATGATACCTAATTGGTACGTCTTCTCAAGGTTTCTCGTTAATTATTCACACTCTGTGTCTTAATTTTGGATCCTAAAAAATATACGTAAAAATATTTTTATTAATTTACTATAGCAAGAGTAGTGAAAGAAGATGCTAATGACACTTTCCAAACAAATGTTCCAATAAAGACTTATAAGATCGAGAAAACAGCCATTTTTTATGTTAAATAATAAAACCATGAAAACATAATTGATATGTTCTCGAAATTATGTAGTTCATCATCCCAAATTTTTATTATAAATATCTCCATATCGTACATTTCAAAATGAAATAATTTTGAGCGCCAAAAATAAGCTCAATGCAACGAAGCAAGGGAAAATCCTTCTTGCTAAAACACATTTTTTAGGCTTTGGCCATCTTCTTTGAAATTCTCAAAAAAGCTTGAACGACATTTTCATTTTGCACATTTTGTTAATTTTTTGCAAAGCTGTTAGCTTTATTTTATTCAACCAAAATCATCATGCAAATTATTTCTTCGTCATCATTTCAAATTGTTTTGGAATTTCTTTACACTTTTTCAATTTGTGTGGTGGTACGTGATGTTCGAAAAAATGTCGTCAAAAAGTGCAATGTCTATGTCAATACAAGAATTATCAAATGAAAGCTGTTCATTCTTCAATTCAGCAATTTCTGCTACACTTTGGCTTGCTTCCTCATCAGTATTTCAAAATATTCTTCTAATTGCTGCAATTCCTCTCACATTCCTTTATGTTATTGTGCCAATTGTATTTAATGTTTTTCCACGCTTTAGTCAACATGTTTTCTTCTTAAATTTTGGTAAGTTTATTATGGTAATCATAGCTTGATGAAGATGGTAGTTGGTGTTTCTTGCTTTCTTTGATATTCTGTATGTTGAGTTGTTGTAATGCTTTTTATTTTTTAGTAAAACTTCCAAATGTTGATTATGATAATCTTCAATCACATGGTGTTAAATCAATTGGTCGTCAATTTCACTTGAAAGAAAAAGGAGCAAAAGTTTTATGTAATGGATTGGAACCTGTTCTTGGTGTATGGCATATTCTTCCACTTGAAATTTCTGAGAAAATTAAAGAATTACAAAATGGTAAACGTCGTCCAACTGCATTAACCAATGCCGAATTTGATCATCTTCTTTCAAGTGAATCATCTCAAGGAATCATAGTTTATTTTCATGGAAACAAATCTGATCGTTCAACACCATATCGAGTGGATCTTTACAATCGCTTATCCGCTATGAACTTTCATGTTTTTGCTATTGATTATCGTGGCTATGGTGATTCAACTGGAACTCCAAGCGAAGATGGATTAGTCGAAGATGCACATTTTATTTATGAATATGTTCGTGAAAAGGCTCCTAACAAGCACGTTTATGTTTGGGGACATTCGATGGGTACTGGTGTTTCTGCTCGATTCGTTGCTGAACTTTGTGATCTTGGAATGGCTCCTTATGGTACTATTTTAGAATCACCATTCAATAATATTCATGATGCAATCAAAAATCATCCTTATGCTAAACCTTGGAGCTGGCTTGGAAAATGGTTTGATAAACTTATAATTGATAAATGGATTCAATATGGTCTTGTAATGGCATCGGATAAATCAATTCAACGTTTCAAATGTCCTGTTCTTATTATGCATGCTGCTGATGATATGATCATTCCAATCCAACTTGGTGAATCTCTTGCTGAAGCTGCGAAAAAAGCTGATATTGACGTGAAATTTATTGAATTTGAATCAAACCTTAATCTTGGACATAGTTGGATTCATCGTGCACCACTTTTTATTTCTATTTTAACGTAAGTTTTGTTTCATCATCTTGGTGGATTTTTTATTGTTATAATAAGATACGAAGTGTTATTGTTACTAATGGATTTCGATTTTCAGTGAATTCTTCAATTACTGTGAACAACATGCTAAATCAATGCATCCTCAAAATCGTCAACAAGAAGTACTCATTGGTCGTCATAAAAATTTGTAATGTTTAATAATTAAACTAATGTATGTATTTTTATGTCTAAAAAATAAATAAAATGAAGATTTCTTTTGATTTTTATGTACTTTGCAACAACAAAACCTGTATGTGCGTAGTTGTTCATTCTTGAATTGGAACCGCTCGACCAATACCTAGTAAATCTCCAGCTTCTTTAATAAATCTTTCCGTTTCACTTTCATTGCATCGAGTTGCAAGTTGAGCTAAACGTGATTTCGCAGATTTAAATGCATCGTCAAAATAGAATACAGCTTTAATTATTTCTTACAAATCCTATCCTCTCTTGCTCATGAATGGTATACGAATGTCTTTCTATGATTTTAAACATCAACTTTACTCGAAATCTTTCAAAGTGATTATGAAAATATGGATGCTCTTTTCGTGAATCTAAAAATATTAATGAACATGTTGCTCTTGAACTTGGACTTTATGATTATTTTCTTTCTTCATAATGAACAAAGTTTGTTTTTTTCTAACATTTATTAATGTTTAAACAAAGCGTATTTCAGGACTTACAACCAAATGTTTTCGTGATAGTAATTTTCTTCTGAATATGTCGCACTTGATTCTGCTTTCGTCAAATAAATTATCCATTCTTTTTGTTTCATAGGTATTAGATAAATCATTATTTTTGTTGTACCTTTTTCCATTGTCATCCTAAACAAAAATGAATATCATTACAGTATTTCCATAACCATTGTATTAGTTTCAAATAAATAAAAATTTCTCTTTATTTGTCTATGATTTTATCACGTATGGAAATTTCCCCCATCAAGAAAAGAAGACACTTTTGGTAAAAACAAAATATTTATTGATTATAAAAAACACATGTAAAAAAACAGAAGAAAAAAAATAACAGAAACAACTTCAAATTTTTAACAAATCATTTTTCTTCCGATGAATCACTTCCTTTTTCTTCTTGACGTTTGCACTTGTAACGATGATTTTGAAACCAGATTTTAACCTAAAAATATAAATGTTTGATGTAATAAAACAATTTTATTCAACTTACTTGCGAAGGTTTCAATCCAAGAGATTTTGCAAGAGCATCGCGTTCATCAGGACTGAGATACTTCTTTTGACGAAATTGTTTTTCAAGTCCAACAATTTGTTCTTCAGTAAAAAGGACACGACGTCTTCGGTGTGATGAAGGTGAATCGTCCATTGAGAAGTTGAATGGCATCGGGAAGTTCATTGGTGGTAAAGGTTGAACTAAAAAAGGAAAATTATTATAGCTAAAGCCAGTAAGCAAAGAGAAAAGATAAACATACAATTGAATGACGGATCAAAAGCTAGATTCGAAGGTGAAGAAGCAGATGCTGGAGAATTCCATTGAGAAAATGGGAAACTGAAAATTAACTTTTTATAAATTTCTTCAAACTCCAAATAAAACAACAACTTACGCATTGAAATCAAGTAAAGGTGCAGGATAATTTCCAAAAGCTTGTCCATTTTCAGCCATTGTTGTTTGAAGAGAACCATCAATAGGATAACCAAAATTTGGAAAATTCCAAAGAAAAGGAAAACCAGGAGCTGTTGTTGAAGCAGGAAGTTCACCTTTCATAAAATCATCGGAAATATTAACATCAGCATTGACAGATTCAATCATATTGAAAGAACACTTTTGAGTAGTTGATACAAATAAAATATGAGTTGTGAAGAGCCTGTGCAAATAAGTATGAAGAAGTTTATAAATTTCAATCGAAAGCAACTTGAAAAACAAAAAATAATTGCGCGGGCAAAGAAAGGTCACAAAGCGAATAGGTGCAAAAGAGGGTATTGAGGCATTTATTTTTTCTTTATCAATCGCCTAAGGTTCATCTCTGATTTCAAAAAGCGTTTATTAGTTTAGGGCTGCAAACAAAATGAGTGATTAATAAACGAGTTGATATATCTGTGATGAAAGTGTACGCTGAAATTAAGACAATAAATCATCTCTCAATAATTTCGAAACAACATACAAATCTTAAAGTCGTTGAATTGTTTGCTTGATGTTTAATAAACCCATATAAAAAATGGCGTTCTCATGTCTGAAATATTCCGCTTTTCATACCTCATCAAGTTAAAAATGAACAATACAAGTGTTTGAAAGAAATAAAAATTTATGTCGAAATATTCATAAAATATTCCATCGAATTATTAAAACATTTTTATTCAAAATAAATTACATACATAAGTACATAGAATAACAACAGTGTAATACATACTAAATTCAAAATAAACGAGGAGTGGCATTCCCTTCTAAGCTTGACGTTCAATAAGTTTCTTTTCATCGTAGCCGTACTTTTTAAGGCATCCAAGAGCCTAGAAAACAAGAAGATTAGAAAATAAAAACATATTAATTTTTCTTACCTTTTCATGATAGTTTTTATCATCAACAATAATGATAGGAGCATAAAACGCTTTCTTATAGCTGAAAATTATGGAATGAGAAAAGTATAAAACAGATAAAGACTTACTATTCTAATGCTTTATCTTTTTGACCAAGGCGATCATAACTTTCTCCAAGATAAAAGCTGTTAGCTTTACAAAAATTGGGTTGAAGTGTTTCAGCTCGTTCGAAATGTCGTAATGCTTCTTCATAAGTTGAGCTTGGTGGAGTTCCAAAAATAGCTTTTGCAGCTAAACGAGTATACGATGACATATCAGCAAAAGTAAAATGCCAAACACCAAGGATAAGCCATGTTGTTGCATCCATAGGATTGATTTCTAGAGCTCTTTCAAGATGAACTTTCATATCATAAGACTTCTTGATTTGAGATTTTGAGCCTTCGAGTTCTCCGACATAATTGATGATGATTGCATACCATTTATGAGCACCAAAGCAACCAGGAGCTTCTTCATTTTTTAATGCCTTTTCAGCATATTCAAGAGCTTCGAGAAAGAGCTTCTTCTTTTCTTCTTTGTTTAAAGTTATTTTTGCTTTTTCAGCTAAAACACGAGCAAGGCGCCAAAGTAATTCAGGATTTGTAGTTCGTTCAAATCTAAAAATTACAATGTAAAAATCAAGCAACAATAAATTAGACAAACCTTCGCAAAACTCCCCAACAATTGTCAATCATATAATTATCATAGAATATATCAGCTTCACGAATAAAAAGTTCAGGAGATTTTTCTGTGCCAACTTCTTTTTCTTTGCTACTTGAACCAACAAGGCTTAATGCTAAAGTTGTTGAACCGGTGAAATAAGCGAAATTGCGACGAACATTTTTCTAAAAAAATGAAAGTGAATTTAGTTAGAGTCTTTATTTTTTCCTTTTATTACCTGTGCAAAATTTCGTCTTGCAAAAGCACGGAATTGAGGGTTAATACGTTGATAAATATATCGGAACATTTCAGACTTTTGCGGCAATTGGAATAACGAAGAAATGAAGAAGTGGGAAATCATGTTTTTTTTTTCAAGCATTAATGTTGCGACAGTAATACAGCGTCTTGAAACGAAATATTCCCATCCTTGTCGGGGAATGCTTTTTTGGTAAGTTCAAAAAAAAACTTGAAGAAAAAAATTTATTAACGCTAAACATCGATGTAACAACACCCAATAATATTGTATGTAAAGATTTTTTCTGAACAATTTATGCCATAAACACCCGTTTTGGTTTGTGTACATACAAAGGTTTGACTCATTAAAAGCAAAGCATATGAGCCTTCCATTGAAATATGCCCCAATTGGATATGTTTCAAAATTTCAAAAGCTTTAGGATTTTTACTCCTCCTACCTAAAATTTATATTTTTTTACCCATGGATTATAGCAAACGCGTTGACTTTATTCTACCAATTGCCCGTTTCATAAACATAAAAGCCACAAAGGTTAACTACACATTTTTAGTGTTCATTTCATTACAGCTTTTTTTATATTTTCTTGAATGATTCCAGCTTTTTTAAAGTATTCCACTGAGATTTTTTTGTTGGACATTTGAAGATAAATATGGTTTAAATTTTTATTACCTTGGTAACGTTTAATAAAGTCTCTTTTTCAAAAAAAAAAAGAGCTTCCTCCACCGCTAATCCAAACAAGCACAAGTGCTTAATAAAAAAATACTCATTTGATAGCTTTTTTATGGCTTCATTTTTATCTTTTTTTGTTTGCGTCAAGAAAGAAGAGATTGTGTAATGACATTTTTACACGAATTTATATTTTGTCCATTTGTTATTTCTCCACTTCCAACAACAACACAAAACAATGTTCCATGTTATTTAGTTAAGAGATTTTTAAAGAAAATTTATAAATCAACTTGGTTTGGTTTAATTAAATGAGAGATAGCTTCATTCAACAAAAACTTCAAATTTTTGTCTTAGAAAAGCAAGCCCCTCTTGAAAAGGCTTGAACATCACGAGTGTCATCTTCTTGAAGTCGCTGCTTCCATTTTTAGGTTTATTCTCAAAAAAAAAATGTTGCAAACATTTATATTTTTGTCAAAGCTTATTAGTGCCTTTCCATTTGCTTTTTTTCTTCTTCATAATATCGTTTTACAACCCTTCATTTATTTTGCTTCCCATTTTTTTTACGTAACACATTCACTTTGACGACTTGGACCAATTTTTACTGCATCCCTCTCAACGTCGGTCATTTTTTAGTATCTCTCTTTTTTGTAAATAAGTAAAACTAAAAAAATATTTTTATTGAAATTTAGCATTGATTCATTTCCTCATTTAAAAATCACGCATGCGTTACATTTATTTTTTTCTTGATGCTTTTTACAAATACCTTCCTCAAATAAATAGCTTTCAAAAAAAATCCACTGCAAAAAGCTTGTTATTTTTCTTATCGTTTTTCTTTTTTTTTCAAAGACCCATATTTGAAAGTGGTGTTTCCCTTGAGTATCATTTTGTAGCAACGAAAAAAAAAACTAACTTTTTTAGAACAAAAAAAAATAACAACAAACAAACTCATTTTTATTTTTGGGTTGAATTGTTTTGGGTTGCTTTTGTTTTTTAACACTTTGTCTAAATTTTCTGTAGGTTGCCAAGTTTCATCTGCTTCTTATTTAAAATATTAGCTTCAATAACATATGTTCATTGAAGAATTTTTTTTTATCTTTGTCCAGTTTATTTTTTAAAAAATTTAGCAATGAAAAATATTTTTTGGAATTCTGCTTTTGACATATTTTTTTGCATCATTAAAAAACATTGTATTTCTTATTTATTTTTTTGAGAATACCGTACCATATTTTTAATAATTTCCTTAAACCTAAGTTTTTTTACGTTTACACCTAAAAAATTAAATCAACTTCCTGTTTGTTTCTGCAAACCTCTTTCTTTTCTTTTTTCAAGAAAAAGTTTTATTTTATCGCTTTCCTTTTTTTAACAACAATAATAAAAAATGTCCGAAGTTAAATATGCCTCCCGTTTTTTTTTTCATTTGAAATTTCACTTTCATATTTTCTTTTTGGAGAGCTAACTTCCGTCCATAATGCAGTTGTCGGCTTTTTCTTATTTCTTCGAAACACAAAAGGACACTTTAGAGACTTTTTTTGTTTGTTATAAATTTGACAGCTTTTTTATGGTTTTATATTTTTTTATTGTTCATCTATTTGTGCCATAAGTTTTATAACAGAAGCCAAAATTTTCCTTTTTTTCTTCTTTCATTTGAAAAATTTGTTAAACTTGAAAATACATAGCATTTTTAGTTTTAGATCCCAAATCACATTACGATAGTATCATGTTATTATTTATGTCTCCATTAATTTTTACCAGCCTTTCGAATTTAAAAATTATTTTATTTATCCATCGATGTCAAAAATTATTTTAGACAAAGGTTATTTTAATAAGCATTTCTTTTAATCCAAAAACAACTGATATCGGTCGGTCAACCCTTTCTTTATCATAAAAGTTTTCTTTAAATAAAAACTTGTAACTTTTTCGATGGTTTTTTACATACAAAATTTTCATCAATCCTTTTATCCTGTATAGCTAGCTTTAAGCTGCTTATTTAAAATTTTTTTTTTCCATTTCAGCCATTTTTTATTAACCTTTTAATCTTTTTTTTTCGCATATCCTCCTCCTCGTCGTTAATAATTCCACCACGCATATTTTTTTTATTATTGCCGAATAAGAAAGTTTATCCATTGCTTCCCAATTTTAGCTAAAACCGGATTTTATAATGTACAACGAAAATTATGATTTACCATCAACGTTAGCTCCAAGTTCTTATTATCAAATTAAAGCTGTGAGTTTCTAATCGAGCAATCAATCACCTTTAAATCATTTTTATTACTGTAAATTTTAAGACAGTTCCAAAACATGTGGATGCTTATAAAATGTTTTCCCTCACTTCGATTGTATCATTCGCGGGATTTTTATTATTATTTTATGCTCTTCATACTCTTTACAAAGAATATTGTCGAAGGCGGCAAAGAAAATTGACTGATCAACAATTAATTAATAGTTGCACGGAACAAAGTATTATTTCACTTTGTGAAATAGTGGAACCAGGAGAGGAGCCAGCGTGGTATGGATCAATTGCTTAATTTCTTCTTTGATTTGTTTGTTTTAAACTTTTTTAAGAAAGGGGGGATAAAGTGCCTTAGCTTTTAGCATTATTTACATTGCAAGTGTAACTGCCAATCAAGAAAAACATTCATAAGATACACACATTAGTTAAAAAGCTTTTATTATACCATAATGACACATAAAAAATAAATAAATACAGAGATAAAATCAAGAAACATTAGGTAAATAAAATGCACGTAATAATTGTAAAGTGCCACTGGAATTATTAAACTTCTATTAGAGGCTTATTCTCATAACTTGGTTTATCACCCCAATCCAGCGGAATCATAGGACGATGAGTAGATGGAAGAGCAATGTGACGCCAGAATGTACGACCATGATGAAGATTTAAGAAGTCGATCCAAATTTGAGCGAAGTTGGGTTTCAACCATGGGAAAAAGAATTCTTTCCATGTCCAAATGCCGCCATTACCTTTCTAAAAATGAACCATTAAAGTGGAATAAAAAGTGTAAAAACAAACTTACCAATAATGCGATGTAACTTGAACCACTTGAAATCAACAATACGTTCCATAAAAATAGACAACCAACCATAGAAAAAATGCTCATACAAAGGCAAAATGAAAAGAATATTGCACTTTCAATATGTCCATCACCATACGAGCACAATGTTGAAATCCAGAAAAATGATTCTTCGAGATCTTGATAACAAAACGCTGTTTCAGCTCTAGGCTAAAATGATAACAAAATGTAAACTAGTTGACAAAGAACTAAGAAAAAACATACCTTCCAATAGTTGTTAAAGAATGTTGAAAATCCAAGAGTGCAATACAAGAAGCATGAAATAGTAAGAAAGGCAAGAAATTGAATAAAATATCGATGGTTTCCAGCTCCAACACAACGATTAATCCAAACGCAATGATGATCCATATGAACGACACATTCTCCACACATGCTGCAATGATGAGTATTGATGTCTTTATGATTGTTACATTTCCAGCAAAGAGGTTCACAAGTACTCTATAAAAGTTAAGTGTAATCAGAATACATAATTTTCAAACAAACTTTCGGTGGACGTCCTGATGGTGTTACAGAAGCCATATGATAGTTGAAAATGATGTTGATGACGAGATAAAGAGCAAGCGGTGGTATCACGATTAATATCGGCCAAGGCATCCATAAAGATTCATACGGAATGACAATACCAACAGTTGTAAGATATGCAAACGATACCAATCCATAAACGATCAAATAGAGAATCTAAAAAGTAACAAAAGTTTGAAAATGTAAAGAAAGACATTAAAAAAACTTACACTTCCAATGACTTTACGAAATAATATATCGCCACATTTTAAAAGGCACGCCATGAGATTTTGAAGTGTGGTGGATCTTCTGCAACACCAATTTGAACGTGGATCGGTGATTGGATTCCATTTCAAGATCATTATTTACTTTGCTTCTTACTAACAGCGAGAGACACGAAAAGAGAGAGAAATGTGAAGCGATGATTTTTCCAAAAAAATAATATTCAATATTTTATGCAAATCTTTCATTTTACTCATCAATCATTTTTCGAGTGAAAATAAGAAAAAGGTCAAAGTTTTTTGAAAACGAAGCAAATGGATGCTAGCCTAAAAAAATGAAGCTTGAACATTTTTTATGGGAACGATACTCGGTTACTATGGATCAGTTCCCTTGATTATTTTTTTGCTCCAGATGTTCTTTATTTTTTACTTTGATAGTTTTATAATTGCAACCAATGTGTTAGTATTGACATAATTTTATATTTAGTAAGATTTATTATAATCAAACAAAAAAATACCCGAATACAAGGACAAAAAATATTTTGAGCAAAAAGTTTTTACTGCAATGTTTAACAAATAAAAAGTTTATAGTTTTTCACCGAATTAATATGGCGCAATTATTATTATTGTTTGTTTAAATTAATTGTGATGGAAGAGGAGGAGAATCATTTTGGCCTCTTTTTGGAGGTCGAATCGGAGGTTGTTGACTTAATGGTGGACTTGAAGCTGTTGAACTTCCTTGACTTGAAATTGATGATTGTATTAAAGGTTGTGATGAGCCGATTTTTGGTTTTTCCATAGATTTTCGAAATATTCTTTTATGAAATGGAATTGATTGGGTTGAAGATGTTGATGGTGCAGTTTGATTTAAACTTCCTGCGCTTGGTTTTGATTGCCTAAGTGATGGTTGCTTTTCAATTTTATATGGGCTTTGTTTAACCGAACATGTATCATGCAATGTTGAATCATCATGAGAGCTAATGGAATCATCCCCTGATGCAATGCGTTCCAATGGACTTAAACTCATTATAGGTTTTGATAATTTTGTTTCATATGGTTGACAAAGGTTATGTGTAACACCTTCACCTTTTGTTGGCATTGAATCATATGAACTCGTTGTAGTTGATTCTGTCATGGAAGTAACAAGCGTGCTAATAGTTGCTTGTGATGCAGTACTTATCGGATTTGTTTGATCATTATCTCCTGGTGGAGCTGAAGAACGAGTGGTTGGTGGAGTTGAGGATGGTTTATGACCATATTTATAAACAATGGATGGAAGAGGAGAATCCGTTACTTTAGGATGTTTTACCATTTCAGTTAAAAATGCGACAATTTGTTTAAATGTTGGTCGAGCATCTGAATTAGTTTCCCAACAACGAATCATAAAATTATAAATCTAAAATATTTGGAGGATATAAATACAAATGACTTTAATATTTAAAAAAAAATGAACCTCTTCAGGAGTTCCAATTGGTGGATCCAAACGACCTCCGCTAACAATGAGTTGCATGACTTCTTGATTTTGTCGTCCAGGATATGGAGTGTAACCCATGGAAAAAAGCTAAAAAAAACAATAATTAGTATGAATCTTTTTCAGTGAATGATAACAATGTTCATACAGCTTTATTGAAGGTTTTAGATTACTTTTAAAAAATCTAATTCTTCAATTTAAATTTCGTTTTTAAATTTAGCAAATAAAAGGTTCAAAAATGAAATAACTAACCTCCCAAAGCAACACGCCAAAAGCCCAAGTATCAGTTTTGCTCGTAAATATTCCATCCAAAAATGCTTCAGGTGGCATCCATTTTACTGGGAGAAAAGCTCTTCCGCCTTTACGATAATAATCATTTCTAAAAGTAAATTTATTTTATCAACGTTTTCTACGATTATCAGTTACCTATAAATATCTCTCGCCATTCCAAAATCCGCGATTTTTACTGTTCGTGTAAGTGGATTTTTACTTGTCAATAAACAATTTCGAGCTATAGAAAAGTTTTCTTAAATAAATTTTTGTAAAAAACTTTTTTCCAACCTGCGATATCACGATGGACAAATTTATTGGTTTCCAAATATTCGCATCCTCGAGCAACGTCTAAACTCATTTGAACCAAATCCAACATCATTAATTGATATGATGGACCAGAAGGTGAAGCAGGCGATTGAGGAACACTCGATGAACCCGTGCTGCTATAAGATCCTTTGGGACGGCATTCACGAAGGTAATTCTTTAAATCACCGCCTTCCAAAAGTTCAAGAACAATAAATTTTGGATATGTATCAAAGCAAACACCAAAAAAGCGAACAATATTAGGATGACCAAAATTTGAAAGAATTCTCGCTTCAGTTTGAAAATCATGAATTACTTCAGGATTTGATTCAAAAGGGAGAGTTTTAATTGCAACTTTAAGAGGAGTATCGTTTGGGCGATTAAAAACTCCAGATCGAACTTCACCAAATGCTCCATGTCCGATGACACTGAAACAACAAATTAATTCCTGGTAGTTTTAAAAGCATTCAAAAAGCTCACTCATGAAATTCACACCACTCTCGATTAATATGTGGTACATCAAAAAGATCAGTATATTGGTAAATGGGATTTCCAGTAATAAGATTAAGTTGTCCATTGGAACTTATACTGCCTCGAGTAACAATAGCACCTCCACCATTTCCCATTCCAAGTGGATCTGTTGCAATCATTTGAAGTTCATTATGGAAATTTTTGAAAGCTTTAGCTTTTTTTCGATGTGTATATGAACGATATAAAATACAACAACCTACGAAATTATATTGTTACAAAAGAACGTAGTTTATAAACTTGGGATGCTTGACTAGTTATATTAGAATTATAAAATTTATAACTTACAGCAAGGTGACAATAAAAGCAATAATCCAATAAGTACTAATGAAAGCAAAGTCTTTGGATGGGCAGCATCAAAAGCTAAAAATGCGTTTTATTTATGTTAAATGTAAGGATTTCAGTTTACATACATTTCCTGACTTTTCCAACCATTCCTTCAATGGTACTTTTACAACTTTCCGTTCCCGTAACTCGTCTTCCATTGATACATTCACAATAAGCTTTGGGGATTTGTCCCAAAACAGGCTCTTCAAATCGACAGGTTGCATTTACAACGCATGGAAGAGTGCAAGCACGAAGAATAACTTTTCCATTTCCATCATTAATTCCACCTTTGCTAATAAATTTTTGAACGGGTGCAAAAACAGCGGAAGATCCTCCTTCTCCATTTGATTTAAAACCAAATAAGCCTCCATAAAAGCCTCCACCTCCACCACCTCCAGGGCCGCATGCAGCACCACCGCCTCCAAATCCACCGGATAAAGTCCAAGTTCGATTTTTAGGACAAATTCCAGGTTTAGCATTTGATGGGGAAAGTAATTGGCCGGACATAATAAGACAATCCGCACAATCCGATGGAGGCTTTGATTTTGTTTTTTCTGCATCGAATGAACCACCCGATCCAGAAGTCCAAATAATTTCAGCTTCAGAGCTCGAACGTAATGCTCTTCGAGATGTTGGTGAAACATATTTAAAAGTAGTGCCACCATTAGAACTAAAAAAATTCATTGAAGTTGGTTTCACATTAATTTCGTTTAAGATTTTATTACCTCGCATTTGTATTTTTTGCGACTTTAGCATCTCCCATAAATAATCCACCACCACCGCCAGCAATAGCAATAGCTTCACCATTAACAAAAATGGCTGAAGCTCCTCCACCCGCTGTTCCAGGAAGATCAAGAATATCTTCTTCCAATAATTTATTTTGTCCCTTTGTAGCTTTATTATTGCAAAGCAATGCTTGAATTGATTGTTGCTTTGGCGAAATCTAAAATCATAGCAATTAGCGTGTTATTTATTTTAAAATATTTTGTTTAATTATTTTACCGTTCTTGCATTACATGGTGTTTCACCCATTTGTCCTACAACAAATGTTACTTCATCACCCAAATCAAAAATATAATTTGCAATTACTATTCCACCATAATTGTTTGTTTGGGATATTGGTAATTGACCGCCAGCAGCTCCATATAATTCTATTCTAAAATGAAAAAAAAAATTGTTTATAAACTTGGTTAAAAGGACAACATTTAAAAAAATGCGCCCATTAAAGTTTTCGAAATGAAAGTTCCAAAATATGTACAAAGCAATGATTTTGTTTTTTTACTTATTCGATACAGTAATTTTGCCTTATTCTATTAAATCATGGCATACCTGTATTCAATCCTTTTATCGATCATAAATGATCTCCTTCCAGAAATAGGTAATTCTCCATCAATTTTTGATAAAGATTCTGGAAGATTCTCACATTGTTTTGCTGTGGGTGGTACTGCTCCTGATAAACCGCAAGTGGTTAGCGTTATTGATGGAGGCAAGGTACTTTCCAATAATGCATTTTCTAAAAGTTTATTTTTAAATTTAGTATTCTCATATATTAGTTTAAAATCCATACTCATTAAAAAACAATCGGGTGTCATGGAGAAGTCATCCAATAAAAACATGGCTTTATGATTATTCATTTTGGCGATACCAAATTTAAGAAAATATTCACTTGGTTGATAGTCGAGAGTTATGGCAGCCTTTTCCCATATACATGGTTCGATCAAAGTTGATCGAGGTGGAGTCCAAATAACTTTCTTTTGACGGGTTTTTAGCCGTTCCAAAATAATTTGAAAATTTGTTGAACCAATATGGCAAAAGAAAAAGCGAACCTAAAAAATGAGTTAGCTATTTAACGCTCGATGTTTAAAGCGGCCAAAAAAAACAAACCATGCATCGACCATAAAGTTTATTGGAAGAATCCTTTAACTTTGGATCCATTCTTGGATAAATTGGTGTCATTGCATGTGAATACAATAATCCTCCACTTTCTTCAAATTTTTCATCCACCGCATAATCATTTCCAAAAGTGGAAAACATTAAATAATGTCCCGCTGTTGGATTATTATAAGTTTTATCTGTTGGCATTTTAGTTTGTCGAAATGCACTTGAAATACGATTTCCTCGAAGTTTTGATTGGGTTATTGCTTCATCAACGGAAGCAAGTTTAATAAGTTCAGCTGAATTGGCGCTATTAACAATGACCCAATTTTCACAGCCTGCTTCATAACGAGTTTCTTCAAAATCACAACGAGCTGAAGGTGGAGCGAGCTCTAAAAAATTAAAAGAAAAAATAATATTTTGTTTTTGTAAAAAATTTAAAAAACATTTTTTTTTCTGTGTATGAGTTACTTATGAAAATTTTTCAGCCATCTATAAACTGAGTAAATGAACTTTCAACACCTAATTTAAAAAATGAAGTACAACTAACTTACTGCAATTATTAATATTATTATCTTCATCCTCTCGATTTGGGCAATCATCATGCATATCGCAAACATCTGCAAAATCAATGCATTTTTGTTCAGCAAATTTATGACATAAATATCGTTTTGGTTGCGAATCCATGCTACAAACATTTGGTTGCCATACATGCTCTAAAAGAATTATTCTTCGTTGCTTAACTCCAAATTTTTTAATCATCCTTTTACCTTCACATTGAGTTAATCGAATATCATCAATAAAACATTCAGTAATGACATCTTTTCTTTTACCTGGATGACATTCAATTCGAATTCTAGTGGGATAGCCAACTTCACCAATGGGAATAACAATGGAAAGGGCTTCACTTTTAGATGATTGAATTATTTTTCTTATAGTTGGAATAATCCAATCCGCGGCTTCTTCTTCAGATATTTCCTCAGATGAAATTGCATGAAGTGAAATTAATTGTGTTGAAACAATCAAAGAAGCATCAGAACTTCCAATAACTCGATATTTGAATGTTATCGAACACTATAAAAGTTTGATTTATAAAAAATCAGATTTTGTTTACATTGATCTGTTAAAATTTCCTGAAGGTCAAAAAGGATAAAAAAAAGTTATAACAACTTACACTTGGTGAACTATGTTGATAATAGGGCGAAACAATCATTGCAACATTATCGATTGATTTTTTCGATGAGTAATAAGCATAATGATCTAAAAAGTTTTTTCCCCTACAAATTTATCAAACCTCAGTTTAATTATTTTTTACTTGGTGTCGTATTTCTTCCTGGCATCATTCCAACCATTCCAACAACTTCCTTAAAGTTATTTTCATCATATGCTTTTGGTATTTGAGGAATTCCATTATCGCTTGCTTGAGCGGTGGAAGTGTAAGTAACATTAATTGAAAATTGTTTTCTTGCACGCAAAATATCTTGCTTTTCTATTTCCAAAAGTTGTCGAGAATTTGTAAAATCCCAATCACATTTTGTTCCAATTTCATAGTCGCAAACTTTTTCTAAAAATTAAAGAAGTTAATAGTTTACATTATTTAAAAAACACAGTTTCTAATAAATTTGATTTTGAGTTGCTATAATAATACCTGATGGAAAAGCTGAAGCAAAATTCAGACAAACAAAAATAAGAAATAATAAATTAAAATCCATTATAAATTTTTTGTACGTGAAAAATAAATTTGTAAGAAATCAAAAAAGTATTTGAACATATTCCAATCAAGTAATCAATTAAAGGCACCGTTTTTTTGATAAGTGAAGATTTTTTAATAAAACATTTTTAAAACCAATAATCAAATTAATCGATTTTTTTAATTCAGTTAAAAATTCTTCCAAAAGAATTTTCCTTAAATCACAACAACAATGTTTTTAACTTTTCGACTAATAGGCAAAGCAACAAAGAAGGTAGCTTCATAAAGTCAAATTGTGTTGAGTCGAATAGCCGAATGTCCTTTCGTGCCTTTAACTTTTTTGTTTTCTCGTCGATGGTTTTTACCTCCTCGTGGTGGAGGAAAATTGCTTCTTTTCAACAACAAAAATATTTTTGGCAGCTGACGATAGCAAAAAAAATAGAGAGGTAATTTTGCATTTTGTCCGTCTTTTATTTTTTTGTGTTGAAGAATCAACAGCAAAAAAAGTCGCGAAACAAGATAGACTGCTGTTGTTGTCATTTTTGGCCTTTGATTTTAAAGAAGCTAACGATGGACGACGATGGAGTGCCAATAAAATGGAGACGATCAGGATTTTAAAGTTTGTTTCATTTTGCTCTCTTCTCTCTCGGTAAGTATGGGAATGAAACGTAAAATGCCGCAACTTCTTTAGAGAAGCAAAAATAAAAATTAGGGCAACAAAAAGGTGACAACTGTTTTTAAAATTGCAAAAAAAAATAAATGAAAAAGAGAGATCTTTTTTTGGTTCAATGATGTCCAGTCGAAAGAAAAATTATCTTCGAAACAATGGAACGGCTCGCTTTTTTGTTTTTGTTTTAAAGTTTAAAAAAATTAAACCGACAATGAGGGTGATGAAAAAAAGAAGCTTTGAGTTAAAATTAATGAGGTATGAAAAATAAACAAAAGAAACAAACAACCGAAGATTTTTTTTATGTTTTTTTTTAAAACTCTGCAATTAATTTTATAGTATCGTTAGAAATTTACAATTGTAACAAATTTAGATTAAGCTTACCAGTGCTAATAAATGCAGGTCTATGTATACCGTGTTTCACTTTACTCAAAAAAAATTTAAATAAAGTTTGCTTTTTAGAATTTTCTACACTATTAAATTTACTCAAATAAATTCTCTTTGCATATTTTAATAGTTATATTTCTAGTGAAATTTTTTTTATTCCTTCCTCAAAATTTAGTACAAATTTTAAAATTAATCAAGCATCCTTCCTTGCTGATGCTTACGATTGATTAATAACGTCTTTTCATTGCCATTTTATTATTCGCAAATAAATCGTGGTGCTATCAATAAAAAAACATACATCTTTTTGGTTAATACTAAAATGCTTTTTAATTCCACCAAAATAATAAATGAGAGGAAAGAAAACAAATCCGACAAATGAGCCCCACTAATTTTATAATAAAGCTATTTTTATATCTTTGTTTTTGAACACTAAAAGCGTTTTTTGATTAAGCATGATCAAAATCATTATTTCGTGAAAGACAGGTATGTTTTTTTCCTGTAGCAAAAGCCAAAAAGTATTCAATCTTCAGCTTATAAACTTGTTTAAACCCAAATAAATATTTTATCAAACACAGTTTTTTGTATAAAAAATCACAAGTTGTGGTGTAAGGAAAAAGTACTACTGTAATGATCACCAAAATTTTGATTTATATATTGCTAGTTTTTTTTTATCTGCTTGACAAACATTTTTTCTTTTCCAAAAGCATGCAAAAAAATAATTAGTTTTGATTTTATAAAAATGACAAGCAAGCAAACTTGGTAATCTTCTTATCTTATTGTTGATGGATTTTTGAAAGACACGAGTCAAAAAAAAAGAAAAGACAACACATGCTTATAAGAAAAAAAGTTTAAAGAAAAACAGCAACTTTTTTTGTTTCTCAAAAAAATAGCAACAATAATACATTTATAACTTTTGGGATAATGCCTTAGAAAAACATTTCGGCAAGATCAAAGATTTTTTTTCACTCTTGTTAATAAATAAATAATCAAAAATTACAAAGTTTTTTGAGGGAATAAAAAAAGAAGAAGACCTACCATTTTCACAACTTGTTGAATGATAAATCATTCCAAATTCAGGACATTCAAACGAGCATTTTTCTATAATAATAAATTAAATATTTTTATGTTTGTTGTTGCAAAAATAAAAGCCATTAATGTTGTTAGATCGTTAGTTAGTTACCTGTTGCAAAAATAACTTGAATTGCAGTTGGCCATAATATTGCTATGTTTCGCATTATAATAAATTGTTGAGCTAATTTATGTATGGCTCTGAAAGTATGGAGCTTATTTTAGTAATTTTTTTTCGAGAAAAGTACTTTTTAAAGTTTTTGAATTCTTCATTTTTTTGAGCTTTATGAGTAAAATCATGTTCAGTTAATCGGAAATGCCAATGATATTTATCACAAACTTGTGTGCTTCCTTTTTTCCTTTTAACAACCCATGAATTCGTTCGATTTTGAACCATCCAATATTCATTTGTTTCGTTTCCAAATTCATAAAAAATAAGTTTGGGTTCAATTTGAAAATATGTATTATCTGGGGATCTTTGCCATTCGGGATTTAGCATATTCTTTCGACGAATATGATACGATAATGGCGAGTGAAAGGTACTTGTAAGATTTTCTCGTTTTGGTTCAATTGGAACCTTGACATTGTATTTCACCAAAAGTTCAGTCAAATTATGAGAATCCAAAACTTGAATGAGATTAGCAAAGATGTTATTGAACTCTCTTTCATTTCCAATTTCCCTATGAAGTGGAAAAAATTTATCTTCAATTTCTATTTCACGGAAATCATCTCGACGACGTGAACGAGAAACTAATTTGGTCGTCGAGAAAGTTGCAGGGGTTGGAGTTGATTCCAAAACTTCCAACATGGTTGAATTTTGAACAAATTCTTTAGCAATTTTTTTCAAATTTTCAATAGTTTTCCAAATTTCATCAAAATCAATAAATCCTATACTTTTTTCATTTTCAAATCCTTCAAAACCCAACATAATTCGAAGCTTTTTTTCACGTCGAATTTCGCTATATTCAAATAATTTCCAAAATGGTAGTTCTTCATATTGAGATTCCATAATTTGTTTTAAAATAATTATTGGTAACATCATTCCAGAAAATTGTTCTCTCATTACATCCGGGGTTTCAGTGATAATAAAATCCCTTTCAAATCCAGGAAAATGTTTAATAAAATTATTAAAAAGTTTTCGATCAATTATGAGATCGCTTGATTCTCCAAGTGACCAATATGAATCATCAATTTTACCTGGAAATGGGCATCGATCTGTGAGAGTAAATCGCCAATAAACATATGGAATAATCATTTCATTAATATTGCACGTATAACAATTATAAATTGTTGTTAAAATATTATAAGCTCCATATTCAGCGGCTATCTACAAAAAGAAGGCTTTTATCATTTTATAGATAAATCTCTAACACAGTTATAAAAAGTAAAAAAAATGCTTAAAGAAAGCAACTAGCTTAAATTGCAATTTAAAACAGAAAAAACATACCGCATCCGATTCAGCCATTGTAAAAAATAAAAGTCTTCCTTCATTTTTAATTACGCTAACTTTATAAAATTCTTGCCCATAAATATTTGGAAGAAATATCACCAAATACAAAATGGCATTGAACATTCTTCCATTAATTTCTCACGTCAAAAAAAAATAAAGCTTAAAAACAAAAGTATTATCATAATTTTATTTTGAAGCAGCTTCTTTGACTTTCTTTCATTTTAAAATTTATTATTGCACTTTTGACCATTGTAAAAATTATGTGTTACTACTATTTTTTTAGTAACAAAAAAGAAAGAAAGAGCTGCTTTACATTCTACGGACGTTATTAATTATTGACTGCGCAACAACAACAAAAAAAGTGCTAACAGCAAAATGAAGAAGGAAGAGAGCTGCGCAAGCAAAGAAGCATGTGCCGTAATAGTTGCTTGCTTGACAGCTCATGTTAGTTGGGCATACTTTTATGTACGTGAAAAGACTTTTTATTTGCAGTGTTAATAAGCTTTATTTTCTAAATGGAGAGAGAATATGTCATTTTCTGCAGCCTCATTTATGCATTTTTATGGATGCTTGATTGATAACGCAACAAATTAAATAAACAAAAAAGCGTTTACAAACTAAACTTTTCCTTGTTAAAATGATTTTCACATAATTTGCAATTCCTTTGCTTGAATATTTTTAAAAACAATCGCAAAATTGTAATGAGTTTTCCCATCATAAAATTTCGATGTATAAAAGAAAAATGAAGAAAAGCAGTTTGTTGAATTCCGTAAAAACATGGCTTCTTGGCGAATAATTGCTGCTTCTGTATTTATTATTTCATCTTTAATTTTTTTTGCTGAAGCAAAAAAGCCAGGAAGATGTAAACCTTGTGGAATCAATGAAAAGAGGACCAAATGTCCAACCTGTGAATTTTCTTGCGACCAACGAGATGTAAGCTTTAATTTCCAAATTATTACTGTGTCTTGATTTTGTTAATGGCTGTAACGGTTATAATAGACTAAGAAAAGACACTTACTTCATTTTCTAATCAATCCTACAAAAGTCGCTTTAGTTATTTGTTACAACAAAGTACAAAAAACTTTGATTTTTTAATAACAGCGTTTTAGAGAATGTGCGCTGCAGTGGTTAAATGTCAAACAAAATCCGTTTGTCAATGTTTATCCGGACATTTTAGAAACAATGGAATATGTGTTCCTGAAAGCCAATGTCCAAAAGAAACACCAAAAACAGCGCCACCTCTACCACCAACTTCTGTTTCTGAAACCACCATATCTCCAACAAATGAAGATGGAATCATTATTGTTCACCAAAAAGAACATCGCGATTATTATGAACATATCGATCTTATGCAAAAGACTTCACCGAAACTAGAAGATGCAATCCCAAATACTGATAAGCCAACTAATTTGCCAGAAGATTATGGTTTAATTGTTATCAGTGAAAAGGTGAGCAATCGTAAAAAACAAGAAGAAAATTGAATGAAACATAATATGAAATTTATTTACATCAAAAAATAAAGATTAATCACAATTATAAATACATAAAACATAAAAACACAAATAATACAAATCAATATTTCCATGTAGTTGAGGTTTTAGTTTCTTCTTCATCAAATTCAGAATCCATAATTGGTTCATCACTTTCGGAGTCGATATATTCAAATGGTTTTCCATTAACCCATACGCGACGTGCATCGAAGTTTGGTAATACAGCTCGAATGATGAGAGGAGTTCCATCGACATTTTGAGTTGAAAAAGTTACTTCACAACCATCAATTCCATTTGCAAGACGTTTTGTCGTTAACTAAAATTTTGGAATACATGATGGAAATTTACAAAGATAACAATTTACTGTTGCACGTTGTTGAGAAACTTCATCAGAAAGAGCATCCAAAGATGATGATGTATCATGACCAGCTCCTTGTCTTTGAATTTGAGGTGAATAAGAATGTGGTTCATCACAGCAACGAACTTGAATGAATGAACTAGCAAGAGATGAAACAGATGCTGTCTAAAAATGAAAGATAGTAATAAAGGCACAAAATGTCAAATACAAAACTAACACTTTTTACAAATGATGGACCACTTAGAAGCATTTTATCCAAGATTTCAGTTGAGATTTCTTCTTCTTCATCGGATTCAACATTGACAAAATCTCGAATTGCTTTTGCGTTTTTAATCATTTCAACTGTTGAACCAGAAGCACCAGATGATTCAAAGATATTGTTTTCGAAATCATATTCACCTTCAGATTCTGGAACACTACGAAGAGAAGAACTTGGACGTGAACATTTCTTTAAAGTTGATGATGCAAGACTTGAACGACGAGGACCATACTTTGAGCGAGCAATTGATGTTGTGCATAATGGAGTTGATTGTGTACCTTCATTTAAGAATTGAGGATTATATGATAGCTAAAAATAAAGAGGAATTAAAGAAAAATCATGAACATGTAAAACTTTGTAACCAAGCTTTAAAAAAAAAACTAACCTTTTCAGTTCCATCAATAAGTTGGTTGATTAAAGCATCAAATAAATTCAAAGCTTTGTGAGGAAGATTATCTCCTTTGGATGTGGACATTTTCAAATTTTTGTTGCAGCGATCAGGACACAGGAGAATTGATGGAGAGAGATGACGTTTCACAAATTCAGCTTGAGCAATGACTGATTATAAAATGAATGACAACGCAGTTTATGAGGCTTGTGAAATATGATATGCAAATTATCATGATCTCCATGAAAATTGTTTGTTGAAGCTGTTTCCATTTTTCCATGAAAAAAATCAAGCAAAAAAAGTATTCAAATTTTATGACAAACAGCAAAGATTCTTTCACATGGAAAAAAAATGAATGTTCTTGCCTTCCATTTTTTGGCGGCAAATTTTATTGTTCATTCTTACATATTCGTCGCGTCACTGCTTAGTTCAGTCATCTTTCATCCTTCTGCTTCTCTATTTTATGGTCATCGTGTTGTATAGTCTTCTTGTTTAGGTTGGTTTTGTTATTATTATTATTTTATAAAAGTAACTCTTGCTTTTATTTGACTATGGTTCTTTTGCTTTACATATGTTCAATTTTTAGGAATGAATTCAATGCTATCGTTACAACTGGTCTCGTGGCTCTTCATAACATTTTGTCAAATTACTGTAATTCTCACAACCATGATCGTATGTAAGAAAATGAATGCTTCAAAGAAACCACCTCAACAACAATCTGCCGTTGGTCCAAATGGAAAATCACTTAATGTAGCTCCAACACCCGCTGCTCCAACCGCTGCTGCTGCTGCACCACCACCAGCTACAACCGCAAATAATGAAAAGAAACCTGATGATGGAGATGCAGCTCAAAAGAAATCTGAAATGAAAAAAGAACCTGAAAAGAAAGCGGCGCCATTAAAAGAAGATAAGAAATCAGAACGTGCTAAACCATCCGAAAAGAAAGCTGTTCCTGCTGGTAAAAGTGCATTGGATGCTCCTCCTGAAAGCAAAAAGACGAAAGAAGATGATGGTGAAGGCTATGAAAATTGTACTGATATGACACCAGAACAATTACAAAAAATTGCTAATGGTGTTAAATAATGTGTTTATTTTTATTTGTATATGTATTATTATTAAATAAATTTACTACTATTGCATTTTTGAAACAATGAAGGTTTTTTTAGGATGAAGCATTGTGAAAACGCATATGGTTTTTAGGACATTTAATGTAAAATGCAATCGATTGAGCATACAAAACAGTTTCCTTTTGCTTATCAATTCTTGATTCTTTTTTTCTGATTTCTGGGATGGATTAACTTTTTTTATTGAACAAAGAATAAACAACTTTCATCTTTATTTTTTGTATGATTTTCTGGAATCATCTTGGATTCTTATCTTTCTTTCCCCTTCATTGTTTGTCATTCCACCATCACGTGTTATCATATGAAAAATGAATTATTGCTTACTACCTTTTTTTCTATGTTTGCTTTCTTCATCCGGATTGTGCAGCTTATTTTATCTAAGCCGTATAAAAGCGAGGTTAAACATTCAAGTTGTATCATTTGATACACATTTTTCAATAAACAAAGAATGAAGCTTCTCAGTGAGGATTTTCAACTTTTTATTATTGATTTTAGCTAAATTAAACCGTTTTTCAGTTATCCTCGCTTTGATTAGCATTGCCGCAGCTATTGGTATCCCTCCCAAGAAAGGTCAACAAAAGGATGAACCTAATTGTGGACTTCGTTCAGCACCCAAAACCCTTCCACGTAAAATCCACAGCAAGTTCATGAAATAAGTTTTGCCTTTCAAATCCATGCTTTTCACTTTTAGAAGAAGCAACGTTTGTTTGTGAAATGTGTTTGGATTTAGTTCAAATTTTTGAAATGTATGCTGAATGTGATGAAGCTGATATTAATGCAAAAATGGATGCACAATGTGACAATTATTTCCATAGCGCAGTTCTTGATAAAGTTTGTCGTAGCATGATTGATGATGTTATGGCTGAAATGGAAAAAGATACTAACGCAGATGCTTCTCCAATTTGCTCAAAAATCACTAAAAATAATTGCCATTATGCTTAAACATTTTTCTTTATTTGCTGTTTTATAAAGGTTTTTAAAACATAATTTTGTATGTGAATAAAGAGCAACTAAGAAAACAGGGAGCAAAATAAAAGCTATTAATATTTTATGCAATTTATTTTTTGAGTAAAAACAACCTTCATACAAGAGGAAAAAAGTTTAAACGCAAACAACTCTCATTATCCCCAACAATTACCGAAGGTTACGAAGAATTTAAAAGCAAGAAAATAACGTAAAAAAATTTTGGGTTGGAAGAGCCTTGAATCATGTATCTCATTTTGTAATTTGTATTGGTAAATTTTATCAGAAAGGTTGCTTGAAATATTATGTCGCATCTAACAAAGATTATGAACACATAATTGAATTTTTGAAGAAAAAAACGTATGCAATGGAAACTCTAATCGATTCAATCTAAAAATGTTAAAAGCGACTTTTTTGTCAAAAAAAAAACCATTTATCACAACTATCGCTTTTTGCTTTGAACAAAAAACAGTGACGTCCTTTTTTTTAAACCAAGCAACAGCAAAATGAAGTGAAAGCAACTGAGAAAAAAAAACGATGAAAGAAGAGCGAAGGTGTTTATGTTATGTGCGATTTGTTGGTTGATGACTAATTTCGATCGCGTAATGAAAAAAAGAAAAAGAAAACAATTGATGGTACGCATACTTATGGAATTGCCAATTTCCAATTCATTGTCATTTATGCGAGAATTTTTTCCCTTTGAATGTTGGTTTTTAATAAATTTCTTTAAAAATAATATTAATATTAAAAATGCTTTTATAGGATGAGCCGCACTCGAGGCAATGGACCACGCAAAAGTGGAAAGGATGCCACTCGTGAATGTCGTAAACGAAAGAAGGAAAAATTTGCAGCCCATCAAGAAAGGTTCGAACAATTGGAACGTGAAAACCAGCAACTTTCAAAATTAATTGAAAATCGTCAACGAATTATTAATTTTATGCGTGAAGCAAGTCAAAGAGCTGCTGAAGCTGGTATGAATAACAACCACAACGGCAATCAGTAAATTGCATCACCGAAAAGTAAAGATAATTGCATTTTTTTTAAACAAATTATCCCGATGATATTTTGTCAATACATAGATTCTCTAATTTCTTTTATTTTTTACCTCACAACTATATTAACTCTTATTTTGTATCAATTATTATTCACTCTCCAAAAAATCACCTTTGAATTTAGCCATAATCATAAAATTGTTTCCACTGTAATTTTGTTGAGGAAGTATGTAAATTTTTGAATAAATTTTACATAAACCGTTCCCACAGTTTCAAAGCAAGAAAAACAGTTTGATAAAAAAAAACTAGTAAACGAGTCATTCTTCGACCGCTAATTTTAGTACGAACAATTGTAAACGAAAACTAATATTTATCAATCGACGAACGCAAAACAACTTCAACACTAATTCAAAATCCTGAGATCTTGTTGCTGTTAATCAAAATGTCTGGATTTGGTCTAAACTTTACTGATTTAAGTAATGCAACAATTCCACCATTGATTCGTTTGGAAACTCATGAAATGAAACATATGAATTATCTTGCAAATGATCAAATCAAAGCAGCACAAAAACGACGACGATTATATTTCAAAGATGATCGAACAACAACAACAACATCCAGCAGAAATGATTCCTCTGAGGTTTGTGACACTTTATTTTGAATCAATTTTTGCATGATTAAAGTTTTGTTTTTTTAGAGCACTGAACGAACTATGGCTGGTCGTGATGTCGATTCAAAACTTCAACAAAACAAATCACGAAAAACGATTGAATCGTTGAAACCAAAATTACCACCATTATCTGTTCGTATGCTTACTGGAGCTGTTAGTGGACTTGCTCGAGCTTATAATGTATGTTAACACTCGTGGATCTTTTTAACTCACAATAAATTATTCATTTTTAGGCCATCGCTCTTCATTCTTGCTGTACACTTTCTCCACCAACTGGTATCATCAACACAATAGCATTTTATCCTCCACCACCATGGCGATATTATTACTTGAGTTATTTCAATGAAGAAACAAATGAAAGAGCTTTTGGAAATGCTAAGCAATGTTATGACAAACTTGATCTTCGAATTGAACCTGTAACACGACCACGTGATCCTGTAACAATGGAACATCTTGAAGGCGTTATGCGACGAACTAAACCTTTTATAGTTCACAGTGAATCAAAGAATTATCTTGTGGCTGGAAAAATTGAAGCAAGACTTGAAGAATGGCAGCAACCAAGTCATAAAGTGAGTTTTGATTCCAAACTTTCTATGCTTATAATCGATTCATTTTTTAGGTCGTGTTAGTTGCAAATAGCAATGCTTGCGATATTGGATTAACTGTGGTTGGTGAAGCTGGATACATTGCAAGCTATGAACATCCAAATGAATACGATGTTTACTTCTTTGATTATTCTGGATATGGATTATCGTCGGGAAAGCCTACTGAAGCTATAGTATACAAGGATATTGAATCTGTCTATGATTATATTGTTGATGAACGAAAAGACCCTCTGCTTGAAGTAAGAATATTTGATTAATTGTGTCTTTACAAAATTCTCTTTCAGATCATTCTTTTTGGTGTTTCAATTGGAAGTGCGGTTGTTACTGATCTCGCTTCTAAGAATCTTCCTTTCATTACTGGTGTGATTCTCGTAGCTCCATTAACTTCGGTAATTCGTCACATCGCTGGTAATAAACCACCAAAGAAGACTTCCACCATTGATTGTTTCCGAACGTAAGTTTCATTTTTCATTTTTTCTCATATTTTTAATGTTATTTTTAGGCTAGATAAAGCTCCATCAGTTCGTGTTCCTCTTTTATGTATTCATGGTCTCAAGGATGAAATGATGCCACCAAGAAATTCTGCTGAAATTTATGCTGTTGCTCCATTTGGTGTTGATCCATTATTTGTTCCAAATCGCTGTCATTTGGGTGTTCTTAGTTCCTACAGAGTTGGAGAACGAATTACATCTTTCATCGAAGATGATATCGAAAAATGGAAAAGAGGTTGCAAAAAATCTGAACTTAGCCGAACCAATGAAATGAAATATGAAGAATATGAATTCGACAGAGATAGTGAAAGCAGTCTCAAATTATCATCAAACTCTGCTATTGATAGTAATGAACTTATTAATTCGTAACTTTTACAATATTCACATTTTATTCACTTTTTTTTTATTTGTATGAAGCAAAAATAAATGAATTACTGATACATACTTTTTTGTTTGATTTTTGATGAACAGTTTTTGTAAATCCTATTTTTGTAACTCCAACTGCTTGAAGATCCACCTTTTTGAATTGCCGCAACAAACGCGTGTTAGAGTTAGTGATTACATTTAGCCATATCCCAAAAAAAATGATGTCTCACTTTTTTTCTTCATTCATCTTCGACATTTTCGTTTTCAAAGTTTCATTCTTTGATTTTTGAAATCATCGAACGTCGTCTTCATTATCTTCCTGCTAATTATCTAGTGGTTCAGTCATGGGACAAAATCATTCTCTTGGTGGCGGTGGAAGAGGCCGAGGTGATAACAATGCTGGCGGTGGTGGTGGAGATGGTGACAAAGTAAGTTTACTTCATCTTTTGTTATTTCATTCATTCATGGTTAATTTTTTAGGAAAAGAAGAAGTATGAACCGCCAGTTCCATCACGTATTGGAAAGAAGAAGAAAAGAGGACGTGGAGTTGAAGGTTCGAATAAACTTCCTTCAGGTAAACATTATCTTGCTACGTTTCATCAATGACCGTTAATTTTTTTAGTTACAAACCATGCTCGATGTCGTTTGAAGCTTTTGAAATTTGATCGTATCAAAGATTACTTGCTAATGGAAGAAGAATTCATTCGCAATCAAGAACGTTTGAAGCCTCAAGACGAACGCAAAGAAGAAGAACGATCCAAAGTTGATGACATTCGTGGAGCTCCTATGGCTGTTGGTTCATTGGAAGAAATAATTGATGATCAACATGCTATTGTCTCAACTGTAAGCGTCACTTATTACTCTTTCAATCTTTATTGCTTTTGTTTTTTAGAATGTTGGTAGTGAACATTACGTCACAATCATGTCCTTTGTCGATAAAGACCAACTTGAACCTGGCTGTTCTGTTTTGTTAAACCACAAGAACCATTCCGTGATTGGAATCCTCGCCGATGATGTTGACCCTTTGGTATCTTCAATGAAGCTTGAAAAAGCGCCTTCTGAAACATATGCTGATGTTGGTGGATTAGATGATCAAATCCAAGAAATCAAAGAAGCTGTTGAATTACCAATGACTCATCCAGAATATTACGAAGAAATGGGTATTAAACCACCCAAAGGTGTCATCCTCTATGGTCCTCCTGGAACTGGCAAAACACTTCTTGCTAAAGCTGTCGCTAATCAAACTTCGGCCACTTTCCTGCGTGTTGTTGGTTCTGAATTGATTCAAAAATATCTTGGTGATGGTCCTAAAATGGTTCGTGAACTCTTCCGTGTTGCTGAAGAAAATGCTCCTGTTAGTTTATTTTTAACTTTTTGCTAAATGTGAAGTGATGAATGAAATATTTTAGTCTATTGTTTTCATTGACGAAATTGATGCTATTGGTAATAAACGTTATGATACAAACTCTGGTGGAGAACGCGAAATACAACGTACTATGCTTGAACTCTTGAATCAACTTGATGGCTTTGATTCTCGTGGTGATGTTAAAGTTCTTATGGCTACAAATCGCATTGATTCGCTTGATCCCGCTTTGATTCGTCCTGGACGTATTGATCGCAAAATTGAATTTCCATTACCTGATGAAAAAACAAAGCGCCGTATTTTTGGTATTCATACGGCAAGAATGCAACTCGCTGATGATGTCCATGTTGATGAATTTATTGAAGCTAAAGATGATCTTTCTGGTGCTGATATCAAAGCAATGTGTACCGAAGCTGGCCTCTTAGCCTTACGTGAACGTCGTATGCGTGTTACTATGGAAGATCTCAAAAAAGCAAAGGAAAATGTTTTATTTCGTAAGAAGGATAATGTTCCAGAAGCACTCTATTTATAACTTGTCCTTTCATCGATGTTTTATTTATTTTATTGATGTAATTTTATGTTTCTTTTAAATAAATGTTTCTGTGAAATTTTGTGTTTATTTGTTTCTTTCTTTCTTTGATGCAGACTTGTCTCGCCATTTTGAAGGTTTGTAAGTATGAAACTTTCAGAATACGGAAATTTAGGGTGAATTTAACAATTTTTAATATTTCCAACCACCTATGACAGCGATGGGTTGGCTGATGCCCTATGATGTGAATATGGTTAAAAAATTTAGCAAAAAGTCATCAGCCAAGTTAATGACCAGCCGCTTAGACTAGGAAAACCGTACCCCAAGATAGGGTTGGTTTTTCCAGTGTTCCTGATTCTATTAAGGTACTCAGGGTTAACACTAGCTTTAGGTTTGCGGCAACCTCATAGTTTACAACTACGAATAAGGGGATACGTTTCCAATTCCATTACGGAAGAGGCTACAGTGAACCACCAAACACTGGTAGAAATTCAGAGAATTTCTCTTAACTTTTTATTCGTAGTTGACGCCGGCGCGCAAACTTTCGTTTACAAGTGCTCGCCACAACACCCGGCGACCACTCACATTTTTAATCCAAAAGAAAAGAAAGAGACTTTTTTTCGTTCAAATTTTTCGCTGTTTTTGCGAGCGATTTTTTTTGAAAGTTTGATTCCTCGATGGTTTATAATTAATTTTTATAAATGAATAAAGTTTATAAGAATTTTAATAGGTATTATTCAACACGCTCAGATAATAAGATAACGAAAAAAAGGTGAAATTAAAGAAGGAAGTCCCATCAAACCCAATCTAACACTTTCTAATTTATTTATGATCCAGGTTATTATAGGTGTTTGTTTGTAAGATGAAGATACTAATATCAAAATAAGCACACAAAAGTTTACAATTACAATATTTATTTATTCATTACTAAGACATAATACAAAAAAATGAAGATTCAAGCAATGTCATCTTTCTTTTCGGACAAATTTGTTCTTTGCATTGAAGCTTGCTTTGAGCGATTCTTTTTTCCTCCATTTTTTTCTTTATCAGAATCCCAATCAGACATCACATCGTCCATGGTAGGATAATCGGTCTTGCCTCTTTTGATTTTACCTTCAGCGATGAGTTTCAAAAAAATGAAATTATAAATAGATGAAAGAAAGAAAGAATGATAAAACATACGGCTTTTTCACCACGAGCAATTATCTTACGTTTTGGCTTCTCAGACTTGTCAAGAGGTTTGTCGGCCTAAAAAAGAGGTTATTAGAGAATGGACAAGAACAACAACAGCGATTTTGTGAAAGTTGGATTCCTCGGTGGTGTGTAATAAATTTTTATAAATGGAAGATTATTTTCCGTTGAGCAACTGCTACTAAATTACAAAAAGCAAGAATAAGTAAGACATTCAAAGTGTTTTTTATAAATGATTTATTCAAAAATCCAAACTCAACAAACAATAAAATAATAACAACATAAAAATTATTTTTGAAGTTCTTCTATCAAATGCTTTGCACCAATGTGAGGAGATTTCTTTAGAGCTTTCATATTTGCAGCCTTTTCAACAGCGCATCTTGCTTTTTCTGATCCACTTTTAATCATGTTACGAAGTACGAAGCATCCATTATTGAGAGCAATAAATGAGCCTAAATGATCAGATGGAAGATCAGCAAGATAATCAGATTATTTGACATTTCCTTGTAAATGATCACGTTTTAGTAGGTTGGTAAGTGTAAACCGAGCAGGACCTCCTTCAATGGCATGAGTATCACCTTCGAGATTGTATGGAACAAATTCTTTTCCCATAACTTCAGCAATAGCTTGAAAACATGCAGCTTTATCTTCATCGTCAATTTCGCGATTGAATGGTTCATTATCAACAGGAGGTTCGAGAACATTAAGTACTAACGTACTTGTAAGCTTATTGAACAGTAGAGATTCCATGTTGGCTGCCATGTAAGTTAACAGAGGTTTCTTCAAATAGTCAAAGATTTCACGATATCGTTCACCAGCAGCTTTCTTTGTATGAGCGTTTTTATCACCTTCTTCGAGAATATCAGTTGTTGATTTGTGAAACGTTCGATAATCACGCGGATGAACGATGTAATGCAAGATCCATTGACCATATTTTTCAAACATAATATCACCGATATAATTTCCAATTTCCTATAATCGAAACAATGTTAGCTTTAAAAAGTTGAAACATTCAAATTTACCTTTGTAATAACTTTATTGACTAAAGTAGTATCATCAACAGCATCAAAAATAGCCATGAGTACTCGATGAGCAAATTCATCTTTGACAGAGTTGATAACCAAATCTTTGAAACTCTTTACAATAATTTTGCGTTCTTTAGCATTTCCATGCCAAACACATTGAAGAGCAGCACGAGAACCTTCGCGTGTATGACAAAATTGAGGTACATTATCTTTCAAAAGGTCGATCATTTCAGTTCGAAGATCTTTTGTAGTAACCATGAAGAATTCATAAAGAAGCCGATGTGTTAAAGAATGTTTAAGCTGGCCTCTAAAATTATGTGTACGATGAGTTATGAAAAAATGAGAGAGGTGAAAAAACATACTTTACAACAGCACTATCAAGAGTTTCATACAAAGAGCTTGCTACTTCAATTTGACGCTGTCTGTCGAGAGTCAGGATCTTTTGAATGGTAGGGATTTCAGCGCCAGTTTTCTTCATATAAACGTATTCTTTTCCATAAAATTCGCATACAATAGAATTTCGACGAGCACAGCTAGCATAATCAGAATATGCACTTTCAAGCACTTCAGCAGCCCATTGAACCCGAAAAATTGATGTATAATGACCTTCTAAGGCTTGAAACACCTTTTCACGATGTTCAGGAGTACCATATTTAAGCATACGAAGGACGAAGTATCGAGCATATTTGGATTTTGTCATCTTTACAATTTCAGGTTGTAATTCATTAAAAAGCATATCACGAATATCGTCGCGTTTGAGAGCTATTAAGCATTCGAAAACACGACTAGTGTCGTGAGCATAAATAATTTTAGCAGCATTTCCTTTGATCAGCGAGCACATCTTTTCAATAGCTCCTTCTTTGACAGATTCCGGTGTTTTGGAGCTAAAAAGTAAGAGTAAGATGAGTAATTCAAATCAAAAACTAACCTTCGAAGTTTTTCCCAATAAACTTTCAATTCTGAAGCTAGTTCAAAATGAGGTTTTGACTTTGATTTGAGTTCTCTGATAAACGCTTTGCGATCTTGAGGAGTCATCGCAAGCAACTTTTCTTTGATAGATTTCTTAACGATCAACTTCTTTTTACCACTATCAGTCTTGGTAAATTTTTGAGAAGGTCGCTTCTTCGAAACAACAGGTGCAACAGCATTTTTAGTTGGCATATGGTTTTCCTTTTCAGACGAAGTTGCTCGAACTTTAATGACAGGAGATCCTTTTTTATCATTCTCTGCTACACGCTTTCTTGTTTTCAATATGCTTTTAGATGGTGTAGCATCAAAGTTTTGAGATACATTGACTTCTTCTTCGATCACTTTAGAATGAGTCAGCTTCTCGGCAAATGAAACGCGTTTTATCGAATCATCAGATTTGACTTCTTTTTTGACAATCGTCTTTTTAACACCAATTTTAGGTCCAGCACGTTTTACACGTTTGATAGCCATAACCTAAAAGCATAAATTCGTAATAAGCAAAAACAAAACATTTATTCAAGTATTTTTTGAGCAGGGAAAATTCCGCTTAAACCTAAACATAACAAAAAAATCTTATAACAAATTTATTGACGCTTAATCATAAAAACATAATGAACAAAAAGTTAACAACACGTCCAAAAGTAATGGGTTTTAGTCGAGCTTCTTGAATCCAATATCAGCTGAATATTCGCGGAAACAACGACGGCACATGTTGAGACCATATTTACGGATAAGACCATGATGATTAGAGCATACGCGGCATGAACGAGAGCCAGGACCGAATTTACGTGGATGAGAGAACCATTGATTTTCGAATCCCATGATTGAGAAAGGCGAGTAGACTCAGAGCACTAAAATAAAAATGTAGGAAATGAACGATAGCAAAGCACATGAAAAAAGGAGAAACAAAAAATAAAGTTATAACTCGATTGGCAATTTTGTGATGGATAAAGAAAGGGAAGAGGAAAAGGCGGAAATAAACGTAAATTGTGTTTAAGATCAAAGCCTGGAAGGTTTGATAATGCATTGATAAACTCGTAATAGCAAAAAATGTCATAAAAATAGAGAAAATATATGGAAAAGAGAAGGAAAATGTTCAAAGGTTTAGCATTTTTTTGCAATCATTCAGCAGCTCGATTTTTTTCAAGTCCACCATAGCCATTTCACGAGAAAATGTTTTCGTGTTAAGAACAAAAAGATATTTAAATTGTTTTTTTCTGCGCTTTTTTTTCTTCATTCAAGTGTTCAAAAACAAAAGTGATTGGTTTATTACTTCTTTATTACTACAAATTCTTAGGTGCTAAAATGTTCCGATATATTTATCAACGTGTTATTAACCCTCAATTCCGTGCTTTTGCAGTATTATCAAGACGAAATTTTGCACAGGTAATAAAAGGAAAAAATAAAGACTAACTAAATTCACTTTCATCTTTTTAGAAAAATGTTCGTCGCAATTTCGCTTATTTCACCGGTTCAACAACTTTAGCATTAAGCCTTTTTGGTTCAAGTAGTAAAGAAAAGGATGCCAAAGCTGGCACAGAAAAATCACCTGAACTTTTTATTCGTGAAGCTGATATATTCTATGATAATTACATGATTGATAATTGTTGGGGAGTTTTGCGAAGGTTTGTCTTATTATTATTGTTGCTTGATTTTTACATTGTAATTTTTAGATTCGAAAGAACAACAAATCCAGAATTACTTTGGCGCCTTGCTCGTGTTTTAGCTGAAAAAGCAAAAATAGCTTTAAATAAAGAAGAAAAAAAGACACTCTTTCTCGAAGCTCTTGAATATGCAGAAAAGGCATTAAAAAATGAAGAAGCTCCTGGTTGCTTTGGTGCTCATAAATGGTATGCAATCATCATCAATTATGTCGGAGAACTTGAAGGCTCAAAATCTCAAATCAAGAAGTCTTATGATATGAAAGTTCATCTTGAAAGAGCTCTAGAAATCAATCCTAGGGATGCAACAACATGGCATATTCTTGGTGTTTGGCATTTTACTTTTGCTGATATGTCTTCATATACTCGTTTAGCTGCAAAAGCTATTTTTGGAACTCCACCAAGCTCAACTTATGAAGAAGCATTACGACATTTCGAACGAGCTGAAACACTTCAACCCAATTTTTATAAAGCCAACAGTTTTTATCTTGGAGAAAGTTATGATCGTCTTGGTCAAAAAGATAAAGCATTAGAATAGTAAGTCTTTATCTGTTTTATACTTTTCTCATTCCATAATTTTCAGCTATAAGAAAGCGTTTTATGCTCCTATCATTACTGTTGATGATAAAAACTCTCATGAAAAGGTAAGAATATTTAATTAATGTGTTTTTATTATTTTCTAATCTTCTTGTTTTCTAGGCTCTTGGATGTCTTAAAAAGTACGGCTACGATGAAAAGAAACTTCTTGAACGTCAAGCTTAGAAGGGAATGCCACTCCTCATTTCTTATTATGTAGGATTAAACTAATATTTATTGAATTTTGTATTACTCTGTTGTGATTATATGTATTTATGTAATTTATTTTGAATAAAAATGTTTTAATAATTACAATATTTTATAAATGTTTCGACATAAATTTTTGACTCTTTCAAACACTTTTGTATTGTTCCTCTTTAAATTGATGAGGTGTGAAAAGTGCAATATTTCGGATATGCGGACACCATTTTTTTATGGGTTTATTAAATTTTAAAGCAAACAATTCAGCGACTTTATGATTTGTATGTTGCTTTGAAACTGCTGCTGATTGATGATTTTTGTATTAATTTTAGCTACAGGGCCACAATTTTTCAACAGTTCCCGCCTACTTGCTTCTTTGCCAGTAACTTTAACTCTTTCAAAAAAGAGTCATCGTGAATATGATGATGGTGAAGAAGATATTGATCATTTCTTTGAAGAAGCGGATTCCTTTCATGAACATAATCAAGGTGAGGAAGCATGAGAAGCATTAAAGTGCCAAGCTTTTATAGTAAAATACAAATTATTGCTGAATGATATCTAGTGTAACTTCGCAATTTTAGATTTAAGGAAACAATAACAGAATCCGAACTTTTATGGAGGATAGCAAGAATGATAGCAACAACAAAAAAGCAAAAATAACCGAAGATAAAAATATTTTTTGAAGCTTTAAATTATGTTAAAAAAAAGCAATTGCCAATGAACCAAAGGAAGGTTGTTTTGATGCACACAAATGGTATGCAATCATCATCAATTATGTTGGTGAACTTGAAGGAGTAAAATCACATACATATCAAAAAATCTTATGAAGCTAAAAACCATCTTGAAAGAGCTTTAGTAATTAATTCCAATGATCACATATATCGAATGATTCTTGGATTTTGGCATTTTACTTTTGCTAATTTATCAACAACATAACTAAGAATTATGGCTAAAGCAATATTTGGAACTCCTCCATCATCAACATATCAAGAAGCTTTAAAAATTTCAGTCGAGTTGAAGATATTCGACCTTCATATTATAAACCAAATTGTTATTTTTTGGGTGAAACTTATAGTCGATTGGGAGAAAAGGAAAAAGCCATTGAATACTAGGTTATTATAAAAAATAAAAATTTATTACTTCATTGTATGATTTTTTTCGTTATAAAAAAAGCTTACAAAGCTCCAATTCGAACGAAGGATGATAAAGTTTTTCATAAAAATGGTAAGCTTTTGGAATCGCGTAAAATGATTGCGTGAATATGATAATTTTTTTTGGTCCTTGTTCGATTTCGAGAAAACTTTTTCAATTACCAAAGGTTATTTAACATGAATCACAGCTTTAATTTTTTCTCTCTCTTTTTTTTAATAAAATTTTTTAACTAACAAAATTTTGAACTTTTGATCTTTCACATACATTAAATTTATTGCAACACCCTTTCATAGTTTTTGACGACTTTTTTTCTCACTCATTTTTTTTTTTAGTTCTTTTGTACTTTATGCTTTCTTCCTTTCCATCCATCGATGAAAGTGATGATGAAAAATAAAGAAAGTTCCAGTTAAACCTAACTAGTCTACATACATACATACACATACTCCACAACATTTCCATCGATGAAAGCAAACAAAAAACGAAGATTGAACAAGTAAAAAAACGCGCAAGCTTTTGTATGTCTTTGATTACTTTTTTTCAATACTGCTACTTGTTTAAGTCTAGTTGAGGACAATTTTTTTTGTGAAAAGTTTAAAGTAAATCTAAAAAAAGAGAAATAATATCCATATTTAAAAAAAGTGAATTTAATAGATGCACATAAAATAAGTTTATGGTAATAGTTTTTAGGATTGAAAGTTTTTGTCGATAAATTCAAAATCATTCATCCTGGATTTTATCTAAATATGTAACTTAAATCACTTTCTTACCCAATCTTGTTTAAATTTTACTTATTATTTTTATTGTTTCTCTTAAAATAATCTTATTAGGATTTAACATAACAAAATTATGTCCTATCTTTTTTCTATGTAAGGCTTCTTCCTCCAGAATATGTAATTTTTTGTTTTTCGTAGCCATTAGCAACTAAAAGTAAGTTGCTTTTGGACTTTGTTGTTGTTGTTATTAGTTTTTAGAAGATTCTGACAACGACCGTAAAACAAAAAAAAAATAGAATAAAACAATAAAAGCTATTTTTAGTTTGGTCATTTTTTGTGTTGGTTTTGTAATTTTATTTTATCATCATTGGCGTTTTTTTTGTTGGCTTCTTTTTCAAACTTATGAAAAATATCAAAGAATCAAACAACCAAATTTATGAGACTATTGTGGTGGACTTTTAAACTTTCAATAAGTCGTCCATTTTTGTGATGATGAAATTTTGTTTCATTAAAAAGTGTGTCGTTAGAGGCGGCTTGTTACATGTAAATCACGTGAGTTGCTGTATCATGCCATTTGATTTAAGAAATTTTTTATGAGCTGAAGCTGATTTTCTCATTTATTTTTTTGCGATTTCATAGTCTTATTTTTTTGATTGATTTAGGTTCAATCCAAAATGCGTTCATTTTTTCTCTCGATCACATTTTCACTCAAAACATTGTGTCCAACTCATTACACCTTCTTGCTTCAATTTTAAAAGCTTATCTTAACTATGCGTAAAAAAATATTTTATTAGTTTTTGCATAAAAGTTTTATGACCCTTTTCGAGTAAATTCAAAAGATTCAATAAAAACTATTTTTAAAACTAAAAGTTCGGAAGATGAATTTTATCGTTCAAAATATTTTTTTTTGCTAACGTATCTTTACATAATCTTTGAAGTTACTATTGCGAGTTTTAGATTTTTCCATATTGTCCTTTAAAAGTCATTCTTCTTATATTTTATCAACAAAAAAAAAAGAAATTCATGTGATGTTCTTTTTAAGGATAACAAAAGAATGTTGAACCTTTTGTGTCTTTTGCGTGCATTCTGATTCATAGGGAATTTACGTGTTTTTTTTTTGTTGTCGTTCCAAATATGGATGGAAAAGTTGAAAGTGTCAATGGAGCTTTTAATCAAAGGAGTGGTTCTAAGAAAAAAAAAAGAGAAGAGTTGAGCCTTTTTCATGACTGTGCGATACTAACTTAAAACGTCACTTTTTTGACTTTTAGAAAAAAAAATTCTCAAAAATTTTAGGTTTGAGAATTTGTGGAATTCAAAAAAATTTGTAAAATGTAAAATATTTTTTTGTGACATGGCTTCAGTATCTTCGAAAATAATTGTTCTAAAAAAAGTTCAATAGAAATGGTAATTTCAATGTCCTTTTATTTATTCCCTCTATATAAAATCCTTCTTGTTTTTTTCTCTCACCATTTGAAACATCCATAGTTTGTAGGACATAAAATTTATCTTCATCATTTCTATTTTTTTTGTAAGCAAAAACAAAATACAACCACCATTATTTAAAAACAAGGCATGAACATTATTCTGTTTGACTTTGTTCTTCAACACAAAAGCTTCTTTCTTTTCTATGGCCTCCCTCTATTTTTCTTTTGTAAAGAAAAAACTTTTTAAGTTTCTCAATTGTCAATAAACGTAAATAAATATACGTACGTGTAAAGTAGTTATTTCTTCTAACATATGTACATATAGCTGTCTTTTGTTTTTGTACTTTAAAAACCTTGTTATGCTTTTTGATTATTTTGGTTTTTAGGGTTAAAAAAAAAGTCATGTCCCTTCATGCTGATCCTTTAACAATTTCATCGACAATAACTTTTGATTTACCAAGACGAAACAATAAATCATCAAGAATTTTTGCTAAACTTCCATTAAAATTTCAACAACATCTTGCTAATCTAACAAATTCAGATAAGCATGTAAAAATTTTACATAAGGATCGAATATTGACTCAAGTTGTATGGTAAGTTTTTTTTGAGAAACATAAATAACTTGATGCATAAAATTGCCAATCATTTTTTCAAGAAAAAAAGCCTTTGAAATTTTTTTTCTTTTCTAACCCTTTGTGTTGCGCTCAATGTTGTTACTTACATAGGTCTTTCTTATCAAATTTTTATATATGAATCATTCATGCATTAAAATTCTTTTATTTTGAAATGATTGCTTAAATCTTTTTAGTATAAATTTTTTCATTTTACTCTCAATTTTTTGAAGCTTACCTTTTTTTAGTTTTAGCTTTTCTCATTTTATTTTGTTGATTTTTTGTGTGCAAAGCTTCAACCATTCTTCTTGCTCGCAAACATCAAAAAGGTAACGAATATCAAAGTCCGTTAAAACTGTATAACCCAAAAAAAACACGGAAACGAAAGGAAATGAGGCGATGGCCAAGTAGCTAACCAGCAGAAAAAAATGTGACTGGCGATCATTCTTTGCTTCATTTTTTGTTTTGCATTTTTTTGTAAAGCAATCTTTTTCAAGCACGGAAAAAACACATGGAAATAAATGGTGGTGCAAAATCAAAGAATCCATCCATCCCTTGATTTTTAGTTTTTTTATTGGTCGATGAATAATATAGAAAGAATCAAAACAGAAAATTTGTAAGGTAATTTTCAGTCATTTAAAAAAAAATTCTTCTTAATTCTCTCACTTTTAAGTTTTGATCATTTTTTGGTTTCTTTATGTGTCTTACTTTTTTTTATATCTCACGTCATTTTCATTATTTTAACGATCAAGTTTTTTTAAAAGGAAGGAAAACCCCATAATTTATAAATAAAAAATATCTCGAACTGGTCATTTATTTTTTATATCTTTCCCTATCGCTATAACAGAACTTTCCATTTTCATTTCTTCCCGCGTCAGAGTCTCCCCATCCATCCATGATCATAAATGACACCAAAAAATAAGGCGGTCTTGCAAATTTATCACTTTTATTATTGGTTTCTTGGACTGTAGAAAATCAGACGATTTATTCAAAGTAAAAAAGTTTATCAACAACAAAAAATTTCTTTAATTTTGATGTCTCATAGCTGTGCCCAAAGCTTGGTGATAAAAAAAACTTATAGTTAATTTTTTTTATAAACTGCATAGTTTTTTTTCTTGACAGAAAAAATTTAGTTTGAATCTTTTCTTGAGATATTAGGTCAAAAAAATATGTGCGTTGGTAGTTGCTAAAATCTTAACGTTTTTTTTGGGTTTCTAAAAATAAGAGAAAGAGAAATATCTAAACAAATCACGCTACTGATGGATTTCTCTGTGTGTTTTTTATGTGTAAAAAATTGTTAGTCTTTAGCGTTTTGTTAAAAACAACAAATTTGAAAGGTTTGAAGGTATTTATTTACACTCGCGTAAATGCGTTCTTCTTGCAGAGCCATAAAAATTTACAGTAGCTCAGTAAAATATGTAAGCAACAATCCGCTGTTTTTTTTTCTTCTCTCGCGTTTATTATTATTATCTTTTTAAAATAATAAGCTCATTTCTCTCTCTTTTTTTTAGCCGTCTTAAGTTTCCTTTATAGCTTCAAACTCTTTCTTTAAACAATGCCATCATCTTCTCTTAAAAACCGCTCAGAAGCGGCGATGGATGCAATAGGCAATTTTATGCATCAAAAATTAGCCGAACGTACTGATATCCTTGAATTGGCTTATAGTAAAGAAAGTGAAGATGAAAATCAACGTGATCGATTCGACACAAGTAGCGGGGATGAAGATGTTCAAAATGAAAAAAATAATGAGTCCAGTGTTGCTCAAAGTGTAAGTTTCAACCATTCGTGGAACTGAACTAAATTGAATCCAATATAATTTTTATAGGCAGAAATATATCATAAAAATGATATAAATGGTAATATTCAAGAACGATATCCAAATGAATTTGAACATTCAAATAATTTTTTACAATTATCCGTATATTTTGCGTGGTTTGTTCTTATCGTTATGGCATATGTCAGGGAATTTATGAGACGGGTGGGATTTGAAAAGAATAAAGCTGCTGTGGAATTAGATAAACAAAAGGTAATTGATAAAATTCTCTTACACTTTTTCCTTTCCCACCAAACTTAAATTCTAAATAACAAAGGTGCTTTGCTTTTCAAAATAAAAAAAATGTTTTCAACCAAGCTTGTTTTCGTTTGATTCAAATATTGTTTATTACTTTTCATTCTTGATGGCTATTTTTAAACTCAAACCTTAATTTTCCGTTAAACTGCTTATTTTTTTTTGATAACCATGAAAGTAAAAAAAATGTTAGGCGAAAAAAACATTTTTTATTTTTTCAAATATGTGTATCAGCGTCTGCTGCTTGTCAAATTCTTATCAAATATTTTTGAGCTTTTTAAAATTGTCAAAAAAAATCATTTTCCAAAGTTCAAAGGTCTAATTCAAGTAACTACTGACCAAGTGACCAACGATTATGTAAATAGCCAAGCACCATTAAAATATGCTACAGTTATTTTTCTTGACATGCTGTAGCTTTTCAAAACCATAAAATATATTTATTTGAAGCTCATTGAAAACAAAATTTCAGGATTTTGTTCCATTATATTCATCTTTCGAGGCCATTTATGCGCAGCATTGTTATATTCGAGTTCGAGATGTTTTTGAACGGCCAATAGGTTCTGTTCCTGGTGCCACCGTAAAACTTATTGATCGAGTTACAAATGATTTTTGTTGGACCTTTCAATTTACTGGAACTCAAACCGAAGTAATTAATGTTGGTTCATATAATTATTTGGGTTTTGCTGAAGCCAATGGACCATGTGCAAATCAAGCCGCTGAAGCCATCAATGAACAAGGTCTTTCGGTTTGTGGATATGTTCATGAAACAGGTTCATTCATTCTTTTAAATGCAAAGTCAAAACTCACATTCTTTTAGGCCATACACGAACCCAATATGAACTTGAAAAGCTTGTTGCTGAATTTTTAGGAGTTGATGATGCAATTTGCTTTTCAATGGGTTTTGCAACAAATTCCATGAATGCTCCATGTTTGGTTGATAAAGATTCCCTAATTATTTCTGATGAACACAATCACGCCTCTCTCATTCTTGGTTGCCGACTTTCTGGTGCTGGAATCAAAGTTTTTAAACACAATGATATGAAATCCCTTGAACGAATTCTTCGGGATTCCATTGCCAATGGAAATCAAAAAACCAAACGACCATATAATAAAATTTTAATTGTTGTTGAAGGAATTTATTCTATGGAAGGATCAATTAATAATTTACCCGAAATAATTGCCCTTAAAAAGAAATACAAATGTTATCTTTATCTTGATGAAGCTCATTCCATTGGAGCTATGGGTGCTACAGGACGTGGAGTTGTTGAATATTGGGGTTGCGATCCTAAAGATGTGGATATCATGATGGGAACTTTCACTAAATCTTTTGGTGCTGGTGGGGGTTATATTGGTGGTTCAGCTGAAACAATAGCATATTTGCGAAAAGCTTCTCCAACTGCTTATTATTCAGCTCCTATGTCTCCTCCAATTGCCCAACAAGTTATTGCATCGATGTCAATTATTATGGGTAAAGACAATACTCGAGATGGTGAAAAACGAATTGAAAGACTTGCTCGAAATTCTCGATATTTTCGTCGTCGTTTAAAACAAATGGGTTTCATCGTTTATGGTTCAGATGATAGTCCTGTTGTTCCCGTACTCCTTTATTTTCCAACTCAATGCGGGTAAGCTTTTATAATCTCTTCCAAAAAAATATCTAATGAATCACAAGCTTTATTATTACTAACTTATTATTTTGCTTTCAGTCTTTGGGGTCGTGAACTTTTAAAAAAGAAGATTGGTGTCGTAGTTGTTTCATTCCCTGCTACAGCCATGACCGAATCACGTGCAAGGATTTGCTTATCTGCTGCTCATACTAAAGAACAATTGGATTATGTATTAAATGCCATGGATGAATTAGGAGATTTTAGTCGATCTAAATTCTCTCGACGTTCACATCTTTATAAAAATATGAAAATTGAATGGTAAAATCATTACCAAAAAAAAATATTAACATAAAATTCTATCTCAACTTTATTTTCCCCAATGCCTTTTATGACTTTGCCTAATTTCGGGTCATCGCTCAAAGAAAATTTAAATACATACAAAATAGTGCCTTCTTTTTTTAATAACCTTTATTTGTAAGTTATAAACATTTTTTTTAAAAAACTTTATTGGAACATGTATATATAAACATAAAGAAACAAATTATAAAAAATGAGCATCAAACAGTACAAACACGTAAAATACAGGCATTACAAAAATACAATAAAACAATGAATATACAAAAAAATTAAACGATTTCCATTTTAAAGTAATCTGATATGACCATTTTCCAATGCTTCTTCCGCATTTTTAAACGGCGCCATCATTCGATCACCCTTTTTCAAATGAACAACAAATTCTTGAGTTTTATCTTCGAGAAGCGGAGTGGTAATTGGTTCAGCATTATCAGAAATAACTTCAAAAAAGACCCGAGAATTTGCATATGGATCTTTGATTCGAGGAATTTTTTGAAGTGATGGAACGAGATCTCCAAGAAATTCATCAAGCATAAGTTTTTTTGATGATTCAAAATATTTTTCAGCAAATGTTACTTCACGTGGATCAAGCAGAGAATCACGAGGTGTTGGAAGTTGATTAGCACGTTCTTCATGTTCGTTGAGAGCTCCAATTGGGTCTTTTTCAATCTTTTGTAAACGAGCCCTGAAAATGAATTATTGTAAATAAGAAGGAAATCAGACATTTCAATGTTAGACAGCTTAAATGCTCAGTAAAATATTTACCTTAAATAAGAATTAATAATATAAAGCAGTCGATTGATTTCCGTTCGAAAAACAGTAATTGATAAGTTGAGCTTTTCTTTTTCTGTACGTCGGTAAAATTCTTTTTCAGCATCTTCAATTCTTGCAACAAGAGGCTCAAGAAGTTCGTATTGGCTCGTAAGAAGCTTAGGCGATGCTTCTTCATTTATCCATGCCTGTGTAAGTCTTTTTACAGCTTCTTCATATGTAATTTCTTCACCATCGTCTTCACTTTCACCACCGGGAGCTAATGTTGAATCATTTATTCCATTTATAACTTCATCAAATTGACTATCAGTTAATTCATCCATTATAAAGCTTAAAAATTAACAATTTGCTTTTTCTTAGTTACTTTAGAATTTAGTAGTATGAAACGTGCAGAAAAACACAAAGATTTATAAAAACAAACAACAAATAACAGTTTACAAACTTTATAAAGAAAAAACAAAGATACACATGCGATTCAAATACATGATAAATAATAATAAAAAAAAGGATAAAAAAGATCATTGTGGAGGATGCTGTTGATGTTGTTGAGGAGGATGCTGTTGTTGATGTTGTGGAGGATATTGATGTCGAGGAGGATAAGGATATTGATGTTGCGAAGCACCAGGATGACCATAAGCACCTTGAGGAGGATATTGTGGACCAGGAGGATATTGATTTTGAAAAGAATATTGGTATTGAGAAGGATGTTGTTGATATTGTGGATATTGACCATATTGAGGAGCAGCTGGATGACCATAAACTCCTTGAGGAGGATATCCTTGTGGTGGTGCTCCGCCTGGATATTGAGAAGTTGGTTGATGCATAGGTTGCTGTCCCACAGGTGGAACTTGTTGATGAGGAATTGGTGCTTGAGCAACTGGAGCAGCAGTTGGAGGTTGAGGAACAGTTGGCTGAGGTGGAACAACAACAGGCGGTTGAAGAGTTTGTTGAGGAGTATGTGGAGCCATTGTAGTTGGTGGAGGTTGAAGCGTAACAGCTGCTTGAGATGGTGGCCGTTGAGGAGTTACAACAGGAGCAGATTCTTTTGATTGAGCATTTTCAGTTGGAGGTTGAATTTGTGGAGCAGCTGATGGATCAAGTAAGTTTTCAGGTTTTGGTTCAACAACAATAGTCCTCGGAGGACTTTTAGATTTTGATCCTGGAGCAGATACAGTCGATGTTGCAACAAATTGAGCTTGTGGTGCTGGCAAAGGAACTTCAAAACCAGGTGGTAAAGTAGCTGGAAGAGTTCCAGAATTAGCGAGCTTATTATGAGCATCGTTTTTAGCTCTCATTTCAAGGTAACGAAGTTGATCAAGATGAAATGCTTGTCGTTCAAGAATGAGTTGTTGTCGTTGGTATTCCAATGCTTCACGTTCTTTTTCCATCATTGATTCTAATTCTTCAAAATATTTAAGTTTATGTTCAAGTTTTTTCATTTGAGTTTCAACAAGTTGTGCAACAAGTCCTCTCATTCGCTTTTCTTCAAGAGTAGCTAAATGTTTCGCTTTTACAGCAGCAGCTGCAAGTGCCGCGGCAGCAGCCTTTTGTATCACTTCAGAACATTTATTAACAGCTTCATCAGAGGGTGGATTTTCTGGACCAACAATCTCTCCATCTTGCACACGTAATCGATTTTCTTCTGGTATTCCATCTTTATCATTTGCTTCTGTTGCATCCATAGCTTCATTTTCTTCTCCATCCTTCTTCTCCTTTTCATATTGACTATAATCAGGAAGACCAATTTGAGGATTTATTTCACCATTATGCTCTTTTGCATAAGCTTCAACATTTCGAACATGAGCATTGATCAAGTATTGAGGGATTTCACCTTTCATTTTGTCATATTCTTCTAAAACAAAGTAAATTGTATTTCAAAATTGAAAATGTGAAAACATACCCAAAGCGGCTTTAGCAGCACTTGCAGCAACTTTAGGATCAACAGCAGCAGCCAGGAAAGCAACAGTAGACATAACAGGGTTTCCTGATTGTGAAAATGGTATTGGTTGATATGCTAATGGTCCTAATGCCCCTTTATCATCCTCCAAATATGGATCTTGAAGTGGAAGTTGCAAAAACCATAAAATACATTCATCTTGAGTTCTTGTTCCAACGTGTTCAGCAACTTTGTTCCAATCATCGCAGAACATATCCAAAGCTTCAAGTAGCAATAAAGTTTCTTGATCTGACCATTCACGACCAGGCACAGCACCCTTTGCTCGTAATGCTGCCATTTGTTTAGCATAAAGATCTGTTCGTAATCCAAATTCAGGTTTCTTTTGTCCACTTGCGGGTGTTTTTTCTTTTTCGGCAGATTCATCTTTTACTCCTTCAGCATTTTCTTCGGGTTTGTCTCCATCCTTTGAAGCAAGAACAGCAGTAGGAGAATTCTCTGATGCCATAGTAGAAGTTTCAATCTTTGGCTTTTTTTCATGAACCTAAAAAACATATTTTAATGAAAAGATACAAAATATTAACAACTAACATGGTAAGATGGAGGAAATGGATTAGTAAGTGTAATACCAGCAGGAGTATCAGCTAATACCATGAAATGTGATGTACTTGGTGGACCAACGGGTGCAGGAATATTTGATGGATCAACTTGCCAATTGATTAAACCCCATTGTTCCAAAAATGAATGAACACGAACAATTGCACAAACATCACCAGACAGATTTCTTCGACATGATGTTGCTGAGAGATACTCCATAGGGTTGAGACGATAACAGTCAATCATAAAATTACGAATATACATGTAACTAAAAACACACAAGTTATTAAAAGGTTTTTTCAAAAAATAAACTCACACTTCTGGTGTTTTAGATTTGTTATGCTGAGAAAAAAATTCAGGTACACCTTTCTTTTCAATAACATTGATAGCATTGTAGTCGAACCAAGAAGCATAAGATGGAATCACAATGTAATGAGTTTGCTCAATGACAGATGTTGCATCTTCAGCTTTTTCAGGACGGCTGGTAGCAACTTCTTCGTCTAAATCAACCAGTTTTTGTCCTTTTGGAGCACTAAATTCTGGATCTCTTTCTCGTCCTAAAAATTAACAAAGACATTAAAAAACTTTTACAAATTATTATAATCATACCTCTTGGAATGCTAACAGGTGTAAGCTGACTTCGACTATCTTCATCATCATGATCCATAACTTCGCTATCGTCGTCGTCTCGTCTGCGTTTATTTCCGCTAAAAATATAATAAACGTATTATTTGAGAGAAGAAACTACAACAAGAAAAAAAGGACAAACCTACGACCCATATTTGTCAACGTTATTTAATGCTTTTCGATTTGCTTTTTGGTTGGAAATACCCCTGCAAAAAAAAGAGAGATAAGAATAAGAAAATTTTTAAATTGATGATAGCAACAACAACAAAAAAAATGAAGGAAGAAAAAAATGCGATGAAATTCAAGAAAGCTTGGACGCGCGCAAAAAGGAAAGAAGAAAGTCGATTTGAAAAATGGAAAAATTTTCGTGCCAAGTACATTCATTTTTTGGTTGTGTGTTCGCGTCAATGACAACGATGCAGCATTTTTGTGTGCAGAAAACATGAGAATGCTAAATTCATGAAGGACAAACAAACAAACAAGCAGACATACATAATTTTATTCGATGCAATAATTACTATGTTATTTTTTTTTTCAATAGTCAAGTACAGAAAATATCCAAAAAGTTTATAACTTTTTAGAAGAAGATTAATTCAAAAGATTTATCATAGGGAAGCATCTTTTATAAGGTGCCTAGCATTTAAATAAAAGAATGGAGGAACAAATGAAAAGTGTTAGAAGCAAAATTTATAAAAAAAAACTGCCACAGAGAAAGAAAACATGTAAATTTTTCTATGATCATGATCTGCCAACTATGAAATATGCTTATTCGAATGGGAGTTGAATGATTATTAATCAACAGATTTTTAGGTAAGCATTTAGTTATCAATTTTCTCCTTCAATAAAAAAATATCTCAATCTTCGACAAATTCTTTTTACATTTTACATGTGCGAGTTAATAGTTACGATATGATAATGAAAAAAACACATCCAAACAAATATGAGTCAACAAATAAATAATTTTTATCATTTTCAATTCTAACAATCAAAAAAAATTGAAAGTACAAAAACAGAAACATATTTTACAAAAGCAAAAAAAGATTTAACTATGAGATCTTATTAGCTGGCCATTGCATAGAAAATTTCATTACAAAAATTTGTATTTACTTTTAACGATACAATTCATGCAACAAAGGGCTTTCATTATCTTTCCCAGATACAAGATAATAGTCGGTATGAGGTGGTGGCTCCAATTCGATGCATTTCGCTGAAAGTAAAAGGAAGAATAATCAAAATGAAATGAAGAAGAAAAAAACGTACGTTCAAGCATAACTTCGCTAACTTCACCCGTTGTTGAATCTTGGTACATTTGAGGTCCACCTGGTTGAATGTATGCTGCTGTTATTGCTCCAGCTGTTCCAATAATTTGACATCTGAATTGAGAATCTTGATGAGATGGAAGAGGAACCTAAAGTTATGTAACTATTAGAGCTGTTTGTAAATCAACAAATTCTTACGATTGCTTTACTTCCTTTTGGTCCTTGAATGATGAAAGTTTGGTTTTCAGGATAAGTCGAGGTAATATCATTTAAAGTTAAATATGAATAACTATAATTATCTGATTCTTCTGCAAGATTTATTGCACATTGTTTTAGCCATTTGATATGAGTATCCAATACACGTTCATCTCTCTCAAGATCCGTCAATTCTGATTTCAACTTAAACATTCTTTCACCTTCTCCAGGCTTGAGCTCAATTCCACCACCAGGTTTTCGAAGTTGTCCACCTCTGAAAATTAATAAGTGAATTTGATGAAAAAAATTGCAGAAAGTGAAAATCATGAAGCCTATTATAGCAAATGACAAGCAAATACATACATTAAAGCTAGCAGTTTTACAAGCTTTCAAAATGATAATAAGACAATCATAAAACTAATAATCCAAAAAAGAAAAATAGCTTACTTCCAAAGAATAATATTCTTATTTTTCTTTGAAATTAATCCAATACCTTCTAAAACATTTGTAATATCATAGATCCTTCTTTTTTGAGTAACTTTAAGTTCTTCAGCGCATAAATTGAGATCAACTAATCCAGCAGGTTTTGATTGTAAGTATTTAATAAATTGTTCGGTTAAATGAGAAAGTGATCGTTGACTTCGAGGATTATTTGAACTTGGTTGCTCTTCATCTTCATAAACTTCTTCCATTTCACCTTCTTGTTCATAATTAGTTCTGTACGATTCATCTGCAACATCATCATCAACAATGACATCTTCTTCGTGTTCTTCTCCATAGAAAGCATGTTCTTCTGGAACTTCATCAATCTCTTGTTTTGGTTCCGCCATGATGAAGGCTAAAAAAAAGGAATTTATCAGAGTACTCATTTAGTGTAAGTTAAGGAAACGGTAATATGATTAATCGAAAAAATGGCAAAGTTTAGAAATGAGGTTTTAATTTTGCGCCATACTTTTGCGGCGGCAATAAATTCATTCAAACCACGCGGCCTCAAAACTAAAAAAAATTATGAACACACAAACTATTAGACGTATTTGGCATTTCGAGAACATTGTAAATGTTCGGCGGTATACGATCTTTTTTAAAAATGTTGGCTGTTGTTTACTTGTTTGTTAGTGGAAGAGAACCAACGATCGACAAATACAAAGAAAAAACAACAATTTGATTGCAGAATTCAATTTGAAAGCGACATCGTGTTTAAACTTTTATCAATTACACAACAATCAATATCTTCGTGTATTGAACATTGCAAAAATGGATTATTCAACCGATGAAATTAATGATGTTCTTACTGATATGGGATTCTCAGCGGAACCAGATGCTTTGGAAGACATTCGACAAGAGCTAAGTAAGTCGTATAAATTTTTTTATCATAATGCTAAACATACTTTTTTTATAGTTAAGGAAATTAGCGATGATTCATGTCTGGAAGAATTCTATGCTTCCTTTATTTTAAACGGGTTTGATTTTCAAGAGCCAAATCAAGTTTGTTTCAAATTTTTTTTTCTCCAATAAATTATCACTCTTTATTTTAGGTTCCTGGCAATGATTATCCGGAGATACAAGAACTTATCGAAACGGGGAACAGATGTTTAGATGGCATTTATCATGATATTGCGTCAATTCAAAATGAAGTAAATGGTTTAACTTTTAATAAAAAAAAACTTTTAACACATGGATGATTTAGATTGATGCTGAACTTGCTGAATGTACTCCTGAACTTCGAAAATCAATTATTTACACCTTGAATGCCAATCGAATACCTCTCATAAATAGCGATAGCAATATTTTGCCTGACATTTTAGAAGACGATGGAGATGCTCTAGTACAAGAACGTTCAAATAAGCGATCTGCAAAAAGTATGGGTTTTATTTCCACAAAATATGATTTATTTTTTCATTTTTAGAAATCAAAGATCCTGCTCCACCTCGACCACGGTTACCAAATTTTGAATATGATGACGAAAATCAACCAATTACTCTTGATCGAAAAACTGAAAAAGCACTCATCGATGATGTCTTGGATCAAATTGGTGCTAGAAGAGTGAATATGCCAGCTGCTGGAAAAGCTCCATTCAAATATGATCCAGTTAAAAGAAGTGCTCAATATCGTGAAGAATGGAAGAAACATCCTGCACCTGGAGAATTAAGACGTCAATCATTACGATGGAAAATTCGTGATATCATGCTCAAACGTGATATTCCACATCTAACTCTTATTCCTAGACCAAATTTTAAGCCTCGACCTGACTGGGTTGGCTAAAATAATGTTTATTGTTGATTTTATTTTGATTTTTTTTTTGTATGTATGTATTGATTTGATCTTATTGTATGTTTGTATAAATGAGAATTTGATTTTTTTGTGATTCGAAATACGTTTTTGTTGGTTTTTTAACCATATTTTACCTCTTTTTCTCGAGTTAATGTTCGAATAATTCCTTAGTTTACAGAATGGCTCGTTTTCTTATCCGTGCATCCGATCAACTCAAGAATAAACTTGCAAGCCATGATGTACCTGGCTTGAGATGGTTAATCGACGGTTTCAATCTGTAAGAAGTTTTTCATTTTTTTTTCATTTACTGTTCGTTTCTTTAGCCGAGATCCATCTCGTGTAAAAGAAATTGGTCCTGATCGAGCTGCAGCTGAATGGATTGTTCGATGTGGTGGAAGCATCAAATTTGATAATCTTGGTAATCGCTTCGATGATTTCAATGCTTTAATTCGTGCAACAGCTGAACTTGATCCTCGAATTCCTGAGCAACAAGTACATTTAGTTGAAATTAATGCCACTGATTCAAGTGTGTCTGGATTTGGTTGTTATCATTTTGGTTGGTGGTTTTTATGTTACAATTACTTTTTATTATCTTTTTACGTTATAGAAGGGCTCAATCATATCAAATCTGTTGAATTTATTCGATGTAAATCCTTTCAAGATTTTGGATTAGAATATATGGGTAATTATGTTGGTGATCGACTTGCAACTTTAACTATTGAATCCTGCCCAAGAATCACTGAATATGGATTGGAACATTTGAAAAAATTTAAGTGAGTTCTTTTTCTTCTGTTGTGCTTTGGACGAACCTTTACTTTTTTTACAACTCTTTTTATTTTCAGTGCTCTTCAATCGCTCATCTTAAAGGACCTTAAGAACGTTCATCGTCAAAAAGAAACTGTAGAATCACTTCGTCGTGCTTTACCAAAGTGTGAAATTCATCATTCATAATTCTATTGTAATACCATTATTTGTTGTTGTAATATTGTAATTACTTTAGAATTTTCTTAGAGTCACTATTATCAGATGATGATTTATGTTATTAAAAAGTGTAAAATTTTGTTTGTTTTGTATGTAATTCTTTATTATAATAAAAAATATTCTGGTTTTTTGTCTCTGAGAAAGAAAAAAAGGTGCCTTCTTTTCGATGACGCAACCAAATAAATCAAAGAAAAAATTTCTTTTTTTTCGTTGGTCCAATTGCAGAATAATAAAAGAAAGTTAATAATAAAAACATATAAAAGTAGCACAAAGAAAAAATGATGATGGATATTTTGTGCCATGAGAAGCGGTTGTTGTTACTATGATAACCTTGAATTTTTTTGTTGCAACTTTTTTTTTGAATGGCACGATGGTTATTGAATAAGGAAACCGAAAAAAAATTTTCAAATGTATAATCGCCTTGAGAGTGAGGAGGAGCAACAAATTGAAGCAAAAAAAATTTTTTTGGAAGGAGCTTTCGAAAAATGGCGGCAAAAAATAGACCTCTCAACGCGAATATTTATTTGAAAAAAACTATCATTGGAAACCATCGTGATGGATGAATAAAAAATTTTTAAATATTCGTTTTGCATTTTTGTTGTTTGTTTGTTATGCAAATAACTACTACCAAAGTTAAATTACAATGTTAATGAATGGACAATAACAAAAAAAAACAATTTTTCTGGAATGCAAGGAAAGATGATGATTACCAAAAATCAAAGACGACAACAAACACCATCGCCTCAAAAATTTTGAAATCATTTTTTTTATGCTTTGATGAAATGGAAAGTAGTCAACATAAAACGTTCATATAAGAATTTTTTTTTTGGTTATTGAAAGGGAGATTAAAAGTTTTATTATCCCCTTAGGCAGTAAAAATGAAAACTTAAACCTGTTTAAATAAAATAAAATAAATTGATCTAAATAGAAATCAGTAGTCATCATCGGTTTGTTTAACTTTTCCTTTCTTTTTTTTTCTTGGCTTCTTTTTGTTTTGTGTTTTTCTTTTATTTATTTATTTGTTTATATCATTCATATGGTTTCTAACAATTGCCAATAAACCTATTGTTAAAAAACTAGGATTCTTAAAGTATTCTGTGGTGTTGAAATTCGAGATGCTTTCAAGTTAAACCAAGACAGCTATCATGATTTTAACAAAACATAAAAAAATGCGAGGTTATCTTTGCTATAATTTTTATAAGTAAATTTTTGATAAGAAAAGAAACACATAAGTTGCAAAGTCTTTTTCGAATAAAGTCTTTTATAATTCTTGCAACAACAAAATTTTATCGTTTGTTGCATCTCCAACTTTAGCGAACTCATGAACAACCATTGTTCAAAGAAATTTATGAACCAAAACAAATTGTCTAAAGGAAATTGAAAACGATGTCAAAAGTTGACGAATTCAAACCATTTTTTAAAATAATAATAATAAAAGAATATTCTTTCCACGTGCGCGGTTTTTTAGAATCTTCTCCTCCATCAACCACCTTGTATTTCCAATTTCCGTTACACCCCTTTTTGTTGGTTTGGGTTACGTCAAAACCAGTCTTACTTACTTTCGTACAAATGGTCTCATTTTTTCTTTTCTCATCATCAAATTTTATTAAAGCAAAAAACGCGCAAAAAAAATGAAGGTATTTTTGATTTCTTGCAAAGCTTTCCACCAAACATGGGCCTAAAATTTTTTTGATGTTGATGTTTATGTTATTTACCAACATTTTGCATGTCATTATTTTTTATGTTTTGTAAACCTATTTTTTTTAAGCGTTCGTCGGGTCGTGTTTTAGATTTCTCATTTTATTTTTTTCACAACAATAAATTTTTGTACTTTTATTTTCTTTTAAAAGTTTTTTTTTGCTTTTTTTTTCTTCTGTCAGACAAGGGCACATCAACAAAAACACAAATAGTCTTTGCGCTTTATCATCCATCTTCTATCAGGGAGAATTACAGTATGAAATAATACATATAAAAAGTTTTCAACGCTAGAAATACTTCGAATTTGCACTTTTTGCAATTTTTTTATTTGATAAATTTATAGGCCAAATGATTTATTAATAAGCTCAATAAAATTGATGGGATAATATATTACTTATGTTTTAAAAAAACGTCTAACTGTCGATCGAGACCTCCCATTAATTTTCTCAAAATAATAAAAATCAACTGGAAATTTGACAAGAAATAATATCTGATTTATTGTAATGCTGCTATAATAATATAAAAAACTGTTTTTTCTCCTCCAAATTTTTTTGATAATTAATGAGTTCAAGACTTGTATATAATCAAGTGATATATTGTCTTTTTAATTAAACTGTAATTGTACTTTCCACTGCATACGGTTGTGCACTTTTACGGTTTTGTTTGGTTTTATTTTATTTGATTTTATTCGATGTCTATTCCCAATCAAAGCCATGATCATATGCCCCTATAATTTGATCCATTCATTCATGAATCAGCCATCATCAGCTTTCTCAAGAGCTTCGAGAATGCATGATTCATTCATTGGAAATCTTATCGCATGTTATTTTATCCCCTGAGGGTTTTAAAGGAATTTTATTTTTAAACGTTTAAATGAACATCGTTTTCGGCTTTAGTTTTCACACTAATAAAGCTCAAAGAAGGGTTCTCCACATATTTTAGGCAATGATAAAGAATATCACTATTACCACGTCAAAGAGATGAGACCTCTTCATTCGATTTTTTCTTTCTCTTTTTTCATACGTGGTGAATGTCTGATGCGATGGCGACGACGACGAATGACTACCCGCCATAGTTCATTACTATCATATCATGATCGCGCAATCATTTTCTCCTCTCATTTTCTAATCGAATACGTCGCTGCGATGCTTTACTGCAAAAAAAAAAAAAAATCTTCGTATTAAACCGATTTGTCTTCCTTTTTCCCTATTTTTAATGACCTATTTATTCGTGGCAGATCCCACTAGATTCTTTTCACCTAAAATCAATTTTTTATATAAACGTACATACATATATTTGCCCTGATGCCCTTCTTCTTTAAAATTAAAAAAGAAATGTCGCACGTGTCATCATCTCCTTTTTCTTTTCCCCTTTCTTCTTACGATGGATGTTTAACCAATTTATTTTTTCGGACTTTATAGTAACCCTATTGACCTGTTTTTAAGTATTGCCGTGTTCACAACCAAAAAAAATTATACTCTTTCTCTTTCAAAATTAACCTCATTTTTTTTACTTTACTCTTTTCAACTTTTAATTAAAAATTACTTTTTTATAGCTGCTAATCGGTTATTATGCAGCGCCTTGATTGCCATGTCAAAAATTATGCTTGGGGAAAAGATGGAACGGAATCAGAAGTAGCAAGGCTATTTGCTGCAGGACATCCTAAACATGAAGTTGGTCCAACAACTCCTTATGCAGAATTATGGATGGGCACACATCCTGATGGACCGGCAATGGTTCGAGATTCATCAGAAAATTTAAGCAAATTAATTGCTAAAAATAATTCAGAAAATAATAATAAAGATGAATTACATTTACCATTTATAATGAAAATTATGTCCATTAAACATACTCTTTCACTTCAAGTTCATCCAACAAAGGTAAGAAAGAAAAGTTTTTTTGTCTTTGCTTCAATAAAAAAAATGAAAGTTGTGTTTGTTAAGCGAGTGAATGTGCAATTCGCAAATGTTCACTTCAAAGTAAATGCTTCAAACCCAAGCAATTACTTGTTCCTTTTCATCGAAAGATTGACCAAGCATATTTATACTGTAGTCTCTTAAAAACTAGCATTAGCTTATAAGTTTTTTACCTTTGCTTATTCAATCCTTTAATTTCTTGCTTATAAAAATGGGTAAAAAGCAAGCAATAAAAGAGAAGATATGATTTATTTAACCTTTTAAAAAAAATTTTATTTTAGGAGCAAGCTGCTCGACTTCACAACAAAGATCCCATCAATTATCCCGATCGCCATCATAAACCCGAACTTGCTTATGCCCTCACCAGATTTGAACTCCTTTGTGGTTTTAGACCCGCAATGGAAATAATTCAAAATATTCAAGCATTTCCTGAACTTCGAAAAGTTATGGGCGAACAAGATGCAAATGAATTTGAAAGATTGATTAAAAGTGGAATTAATCAAGACAGTGAAAAGGCGAAAAGTGCATTACGAAGATGCTTTACAAATATGCTTTATGCTCAAGTAAATAATCATGAATTTGTTGTTGAACAATTAAAATGTTTTTATAAAAGAATAGAATGCGGAATTCGTGGAGCTTTGATTGAAGATACCATTCCAGTATTGGAATCTATGAGAAAGCATTTCCCTGAAGATGTGGGATGCTTTTCACCTTTATATTTAAATCATATGATTTTACAACCTGGTGAATGTTGCTTTTATGCTGCTGAAGAACTTCATGCATATCTAAGTGGAGGTAATTATAATCAAATTAACCTTTTGCGTTTAAAAGCTAAAACTATGTATGCATAAAATTTTAGAATGTGTTGAATGCGTGGGTTGCTCAAACAATACCATTCGAGCAGCATTAACTCCAAAATTCATTGATCGTGAAGAACTTATTAATGTTCTAAATTATCGAATGACCGATCCTTCGTTTTATTTAGTTCCACCTAAAAAATTTAAGCAATATCCTAATGTAACTGAATATGCACCAGATTGTAAAGATTTTACTCTACAAGAAATTCAGGTAACTAATTCATTTCAATAGTTTGATTAATTTTCTAAATTTACCTCTTTTTTAGATCTCAAAAACTAATGAAGCTTCATCATCTTCAAAACCAACTTTACTTCCACCATTAAAATGTGGTTCAATTATGGTTATTGTTGAAGGTGAAGGAAATTATGAAGTTAATACCCTTGGAAATCGATTTAAACAAATACGACGTGGTGATATTTTTTACATTCCTCCTGATCAAACAGTACAACTTAATTCCATATCGGCTCAATTCTTAGCTTACAGAACATTCAGTTATGAAATGGGTCCAGATCATTCAAATCGAAAGATTTCATCCTCTTCCACCAATAATGTGGCTTCACATTTTAAACAAGCCCAACTAACTCCAATTCGAACAAAATCAGTTATTCTTGGAGATAGACTAAGAGAAAATTCAGAAAGGCCTAAATTTATTTTAACTGATCGTGATGAATTGTTTGATCCTAGCAGCGATATGGATGGATGCCTTTAGATCTTTCCAAAATTATTAAAAATCTTTTACAAAATATGTTTTTAATAACTATCTTTTTTTAAGTGTTAAATAATATCGGTGTATTAAAAAGTAATGAAAAGAAAAAATAGTTAAAAGTTTTGAAGATATTATTTTTTTTAATTCAATGAGACAAATTTTCTTTCTCTCCCAATTTGTTGTTATTGCCTTTCATTTTTTAAAACTTTGAACAAAAATAAAAATTTTATTTCGAAGTCGAAAAGTCTTATGCTTTACAGTTGCTTGAAAAGAAAAATTCCAAATAATGAAGACGCTATCAACAAAAGCAATAAAATCATGGGAGACATGCCTTTTCGAAGTACAGTAATTACAACTATCGCTCACCAATTTTTTTCACTAGCATGCTCAGTAAACCATATCATTTTGAAGTCATAAATGCTCATAACAAAACAAAACAAAAAGCGGACGAAAAGAAAGATTCTATGAAGCGGAAGGCATTTTTTTGAACAAAATTACTTGCACTAGAAACTATTTATTTCAATTTGCTATGCCATTTCAAGAAAACGTTTGCAAGTAAGTAATAAGATAAAATATTTCATTTGGTATAAAAAAAACTTAACCAATTATGCTATTTTCTCACTAACGAAAGCCATAAACAAAGTATACGATACTTTATAAACGCTTAAAAAATTAACGAAAAATTTAGCGTCATTTAACTAGATACATATGCCATGTACTTTCACATTTTTCCATTCTCGAGGTAGTTGAAAATGTAAACAACACATAAATACTAAAAAAGCTAAAAGTGTTACAAATAAATAACTGACTCCAAGTAAAAAATTTCAAAGTAACCCTTTTTGCAAACACGCAACCGCCTCATTCATTTCCCTTTCATCTCATAAAATTTTTCTTATAACGAACTCCTGTCGCTACTATCCTTTTTTCTTTTCCACTTTTTTTTCAAGCAAAACAAAAAATTTCTTCTTCGACGTTTTTGACTTTCCTTCGCTTTTTTTCCTTTTTTCTGCGACTTTTTTCCCTCCATATTTCTTTGATAAATAAAATTAATTATTCGCTATTTTTTAGTTCAAGATGTCAACAGAAAGTGGTGATAACAAGCCGCCACCGCCGACAGATTTGAAAACTTTGGAGCCAAACCAAATGTCAAGTCGTGATTACTACTTTGACAGCTATGCTCATTATGGTATCCATGAAGTAAGCTTTTTTGATTTTATTTATCATCATTTACTAACTTTCTTTATTATTTTAGGAAATGCTGAAAGATGAAGTTCGTACCAAAACTTACCGCAACTCCATTTATCACAACAAGCATCTTTTCAAAGATAAAGTTGTCATGGATGTTGGCTCTGGTACTGGGATCCTTTCAATGTTTGCTGCTCAAGCTGGTGCTAAACGTGTGTTTGCTGTTGAATTCTCAAGTATGGCCAAACAATCAGAAAAGATTATCAAGGATAACAAGCTTGATCATATTGTTACTGTTCTTCATTCAAAAATGGAAGACATCACCGAACTCCCTGATGGTATTGAAAAGGTTGATGTCATTATTTCTGAATGGATGGGCTACTGCTTGTTATATGAATCTATGTTGAACACCGTCATATATGCTCGTGACAAATGGCTTAAACCTGATGGAGTATTGATGCCTGACAAAGCCCGGCTTTATATTTGCGCCATCGAAGATCGTCAATACAAAGATGACAAAATCAATTGGTGGGAAAATGTTTATGGTTTCAACATGTCCAGCATTCGTGAAGTCGCTATTAGCGAACCATTGGTTGATTGCGTCGATCCCAATCAGGTTGTCACCAGTAACTGTTGCATCAAGGTTTTTTGGTTTACCTCTTTCTTTCGATTTTTAATAACCTTTTTTTAGGATATCGACCTTTATACCACTACCGTCGAAGATCTCTCATTTGAATCAAACTTTGAAATCTCCTGCAATCGTAATGACTATGTTCATGCTTTTGTTACTTACTTCGTCGTTGAATTCTCAAAATGTCATAAGCGAACTGGTTTTTCAACTTCTCCTGATAGTCAATATACTCATTGGAAGCAAACTGTCTTTTATCTTCGTGAAGCTCTAACCGTCAAGAAAGGTGAAGTGATTCATGGACATATCACGTGCAAGCCGAATGAACGTAATGGTCGTGATCTTGATTTTGCTATCGATGTTAAATTTAACGGTGAAATTTGTGATCTCACAGAAGAAAACAAATATAGAATGCATTAAATTATTTGTGTTTTGTCTTTGTTTTTTCTTTTTATTTGTTGAATTTTTTGATTTTCATATAAACTTTTATGAATGAACCATTGTTAAAGCATTTGAAATATGGGTTGATTACCTTGTCGATTTTTACAGGAATGAGATTGAGAAAAACCTAGGAAAAGTACGATTTAGACGATGACAGCTAACAATCCACAAAGAGGCGAATCAAATCGAGGACGAAATCGGAGGTTTTTAGAAAATTTGCAGAAAACAATGGGAGCACCATCTTCTGGTTTACGAAAAGTGCCAAAACCAAAAGCTTCCGAAGATGATGAACACCTGCCTAAATCAATGACAGAATTTTTGGATATTCTCAATGCTGAAAAACGTGATCTTTCGCTTGTTGAACTTGCTGAATTTTATCATCAAAGATACAATGATTTCTCTGATGATGAAATAACTCAAATAGCTGAAAGCTTATTCAAAATTGGATTTCATGGTGAAGCAATTTATGACTTTGTTGGATTTCTCAATGTTGCATTTGTGGATGAAAGATTTCAAGAAAAACTTGCAAATGAATTTGTGCTGCATGCAGCAACTTTATTCGATAAAGAAGATCCTGAACTTGAAGCTTACGAACAATTTGGAAGATTCATAGGTCTTTTATTGAAAACAAAGTTCAATCGACCCTATCATCGAATAGTGGATTCGTCAAACAAGCTTTTGGTTGCTGTTATGAATGTGTTCCTTGGATTTTTAGCTGAAGTACCTCAACTTATTGAAACGAATGAACCAGAAGATCTTGAAAGAGCGAAATTCAAAGTTATCTCTGTTGTTTGTGCCGTGAAAGCTTTGAATAGAAGGCTGTTTATGGATTATTATGAAATGAACGATAATATTTACAAATTTTTACGATCCGTCTTGATTGATACCGATGGAAGGACGATGGGAAGAGATTTTAGAAAACTACTGTTGGATGTTCTGATTGAAATGGAGAAATATTCTGTAGCTGGTGCACCTGCTTCCACCACTCATGTTGGAACTCAAACGATCGAATAAACTTATGAGTCACCATTGAAAAAAGGGTTTTTACTTACCTACTGTGCTTGTACATATTTTTTGCATTTTTACAACACTTTGATTGAAATTTACTCTGTTAATTATATGCATTTTTTACTTTGTTTTATTTTGTATTTAACTTTGTATGTATCTTTGTATATATAGCTGATCTCAGCAACTGTATGTAATAAATTATTTTGTACAATACTTTCCACCTTTTAATTGAAATATGCATCATATGAGTTAGTATTGGTTTGCAAAACATTCCTTTATAAGGAGAAAGAACTAAATAGCAGTGTTATGAGCACCATAGTAAGAAGGCGTTTTTTGGTTGATTTCATGTAAAAAATTGTTTTCATTTTAGCCGCTTTTTTTGGCGTCTTATGGTTTAATCATCAAGGCCTAAATTGCTTTTTTTCATTTTCTTCTTCGCCTTTTTTTCATCATTTGTTTGACATTTTACAACTACATAATCAGTTTTGCAATTTGCGTTCTATTCGTGAATCATGATTAATTATTTTTCTGGTAATACAATAGGTAAGAGTTTGGTTGTCTTATTAAACGTTTTCTAATTTTACTAATTTTAGAGCTCTCTGAAAGATCCATTTTTGTCAAAGTTTCCAACGGAAAGCTTCTCGAAGTGCCTTATAATGTTCTTGTTCAATCTCGTGTATTGATGGAAAGATCGGAAAGTATGGTTTCCTTTACTTTTGTAGTTTTATTGCTTTGGTTATGTAATACATAGATTTCGCATAACCATTTTGGAAATTGGATAATATTTCTTCATTTGGATGTAACAATGCTGTTTTTTTCTCCTCATTTTCATAATTTATTTGTCTCATTTGTCCTTTTTTCAGTTCTTGGACAGTGTGGAGTTATTGATCTTCCTGATATCGAAGAGTTCATAATGAAATTGGTCATTCGGTTTTTGCTATTCTTTGTTGATGATCCACCTTATATTCCATATGAACCTGGTTATTATCCTGTTGCACACTTTGATCGAGATATTACCGGGAGGTTTATCATGTCCTTGGATTCTTCAACTCTTTCAAAATTTTGGATTGCAGGAGATTATCTTCAAATGGATCGACTCACAGATGATGTTTACCGATCTCTTTATTATCGAGTTTCTCGCCATCTTGGAAATGCCGCAAAGAATAGCACGGTTTCTAATTGTAACTTTGTTCCAAAATGATGATTATTTACCTTGGATTGATGAAATGTTAACATTTGCAAATGATTTGAATTGTCGTTTATGTGCTTGTTTTTGTTAGATTTTTTCTATATTGAATAAATTTTGTTTTTATGTACTTTTTTGATAGTTGCTTTACGTTATTGTATCCTTATGAAACGAAGAATCTTGTTTAACAACTTTGTTTGATTGCTTGATGCCCCATTGAGTTTATCATCAAAGTTTCAGGAAGCCTATCTGGAATAGTATTTATTTCTTTTTTGCTGAAAATGAAATGAAATCAAAAGAAAAGGCTAAAGAACAACAGAAGAATGTTCAAAATAAGTCTGGAAGCAAGCCAACAGCAGATGATGGAGATGTGGAAGCTAAAGATAGAAAAGAACCTGCTGAAAAGAAAGTTGATGCTCCTGATGAAGAAAAGAGTCATGAAAAGGCTAAAGAAAAACAGAAGAAAAATGAGCATGATAAGTCTGCAAACAAGACGCCTGGAATATCTGCTGAAGCTAAACATGGAAAAGAGCCTGCCGAAAAGAAATCAAAAGCTGATGCTCCAGAAGAAAAAAAGAAAGCTAATGATGACAATAAACCTGATAAAGCTGCTGGTGATGTAAATTGCACTTTTTTGTTGCTTGTCTTGTCTATCCTCTAATAACCTCTTTTTTAGGCCGACAAACCTCTTGACAAGTCTGAGAAGCCAAAACGTAAGATAATTGCTCGTGGTGAAAAAGCCGTATGTTTTATCATTCTTTCTTTCTTTCATCTATTTATAATTTCATTTTTTTGAAACTCATCGCTGAAGGTAAAATCAAAAGAGGCAAGACCGATTATCCTACCATGGACGATGTGATGTCTGATTGGGATTCTGATAAAGAAAAAAATGGAGGAAAAAAGAATCGCTCAAAGCAAGCTTCAATGCAAAGAACAAATTTGTCCGAAAAGAAAGATGACATTGCTTGAATCTTCATTTTTTTGTATTATGTCTTAGTAATGAATAAATAAATATTGTAATTGTAAACTTTTGTGTGCTTATTTTGATATTAGTATCTTCATCTTACAAACAAACACCTATAATAACCTGGATCATAAATAAATTAGAAAGTGTTAGATTGGGTTTGATGGGACTTCCTTCTTTAATTTCACCTTTTTTTCGTTATCTTATTATCTGAGCGTGTTGAATAATACCTATTAAAATTCTTATAAACTTTATTCATTTATAAAAATTAATTATAAACCATCGAGGAATCAAACTTTCAAAAAAAATCGCTCGCAAAAACAGCGAAAAATTTGAACGAAAAAAAGTCTCTTTCTTTTCTTTTGGATTAAAAATGTGAGTGGTCGCCGGGTGTTGTGGCGAGCACTTGTAAACGAAAGTTTGCGCGCCGGCGTCAACTACGAATAAAAAGTTAAGAGAAATTCTCTGAATTTCTACCAGTGTTTGGTGGTTCACTGTAGCCTCTTCCGTAATGGAATTGGAAACGTATCCCCTTATTCGTAGTTGTAAACTATGAGGTTGCCGCAAACCTAAAGCTAGTGTTAACCCTGAGTACCTTAATAGAATCAGGAACACTGGAAAAACCAACCCTATCTTGGGGTACGGTTTTCCTAGTCTAAGCGGCTGGTCATTAACTTGGCTGATGACTTTTTGCTAAATTTTTTAACCATATTCACATCATAGGGCATCAGCCAACCCATCGCTGTCATAGGTGGTTGGAAATATTAAAAATTGTTAAATCCTCCCTAAATTTCCCTATTCTGAAAGTTTTTCATACTTATAAAACCCTTAAAATGGCAAGGTTTCTTATTAGGTTTTTACTCATTAGGTATTTCGTACTCTTTCCAAAGATACAGCAACGTCTCTTTATTTTCCAAACTTATGTTTTTTGAAGGCCCAATACAGCAGTTACAACAACAAAGCAAGAAAGATTGTTGAACATTTCATTTCGCTGAGAGGTCAAGAATTTAGTTAATTTTTCTTTGAGAGCTTTTTCGATATGGAATGAAGAATCAGTGATTTTATGCTTACTTTTATATTGTCCAAAATACTTTTTATGAGGTCGAAGAACAATGAATTAATAATTCACCAAGCAGCAAGAACAGTAATTATTAGTTATAAAGGAAAGAAGCTTTATTATCAAATTTACACAAAAACTCAACAAAAAACAAACAAAATGAATGAATACCCAAAAAAACAACAATGATTCAACCCGATTGTGCACAATCTTTTTCTTTTAATATCTTTTGATAATCATAATAAGCAGTGAAGAAATGTTCCACTTTACCCAGCAAAAACATATTATCATGTTGATTTTGATTTTCTATCGAACTTGATGGACGAGATTTATCTTCTGATTCAGATTCAAAAATAGCACCAACATGAGTATCATGATTTCGTGTTGACATGCAAACATTTAGGACTCGATTACCAATACGCAGCACAACTTTTCCACTTTTGAGAATTTGTAATTTACCAAAAGGTTTATCAGAAGAAAATTGAGTCAAGCAATGATACTTTGGTTTGCTAATTTTGATTGCTTGAGATTTGGCTGTTACCATTCCAACATTTTCAGCTTCCTAAAAGTTTTTATATTATGATTAACAAATGGGTAATGGAAGCAGCAAACACTTACAGATTTAGCAACATTTTGTTTTGAAATTTCGATATCATTCCAATCATCATCATCATTTGCTTCAGAATTGGATATAGCTCGTAATGAATTTGGTATTTGAATTGAAAATAGTCGTTTAAATATATGATGTTTTTCAAAAATTTCAGTAAGCACTCGACCAGCAACTTTTGAGCATGCTTCTGTTCCACGAAATTGTTGATGAATGGAAGCTGATGTAAATGTCATAGGTCTAAAATATACGGCATTCAATCAAATAACTTAAAGTTGATAAATGCAACTTACGGTTTAGGTTTAATCTTTCGGAATTGAGGTTCAGCAAGAGGCAATTGAGTTCGAGCAAATTTGTTCAAATAATGAAGAGGTTGAGCACGAGGAATAGGATGAACGACGCAAACTTTGTCTGAAGTTTTTTCATAGTCGCCAATGACTCGAATTTGTTTATTGAATTGTCCACTTTCCCAAATATCTTTGTATCCATCAATAGGAGCTTCTTCTTTCTTTCTTATTATCATTGGACGAATTTGTAATTGAGTTAAAATTCCATCAGGAGATGTTTCAGACAAATCTTCCATTTCAATATCATCATCAGAAGCTTTTTGATTTTCTTTCGGTGCAGCAGCTGTTGATCGAATTTTTGGTTGAACTTTTTGTGCTGATTCTGTTGTTTTCTTTGATATTGTCTTCGGTGAAACAAGTGGCATATCATTTTCAGCTTCAATAATATTCCCCAAAATTTCTTCCGTTCCTAAAAATCTTGATTATTGTTAATAAAAGCGATATGCAACAACAAAAACATACCAGTTTGAACAATTTTTGGTCGATTGCTACGTGATGGTGCAGTTGGTGGTGCAAACCCAGCTTCAACATTTGAGAGGACAATTCTATCACCAAATCGTGGAGGAGCAGTGGCGGAAGACGTACTTCCTTCACCTCGTCCGCGTCCACGTCCACGCCCGCGGCTTCTTCCACTACCTCGGCTGCCTCTTCCACGTCCACCTCTGGAAGCTGGTTGGTTCATCTTACCTGAAAATGAAACAATCAATAAAAAATAAGCATATAATTTTTTAAAGTGTTAAAAAGAATTTTAAGAAATGATGCAAGCTTGAGTAACAACGAACAAATTTGATTTTTTTTTTGTATCAAAGTCTAGACAGCATTGCAAAAACCTCCATTCAAAACTTTCTTGTAACGAACTCTCGATGAAAAAAAGGTAATAAATTTCCGAATTTTTAACGGTTGCAATAAAAAAAGGTTTATTATAAAAGAATATAAAATTTATACATAAGAAATATTTTTAAGTAAGAAAATTTGTACAATAAAATACTAAAAAACAAAAGGCAGTTTAAAACATTTGTCACTTTTTCTTCTTGTTTGCTTGTTGTTCTTCTGTTTCTATTTTTGGAACTTTCACCATTCCACCACCTCCGATATATTGAAGACCCGAAATGACCGTAGTAGCAGCAGTTAGACCTCTGAAAAACAATGGTTTTAGTTAAATATTAATTATCAAACAAAAGTCAAAACAAACCCTAAAGCAATTAAAGATGGATGTGCAACAAAGCCAAATACAGGTGAAGCGAGGCTGAAGGTAACAAGTGATAATTGTAAAGCGGTGTTTATCTAAAAAATAAAGTTGAAGAAACAATGATAAAATTATTCAATTACTTTGCTGGTTAATGTTGGAACAACTCGAACACTTGAAACTGAAGGATCAAAGAATCGTTTAAAAGTTAATGGTGGTTCAAGAATTTGATATCGTTGATAAAAGCCACCACCAACAAGTAAAACATCTCGAAGCAAAATCAACGCCGTAAGAGCAACTAAAAATGGAAGATTATTAATGTATTGGAAGATTCAAAAAAGAACAAACCTGGAATCAAATGGACGTATGTTAGAGTAACAAACAACGTGCTTACTAAAAGTTTATCAGCAACAGGATCCAACATTGTACCAAGCAAAGATCTTTGAGATTCGTACCTTCTAGCAATAAAACCATCAAGCTGGAAAATTTCTTCATATTAATTATAAAAGAAGCAACAAGAAAATCATACTAAATCAGTTATTCCAGCGATAGTAAATAAGATACAAGCAGGCATAAATTGACTTTGTACTACCAAATATCCAATTACTGGTGTCATACATATCCTGAAAATTTTCCTTTTATTTACTATTATGAATTACAAAAACATACCTCAAAACGCAAAGTCCATTTGGAATCGTCATAATGTTATCCTTCACTCTTTCACCAAAAGCCGCTTGTGGATTTTTTGGTCGATCAATGCCACCAGCTGTTGTGCTCGTGGTTCTTATAACCATAAAAGTTTTTATAAACTTTGATTGTTTGTTTATATTTCGATGGAAGAGCGAAGCATACAAAAAAGGGTTTATGGCTTTTGTTGTTTTTCTATAAAACTTTGAGAAAGACATATTCGATAATTCTGTAAATAAAAAAACATAAGAATAAAAAATATGAAAATAATGATAAGGATTTTATCAATCGAACACGAGGTACATATTTATAAGTTTAACGAAGAGGGTAATGTTATATGAAAGGCAAAAGTAAGGTTTAGAAGGAAGGATGATAAACAACAACCAAAAAAAACAACAATGAAAAGACAAAGTTTATTTTTTTGTTTGTTTGTTTGAACTTTGAAGTATGATATTAACCCAATTGGCAAAGAGCGAAAAAATAATAGCTGCAATTTAAAAACTTGCGCGAAAATAGTTTTTTAAAATTTTTCTAAAAGTTGCTGATATTTCGAAATTATTTAGATCAGGAAGAAGGACTTCTTCCATTTTTACTATCTTACTTTGTTTTATTTTAAGCTTGCGATTTAAGCATTTTTGATACTAAAAAAATGTATCGCAAAAAACATCCATTGAATCCTCTCAGATCAGTGGATGTGAATTCACCATTCAGACCTGTTATTCCAAGATTGTCTGCAGCTGCTGCGACATCAAAAAAAGTAACAACAACAGCTCCTAATGCTGTCGTTGCACGTAAATCTGCACAATCGCATCGATTTACTTCAATCGATAGCGAGAATATTTTTCCACCGAATAATTCGCAGAAACATGGAATGTCAGAAGATGAGGTTGAGATTGTTGCATCTGACGATGATGGCGAAAATGGAAATGTTTATCAAACTCAACGTCCCATTCCTGAAATTGGTATTTTTTGTTATCGATAAATTAAAGTTTTTGTGATCATTTAAATTTTTAGACCCTATTATTGAAGTTGAAGATGCTGAAGCTGAAGCATCAGAGGAAAATCCAAGAGAAGCCAGACATCATCGAGAAAATTTTTATACTCAAACACAAAATCTTATAAATCGTGATTATTTAGGCGGTGAAATAGCTGATGGTTTTGATGATGGGCCATTTTTTAGGCGATTGAAAAAACTTGGAGTTGAAGTTATGAGAAGCGATGAAGATGAAGTTTATTTTTATTTGGGTTTGTTTTAAGCAATCTCATTAAAATGTTTGATAAAGAAAAGAATTTTAGGAGAACAAACCCACGCTGAATTAATTAAACTTATCGAAGGTGAATGGAGTTCCAATTCTGGTTTGGTAATTAAAATTATTCAAGAATTTAAAGAAGCTTTGGGAAAAACGTGCAATTCATGGATGCTTTTTCTTTCTCCAACTAAAAAGTAAAAAACATTTTTTTTGAGAATTTTTATCCTTTAACTTTGACTTTCTTTTTTTTTTTTCTCAGCATTAATGGAATCCAAGATACAATAATTCGAGCTTTAATACTTACATCAGCTTTTCAAACTGAAACTTTTAATATTATTTATCGTCGCCTTGATGATATAGCTAAAAATCATTCCAATGGCGAACAACAAATTCAAATAGGAAATAAAATTATTCTTCAACTTCGATATATTACTGAAATATTTAATCCATTAGCAATTTCCACCATTGTTTTTGATAAAAAGATTGAACATTGGAATTCAGAATTGCGTGAAAAATTTATTGAAATTATTCCTGAACTTTTTACTGATAATTCTGTTCATTCATGTAAGTACCATTATCGTAATTTGCGGATTCTTTTATGATGAAAGATTTTAGCCATCGCAAAACATTTACTTGACTTTATTTTAATTCGAGGTTTGGAAGAACCAAACAGCCTTCATGCAAGTTGTTTCAAAGCATTAAAATGTCTTGATGTTGATGAAAAAATGAATAAAAAGGTATGTCTCAAATTTTTCTCATGACTATAATATTAGGTTATCTTTAAAAAAATTGAAAAAGGTTAGGGCCCACCCGGAGTTGAACCAGGGACCGATCGGACTGCAGCCGATTGCTCTGCCACTGAGCTATAGACCCTGTGTTGAACACTTGCTTCTTTATGTTAGTTATTCGAGAGGCAACCAACCAAGTGGTGGTAACTGCTGCGCTGTCGAGAAAAGGAAAATGTAAAGCGAGAGACGCCTTTTTTGCCTTGACGTCTTTTTTTTTATCCGAAAAGAAAGAGTCAGAGAAAGAAAAAGAGACAAACATACAAAAAATGTGTTACTTTTTTTAGATACAAATAACAATAATGAAAAATTTAATGAATTTTGAACTTGAAAATCTTCCATTGGCTGTGGAAACATCCCTCAGCGTTTTGGATAAAAATAAGAATGGAGCATTCAAAAGTTTTCTCATTTGCTTACACATGTTTTTGGACATAGCAAAACTTCGAAGAATTGATGCAGAAAATGAGTAAAATAATTTTTTTTGGGAGCTCAAAATGCATATTCTTTCTTTTTTAGATCTACAGTATCATTAGAAGAAACAATTTCAAATATATTCTTTTGCATTACCGAATTTATGAGATTTAATTTAAATCACAGTCAAAAGGATTTAACCGCATTTTTTGGTATTCAAAAAATCACTCGTGCTTCAGCTTTTGGTTCTAAAAAGGGCTTTGTTGATCACGATGAGGACGATGATAATGAAAATGAGGAGGAGGAAGAAAGTTTCGAACAACAGCCAGAGGATGAAGAATATGAAGGAGATGCTGCCACTTTCATTATCTTCCACAGAGTTAGTTTTTCATGCGACGGTATAATTATTTTTTCAAAAATTTCATTTTTAGGATTTTGATTTGATAGATATTTTACTTTTGATTTGTTTTAATGAAGCAAGCAATGATACAAGTTTCATTTTGAAAGAACTTCGAAAGCAAGTTTCTGTTTCTTACGATACTTTTCTTTCAATCAAACACCTTTTTGGTGAAGCTGCAAATTTTCCAACGGTTTGTTCAATCATTTTTAACCCTCAAAAAATTATTTGATTTTTAGTTTTCAAAAACATATCTTTCTTCCATATTGAACCTATCTCGAGATTTACTTCAATCACCCAATCCAAGGTTAAACGAAATTGGCGGAGTTATTTATAAACAACTTTTCCTTTGTCGAAAACTTCCTAGATCGATTGTTTTGGAATCCATTGCTTCACATTTTAGTGAAATGGATTCTGAAACAACTACAGCTTTAACAATTCTTGAAGAAGTTGCAGAAATTCGAATTGAAACTTTAAGAGATTTTCTTGGAGATTTAAATGTATGTTTGACTTTCATTCGAAAGTGTTTCATTTTTTCAAAATAAAATTATTTTAGGCTTTGTTGGATAACCTTGCAATCTTATCAACCGACAATATTCGAAGATTATTTTTTGTTTTAATTTCATTAAATCTTTATTCTGATATTTCTGTAGGTCAAACAACCCAATATCATCGACAAACAGAAGGAACTCGATTTTTGAGACGATTAAATCATTATTTAATTTCATCCATTTATCGTGAAATTGTTTGGGGCATTGTTGGACTTATTCAATATGTTAAAGTTTTATTATTGTCTTCCAACATTAATGGTGGCGGCGGAAATAGTAGAAATGATGCTGAAATTCTTGATACTTTACAAAAAGTTGATAAAGTAACAAAAAAGCATGGAGGTAAAATTCGAGCAGAATTTTACATTCAATTGAGTGAACTTTTAAAATCTAAGAAAAAATTAGGTGGAGAATCACCCGCTTTAGTAAGTTCATCTTTTTATTATTCAAAGGTTAAAATAATATGTTTAGGCAACTTTTGGTGAGGAATTAACTGAATCAGTTCGATTTCAATTTTACCTTGAACGCGATTCACAAATTTCTCAGCGATCTTCAAACACCTCTCTTGGCCAATTTGATGCCGAGGATTTCATTGATCCACAATCGGCAACATGGATAAATTTAGCTGAATTAGTTTTTGCTGATGATGATAAACTTACTGGACCTATTTGTGGTTTGCTACCTCTTTTACAACTTGTTAAAGATTTTGCATGTTATCGCGATTCATTCACCGAAGATTATGATAGTGATCCATTAAAAACAGATTTTTGGAATAATTTTTTGTTTATTCTTGGTAAATAAAAGTTATTGAAGGGATTAGTAATAATAGAAAGCATATTTTAGAATCTAATGTCAATTTAACCTCATTAACACAATCCCTCGATTTAACTCAACATGATCAACTTCGACGCAGTAATGTTCTGTATGTTACAGTTGAATATATTCGAACAATATTAAATATGTTTGCCGATTGTCGAATTGAGGGTCCTAAAATTCAACAATGGATGGAAAAGAAATTAAATTTAATGATTTATTGTCAAAATCAATTAAAAAATTGCATTAAAAGTTTGCTTTTTGATTAACTTTCCAACTCAAACTTTAAAAATTGGATTAATTTTAGAAATGGGCTCCTATCATTTACCAATGATAACTCGAATTAATAAATGCGAATTGGTTGTTAAAGACAAAGATTCAAAAAGATCTAAAAAATCATCAAAGAAAAATGATGGTCAAGTTGTTGAAGAAGAAGAACCCGTGGAAGTTGACCAACATACTTTTGGCATCAATGAAAATAATGAGAATGAGGAGAGGCCACAGAACTTCAACGAAGCATTCATTCCTGAACATTTTGATGAAACAGGAGAAGAATTTACTTTTGGTTCCTTTAAACTTCGAAATGGAACATTACCTAAAAATATTCCCATTGAACAATTGCAATGGTATTGTACGCCATTGAGGCTTGAAACTGTTACAAAATTGATACAAGTTTGTTACATTTTCATTGAGTTGTAATTTTTATGAGTAAATTTTTTTTAGGCAACTGGAATGAAACGTAAACAAACTTTGAGTTTGGTTGAAACATTGCATGTTATTTTAAAATATACTATGCCCACTCGTGGAGGAAAACAAACACCTATTGGATTTGGTTTAGGAGTATGTTTCCATAATGTAATAAACATTTCATACGTTGTATGATTATTTAATTTTAGACTGGAGCTCCATTACCTATAGCAACAATGGATTTTGGTTCAAAGGATGATCGATGGAAATTAGTTTCAGCAGCAATTCCAGCGTTATTTGAAATTCTTTCAAAAGCAGTTGAAAATTTTACAACAAATACCATTCAAACTCCACATCCAGGTTCACCCGATTTTGTCAATGAAATGGCAAATTTACTTAAATTTTGTGTAATGATTTTTTCACGAATTTTCCAAAGGTAAAAATTTTATTGAGAAATAATAATATGATAATCATTTAATTTGTTTATGTAGTCATGAAATTGCATCAGAATGTGATCATCACGACAGCGATCGAACAAGAAATTTACAATCTCGTCGTGGTGAAGTTATTTTAGCTTTAAATAGAGCTATAGGAATTTTTAATTCTTCAAAATTACCCCAAAATGAATCAACTCGAAATGGAACTGTAAATTCAGTGAATCGAAGCAGAAATAGTATTATGCCACCTATTTCTATTCCCAATGGAAGAGTTTCAGATGTTGTGGACGCAAATAATAGCGAAGAAGGTGTAATAGAATTTTTTATTGAAGTTGCTTATCATGTTCCTACAACGGAATCAGCTGCAGCAATGTTGGCTCTGTTAAAAACTTTTACTAATTTAAATGAATTTCATCGACGAAAATGCGGTATTTATTTTTAAGTTTTTTGGAAGTTTTCAAAATGCTTTTGACTCTTTTTTTAGCGACGATTGCATTGTATTATTTGAGTAAAAAATGGTCGAATGATGAAGCAGCCGATCAAGCTCATGATGATAAAAATGCTTATGTTATTGCAAAGTTAGTTTTTTTTCAAACAACTGAAGCTTAATAAAATAAATATTTTTTAGTGATTTCATTCATTTTCGACCCGAATCTCAAAAAATTTCAGCAGTATGTTGGTTAATTTGGCATCAATTTTTATCCATTTTCCCCGAAGAATTTCTTGTTGAACAAGATTTAAAATTGGGAAATTATACTGACTCGGAAGATTACGTCAATGAACACAGTGAAAGCGTTTTTCCATGCTTTACAAAGTTGGTTTAAAAAAAAAAACTGTAATAAAAAACAATTTTATTTTAGGAAGAGTTTCTTAAATTGGCATAAATTACTTTTTAAACAATTTAACGATAATGTTTTACGATATCTTCGAAACGATAATAAATCGATTGTAATAGATTCACGCAAATTTATAACTGATTGGATTAAAATTGCTCAAACGTTTAACATCCTTACTTGTGTAATCAAAAACAAAGATTTTCGACTTGTTAGTGTTTTGATAAATATGGCAAAAGAAGGAAGACGCTTTATTTCATTTATTATGTCTAAACCAAGTTCATTTGCTGCTATAGTCAAAGATGAACAAATTATGGTTAAATACAAGGATGATATTTATGGAATAGTAAAATTTATTCAACTTGGAAATCGTTTACTTGGAATGCTAAGAAATTTGGCACAAAAACGAAAAAATGCACTTTTATTAACAAAATTATGCCCTGAACTTAAAGCAGCTAATGAAAAAATGATGAGAGATTTTAAAGTTCTTGCAACAGCTGCAGGCTTTGGTGATGCAGTATCCTTTGGACATTTAAAAAATCGAAATTTGGATGTAAGCTTTTCTCTAAGTATTTTAAATTAAATTGTTTGGTGGTTTTTAGGCCACAGCTTCCAATAGAAAGAATAAAACAAATGGAAATAAACGAAGTTGTGGAAAAGATTTAAATGCAACTGAAAATAGCCCAGCTCCTAAAGTCTGTCTTTTTGATTCATTCATTTATAATTTTTTTTGCCGATTTTAGAAGCGTTCAAGAAAATCTAAAACTCCTTCAACTGTAGCTATAAATGATAGTGATAATACAGCAGATGAAAATGTTTCTAATACTGAAACAATTTTGCGAGCAACAATTAAACAAGAGCGATTTAATGAAAATGACGATGATGCCATCGTGAGCGGATACGTTGGTGGCGATGATGATTCAAGCATGATGTCTTAATTAACTTATTTTATTAGTATCTTTTTTGTTGTTGCAATTTATAATTTTTAAGCAGCTATAAAGTGTTTTTTGTTAAAAATTGTTTTCTTTTATGAGATTTGATTACTGAGTTACATAACAATAAAAATGACAGAAAGAAAGATTTATTGATAAAGCAAGCTATTGTTTGTGTTTTTTTTATGTCATCCGACGACGGCTAAAGGCTTCATTAATTACGCAACAAACAAGTTTCTATTTCCTTTCAACCATAAAATCTCCATCGGAAAACTTGTTTTAAATTATCTTCCGCAATTTTCAATTTTTATCTTCTCCATTATTTTTTTTATCATTTTGTTTTTGTGTGGCTTTCTAAAAGTTTAACTTAAAAAGGTAGTATAAAATCACGACGAAAGGTTTTCTAATTATCATTGCTTGACATCCATCGACAATGTCAGCAAAAGTTAGTACAGCAATTGCTGTGCTTGTAAGCACAAGCGTTATCGTAACTTGCACCGTTGTGGTTTCTCTTCTTCTCAATGACATCAATTCCCTTTATGATGATATCCTTGTGGATTTAGATGAAATTCGTGAGATTAATCGTGATGCATGGGATAATATGATGCAAATGCAAATGAAAGGTGGGAAAGGTGATATAAGAAATTTATTTGAATTTCGTCGAGTTAAACGTGCAACTGAACGAGCTCCCCCTAAATGCAGTGAGTTTCGCATAAGAAAATTTAAGACGCGAGATAAATGTTTTATTGTAGATTGTGATGCAAATCGAGGAAAAAATTGTCCCAAAGGCCAACCTGGGCCTCCTGGTGAACGTGGAGAATCTGGAGAAGCTGGTGAGCCTGGTATTCCTGGTCTTCCAGGTGCTACTGGAATGACTGTATTGCTTGATCTTCCTCATGCTGGTAATTTAAATATTTTTTTTAATTTGATACAGAAGAAGATTTTTAGGCTGTATTAAATGCCCAAGTGGACCTCCTGGTGGACATGGACCTCCCGGTCAAGCTGGCCCTCGTGGACCACTTGGATCTCGAGGTAATATTTTTAGCACTTCAGCATTGAATTAATTTTACATGTTTAGGAACTCCTGGAAGAAATGGCCGTGATGGTTATCCCGGTCCGCCTGGTCCTTTTGGAGATCTTGGATCTCCTGGGAGGCCTGGTCCTCCTGGACCTGATGGAAGACCTGGGCAAGAAGGAACTCGATGGACTCCAACACCTGGACCTAAAGGACAACGCGGTAACCCCGGATATGCTGGACCACAAGGAGATCGAGGAAATAACGGAGCTCCAGGTCAACCAGGTCAACAAGGTCCAGCTGGACCACCTGGTTATCAAGGACCAAGTGGACGTCCTGGCACTCGTGGACCACCTGGAAATGGTGGAATTCCAGCCGCCAATGGCGAATATTGCCCATGCCCTACTCGAAGTGGTGCTATCCCTGCTCCATCTTCTCCAACTGAAGTTGAAGCTTCTGGTTTCCCTGCAAATGAATATGGTCGAACTATCTAAATATGAAGCCACACAAATTAATGTTTTTCATAAACTTTTTTTACAAAATTTTATTAAACATTATAAACATAAAAAAGTTTTAACAACAATTAATTTTCACAAATTTTTTTACAAATATTCAATTTTTTAAAGTTATTTAAATTCCCTCCACAACCTAAAAACCAAAATGATTTACATTTATTTGCTTCAAAATCAAAGAAAAATCTATGTGACCATTCTGGTGAATCACAATTACGATGCCCAACATCCCGAGGATATGAACATAGAGTTTGACGATCAACTTGTTGATAAGGTGTGAGATCATCGACCGCTAAAAAAATTAATGCCGTAATTACTAGCGTTTAAGAGATTAGGAAAATATTATTTCATTTTGTTTTTCACATAAATTTTAAAACCTACAAACTAGAAAAAATTGAGGAAAATTGTTGTGGATCAATATTTTTAAGCCATTGTGCACCACCACCAGCAGCAGGAGCAGGTTGACCCGGTTGAGGCTTTTGTCCCACTTCTTTGATAGTGTTAGCAATTAAACTAATAAAATTTGGTCTTGGTGTGTCTGGTCCTCCACCTGTTAATGCATTACCACCACTACCGCTTCCACCACTAAGAGCACCACCTCCATAACCATTACCACCGCCAATATTTGATTTAATGTTTGATGCTCCACTACTACCACCACCAAGGCCTCCACCAAGGAATTGACCGACTAAACCTCCAGCATTTCCTCCACCTCCCATAAATGAGCTAGCAAGAGATGAAAAATCTACGCCTCCTGGAGATGGACGATTTGGTGGCGGAGGTGGCGGAGGAGGAGGTGGTGGAGGAATTTCTTCAATGGGTTCAGGAGTTGTTGTTGTTGGTTTTGGAGTTGTTACTACTCGGCGAACAGGCTTTGGCCGCCGCGTAGGCGGTGGAAGAGGATGAGCAGTTGGAGCTGCTATAAGATGTTAGTTAAAATTGTATCCCAAATATTTGTGTTAAAATATTATTTATGACAGATGTCCTTGAATCGATTAAAAAAATTTAACTTTCCAAAACAAATAACAAAATTGTGTGTTAATTTTATGAAACATTTTTGCCTTTTTTGCACTTCAAAATCCATAAAAAAAACTATATGGATATGTCCATGTCGCTCAAGAAAATATGAATTCAAAGAATTAACAAACCTGTGCAATGCTTGGTTGCGATTTGACAACTTTCTAAATCACCAAACAAGTTATCATTTGTTTTATCAGTTGCACATCCTGGAAACCAAAATTGCTCACAATTTCCTGTTTCACGATTGTATGTAAATTTGAGTTGAAAACCACAAAATCTTCCATCTGGAACTGTTTGTTGACAAATATCTCCAAATGCACCAGATGTAAATGGGCGAAGTGGTAAAGGTGGAGCTAAAAGATTTTCAATCAATTTTTTTTATACATATGGAATTAATGATTAGCTTACTTCCACGCAAATCAGGTGGAGCTGTAACAATTCTTGGTGGAGGTCTATTACCATTTATAGTGGCCGCGGGATTACCTCTCATTCCTCCAAAAGTTTTAGGTGGCGATGTTGTATGAACACCTTTAGCTGGACCAAGTGGAACGCCATCATTTGCAGCAGTTATACACTAAAGATAAAATGAGGAGTTTAAAGAAAAATAATACAATGATTTAAAACAGCAATGTAAAATAATTAAATAAAAGAATGAATTTGTCAAAATTTGAGGCTATGACAGAAGAGATAGTTTAAAAAAACTCACAGCAGCGGGAACGGTTCTGCATTGATTTGCTGTAGCATCTTGATACTTTCCAGCTTCACGCATACAAAGCTGACGAGGAGCATCACAAGTATACGGTGGACAATCGGATGTTGCAACAGATAAATATGTTGCATCTGATACGAATGGTTCACCTATAAAAAATCAAAAAATGTTTTGCTTTGAAACATTAAAATCTCAAAGCAACTTACATTCAGGAGTTTCAAAAAGCTTTTCTAAAATTCCATCTAAATCATCTGGAATTTTACCATATCCAAAATTTATAATACAAAAATAAAAAATTATAAAAAATAAATGTCTTAAATTTTTCATTACTTTAAAAAATAAGTTTTAAAGCATGCTATACAGTAATTAAGTCCAAATAATGGCTGCCTATCTCTCTCAAAAGGATTTGGTTGTGTGATGATGAAGATGAAAAAGGAGATGTTCTTTTCCTTGGATCTAAGATTATCCAAAATAAAAAAAAATTAAATCGATTGAAAGATGACCAAAAAAAGAGATTCACGTTGTTGCGACGACGTTGACGAGAAGATTCCGGTTTCCTCAGATGAGAATCTTTTATAATTTTTTCAAAAAAATAAAAAGCTTTTTTTCTATTTCTTCTTCTTCTTTAAAAATAACTAATAAATAATCCAGTTAAAAAGGCAATCAAAGAAGAAGCAGGCAGCAGCTGATTGACATCAGTTTTATATTTTTGACGTAACAGAAGTTATGAATCAATGAATAATCGTTCGGTTCGGTAAAGCAATGAAGTAATAATAATAATAATAATAATAATAATAATACGTCAAAATTTTTAGTTACACACGAAAGTCCTTGAGGAATTTCATTATCTTCTTTTTTTATATCGGGTGAAAAATAAAAATCTGATTTTCTCATTACTTTCACTCTTTTCATTTTGCATGACCGATTTTGGTCAATTTTCTCCTCATTTTTTTTGCTCTCTATTTAGGTCAGTGCTTTCCATCTTATTTTATGTTTTTAGAATCAATCATTCATGAGTTTGCATTATTTAATTAAAAGTATGTTGCACATCCTTAAATTGAGGTGGTAAAGTCCTACAGAAAATCAAGAAAACTAAATACAAAGTTCATAAAGCTTCTAAAAAAAGAATGTCCACTGAATGGCTTTTAATCGGGTCATAAAATAAGAGGTTTCGATAAAAATTCATTAATGCTAAAGCAATCTTTTTTATATTCGAAGCTTCGAAATGATAAAGTAAGATGACTTCAAAAAAAGCTTTGGAAAGAAATAAAAAACAGTTGAAACATTTTTTAGAAAAACTTTTTGTAAAAAGAATATTTGAAAGTCCCGCTTTTTGCAGTTTGACCACGATGAATGAAGCTTGTGTGTCGCGCAAAGACTTCTTCTTTCATTCATTCATTTTTTGTTCGACGCAAAAAACGAAGGATAGCAAAAGAACAGCAAATTTCTTTCAAAGCAAAAAATTACTCGTAGTTGTTTGAATTCCAATCATTTATATGAAGAAAAATGTTTAGTACTTTGATACTTTTTTTATTCCTTCAAATTTGTTAATTTACCATATAGCACTTGACCAAACCTTTTGAACCATTTTCATTCGCTTATTTATTTCATCTTTCAGTTTATGCATGTTTAAAAATCCCTGTAAACGTGGTTTTTTCTTTTCTCGTGATTTTTTCTAACACTTTTTGGTTCATATTTATGCGTATTTAACCTTTACATTTTTTTAGCAGCAATATATTACTATGGATCACGTTCAATCTGTTATCGAACCTGCAAAGAAATTCGCCAAAGATTCAATTCGTCTTGTGAAAAAATGTACTAAACCCGATCGTAAAGGTTTGTGGTTTATCTTTTGCTTTTTATCTTTCCTTATGTAATCTGCTTTATCTTTTCAGAATATCAAAAAATTGCTTTCGCAACTGCTGTTGGTTTCGCCATCATGGGCTTCATTGGATTCTTCGTCAAATTGATTCATATTCCAATCAACAACATCATCGTCGGTGGCAGCTAGAAATGTTTCACCAGAATATTATATCATCTTTAATTCCATCTTATTATTTATTTAATGGATTCTTTGGACTTTTTCTTTCAAAATATATTTGTATAACTATTTATTGTTGAAATGTTTTTTTGTTTGTTGCCAATTTGGCTGTAACCTAATAAAACTTTTTTACTGATTCGATTGTTTTGCTTCATGGATAAAGAAGGTGTTTCCTTAGATATAGCTTTGAGTCCAGACTTTGTTCCAACCTCGATATTCAACTGATCAATAAATACGAAATTTACGAAAAAGACAAACATATCTATGAATTTTAAGGAAGAAACTTGTTTCAAATTGGTTGTTTATGATGATAGTATTTTGCATTTTTGGAAAGCGTAAATCGGGGAAAGACTATTGTGCAGAACTATTGAGATCAATTCTCAATGAAGCTCATGGTCATGCTGAAATTAGAAGAATCTCAGATCCTCTCAAAGAAGAATATGCATCTTTAAAAAGTTTAGATTCAGCTGAAGAGCTAAAAACTTCTGGCCCTTTGAAAGAAGTTTATCGAGAAGAAATGATTAAATTTGGTGAAAAAGTTCGAGCTAAAGATAATGGATACTTTTGTCGGTAAAGTTTGTCATGAATTATTATCTTTTTACTTTTAATCTTTCTCGTTTTTTAGGAAATGCCTCGAATCTCTTCCTTCATCAACAAAATTTCTTATAATCTCAGATTGTCGACGTCCAACAGATTTGGCTTATTTTAAATCAACTTTTACTAAAGTTTTTGTAATTGAAATTCGAGCTAAACTTGATTCACGAATTCAACGAAGCTTCATCCATTGTTCTGAAATAGATGAAGCTGAAAGTGAATGCGCTTTGGATGATTTTCAAGATGTTGATGCTGTTATTAATAATGACCAAACAGGAAATTTAGAAAATCGTATTAAAACACTTTTGACTAAAATGGTTTAGAGCTGTTGAATAACTATTGTTGCTTAGTCGATACATACTTATCCCACATGTGTTAGATAATACTTACAGTTAATTTAATTTATAACGGGTGATTTTTCTAAATAAAGCTTTAATTTTTTGTTGTTGAAGTTTGCTAAAATGGTACCCAAATAAACTAAATAAAATGGCGATTACTGCATTTTGGCTTACAATCAAACTATTCCATATTTTTCGAAAGCATACATACCTCAAATAGTGCTTTCTCTTAAAGTAAAAAGAAAGGAAAGAAGAGAAAAAGCAATCGGCACTTAAAAAATCAATCGATTGTGGCCATCGAGGAAGGACGGCAAAGGTCAGCAAAAGGAAAAAAGGGAAAGCAAAAGAAAGTGACCAACTTTATTTTATGTTTGTTGCCTCGTTTCCATTTCAAACGATTTCATTTTTTTCCCTCTACTTTTCTTTTTCTTTGATGATCGCTTTCATTTTTAACATTTCTTACAATGAAAAAACTTTGCGTAAGTTTTTTATTTTTAACATAGGACTCTTGAACGAAGATTGTGGAAAACTTGGTCTTCATTTTCGGCTTTATAGTTTAATCTTCTGAAAATTCACTTTTAATCCTCCACAGCTTTAAAGGTGCAACAAAGAAAAAAAACTTCACTTTTTTTTTGAAAATATAATCCAAGACTTTTAAAAGTTTATTTTTTAGTTACCAAATGACCGATATCGTCCAAATGAAAAACTTATTGGCCCTTCACTTCCTAATATCATCGTTTATAAAGGATTGGTGGAAGAAAATAAAAATTCTATTTTAATTTGGAGGATTTTGGTTTGTTTCTTTTCTTTCTAATTTTCTAAAAATCGAATATCGTTTTTTTACAGAAACCAACACAATCCGATATAAATTCTTTAGAAAAAACTAAAGGTGTTTCAAAATTTGTTCAAATCATCGAAACATTTCGAAGTAAAGAAACCACTCAATTTTTTATTTCTGAATCTCCAAAATTGGGAACTTTGGCTGATTATGTTAAACTTAATGGACCTTTAAATGAAATAACAATTCGATCCATTATGAATCAATTATTGGAAACTGCAGATTTTTTACAAAAAAATCAATTATCTCATTTAGGATTTGATTGCGAAAATATTTTTGTTGAATCATCAGCGGATGATGTTGAAGCTATCGTTGTGGTAAGTTATGAGCTTAAAAGACACATTGAACTTTAGCAAGAAAAGGAAATATTTTTTAGAAAGTGAGCCCATTTGGATTGTTACAACATGATTGTAAATTTTGTAATGAAAAAAGTGAATCTAAAAATTCTGATGATACCTTTTACACAACAGATTATTGTAAACACATTCGAGATTTATCTTTATCACTGCTAACAATAATGTTGAGTTTAATGCGAGGTCAAAAAAGAAAAGAAGCTCTCTTAACTACTTCAGAACTTGCACAAGATGATCATCGTCGAGAAACTGAAGCCCTTGCAAATGAACTCATGCTTAAAGCTTTTTGTGGAAATGTTGAATATTCTGTTGATTGTAAGTGTTTTAAATTTATGGTTAAAAGTGCAATATAATTTTTAGCTGATATTCGTTTTCCATTTAAATCTTTACTTGCTTTTAAACACCATCATTTTTCACCTCGATCTTTGACTCCATCGACAAGCATCTCAGATATATCTGAAAAATCAATTGCTTCTGCTCCAACTCAACCTGTGCCGCCCCAACAACCTCCACCACCATTTCAACGAGCTCCATCCGAAGCTTATCAATCTCGAACTCCTTCAAGAACAGCAAATTCGTTTGGAATTGGAAGATCAGCAGCAAGTTTAAAATCAGCAAAATCAACAAAATCTTTAAAATCTGTAAAATCCCTTCGATCTTTGAAATCAGGAAAAAGTTGCAAATCCAATATTTCATATGCTGGAGCTCGATGGCCATTACCAAGATTGCCATCAATTGGGCAACGAGTTTCAAGGGTAACTGAATATGGAAGAGTGAGTTTCAAATTTGAAGCAACTGAGTATTTTAGTTCCTTATTTTAGTTTATTTATGAAGCAAATGGTAAAGCAATTTTTGAATACACAAATGGCACAGGATTAGTTCAAGGCATTTGTGAAATTATTAAAGCTGGAGATAAACAAAAAGTAATCAAAATTAACTTTATTTTTTTGAGAATAAACTTTAAAGTTGCTTTTAGGTTCGCCTTTTCCAACCTATCAAATCCGGTCCATTGCCTTCTCCATCAGGAGAGCTTATAAAAAGACACGAAATTTTTGAAAAGGAATTTGATTCAATGAAAAAACTTGATTCAACTGCCATCTGTCTTTATCATATGATTTGTAATGATGTGGAAGCGTTCCTATCTCATACACCTGCTTGGATGTTACGTTCACCATTTGCATTACAAAAAATTGTTGGAGTTATTATGCATAATGGTGATGTACATTTAACTTTTGCTGATACAGGTTTGAATCTTATAAAAAAGCCAACACACAATTATTGAATGCCCAAAATTTTAGGTTATGTTTATTGGCGTAAAAATGATTCACCTGAAATTGTATCAATGAATAATGGCCCTGAATTAGGTGATGAACAAATTGAAGTTTTTGAAGCCATTTCTATGGTACTTGAAGCTCATCGAAGTGCATGGGTTGCTTATCCATTTATTCGAATGCTAAAAACTGATCTCACTTGCCATTTATCTTTTCCTACTCCGATATTTCCTATTAATTCTTCGCAATGCCATCCCATGGTTCTTCTTCGTCAACCTCCTCCACTTCATTATAACACAGATGAACAATTTCTTGAAAGCTTAGAAGAGTTTAATCGAACTGCAGGCATTATTTCTTATGGAAATCAAATACCATCAACAAGTGCAATCGAAAATGGAAATGGAAACTAAAATTTGCCATAATAATTACATAAAACTGAATCACTCTCAATATTTCTTTTTCTTTTTTTGTTTGTTGAAAATTTATTATATTTGTTAAACGCAATATTTTTAATAAAATTAAACTTTTTTGTTAAAATGAAAAAGCTTTTCGAAAAATTAATTTATTAGTAATTTCCTCAAAAGTGCGCCATTAGAACGGGTTCTCGAAGCTACATTAGTACAGTATTGGACATTCTCCAGAAGAAAATGATGCCTTTTGAACGAAGCCTTTTTTCATCAGCCGCTTCCTTGAATTTTTTGTTGTTTCATTTTATTTCAAAATTTGCATACATTCATGCATCATCAAATATGTTTCATTTGATTTCTTCCATCCATTTTTTGTTGCATTCGGGTGTTTTTCATTCTTTGCTGTAAGTTTGTGTCATCCTTTTGCAACATAATCAACGTTCAACATCAACGATGACGACATCTGTGGCAAAATCGATTGTAAATGGTACCGTATCTGCTGGAAAAACTCAATTGCCTGGTCCTCCACCGCCTGCAACATCACCATCTCAAGCATCCGTAATGAAAATATATCAAGGTTCCATTCTATCTGCTCCAACAACATTGGATATTAATTTATTTATTGATCGAATGATGAATATTGGTAAACCAAGTACAGGAATTTCAACATCAATAAGTGAACAAGATATTATGGATTTGCTTCTGGTTTCTAAAAATTTATTTTTGGAACAAGCAATGATGCTGGAATTGGGAACACCTCTCTGCGTCGTTGGTGATATTCATGGTCAATTCAATGATTTGATGAGAATTTTTGCAAAAGTTGGATTTCCAAATACTACAAACTATCTCTTTCTCGGTGAGTTTTCTTTTTACAACTTTTCATTGAACTAAACAACTTGCTTTTTTAGGTGATTACATTGATAGAGGTCGAATGAATATTGAAACTATTTTATTGCTTCTTGCTTTTAAGGTTGGTTTTTTTGTTTTCCTTTTACTTACTTATGTTACTTCTCATATTTTAGGTCAAATATCCGAACAACTTCTTTCTCTTACGTGGTAACCATGAAACTCAACTCGTCAATCGTATTTATGGCTTTTATGAAGAATTGAATCGTCGCTATCATTCTGCTCGTCTATATACAACTTTTCAAGATGTCTTCAATTGTATGCCTCTTTCTGCACTCGTTGGTGAACGCATTCTCTGTATGCATGGTGGCTTGTCTCCTGATCTCTACAAAGGTGATTCATTGAAAATTCTCAAAGATTTAGCTCGTCCACTTCCTGTAAGTATTCTTTTTCTTCTTTTTTTAAAGAAACTAACATAAATTTTAGGATCCTCCAAATCCATCGCTTCCACTTGATCTTCTTTGGGCTGATCCTGATTTTGCAACAGATGAATTCAAATTTTCAATTCGTGGTGTTAGTTGCACATTTGGTATTAAAGTTGTCAACGCTGTTTGTCAAAAATATAATCTTGACCTCATTTGCCGAGCACATCAAGTTTGTTTTTATCCTTTTTTGCTGCCGTAATCAAATTTTAACTTTTAGGTTGTCCAAGATGGTTATGAATTTTTCGCATCTCGAAAACTTGTTACTATTTTCTCTGCTCCACATTATTGTGGACAATTTGATAATGCTGCTGCTGTTATGGTCGTTGATAAGAACCTTGCTTGTTCATTTCGAGTTCTTCGTCCTAAATTTCCTAATGCTAAAATCGTAAGTTCCACCACTTTTTCTTATGGTCTCAATTTCACCATACTTTTTTTTAGAAAAATACTGAACCTCAACAACTTACAACATATCAAAAGTTGGCTTAAATGTTTTTTATTTTGTATAATATTTGTGCTTTTGTTTTAACAAAATAAATTTTATTAAAAAAAATCGAAAAAAGGAATATCCAGCCAGCCGGATTTGAACCAGCGACCTAAGGATGGCCATTAGCATTAAACTACAGTCCTCCGCTCTACCAACTGAGCTATGGCTGGAATGGAGACGCGATCACGGGAAAAAGAAAGGAAGAAAAAATGGACACTTTTTGGAAGAAAGCAATTGAACACAAACGCCTTCATTTTTTTTCGCAAGCGCATTGACATTTTTGGGAAGAAAACAATCATCAATCAATCAGAAACATATGTTTTGTATTTGAATTTAGCGAGTTGTAACTCATGCTAAATTTATAAACTACGCGTGATTACAAATCATCAACTACGTCTCTCCTATGAAAAAAATGAAATCAAAACAACTTTATAAACTTTATTAATTTTACAAAATATTTAAATTTATTACAAAACATGAATAAACAACAATAACAAATAATCCTAATTAAAGTGAAGTTGGCTTATATCTTATTAAAACTTTGTCACCAATTTTGATTTTACCAAATTTCGTTCCAACGCCATAAACACCAAGAACAGGCGAATTTTGATATTTATCTCGAAGACGACCATTAGGAGCAAGCCGATATTCTCGAAGAGTTTTCAATGGTTGATATGTGAGATCCATGACGCCAGTTTCAGGATTTACCGTAGTTAAGACGCATCTAAAATTGAACAAAATTTTAGACCCATAAAGTATTTGTAAAACAGATTTACCTTGTACAAGGAGAATAACATGTAAATTCAGTTACACCAATTTTAATTTGAAGCCATCGATCTTCTTCAAAAGGTTTTAAACCAGATATTGCAATAGTTGGTCGAAAATTTTTCATCGTTACTTGTTTGATACCATTTTCAGTAAGATGTTCATTAAGATCTTCAACAGATGATTCATTCATAAACATGAAAGCACCTTGATCATGAAACATTGGCTAAAATTATCGTAATTAGTAACATTTTTAAAAGTTAGATTCAATCAGTTTTGTAAAGCAAATTCTTTTTTTAGTCAAAGTATGATAAAGAAAGTTTACAGTATCTTCCACTTCTGGGACTTGATTATTCCAATAAGAATCATCACTTTTTAAATCACGCTTTAGTGATAAAAATGGAGTAAAAAACAGGAGACGAATTTGACGATTTTCTCCTGTTCCAAGATATTCTTCAATGAATTTTCCAACTTCGTCACCACAATCGAGACCTTCTTGTGGTTTATTGAAGATGCTAAAACAAGAAATTTTTTTTTTGAGAAGATGAAAAAAAAGAAGTAATAACCTTGCAACCCTGATGTCATTTCGGCTGATGACGTCTTGAATGTTCACTTCAAACGTTTTGCCTTCTGGAGTTCGAAGATGCAATAATCCATCTTTAACTTCATTTTCAAGAATTACGAGTTTAGGATATTGTCTTCCTGATTGTAAAATGTAATCATGAGCTGCGTCAACAACGATAAATTGACGATCATGATTTTCGCCATAACGAGCTCCACGAGGTTCAGTTTCAATGAAATCAACCTCAAAAATATTTTTGGATGCGATTAATAACAAAGGCTTGAACAACACTTACATTTAGCGGCTTACAAGATTTTACGGGATAAACAAACACCTTTGATACTTCACCAGCTTCGATGAAATCTGAATTCCAATAATTTGAGACCGCTTTTTGTCGGCGATAATAAAGAAAATATGCTGCTGATATTAAAGCAGCGCCAGCTGCTATTGATGCAATAATTGGCTTTGAAAGAACCATGTTTCTCTTTTAAAAAAAAGGGTGTTAAAAGTAAATAAAATAGATCGATCGGTGAAAATTTTAAAGAAATTATTTGGAAAGCAAAAAAAAAATGGAGAACAAAAAAAGGAGCACACGCGGACATACGTGTGTTACCAACAAATTTATTTTTGGACTAAAAACAACAATGTCAGCATTTTTTTGATGATGTTCTAACATTGGAAAATACATAACTTTCAGTTTATAGGATTGAAAAAATAAAGAATTATTTTGCACGTATGTATGTATGTTCAAAAAAATGGGAAGAGTTTAAAAATTTATTTGTCATGATTGTATCGGATAAAGAAGCAAAAATAAAATTAAAAATAATCATGAAATTGAAAGCATTGAACTAAAAATATTAAAGGGACATAGCTATTTCATGCCTTTTCAAAAATTTCGATACTGGGGCTGATAGGAACAGTCGGGGCGGCGCGTGTTTGAATTACCGTGTCACTTCTGTCTTACACGGTAATTCAAACACGCGCCTTACCAAGTGTAACTTGCAGTGCCCGCAAACGAAATTTCAAAAAAGGCATGAAATAGCTATGTCCCTTTAAAGAGCTACCAAATATGCAAGCTTCAGTAGCATTTGCTTTGAAAATGCGCGCTTTGATGCAATTTCTAAACGAAACATTTCGAAAAAATAAAGCTTCACTGCTTTCCTATTTTCGTGGTTTTGGTTGCTTCATCAACTTGATTTTCTTCTTTCTGACGCATATGTTCCTCCATCGGATTTTGTTGTTGTTGCTAATTTACCTTTATTTATCATGCATTAATTGCTTTTATTTTATAGATTATCATGGATTGGGTTCATTGCAATCAATGCTTTAGGATTCCTGGTGGAAAAGAAAAGAGTACATTTTACCTTACATCTTGTGGTCATGTTGTTTGTAGAAAGTGCTCTCATCAAGGTAGGATTAAATATTATAGTTTTTTCTTATTTATTGCTTCCGTTTTTTAGATGAAATCATGTCAACTCAACCTCGAGCATGTGCAGTATGTAACAACGATGCAAAATGCATTGAGATTAATCGCAATCTCAAACCTGAAATGCAAATGTATTTTCGAAATCCTCAAGAATTGGCTGCTCAATATGCTACGAATATCAAAGCTGTACTCGATTTTCAAGAAAAACAACGATCTCGATTCATCAAACTCCAGCAAGAAAAGGTTAGCGATATTGTACGAATGATTCCTTTTCGTTTCTAATAATTATTAACTATTCAGTATGCAAAAGCTGTCAAATATGCCAAGGAATGCCATGCGTCAGCAAAGAAAAGCGAAAAGTAAGCACATTATCACTCTTTTTCTTGTTGGAATGCGAATGTTAATGATGATATTATTTCAGAAAGTATATCCAAGAACAGAAAGAACTTCTGGATGAGAATGAAAAGCAAAAGTCTACTATCCAAGAAATGCAAGAAAGAGTGGAGCAACAAGCACGTGAAATTGAGCGGCTTAAGAAGCAAGGAATAAAAGGTAAGCCTTTCTCATTTACACATATGTCTAATAATCATTTCACTTTTTAGGAGGTCGGCATCCAAGTCTCAACGGTAACACTCCAATCCTTCCTTTATCTTTCACCAATGTTCCTCATAGTACTCCTGCTGATGTAAGATTCTTTATTAACCTTGTTTTTCGATTTATAATTTTATTAATATTTTAGAGAGTTACTCAAGTGCGTACTAATGGCAAATCGACGACTCCTCTGCAAGATCTCTTTGGTCATATGAATGATTCGGTGGTATCTTCTGATGTTGGGATTACAACTCCAGTTATGTTGGGAATCTCAAAAAAGCCTAAACCAAATGTTTTTGGAAAAAAGTAAGTCATTTTCTCATTCATTTCTCCCATTACTAATATTATTTTTTTCAGCTCTCCTTTCAACCCATTATTTAATTGAATCTTGTACAAACCGATGTTGTTGTAAATTGTTAATACCATAAATTTTTTAATCAACTTATTTTTAATGTTATTTTAATAAATAAATTTTTTGTTTTAAACTTTGTCTCGTATTACAAAACAGGTCATTGAAGTTGAATGACGAAAACGGCAGGATCGATTGCAATGCATATTTATACATATAACATCATTAGCCCAATACTAATTTGTTTATTGCTTTTTGCTGCATACATTTTCTCTCAAGGTATCCAATCAATGGCTAGGTCACATCAAAAGAAGGAAAAAAACAAAAATATGCAAAAACACTTGATTTGGTCAAAACAAAAATATTCAAAAACTTGTTGCAATCACATTTGATATTTTTCATTCTTTCATTTTATTAGTTGTGCAATTATTACCTCTTCTTTGGCTCTTGATTGAATAAATTTTTAATTTCAAAATATGGCTACTTCTCGAGCAATTGGTATTGATTTAGGTACAACTTATTCATGCGTAGGTGTTTTTGAAAATGGAAATGTGGAAATTATTGCAAATAATTTTGGTAATCGAACTACTCCATCCATTGTTAGTTTTGATGATGGTGAAGGAATTGTTGGTGAAGCAGCTAAAGAACAAATGCCCCGTTTACCTAAAAATACTATTTTTGCTGTAAAGCGTTTGATTGGTCGTAGATTTGATGATCCTTTGGTTAAAAAGGATATGAAAGATTGGCCATTTTATGTTACATCATCGAATGGAAATGCTGCAATTAAAATTGAAACTGATGGTGAAAAGGAAATTTATGTTCCTGAAGAAATTAGTGCATTAATTTTAAATCATATGAAAAAGATGGCTGAATCATATTTGGGTCATTCTGTTTCTGATGCAGTTATTACAGTTCCCGCATATTTCACTGATGCTCAACGACAAGCAACCATTGATGCAGGAAAGATTGCAGGCTTGAATGTTTTACAAATTATTAATGAGCCCACTGCTGCAGCATTAGCATATGGATTCAAAAAAGATAAAAAGGAAGAAATTTATCTTGTTTATGATCTTGGCGGAGGCACTTTTGATGTTTCACTCATCAAAGTTCATGATGGATATTGTCAAGTTCTCGCTGTTTTGGGTGATGATCATCTTGGTGGAGAAGATTTTGATCAACGCCTTATCAAATATTGCATTGAAGAATTCAAACGTAAAGATAAATACAATGTTACTACCAATCCTCGAGCCCTTGCTCGTTTACGAAATGCTTGTGAAAAAGCTAAGCGAGTTTTAAGCTGCAAATCTTCTGCCACAGTTTCATTGGATCTCGGTGATAATGATTTACAATGCAAAATTACTCAAGCTCGTTTTAATGAACTTTGTGCCGATCTCATTGAACGCACAATTGCTCCAGTTAAAGAAGCATTAAATTTTGCTGACATTGATAAAGCTGTCATCGCTGATGTCATTCTTGTTGGTGGTTCAACTCGAATTCCATTAGTTCAAAAAACTTTGAAAGAATTTTTTGATGGAAAAGAATTGAAATCTAATATTAATGCAGATGAAGCTGTTGCATATGGCGCCACTCTTCTTGCTGCTTATTTAACTTCATGCACAGATACAAGCATCAAAAATATTCGACTTCTTGATGTTACTCCTCATTCACTTGGTATTAGTACTCGAGATAAAAATCATTCTGGAATGTTTGCAAAGGTTATTGAACGAAATACTCGATTCCCCATTGAAAAAATCTGCCGTTTCACCACCACATATAATAATGAAACAAATATCAGCGTTCGAGTTTTTGAAGGAGAAAATGAATTTGTTGATAAAAATCGAATGCTTGGAAAATTTACATTAGAGATTCCACCCGCTCCAGCTGGAAATCCATCAATTTTAGTTACATTCAAAATTGATGAAAATGGAATTCTCAATGTTTCCGCTGTGGATCAAAAAAGTGGAAATGAAAATTCCATTAAAATTCATAATGATAAAGGTCGGCTTTCTCAATCAGAAATTGTTCAAATGATTGAAGATATCAAAATTAATATTCCCGAAAATGAAGAAGATGAAGATGAAGGTGAAGAACCATTCATTTTTTAATGTCTTTGTAATATTTTCTCATTGAGCATTTGTTGCCTTTCTTTCTTTGTATGTATTTATTTATTATTGCATTTTTTTATTACTTTTTTATATTATGCTTTTACTCGATATTAACAATAAAATTATTAAAAATCAACAAAACTTTTCTTTATGATATGAATAAAATCATGATAAATTATTTACGATATGCTTGAAATAAATTTAAGGTGTAGTTATATGACTGGAAATGGTTGCATAAATCTTTTTTGGTTGTGGACCACTTCGTAAAACCAAAGTTGAATCCGTTGAATTGAATGAAAATTTGATTGGAACTCCTCTCGCAACATCATAAGCATTGAAGAAGAGATTTTGTAATGCTCGTCGATATGGAGTTAAAACCATTAAAGCTACCAATGGATTAAATACGGGACTCCATGACATTGTTAACATTGCAATGAAACTTGTAATTGGTACATCTGTTAAAACTGTATGAAGGCCCATTGGAATTACGAGAGTTAAAAGTGGAATCAAAGCTTGAATAATAAGCACTCGAGTAATTTGTTTTTGAAGCAATCGCGTTTTGGTTGACATGCTTTTTTCAACTGATTTCAATTTTAAAGTTATTGCAATGGAACATATTGTTGCTATTCCGTATGGTATGAGAACCAAAAATGATGCAAGAAATCGAACTTGGTTTCCAGCTTCATCATTCTAAAAATGTTTTTATTTTTCCATCATCAAAAACTTTCAAATCTTTTTCGTTTTTGTTTTAAACTCACGTAATACGCAGCATAAAAAGTTGGAATTTTTCCATCTGAATCAAACCATTGTGTATCAACGAAAAAATGTGCATGTGGTTCAGTATTATGTGATTTTGGCTCCATTGCCCTTGCAAAAAGAAGAACATAAGCTAGAGTAAAACCAATGGGAATTGAAACCATTGCTAAGAAGAATGATAATGAAAGTTCACGCGATCTAAAAATGAATGAATACACTTTGTTATTGCTTTTATTTTATAGCCAACCTAACAATTAAATTGCATCGATAAATAAAATGAACTGGAATGGTGGTAATGCATAAATACAAGCAAAAAAGATGAAACATAGTCATCATAAAACTAAATGATTCAGGCAAACGTGGAAGTAAGCCACTTGGAACCACGTAATACACATCATCGTGCACGAAAAAGCTCTGAAAGAAAAAAGCTAATTTAAATACTTTAAAATGAAAGTTATTAGTAAATTTTTATACAAAATTACTGTAATTCGGAAAATCACAAAAGCATTTTCCTGAAGTTTTTATACCTCTAAAATGACGACTTACAGCTTGATTGAGCATTGCAAAAAATGCATACATGACATCAATTAAAATAGAAAATACTAAAATTTTTTTATATGGTTTTAGACCAGATTTGGATTTGGTTAAAACTAAATACAATAAAATAAAATTAAGCCCAAGTGAAATAGTATCAGCAAGTAAATAATTGACAAAACGAGTTTTTCGAAGAAATGGATCAGCAGCATGAAACATTTTTTTTTTCTTTCTATTTTTGCGAAGAGGAGTTTTTTGATGTTGTTTTAAAAGGCGAGGTAAGATGTTGATATATTTATACGGATGCCCGGAAACTGAGCCAATAGAGAGTTCAAATTTTCAAATGTTACTTTTTGTATCCCAAGTTCTTTCTTTCTGCTTCACAAAAAAAAGCAGTGTTGTTGTTAAAAGGCGCTAAAGAAGAATGAAATACCAATTACGTGGCTTTCTAAAAATTAATTTCTAATTATAATTTTATTGTTTATCTTTAATAAACTATTTAAAAAGCAATGAACGTAAAACTTTCAAAAAAGTAAGAATGAATTGCGTGAGATCGGTTCTCATAAAGTTCAAGAATTAGTTTCTTTGTTTTTTTATTTCATGGTGATACGGTAAAGTTTGTCAAAATAAACATTTTCAAACACGTAAAAAACACAAATTGTATTTCTATTATTTAAAAAGTTTTTTAAAGGTTAGTTCAAAAGGTCTGAGAGTTTTTTGTTTTAAAAAAAGGTATTTTTAGAAAATTTCTCTGAAATTGGGTGGAAACGAGAAAGTTTACTGTATTCATTTATCGCGTTTGTAAAAATACTATAGTATCTAAATAATTATTAAACCTATGAAAAAGCGAAATAATTCGAGCTTTAACCTATGTTGCAAGTGTTATTATCGTGACCTAATATATTTTTTCAATGCTGAAATGTGACATCTTTTTTCTCAACCTCCACAGACATGATAAGAATAGCAACATTCTATAGCGTTTCCTCCATAAATTTACAATGGCTGTTTTTTTTTTAAATTCGAAATTAAAAGTGACAACCTTTAAATAATTCACAACATTGCATTTTTTCAGCAAAAGAAAAATTAGACAGGGTTGAAATGCCTTTGCTCGTTTGCTTGACGAAAAACCAAAAATCATAAAGTCAAAATAAAGCAAAAAATAAATTTGAAACTTTATTTAATTTTATTTTTGTTTGTGTTGGTGCCAATTACAAAAACAAAAATGCAGGTGTATCATAAATAAAATTATTGTCAAAAATTCGATTATTTTTAGGAACAAAAAAGCTACAAGAATAAAAAAAAACAATAATTACATATTCTAAACAACCACACAAAATTGCTGCTATAAAAAAATTTATTTTGGTGTAACAAAATTAAAAGACCACCAAAGAAGAAAAAAAACTGCTAAAGTGTATTTACAAAAAAGCTTCTTTTTTTTTCACGTGTAATTTGAAACTCTTGGCTTTTCTTATAAGTTCTTTTTGATGGGCAAAATAAAAAGGAAAGAAAATAATCTCAAAATAAATTGCTTAAAGTAGCAGCAAACAATAAGTAAATATTATTTACATGAGAAGCAAAGATAGTTGAAAACCCGAAAGGTTGAAAATAAAGTTAAAAGTAAGTAAATCGCTGGAGATCAGTGATTTTGTTCAGAAATTTTAAAGCATATGGCTATCTCCTATGAGGTTTGAAGGCTTTATCCATTCTCAAAAGAAATGGGTAATTAATTAGAAACTTATTTTAGGTAAAATTTTAGCGGTGTTGAAGAGTGTCACAGGAATATCATTGCGCTGTTACCCATTCTCCAAGAAAGTCATTATCTCTATTTAATCATTTAGAGTTTAACAAGATTGAGTAACCCAAAAATAGCTTCCTTTAACTAATTATCTGCAAACAAACCTTGCTCAACAATGCAACGCGCTTTCAAATGTGGCTTTCTTAATATTAATATTAAAAAAATGCACTCACATTGGCCACAAAAAAAATCTTGAAACAATGCATCGGCACTCCGTCCATCGTCTAAATTCTTTTAGTTTTTTAATTTCATCCACCCTCAGTTTTTCCTTTTATGTGCTTACTTGAAACAAAGCAATGCTTTTATGAAGAAGAAAAAAACCTAATTTAGTTTTATTAACTAACGCATTTAAGCTATAATTTGACGTGAAACAAATCCTTCTAACTTTAGTCTTAAAATTTTTTGGTATTTAAAAAAATGCATTTTCCTGGAGTCAAGAAAATAGGCAAAACAAAAAAGACAAAAATTTAAAAAATTAAAATAAAAAGAAAGTTTTGGAACATTATTTTTGTATTTTTAAAAGCCGGATTTAAAGTTTCAACTCCAAAAAAAGTTAAATGTCTGAAAAATATCCGCTTTTCAAAAAGGTTAGAAGCTGCATTGAAGCGGAAAAAAAAGAAAAAGTTGACAAACATTTTTTTTGCTTGTTTTTAAAGTTTTCAAAACTGAAAAAAATATTTTTTTTATGCTCCAAAAAGTCTATAGTATATTTAATGGTGTTAAAAGATCATTAACAAAAAGAAGTAACATTATCCATACTTTTGTGGAGGAGGAAATGTTTGACATGATGGCATCTGGAGAACCCTCTCTCACTAATTATCTCTTCTTTTTTAAGCAAAAAGCTAAAACAAAAAATGAACGCTGCATGAAACGAATGAATGACTTTTGACTTTTACTTTCAATAAATCCCTTTTATTAATTTTTGTTGTTGTTGCAAACAAAGAATGAGTGTTTTAAGAAATGAAAAAGGCATGAGTCGATGTTCGGTAACAGCAAAAAACAAAAAAGGGTTAAACAAAATGTGATCCTTTGTACCTAGATGTTTTTTTAGGAAAAAAAGTAATAATCTGTAAATGGAAAAAATGATTTCTAAAAGGGCGAGGAGATTATCTCTTAGTGTTTTATGTTCCTATAGTTCCAGAAAAAAAGACAACGTTCATAAATTAAAAAAATTAGTCATCATCAGCGGGATTACTGTAGGAAATAAGCATTTATTACTTTAAATAATAATAATCTTTGAAAGATAAAATTTGGATTTAGTTATTGGAAAAAAAAAACAATAAAATTTAAATGGATGCAAGAGAAAGATAGGTAAGTTAATGCTTGAGAAAAAAAAATTCGATGTTATCCTTGTCATTTTCATTTTCTTACGCAATCATGAGAATTACCTTTACCTTTACCTTTGAAACAAAATATAATTAAGAACTTATAACAATTATTTATTTGTATGTATTCTTACTAGAAGACAAAAAAATGAGAGAAAAAAGGTTCAAAAAAATATATCCGCTTCACTTTTTCTAATTTAAAATTAAAAATTCGAAGTTTTTTTAAGTTTAAAGTACCTTTCATAAACCTTTTCCATCTTTCTTTAATAAACCAGATGTGTGCCCATACCGCCACCTCTTCATTTAATCAAACTCTATTTTTAAAATTAAATAGACGAACGACATCCATCAAACTTCAAAACTTCCGTTCGTTTAAAAAAATGAAAAATTTATTTATTCTTTCAAATGGAAATAAAATTTAAAAGTGCAAAGTTTGAAACCAAATTTAAAAAGAAAAAGTTTTGAAGCAAAGTGAAAGCAGTTTCATCATGGCTTTTTTTGGGATTGAAAAAAGAAAGTTTATGGCTTTGTTTGAATGGGAATGTTTCGGACTTTGGAGTCTTCAACTTGTTTTTTGATTGATTGAACTGTAAGGACACCTTCTTTGGAAAGTTCAGATGTAACATCTTCGGGTTTCATATTTGGGGGAAGTTTGTATTTGCGGACGAAATGGCGTTCAATCTGAAATAAGGAAAAAGTTTTAAAAATGGAAGCCAAAAGGTGAAACACGGTTCAAGACAATAAAATTCTGGTACTTCAACGAAAAATTAAATTATTTTTTGATGCCAAAATTATCTCTCGTTGTTACATGTATTTCTGCCACTCGTAGTAAAAGTATGTAAAATCTTACTTTTCCATATTTATCAGTTTTTTCTTCATGATTTCCTTCAATCACGAGTTCATTTTCGACGACATTAACTTTTAATTCTTCGGGGCGGAAATGTGACACATCGAGTTCAACCTTGAATGTATCTTCAGTATCAACAACTTCACCAAAGCCATCAGCAAATTTTTGACCATCTAAGAGATTTTTTTCTGCCCAATATGGAGTTCGAATAGAACGATCGAAATCGATATCATCGAAGAAGCGAGTATGAAAAAATGGAGAATAAAGAGGATCACGGAATCGGCGAAGTGATGACATTTTTTTGAGGTGGCTAAAAAAATTGAGGAAAGCTAGTTTATTGTTGTTTAATATCAAATACAGAAATAATTTTTAAAAGTTAATACACGAATGAAGAAATAGAAAAATTAACCCAAACAAAATCTAGCGCTTCTTTAACTTCACTATCTAATTTTTTTTTTCAAGCAACCTTACAAACTTCCTAAAAATTTAAACTCAACATCTGCTCTTACATTGAATGACCTAAAACCTTTCAACACGTTCCACTTAAATACGAAACAAATACATTAAAAATCGAAGCATCCAGAAGCTTCTTCTTTTTTCAGAATGGGGGTTGAAAGAGAAAAAAGTTTAAAAAATATTTTGCGCAGGTGGAGAAAGAATGAAGGAAGCAAGAAAACCAAAATCCGAAACGCAAATACCACCTCTTTGCTGCCACTGTTTGTTGCAGCAGCTTCAACTCTTTCAATTGAATCATCCTCTTCTTTAATGAAATTTCAATCATTGCTGACAAAAAAAAACAATTGCAAAGTTTTTTTTAAACCAAACAAAAAAGTTGTATGTATGATTTTTTTCTTTTTGATGATGGTGATTTTGATGTTGAAAAAAGCGATTTGCATTTAATTTCAAAAAATTCATCAAAAATCTTTTTTATACCCTTTTTTGTTTCCGTTCTTTCATCTGTTTTTTTTCGTTGACGTTTTTCACTTTGAATGAAAAATAATAATCGTTTATGAATCATTTAAGCCGACGATGCTACGACAATAAAAAAATATACTAGTTTTTTGTAATTTTTTTGTATTGAAAAAAAGTTTTTGTTGAAAGATTGAACAACGAAAGTAAAACAATTGAAAAAGTGAAACTCATTTTTTGATTGAAATGTTTCAATTAGGAAAGCAAAGATGCAAACCTTAGTCAGAAATGTTTTGATACAATAAACCAATTTTCTTTATTTTAGGCTAAACAAAAGTTTATTTTTATTTTTTGGGTTTTAATTATCCTTCCAATTTTTAAAATTATATTACGAAATCATTTTATTAGATAATAAAAAGGGAAAGAAAAATAAAATTAAGTGATTTATGAATAATGACAATCAGTTTTGGTAATTTTGGAGCAAACTTTTGCGGGGTCTTTGTCTGTGTCCTTTTCAAGTGCAGCCATAACATCATCAATCATGTCACGACAAATTTTATCAAGAAGTCCATTATGGAAATAACTATCACATTTTGCATCCATTTGTTGATCAACATATGATTCATCACATTCTGCATACATTTCAGCAACTTGAACCAAATCTAAGCACATTTCACAAATGAATGTTGCTTCTTCTAAAATCATTAAAGCTTGTTGGGATTGATAAATTTAGGATAAAATCTTACTGTGGATTTTACGGGGAAAGAAGGCTTTAGGAGCTGAGCGAGCACCGCAATCGGGTCCACCATCTTTTTGTTGGCCTTTTTTAGCAGGGATTACAATAGCCACAGCAATACCAATCAAAGCAAGGATAACTACAAATTTTTAAAAAATTAAAGCAAAAAATTAAGCAAACTCACTGAAAGTTTTCATTATTTTTAGTCTTTTCTGGAAGAATTGAAGAAAAAAGAGACAACTAACTGACTGACGCCAAAAAGGTTTTAAGTCCTTTCTTATAAGCATTTTCCTGATAAAAAAAATATGATGTCCTGGTTAAAACGGTAAAAACGATTATTTCTTCACATATCGTGTGATAGCTAACTAGCGCACATGGTAAAAAGACGAGAGAAAGAGGTCGAAAACAATAGATAAAAAAATGAAAGCATGCTTTCGTTTAAGGTATGTTGTTTGATTGATGACAAAAGGCAGCAAAATAAAATGCAATAAACATGAAAAGAAGGAAGCAAGCAACAATGAATAATTTAAGAAAATTGATGTAAGATTTATTGGTCTCATAAATATAAATAACATGCTTATTTTCTGAATTTACAACTTGAACTCAAAAAAATTTACACTTTCGTAATTTGCTTAAACCATATTTGTCAGCATAAAGTTAGAAGAACTTAAACCATTGAAACTTGTGGTTAATATAATCTTTATTACGATTCTAACTAGCTGAATTAAGCCGGAAAAAAAGCACAGCAAAAATTATGAAACAACCATCAGAAAGCAAAATTAACGAATATCACTTTGCTAACATTGCTTATTAAAAAATAAAAAAACATTCAACAAAACCGATAAATGAAACAAACAAATTTTTGAATTTACAACCTGAATCTAACTTCATGCAAATAATTATTTGGTTTACACACTCATTTTAGAAGCACATTTTTAAAACATGTTAAATCTTATAACGAATGCTTCTGTTACTGTGGTAGTTTCAGCGATGAAGAAACTTGTTCAAATTTCGAAAATGAAACTCCTTCAGATTTTTTGAAAGCTGTATTTCGTCATTTTTATAAATTTCCATGATCAATTGTTTCATTTATTGCCACTCGCTCTTGCATGTTATGCTTGCTACCAGTGTTGTTACTTTTCATAATTTTTGGCTCCAGCTCCGCTCCGCGCTCCGGTCAAATTTTAAAAGTGGCTCCAGCTCCGCTCCGGGCTCCGAAATTTTTTTTTTCGTTCAATTTTTTGCAAATTTTTTAAGTAAATTCATAAAAAAAACTTTTCAAGCTCCAAAATTTTTTTTTCTTAGCTCCGGCTCCGCTCCGGGCTCCGACCCGGAGCGGAGCCGGAGCTGACGGAGCGAGTCACAACACTGCTTGCTACCTACCATCTCACTTTTTCTCTTTCATTTGTTTAAAAATTACTTGCTTTAGCAATTAAACCTTTTGTATCTTTATTACTTCCGTGAAATCTTTCGTGGTTTTTTATCTGTTGCTGATTTCTCATATGATATTCATATTTTTTCATTTTCAGAATTATTGTGTATCTTCAACTATTAAAGTCAGAATGCAATACTTTAATGAAGGTAAATAACTTATTTTATGATTGTTTTTATTTTCTAATATCTTTTTTCTTTTCAGGTGATCATGGTCGTCGCCGATTATCATCTGCAGGAAGCTATGGAGAAATGCATCGTCCTGTTGATGTTCCTCAACGTATTCGTCTTTTTCAAGCAGACAAAGAAATTTTTGGCCAAGGTAATAATTGATTATTCTCTTCTTCTTGAAACTAAACATAACTTTTTAGAACTTGAAACCACATTGAGCTCTGTTTATCTTCCTCGCGCTCATGCATTTCTTGATTTTGTTCCTATTGTTCGAGCTGTCAGAGATATCTTTGATGAAGATGAAAATAGTGCTGATGTTTATGCAACAGCTGTGGCAGAAGACGATGAAATTTATGTTGAAGGCTTACAAGGAAATCTTATCAGAATAGAGTAAGTTTTTAGCATTATCTTTTGTTTATTAAACAATGTTACTTTTTAGCAAATGGGATGAAGCTGAATTTCCTGACGCTTTAATGGAAAACATTCAACGTGCAAAATACATCAAGCCTCGTCAAATTCAACGTGCTGCAATCCCTATTATTTTGGATAGATATGACGTCGTCGCTCATAGTGAAACAGGAAGTGGCAAAACAGCTGTAAGTTTGACTATGGCAAAAGCATTTTACTTATTAATGTTTCTCTTTTAGGCTTTTTTGCTGCCAATTATCTCTGAATGTATGGATTCTAAAAAAGAAGGATCTTTTACTTCAAAAGCTGACACTCCATTTGCCGTCATCCTTGGTCCATCACGTGAATTGATTAAACAATGTGCTGAACAAGCTTTTAAATTTGCTGATGGTATGTATTCATGTTTCCTTTACTTATTTTAAACTCTCCATTTATAGGAACTGATGTCTCTGTTGCCAAGGCATATGGCGAATATCCTGTCAGACGAAACAAAGACGAAATTTCTCGTGGTTGTGATATCCTTTGTTCAACTCCTGGTCGTCTCAAGCATTTTCTTGAAGAAGGTTTCCTCAACTTAACCAGAATCCGCTTTATTGTCTTTGACGAAGGTAAGATTTTATTTTATCCTTTTTTTATTCAGTATTTTTAGGCGATCGTTTACTTGATCGTTCATTTATGTCTGAAATTCGTCCCATCATCGAGCATCCATTGTTTCCAAAGGTTTGTTATTGCTTTTATTATTGAGTACTTTATAACTTCTATCGTTTTAGAAAACTCGTCGTCAAACTCTTTTCTTTTCTGCAACAATTAGCGATGAAATGCGTGAAGTTGCCAAAGAATTTACTCGTGAAGATGCTTGCGCTTTTATTTCAAATCGTCGAAATGGAGCTAATAAGAAATGTATTCAAGAATTTCGAGCTTTTAAAAATAACGAAAAATTTGTTGCATTAGTTGATTATTTCCGTGATGAAGTAAAAAAGGGTAAGAGTTTGCTTTTTCTTTCCTTTCTTTTTTCATAAATAATTTTTCAGTTGACAATGATCCTTCCAAGCTTCCACGAACATTGGTTTTCTGCAACTATCGGGATCACGTTGAAAAGCTTGCAGTTGCTCTGGGCTTCTATAATATCCTGTGTATTCCTCTTACTGGTTTACGCGCTCAAGATTTACGTGAAAAAGCATTAGAAGATTTTAGAAACAAAAAATGTCCTGTTTTACTCACTACTGATGTTTGTTGACTCTTCGTATCTCTAATCTAATTTCTTATTTTTATAGGTTTGTAGCCGTGGCATAGATGTCAAAGAATTGGATGTTGTTATCAACTATGATATGCCTAAAGATCTCTCAAGCTATGTTCATCGTGTTGGTAGAACTGGACGCATTCGCAATGGCACATGTATTTCATTTGTTTCTCCTGAAGGCGATCGTCCACTTCTTGAAGATATTAAGAAATCTTGTCAAGAATGTGGTCAACTTGTTCCCGAAACTCTTACTGATATCCTTGATGGTCCTAATGGCTTTCGTCATCATGATCCAAACAAAAATGGAAATCAAACTGCAACCGTTGGAACCAATGAATCAAAAGAAAAAGAAGATGTTGAAGAACCCAATTCAAACAATGATGATCTTACCAAGTCTACTGCTGAAGAAACTTCTGATCAAAATATCTCTGAAGGTGTTTAATATTCTTCTATTTTGTTCTTCATTTTTTCTGTGTTATTCTTTCTTGTTTTTTTGTGTTCTTTTTTGTTTCTTTGTATCTTGAAGAATAAAGTGTTATTAAATAAAATTAAAAAATACATGGCTTTCGATTAATCTCTAACATATCTTTTTGGCATACATATCCATGTATCTTTGAAAATCCAGAAGCAGCTGAATAAAAAAAATACATGTACCGAGTGCAGCCCCATACATGGCTTTTGTTTAATCTTCTTCATTTCTCCTTTGGCATACCTATTTTCACCATCAACCTTTTAACGAATTACGAAACGCGGATGAGCAAAGTGAAAACAACTGGTCGTATCTTGAAGAATAAACTTTTATTAAATAAAAAAAATCAACAAAAAATAACAACAATTTTCAAACAATTTAGGCTTTAGCAGTCTTTTTTGAGATACCATTCTTTTGGAGTCGGTTCTTTTTGCTCTTATTTTTCTTGGAGTCAATGTGTGCCATTAATTTTTTAGCTTCTTTTGATTCAATTTGTTCATTGAAAATTTCACCAACAGGATCAGGTCGAACGATTTTCTTTATCATGGTGTGTTTGACAGCTCTGCTTTCCTTTTCTTGGGCACGAGCTCGAGTCTTTGCAACAACAGCCATGCGAGCATTTCGACGGATGAAGCGAGGAGGCATATAAGTTGGATTATCATAAAGCACATCGCCTTCAAACGATTTATCAAGAATTCGAACAAGTTCCAAAACGAATCGAGGACCTAAAATAAATATTTTTAGTAAAATGATTGAGAAAAAGGAAGAAGATACAAACCAATTTCTTCTACTTCAATGTTAGGATCACCAGCAGGAATGGCATAATACCGAATCCAAATACGTTTATCAGCTGTTAGTCCAAAGTTGATAACATGATCAAAGTATGGTTTACTTTTTGGATGACTTTTAGGAACATAAAACAACTAAAATTTAACGTTTTTAAAGAAAGCAGTAATAAATGAAGTTGTTAATAATAATACCTTGGTAAACATCTTCTTGAGTAGTTGCATATGTGGTTCACCATCAAAGCCGGAATCAAAAGTAAGAATAGGGCGTGATCCTTTGAGACAATTACCACTGAAGCTTAATTCATTCATAGTATGAACATTATGAACTCGAAATTTTGCAGAAGGTCCACCAGCAACATTAGGCGAAATCCAAAGATAAAAATCTTGACCGCTTCGAGTTTCAAAGTACATTACGCATTTGCAATTTGATAATACAGCCATTTCATTTAACACCAAAATATTATCCTTCTTATCAAATTTTGGTTCAGAATGATGATGAGGCATGAAAGATTTTAGATCATTAGCTAAATGACGAACACGAGCAGGAACTCCTCGAGAAAGAGTTATCATAGTTTTAGTTCGATCTGTCCAGACAGATTTTGAAGAAACTTTGTCAGTCATATCTGAAGATAATAAAAATGAATGAAAATCAAGAAAACAAAGAAGCAAGGGATAATTAAAGGTATCTCAACCATCACACGCAAAAAGACAGAAAACGCAAAAATATGTAATGATATTTTTATTAAACTTTAACAAACTCAACAACAACAAAAAACATAATAAAATAAACAACATAATTCCTAATCAAGGTCGATTACTTCAACTTCTTCTTCATCACTTTCTCCATAAATTTCAAGTTTTTTCAAGCGTCGAATCGTAGTAAGATATTCCAAAGTGCTTTTCGCTTCACTGATAGGATTGATAACATGTTGATTTTGAGTTGAAATAATTTGTTGCAACGCTGTAAGAGACGAGAGAACTTGTTGACGAGAAGAAACTGATGGATTTTTGAGTTCTTGACCATGACATGAAGAAATAGCTAACAACCATTTATGAAAAAGATGAAATTCTGTTGAAAAGAAGTATTGATATTCATCAGCAAATATTTTGAGGAGCTTTTCAATGTAAACAATAGAAAGTTTAGCAACAATGAATTTAACTAAAGAATAATGATGATTATAATATCTTATTAGGAAATGATAAACTAACCTTTTTCCCAATGAATACTGAAAATCACCTTTTTGACCAATTCTCGTTTATTCAATCGCAAAGACATAGATAGAGCTCTCATGTATTCTTCTTTTTCGAGCGCTTTCTTAACATTTTTTGGTGTAACATCAACTTCAAGATCAAACGGATCAAATCGACGTTTATTACCCAATGAATACATTGCAATTCCTTCAGTAGATACTACAGCAAAGCTTCGATTTGTTGGATTGAAATCAACTGCATTTACTCGCATCATAGGTTTAAACGAACGTTCACCCAAATCAGAGTTTGCTGTTCCAGGAAGCTTCATTTTACGTTTAAATGATCCAGGAATATGATCATTCTCTTCATCTGATGATTCAAAGTGTTCCATATTTCCAAATTCCGAGATTTTACGATAATCAATATCAAGCTAAAAATAATGAGATATTAGTGTTTTAAAGTTTTTTGTATTAATCATACCCGAACACCATCGAGACTTCGATTTAACGTTAGCATAAATTTGCGAATAAGCATTCTGTTTTCAACACTGTAAAGGCAGAAATAATTTGATTGGCCAGCAGCAAGAATCAATAAGCTATCAGGAGAAAATGTGATGCAAGTAAATGATTTGTTCTTTTCACTCGTTGATTTTTTGACGAATTCTCCATTCAAGCGGCTGGAATCCACATCCAATTTGGTATCAATTATTCCAACTTGTTGTCTATCACCAGCACTGAAGAGTGTAATAATGCTATCAAACGTCAAAGAAGCAATGTACCTTCCACATGGACTGAAAAAACAGAAGTTACGAAGCAAAAGAATGCAAAAAATCAAACCTAAATGTAACATCCAATCCTTCGCTTGTAAGTTTGATAGCTTCTGATTGAGATTGGTCGACGATGTTAGAAATTCTTAATGTTCGATCCAATGAAATTGTTGCTAAATTTGATCCACGAATGTCCATGTTAGAAATAACATTTGAATGCCCAGAAAAGTTATCAACCATTTCACCAGTATCCATTGAAAAAACATAGACTTCAAAAAGTTCTTTTGATGACGCAACGATCAATTCACTGGAATCATCAACCACTAATGACGATAACTGAGTTGGTCTTGGACATGTCATTGTACGAAAATTTCGATAACGTTTAATATCGTGACATCGAATGGTTCCATCAAGAGCAGCTGAAACGATAGCTTTACCAGATTGAGTCCATGCAACAGAAGAAACGCCAGCAGTGTGTTCAGTAAAGGTAACAATACAGAAGGATGAAGTTGTGTTCCAAATTTTTATCTATAAAAGTAAAGATGAAATATGAGAAAATGAGAGGAAAAATAAACCTTTCCATCTTCAGCTCCAGTAGCAAGCAAGCTTCCATCGGGTGAAAAAGCAGCAGTTAAAACGTTTTGAGAATGTGATTGTTGTTTTAACACATACGATTCGCTTTGCCATTCCCAAACAATAAGTTGACTTTGGGATCCTTCTCCACAACCCAAAGCTAGCCAATCGCCTGGGTCATTCATAGATAAAGTTGTGATGCGAAAATCACTTGCACGCATATTTTGAATAACGTTACAGGTAGGCATTTCAAGAATAATAAATACTCCATGAGCATAACCAACGGTTAAAACTTGAGTTTTTCGATTGTAAGCTGTTGAAGTTAACCGTAATTCATATGCATTTCCTTCAAGATGTTGAGTAAGCCGTTCTCTAAAACAATGAAGCTGTTATTAAAACAAAGAAAAGTTATAAGGCTTACTTTGTTTTTCTGGTATATTCAATCAAATCAACTTCGTCATCAGCATCTTTATTACCAGTTTTTTGCAAAAGTTCTTTAGGTTGTAGCGAGCATTCCCATATGTAAACAGAGCCTCTTTCATCGATGGAACAAACATCTAAGCGATCTTGATTCAAGAAATAGCAACCAACAATGGAAGCTCGATGTGCACTGAGACCATAAGCAGTAACATTAGCAAGCTTCTTTGTAGCATCAACAATCCATAATCTTTTATCATCTCCACCACAAACGACGAGACGACTATCATGGGACCACGACAAAGTTTTCAATGGTTCATTTGATAATTTTCGAATATGACTAATAGAAAAGGGATTAAATAATCCATTAACTTTGAAGGTCGTTCGGTATACCGTTAGAGTACCACCAGTACAAACAGCGAGCTTCCTATAAAAAATGCTTTAATAACTAATCATACAAAAAAGTAGTAAAACTTACTTTCCATCAGGAGAAAATTTAACAACTTTAACTTTTTCACCAAATCTCATCCGATATAAAACAGTTCCATGATGAAGGTTGATAAATTGTCCAATTCCAACTTCATTAACAGCAAAAGCATGCTTTCCAGATGGTGAAATTTCTAACGTTGTAATATTATATGATGATTGAACAGGTAAAGTCCATGAAGAATTTTCTTTGATATTGAATACTTTAATTTTATTACCAACAGGAGACACAACAGTATGAGGCCCAAGAAAATTGATATTTCCATTTCGATATGAGCTTCCAATCATATCAGCAAACTATAAAGGAAGGTTAAAACTGAAAGAGATGAATATTTTTAACTTACCTCATAGCTGATATTCATGATGGATGTGTTAGAAAATATTGAAAGCAAAAAAAAGAGTAACACCGAAATAAAGGAATACAGAAATTTTTATTTCAAATGTTTTTCTAGCAACTTGTCGTTGTAAGATCTTTGGCGATTCATACATTTTGCCATAAAAAAGGTTGATTGCTTTGAATTGAAAAACTCCTAAAGTTGGAAAAAAATGAAAATGTGTTGCTCCAAACTTTGTACTTGAATTTCCAAAGCATTAAACTTCTTTATCCATTTAGGGATTCAGCATTCTAACCATAATCCAACTTCTCCGGTAAATGTAAATGGTGACCAATTAGTGTATCATAGAAATTAATTCCAAATTTTATAAAATGAATTTACAAACAAGGGGATAACTTTCAAAACAAAAAAAACCTTTATAACTGAATCCAAATCGCAAAAGAGTCCATCATTTGGTTGCTAATCAATTTATTCCATCAATTATAGATAATACGATAGCCGTGAACGAATCAAAAAGCTTCATATGTTTTTTTTCACCAATTTTATTAGCTGCTTCAATGTTATTTATGAGTTTAAATTCTGTTCATATGTATGTGATTTGCCTCTGAAATTTGGTCATCATCAAATTGCTTTGGTACTTTTTATTTAGACTTTACTTTTCAAGATTTTCTCATACATAGCAATAAAAAAAATATGATGTTTTCTTTACATATTTTTTCACCGTCAATTTTGTTTTTCAACTTGATTGGATTTTTATTATTTTTGTTACACCTTCGTTGATAAACAACATTTTTATAAAAATCATGCTTGAGGCCATAAAATTTCGTGGGAAGTAATAAAGAATCATAAATGGGCTGGTAGATTTTTGTTTGCTTTTATTGAAAAAGCCCAAATAACATACAAATAAATGTTAAAGCACCATCAGACACGCATTTTTGACATTCGCTATTTATAAGTTGTGATTGATATTCAAGCTTTTACGTGAATTTTTTTTTGATAAAGAATTTATTTGAAAGTGGACACTTTTGTTACATTTTTCATCGAGGAGATAGAATTCACCAGCTGTAATGCAGTTACATTGATTTCACTAGCCAAGTTTTTATTTTATGTTGAATTTTTTAAATTATCACTGTGAAATAAGCCATCAAATGTTTGCCTTTTTATTATTCTAAATAGGCTTCTTGATTTTTTAGCAAAACTCTTTTCAAAATAAAAGGGTGAAAGTAATATCCATTTTGAGGCTGAAAATTTTCTGTTTTGTTTGTTATTAAAGCGAGCATTATTATCTTTGTTATCAAACACATCCTCTAAACTGTAAAATTACAATAACTGCTTACATTATCCATTTTCAGCCTTATCATTCATTTTCCAATTTGGTTCCTTTTAACAACCAACCATGGTAAATCAAAAAGTAATAACAACAGTAAAAAAATCAACCATGACCAAAGAAATGGAACTTCAAGCTTTACTTTCGGCTGTTAAAGCTTTAAAGAAGCATAACATTGAGAAGGATGCAGCTCGGGTGATTAAACAAGATTTCGATAACACTTATGGCGGACAATGGCATTGCGTAGTTGGCCGTCAATTTGGTTGCTATGTTTCTCATTATCAACGTGAATTCATTTATTTTTATGCTAATTCTGTTGCGGTTATGCTTTTTCGAACTGCTGACGATCCTGGTTTGGATTTTGGACATTCCCTTGACTAACTCCTTCATACTTTAAACACACACACATTTACAAGTTTATCCCGTTTTATTGCACTTTTAACATTACAAAAATAATTTTGATATAAGCTTTTGTGGCCAATGATACATAAATAAACGATTAAAAAATAACTCGTAAAATTTGCTAACAAAGAACAGTACAAAATTAAAACATTTAAAAACCCTAAACAATTTCACTAAGAATTTCTTGTCGTTCACTCTCGTCCAGCGAGAAGAGACGTTGTTTTCCATTTCGAGCAGTATATTTAGCACTTGTAAATCGATTTGGAGATGATATATCACGATTTCCTGCTGCATCCACATCAAGACCTTTATACACAAGAACTTCAGCATCACTTTCAGCAATTTTTCTTCTATGAATTTTGAAATCAGGTGTTCGTAAAGCTTTTGCAGTTGGTTTCCTAAAAAAATCATGAATAAAAGACTTATTCAAAATAAACAAAAACTTACTTAAAATTTTTCAAAAATAACGATGATGATACAACGGAAACAGACGACATTGCCATTGCTGCTGCGGCCATCCAAGGTTGAAGAGTAAAACCAAGAGGTCGAAAAACTCCTGCAGCTATTGGAATGCCAATAGTATTATAAACAAGAGCAAAGAATAAATTAATTCGAATTCGTCGAACAGTTGATTTTGATAGAATGATAGCGCCAACAACATCGAGAAGATTATTTTTAACAAGAACAATACCAGCTGATTCAATAGCAACATCAGATCCATTTGCAATTGCAATTCCAACATCAGCTTGAGCCAAAGCAGGTGAGTCATTAACGCCATCACCAACCATTGCAACTTTATTTCCAAAAGCCTGAAAATATTATTTTAAGCATTTTGATAAACAATGAAAAAACTCACTTGAAGTTGTTTGATTTTATCTTTCTTTTGATTAGGCAAAACTTCAGCAAAAACTTCACGAATTCCAACTTTTTTTGCAGTTGCTTCAGCTGTTTTAGCATTATCACCAGTTAGAAGGACGACATGTTTTCCCATTTTATGAAGAGAATATACCGCTAACATAGCTTCAGGTTTAACTTGGTCAGCAATACTTACAACAGCTGCAACTCTTCCATTAATTCCAATTAGAATAGCAATATTTCCTGATTGTCTCTCCATGGACATCACATTTGTAACTGTTGATGGAATAAAAACTCCATTGCTTGCAAGATAATGCTCATTACCAATAAACACGTTGTATTCAGGAGCACGATTCCAATTTTCACCCAAATTTTTTGTGGTTTCTAAAAATTAAAAAATTAATAAATACATAGATTAAAGATAGGAGCATGTGTAACAAACCATCGACAAGAGGTGATAATTCAACATGATGCTTTTCCAACTTCAATGTGCCTTGTTTTAATTCAGGACCATCAATTAAAGCCATATTTGATAGATTTGATACTAAACTTGTCGATAATACTGTTGACAGATCATTCACAATTCCACTAACACCACTTCCAGGTGAAACCAAAAATTGAGAAATAGTTGACCATTGAGTATTTCCAAGCAAATCTTTTGAAAAATTAACAATACTGCTTCCAAGAGGGTGTTCAGAGTTTGATTCGACTGATCCAGCAAGAGCACAAACAGATTTAAAGCTTAAAACATTTTGAGGAAGAGTTGCGTAAACTTTGATAACTCTTGGATGACCTTCTGTGATTGTTCCAGTTTTATCAAAGACGACAGTTTTAACTTTTTGAGTAATTTCAAGAGGTTCGCCACCTTTGATAAGAATACCATTACGAGCTCCAACACCTGTACCAACCATAATTGCTGTTGGTGTAGCAAGACCAAGTGCACATGGGCAAGCAATTGCGAGTACAGTGATTGCATATTCAAAGGCTCTTCGAATTATATTTTCCCAATGATCATGATCAGTCTAAAAATAAAGAGAGCTATATAAAGTAGCAGTAAACCCATCTAAAACGAACCTTCCCATTAGTTGAATCATTTCCATAAATCCCAATAATGAGCCATACGATCAAAGTTATTGACGAAATACCAACAACAAATGGCACAAAATAACCAGCAAGTCGATCAGCATGATGTTGAATTGGAGCTTTGGATGTTTGAGCTTCTTCGACGAGTCTTACAATTTGTGATAAAGTTGAGTCTGCACCAACATGGGTGGCTTTTACGATGATCATTCCAGATTGATTAACAGAACCTCCAATTACAGGATCACCAGGTTTTTTCATAACAGGCATAGATTCACCAGTAATAAATGATTCATCAGCAGAGCTTTTACCTTCTATTACAATTCCATCAACAGCAACTTTTTCACCAGGCAGAACTTTGATTAAATCATTTCTTTGAACAAGTTCAATATCAATTCCGCGTTCGCTAAGAATATTTCCACCAGCATCACGAGTGACTAAACGAGCTTCTTTTGCTTGCATTGACATAAGTTTTGATAGAGCTTCAGAAGTTTTACCCTAAAATTATAAACGTTAATAAATAAAGAAGAAGCTTAAATCAACAAACTTTAGCTTTAAATTCCAACCATCTTCCAAGAGCAATAAAAACTAAAAGCATTGGTGGAACATCAAAGAAAGTCATTGGACTTGCTTCCCATCCTAATAAAATTGCGACGAAAAGAATGGTAACAGAATAAATATAAGCAATTGACGTGGCAAGCACCACTAGAACATCCATATTTGCCGTACCATGACTTAAAGCTTTCCATGATTGAATATAAAAATGTCTTCCACCAAAGATTTGTACAGGCGTTGCAAGCAAAAAAAGCATAAAGTTATCAAGAGAAAGAGCATCTACAAAAATTTTGTATTGCATTTTTCCATCACCAGGAGTATGAATAATCCAATGAAAATATATCATAATTGTCATAACAGGAATGCCAAAAATAAGAGATACAAGAAATGATGATCGCCATTTGAGGATATCTTTTTCATGTGAAAGCCCCTTTAGTCTATCGTCGTGAGTTGCAAGTTCTGCAGTGTAACCAAGGCTCTAAAATTTTTTTACGTTTACTAGTTTCAGTAGAATTTAAACAAACCTCGATCAGCTCAATGATATCTCTTGGTCCAACTCCAGCTGGTACAAATTCCACTACAGCTGTATTTGATGGTAATGACACTGAGCATGTTTCAATTCCTCTTAAAGCCATAACATGACTTTCTATTCTTCGAGCACAGTTAGAAGTTGTCATTCCACCAATAGTTAAAGTTATTTTTGAATCGTTATTTGTATTTTCTTCCATTAGAGTAGTTGGATACCCAAGATCATCGATAGCATCACGAATTTCTGCTGGTGAAATAAAGTTATCATCATACATTACTTCAGCTTTATGAAACATTAATGATACCACCACAGATTTGATTCCTTGAATTTGACCGATATGCCTTTCAATATGTGCCACACAAGAAGCGCATGTCATTCCATCAACAGATAAAGCACATTTTTTGATCGATTCTGAAGTTGATGGAGAAGCTGGAGATGGTTTTGGTTCTGTTTCTGGAAAGATAACAACAAAGTCATCGTTTTTTACTGGAACATAAGTGTCTTCTTCAACCTCTGAAAGTAAACAAATTATTAGAGATGACAAAAGAGAAAAATAAGTAGCATACCTGTCTCGTTATCTAATTTACAATCAAATCCCATATCATCGATGGCTTCAGCAACTTTATCACCCGTCCACAATGAAGAGTCAAAAGTGATGTTACCTGGAAATATTAAAGATGATATTAAATTGTTATAAAAATAATTAAAAGCTCACCTTTCTTTTCTTTCAATAAAACTTTAATTGACAAAATTCCATTTTGAGATCCAATATTTGATTCGATATTTTTCACACATGACATGCAAGTCATTCCTTCAATATTTACAACAGCTTTCTTCCTCCTTGATGGCACCATATTTTCGATTATTCTAGAAAACCAACAATAGTCAAGTAAAATTTGATGACTTCAATCAAAAGTATTCAAGTGAAATGAAAAAATGCAATGAAACAAAAAAGCAATGAAAATTTTTGAATGTTTGTGGCGCGTCAAAACTTGAAACAAATTTGGGAAAAAAGAATGAACATTTCGCGTAAACAAAAAAAACCACAAAAATGTGATTAGAAAAATTGGAGATGAGTAAAGAGATGAAATTACGATCGACAAATGATAAAATAAACATTCAAAAAAAGCAAAATAAACAACAAATCTTTAAACTTTCACGCATTTTTTAATTTTCTCCCTTTGATTAACCTTTAATTTTTTTTTATTGAAAATGTTCACAGAAAAAGCATACATAGATAGCAAAGCAATCTCAATGTCTTTAAAACCGGTCTAGTTTATTACTAAAAAAATAAATGAAAAGAGAGGAAAAATGGAATAAAGAAAGTGAAATGGAGGAACGTCGTCAAATGGATGCAATGACGTAATAATATTTCTTTTTTAGCCATGGCTTCGTTTCTGAGCAGCTTCTTCCTCCGCAAAAAAAAAATGCTGAAGATGGAGAAGACACCTACATGACTTTGGCAAAAACGATGGCTTCGCCAAATGCTGATGTTTCTGCGCAAAAAAAATATTAGACATTAGTCGTTGCATTTCTTCGCAGAGGTTTTTTTTTGTTTCACTTATACATATTTTCGATGATGAAAGAAAGAAATGTTTCAGTTTCAGTTTTAGAAGAAAAAATATTTTGTGTTCGTGTTTTTTTCTTTTGCACGTACGTTTTTGTCATTTTTTTTACGAAAAAATGTTTTTGGTGCTTGAGTAAAAGGATAGATTTTGGTAATTGGAAGTTTTAAATTTATGCCGTTAAAAAAATTATGACTAAAATCCATCTTTTATTTCTGAAACTTTAAGCTTATCCCTTTTTTTCACCTTATTTATTATTCCTTGCTTTGTGGTTGAAGTCCATGGTTTTATTCTTAATAACAACAAGTTCATCCAAGGTCTAAAAAATATTACTTACCGTTGTATTTAGAAGCAGCAATTCATAAAATATTAAGAAAAACTATTCTCGAATTTTTAAATTGTAAACGTATTTTTCAAGTTTAAAAAACTTTTCAAATGGACGATGATGATGAATCAAAAACAATTTGTTGTTTCTAAAACAAACAAACAAAAAAAACAACAAAAGAAAGGAAAAAATGGAATAAGCAAGGAACTAATGCATTTTATTGTTAGCATATAATATTTGATGAATACAGTTTTGACAGTGAAAAAAAAGGAAATAACGCGATTCAAGCAAGCAATTGAAGTTTATCGTTCTATGAAGCCTTGCTAGCTAGCCGCCGTGGCGGATGATAACGATAAAGGTAAATACAATAAAAAAGAAAGGAGATTGACGTGATAGAAAGAAAAAAAAAACAGACACAAATTAAAGTTTTTCTCTCTCTAATGTTTCTGAGACTTTAAAATGCAATTAATTCGAGACAAAGCATACAATAAAGAAAAGTGATAAGATTTTTTTTGGAAGGAGGATACTTTGAATTCCAAAAAAAGATGAAATTAAAGTTGGGTTTTATAAAAGAAAATATTGGGACAAAGTCTCAAAATATTTACTAAACATTTTGTTAGACTTCCTTCCATAGAGGAATAAGCTAAGAATAAAATATATTTTGTGCTTGCAAAAAAAAAGATATTAGCTTGCAAGCCATAAACTACAAACTAGAAACTATGAAACGAAACGTTTTTACCATTAAATCGTTGTTTTTCACCAAAATAGTTTGTAAAAGGGTTAAAAAATAATAAACTCACTCATCAAAAAGTAAATATTTCACTGAAGTTTCTGCATCTTGGAATTTGCGTTGAATGAATTTTCGATATTGTATCAATCTATCATTCCGGAATCTTATTGGTTCATATGGATTCCAATATGTGAATGTTCCAAAACTTTTCATAGTTTCTTACTGCTTTTTCTAAAACATGAGATTACTATAACAAAGTTTTTGCAATGTAACATAACACAAAAATTTCATAAAAAATGAAGCATCAACAAAATCTTTTTGCTCTCACTTTTAATTCATTACAAGAAATTTTAAACAAGCTGACAATTTCACAAAATAATACACATTTATTTCACTTTCAAAAAATGTCAAAAACATAAACATGATGAGATGAAAATTATTTAGAAGAAAAGTATGTATTAATTATGCAGCAGAAATAGCTGATTGTCCAGCTCCAGTTGCGCCAGTTGCACCACCATTTGCGCCAGTAGCACCAGTACCACCAACACTTACAGCAGATTGACCTCCACCAGCTACAGGTTGAATAGGAACAGTATGATCATCTTCTTTATTGACATTTTCATTATTTATTGTAAATTCTTTCATTGGTTGATTTTTTGCTTTTTGACTTGGAAGTTTACGTTTCATATTTTTCATGTATTCATCATTCTTTGCTCCAACCACATCTTCATCTTCTTCAATAGATTCAATATCTTCAGGTGCTAAAAATGCAAACACATTAAAGATAATTCAAAGTTATATCAGCAGACAAAAAAGCTTTTAGGGAGCAAGAGTATCACTCCCAATACGAATTTTAACTAAAAAATCACTTACTTGGATCACGTTGAAGTGGTTTGGTAGCCATTACAATCATAATAATAACATTAATTATAATAGGTAATACTGCCAAAGTTACGATGAGAACAGCAGCCAAAATAATACCAGCAGTCTTATCACCTGGAGTTAGAACATAAAATTCATTGTAATTATTTTTCTGAAAAACAAAATAAATGTTTGTAAACTTTTATGAAAAATATAAACAACAACTTACGGTACACTTTTCTTCGAAGATTTGATTTTTTGAACAATCTAAAGCACCAAAGACACTTAAAGTTTTTGCCAGAAGAAGAAGTAATAAAATTTTAACAAACATAATTTTTCAATTGCGGCGGCTATTTTCTTTTCGTTGTTGAAGACAGAATCAAGCAAGAAGCATTCGAATTTACAAAAGAATGTTAGTTTTTTTGTGATGACTTTTTTTCTTTTTCTCATCATCAAAATTTTATGCAAAAAAATATGCATATTTGTTTTTTTTTTTGTTTTAGTTCGCGAATGAATGGGATTTTTTTGGTTGTAAAAATCTCCAACAAACTTTCCCCACAAATTCGACTCCGATTTAATTCGAGGGCTTTAAACTTTATCCTTGTTTTTTACAAATTTTGGATCCCTAACCTTCGATGTTCCATTTATTTTTCTGGAACTCCACGTTTTTTGTGTTTTGCAAACTTTGTCGTTTTCTTCTTCTTTAAACCTTCCCGAGATTAAAGAATGTTATGCTTTTTTCTATTTTCTAATTTTAAATTACTCCAACCAACAACAGGTGACCGACCATCTTTTCTTGTTTTGTTTTCTGCTGCTGTTGTTGCAGTTGCACTGAACTAACTTTTGTTCTTTCTTATCCGTCATTAATTATCTCAAACATTTTTAAGCTATTCACATTATATTTTTTAAGAAACAATAAAGATTTTTTTGCTGTTGCTCTTTGAGTACTTTGAAGAATAAAAATAAAAAAGCAACTGTGGCGATCAAGAAGAATGATCACCTTTAACAGCGGCAAGAGAACATGTGCTTTTTAGAAGAAAAAAAAATGAAGGAAAAAAACAGAATTTTTAAAAAGTAAAATGACTTTTAAAATATTTGAAGAAGATAAAAATAGCTTACCTCTACAGATTTTTGCAGCAATATTTTTTTCATAAATGGATCGTCAAAAGGCAATAATCTTTTTTTGTTTGTTGCGATTCCGATTTTCAAACAATGTTGAGTATTAAAAAAGGATTTATTTTGGAAGGATTTATGGACATTGTTACAAGATTTTAGAAAACAAAATTGGGAGATGCAAGAAGATGAAGTAATAACATTTTGTAAATGTTTTAACAACCATAAGGACGAAGATGTTATTATGGTGCTGGGTCCCTTTATATTTAAAATGTTCAAAGACAAGAATTATTCTCCATTCATCTGTTTGTTTCTCAATTAACCTTTTTGTCATCATTTTTATTTTAAATTTTAAAATTTCAACAATTACAAATCCAAAAAATTGATCCCTCGACTTTGCTCAATTGAAGTTTTACTCAATGCTTTTCTTTTTCATCAGATCATTCCATCGCAATTTTTTTTTCAATCAACACATGACTTCCGGCAGCAAAGAAAATGAAGAAAAAAGAAACTTGCTCAGTATTTTGCTTTACCTAATTTTCCACTAAAGCACGTTGTATTTTATTGTTTTTGTTTGAAAGATCTAAAATGCTTTCTTCCAAATGCCGTTGGCCATACTTTTAATCGTAAAGCTTTGCAAAGCAAAAGTTATAGCTGCAATCCAACAATCAACAGCTGCCTTCTGCATTTTCAATCTTTCCTCCAAAAAATCATCATCACATTAAAAAAGCGTGAGCTTCCAAAAGATTCTTCCTTTTTTTTATCGAATTTTTTTGTTTTGAGTAAAATAAAGCATTTGTTCTTTGTTCGTCAGCATTTTTTTACTTTCAAAAAGCAAAATCTTATTTTTTCTACGTTCATTGCTTTCATAATAAACACACATCGTAAAAGTACACATACAAAGATTACAAAATTTTTCATTTCAAAATAAAAATATTTTATCGAAAAGATTTGATAAAAAGATCCAAAATTTAAATAATTTTTTTAGCTCATCAACTTTAACATTGTTTTCTTCAACAAGTCGTCGGAGGTGTCCTAAAGTAAAATAATCATCGCTAAAAGTTCAAACAATGGAGTAAACGAGAAAGGAAAGAACATAAATAAAGAATGGATGCTGTTACTTTGAGCAACCGACAGCGAGAGTGATGCACTTTTTTTGCTTTAAATAAAATTAGTTTTTTTTTTTGTAAAGATAGAAAATTATCAGAAAATGTGTTTAGTCTCAAAAATTAAAAAACCTTTATTTCAAGTACACCATACATACATTTATAAACATATTAATATAATTAAAAGTAAAACTGAAGCAGATTTTCTTTAGCATTGTACAAATCTTCTTTGTTCATGTTGGTTGAGATCATTGAAATAAATATAGCATTTGAAGACAGCATGAATGGCCCAAAATACATAAATTGTTTCAAAAAAGCAAAAAGCAAGAAAACCAGATGTGATACCAAGTTTAGTTGAATCAAATGTGCTGCCATAATTTGTAGGACTTTCATAAAATTTTTCATTTATTCTATCATTTCTTTGATTACCATAATCACTATAACCACTATAGCGACGATATATTCCATGAGAAGAATACTCACTGTTGACGTAAACAATAGCAAAAATTGAGAAAGCATACACAGCACCAAGAAACATAAGACGAAATACCATATATGGAACCAAAAAGCCTCCTTTCTTAGTAGCCATACCAATTGCAAGTGAGATTATAACAATAATCGTTAAAGGCATAATAACACCAAAATAGGAATATGAAAATGATTCTCCAGCGAAAACAAGAAAAATTCCAAGTCCTGTAAAAGCTAGAATACCGAGTATTTCAATGGTAAGAAAGACGTATGTTCCATTTTTAGCATGCATACATCCACAGCAACATTTATATTTTGGATCATTAGCATTGAATTGGTTGTTTAGAAAGGGAGCAGCAGTAGCTCGATAATTTACGGCAAATGGAACACCAGCAGCAGGTACGGCAATTGGAACACCAGCAGCAGGTACAGCAATTGGAAAACCAGCAACAGGTTCATTTCCATTTGTAACGACAATAGGTTGATTACCATTTGGAGTACCAGTATGATCATTTGTAACGCCAGCAGCAGGTTGATTTCCATTTGTAACGACAATAGGTTCATTTCCCTTTAGAGCACCAGTGGGATCATTTGTAACACCAGCAGCTGGTTGATTTTGAGGTGGAATAAAATTTGATGGAGAAGGTTCAGCCATTTTGACGATGAAAGACGACGAGCACGAGAAAGTGTTAAACGGTGAATGAATAAAATTTTGAACAAAATGCTTTCGAAAAAAAGAAAGAAGCAATTATGCAAATTTTGCATGATTCGAGTTTTTCAAACAACAACAAAAATGAATCTTCGTTTGCTTGAGAAAAAAAAATTGTCTAATCCCATTTCGATTTCTCAAATTATTTTTCCGATATTTTTTGAGAGAAAATTATGATCAGAAAAGAAATTACTTGCATTTCTTGCATCTAAAATTTCTCCTTCTATTTAATTTTTACAGTAGTGGCAATTTTTAATGATCGCGATATTTTCTTTTTTTCCAATGCATTTTTTAATGTTTGCTATTTGCTATATTTTGCAGCAAATTCTTCTGAATTTAAAGTTTCAATTTATTTGCCAAAATGAAAAAAAATCTTTCAAATTTATTTTTGCCAATTTTTTTTAAAACTTTTATTTAGTTTCCACATGTTTGATTTTTAAAAGAAGAAAAAAATCACCTTTGTGTTACTTTTAAAGCAGCCGTTGTTGGCAATAGCAATATGCTTTCATCTTTTCTTTTTAATACCTTTTCCATATTGATTGTCATCAATTTTATTTAATAATGAGAGAGATCAAAAAAGCTTGCTAAAAAATTTCTCTTCCAAAAAATCTGCTTTTTTTATTTCACAGTTGTTTCAGGAATAAAAAAAATTTTGTTAGAAAAAATAAAAGAATTTTTTTCGGGGGCGCAATGTTCTCGGGAAAGGAAGAATGAAAGCTGATGGCTGCTGCCAAAGAGATAAAGTTGCTTTGATTTCTTTTTTCTTCTTCCCGCCTCCACAAACACAGATATATGCATTTTAAAAAGTCAAAAGCTTGGATCTTGGGCTTTAAAATAAAAAAGTTTTGCCATTTTGTTGTTTCCCAATTGAGCACATCGCCGTTGGAAACAAAAGAATGAAAGAAGAAAATGATCCATTGGTGGGCAGAAATAATTTTCTTTATCTCCTGGATATTCGACCACGCCTTTAAAAACACGATTGCCTTTTGTTGTTTCTTGAAGAAGCAGCATCCATCGAAAAAAATAAGTTAAAGCTTTAGTCAATCCAGTTTTATTCATTGTTAAATCATTGTAACAGCTTCAGGGCCTACCTTTTTTAAAACCATGATTATTTTAAAAGGTTAAAAAAGTTTTTGAAAATTACATTTTAGTGATTTTCGAAAGTCATAACTTAGATTTTTTTGCCCATCTTTCAAGTATTATCTTTCAATAATAGTTGATACTTTTGAGCTTTTTGTTTTAGAAAAAAATATCGTGTTTTGCTTCGTTCTATTTTTTTTGTTGCCTTTCATTGATAATGGTAATTATTTGAATTTATTTTTTTAGTTTATCCCCCAAACAAAAAGCACGCAAAATTAAGGATGGGTGATATGAACTTCGAACAAGACGAAGGATATAAATATTTGAGTGTCAGCCGTGAAGAAAAAATTGGTTGGACTTCCAAGCCATTCGATTCCAAAAAGAATTGCTGGATCCCTGATGCTGAAGATGGTTAGTTTTCTCTCTTTTTTATTTAAATTTTTACAAGAAAGAAATTTATTTTTGAATGTTATGCCACCTTTTCAACCAGCATTATTTTTCTTATTTTTTTGAGCGCGTGCTTTTCATAAAAAATATTTTTATGTCAAACTTTTTAAAAAGCTTTAAAACTTTCTAAAATTAAACCTTTCATCCTTTTCACGTGTCACCTCTTTTTTTTTAAAAAGAATCATCAAATTTTTTGTTCTTTAAAGCTTAAATTCTTTTTTGCTTTATCTTTCATTAAAACTTTGCCTTTCTCAAGCGCGGCTGTCATTTTTTGACCTACCACCTTCGCTGATTTTTCTTTGCAAAAAGACACTTTTCAAAAATTACTATTAAAACAGTTGTTCATTTTTCTCTTTCTTTTTTTTGTGTTGTGTATGCTTTTATATCTTTTCTCAATGGAGTATACTTTGATTTTGAAAATCAAAAGTTGTAAAAAGATTGTTTCCTCGAGGTGGTAGGAAGGATAAAGAAGAAAAAAAAAGTGGCGAGATCGGAAGAAGATGCAAAAGAATGAAAAAAAGAGAGAGGCGATGCGATATATAAAAATATTACAACATAATGATTGCCATCCATCCGCCAACGCTTTTTATTATACTTTTATCTTGCTTTTTTAAAATAGAAAAAAAATACTAATGCAAAAAAAGTAATCCTTAAATGGCAAAACCACAATAGTAATAACAAAAAAATACAATAAAATATAAGCATACAATAGTATCAAAATTATTGTGATAATTTATAGGCTTCGTCGCTGCTGAAATCAAATCAACCAAGGGTGACACTGTTACTGCCGTTACTGTAAAAGGCAATGAAGTCACTGTTAAAAAGGAAGAAGCTCAAGAAATGAATCCACCAAAATACACCAAAACCGATGACATGGCTAACTTGACCTTCTTGAATGAAGCTTCCGTTTTGACCAACTTGAAAGATCGTTATAGCGCTATGATGATTTATGTAAGAAATTAAAAAAAATCTTTGTGTATAATTTTTTTGTTTGTTTATTTTAGACCTATTCCGGTCTTTTCTGTGTCGTCATCAACCCATACAAACGTCTTCCCATTTACACTGAATCCGTCATCAAATTTTACATGGGTAAACGTCGTAATGAAATGCCACCCCATCTTTTCGCCGTCGCTGATGAAGCTTATCGTAACATGGTCCAAGATCGTGAAAATCAATCCATGCTTATTACTGGTGAATCAGGTGCTGGCAAAACTGAAAACACCAAAAAGGTTATTTCTTACTTCGCTATCGTTGGTTCAACCCAACAAGCTACTGAAAAGAAGACGGATGAAAGTGGAAAAAAAGTTGGTACACTTGAAGAACAAATTGTTCAAACCAATCCCGTATTGGAAGCTTTTGGTAATGCCAAAACCGTTCGTAATAACAACTCATCTCGATTCGGTAAATTCATCCGTACTCATTTCTCTGGATCCGGTAAACTTGCTGGTGGTGATATTGAACATTGTAAGTTATATCATAACAATTAAAAATAAAAACACATAAAAAAATTTAAAAAATTTTAGACCTTCTCGAAAAATCCCGTGTCGTTCGTCAAGCCCCTGGTGAACGTTGTTACCATATTTTCTATCAAATCATGTCTGGTTTTGATAAAAGCCTTCGCGACAAACTCAAGCTTACCAACGAACTTAAATATTATCATTTCTGTTCTCAAGCTGAACTTACCATTGAAGGAGTTGATGATAAAGAAGAAATGGGTCTCACTCAAGAAGCCTTCGATATCATGGGATTCGAAGATGAAGAAACAAATGGTCTTTACAGATGTGTTGCTGGTATTATGCATATGGGAGAGATGAAATTCAAACAACGCCCCCGTGAAGAGCAAGCTGAAGTTGATACAGATGGTGATGCCCAAAATGCAGCTCATTGCTTTGGTATCAATCATGAAGAATACTTGAAAGCTCTTACCAAACCCCGTATTCGCGTTGGTACTGAATGGGTTAACAAAGGTCAAAATTTGGATCAAATCAGTTGGGCTATTTCTGGTCTCGGCAAAGCCATCTATGCTCGCATGTTTAAATGGCTCATTGAACGTTGCAACAAAACCCTTGATGCTCGTGCCATTGAACGTAAACACTTCATTGGTGTTTTGGATATTGCTGGATTTGAAATTTTCGATTTAAATTCATTTGAACAACTTTGGATTAATTTCGTCAATGAAAAGCTCCAACAATTCTTCAACCATCACATGTTCGTTCTTGAACAAGAAGAATATAAACGTGAAGGCATCCAATGGACTTTCATCGATTTCGGTCTCGATCTTCAAGCTTGTATTGAACTCATTGAAAAACCTTTGGGTATCATTTCCATGCTTGATGAAGAATGTATCGTCCCTAAAGCTAGTGATATGACTTTTGTTCAAAAATTGAATGACCAACATCTTGGCAAACATCCTAATTTTGTTAAACCCAAACCACCAAAGGGCAAACAAGCTGAAGCTCATTTTGCTGTTGTTCATTATGCTGGTACTGTCCGTTATAATGCTAACAACTTCCTCGAAAAAAATAAGGATCCCCTCAATGATTCAGCTGTTTCCGTTCTTAAAACTTCTCAAGGCAATCAAATTATGCTTGACATTTGGCAAGGTAAGATAAAATTGCTTTTAAAATTGAAAAGAAATAAAAATTCAAATTAATGAAATTGAAAAAAATGAGACAAGAAAATAATTCTTCCATTTTAAAAAAATGCATGCTTTTAGTTGAAAAATAACATTTTTATAATAACATCTTTTAAAAGTGCATCATATTTTTTAGATTATACCACCCAAGAAGAAGCTGCAGAAATGGCAAGAAAGGGTGAAACAGCTACTAAAAAGAAGGGTAAATCATCATCTTTCTTAACCGTTTCCATGATTTATCGTGAATCCCTAAACAAATTGATGAATATGCTTTATCAAACTCATCCCCATTTCATTCGTTGTATCATTCCCAATGAAAAGAAAGCTTCGGGTGTCATTGATTCTGCATTGGTTTTGAATCAATTGACTTGCAATGGTGTATTAGAAGGTATTCGTATTTGCCGTAAAGGTTTTCCCAATCGTATGCTTTATGATGATTTCAAACATCGTTATGCTATCTTGGCTTCTGAAGCAGCTAATAATTCTGATCCAAAAAAAGGTTCCGTTGGTATCACCGATACTCTTGTTAATGAACAAAATTGTAAGATCATAAACCATAAAAGCTTAATAAAATTTTTATTTTTGTTTTAAACTTTAGTGAATGATGAAGAATTCAAAATTGGTCTAACCAAAGTTTTCTTCAAAGCCGGTATTTTGGCTAGACTTGAAGATTTGCGTGATGAAAAACTTGCCATCATTATGACTGCCTTCCAATCTAAAATTCGTTGGTATTTGGGTCAAGCTGATGTTAGACGCCGCATTCAACAACGAGCAGGTAAGTGAGAAGATGCACTTCGCCCATTTAAGGTTTGCAAAGTGAATCAACCCACTTCCAGGTTTACTCATCCTTCAACGCAATGTCAAAGCTTGGTGCACCCTTCGCACATGGCCCTGGTTCAAACTTTATGGATCCGTCAAACCCCTCCTTCGAACAGGCAAAGAAGCTGAAGAACTTGAAAAGGTTAATGAGAAAATCAAAGGCCTTGAAGAAGAGCTTGCTAAATCTGAAGGAGCCCGTAAAGAGCTTGAAGGACATGTTGCTACTTTGGTTGAAGAAAAGAATTCCTTGTTTACCAATTTGGAAAAAGAAAAGGCTGCTTTAGGTGAAAGCGAAGAAAAAGCTAATAAACTTCAATCATTGAAGAATGACCTCGATAGACAATGCAATGAACTCAATGATCAACTTGGAGAACTTGAAGATAGAGCTTCTGATCTTCAACGAGTTAAAAAGAAGGCTGAACAAGAAATTGAAAACCTTAAAAAGAGTGGCCAAGATCTTGAAATGTCTCTTCGTAAAGCAGAATCAGAAAAGCAATCCCGCGAACACAATATTCGTTCATTGCAAGATGAACTCGCCCAACAAGATGAAAACGTTGCCAAACTCAACAAAGAAAAGAAACATCAAGAAGAAGTTAATCGTAAACTTGTTGAAGATCTTCAAGCTGAAGAAGATAAAGTTAATCATGTCAACAAATTGAAACAAAAGCTTGAACAACAACTCGATGATCTCGAAGATTCAGTTGAACGTGAAAAGCGTGCAAAGCAAGAACTTGATAAGCAAAAGAGAAAGACCGAAGGTGAACTCAAAGTTGCACAAGAAAATATCGATGAAATGACCAAACAAAAGCATGACATCGAAAATAACTTGAAAAAGAAGGAAGCTGAACTTCACACTTTGTCATCACGTTTGGAAGATGAACAATCCCTCGTTGGAAAACTTCAACGTCAAATCAAGGAATTGCAAGCCCGCATTTCTGAACTTGAAGAAGAACTTGATGCTGAACGTCAATCCCGCTCCAAAGCTGATCGTTCTCGCGCTGAACTCCAACGTGAGCTTGAAGAACTTAGCGAACGCTTGGATGAAGCTGGTAAATTTGTTTCTATTTTTTTCTTTTATAAATCTATCCGTTTATTTTTCAGGAGGATCAACAGCGGCTCAAATCGAAATTAACAAAAAACGTGAAGCTGAACTTGCTAAACTTCGCCGCGATCTTGAAGAAGGCAACATGAATCACGAAACCCAACTTGCTTCCCTTCGCAAAAAGCAAACCGATAGCGTTGCTGAATTGAGTGATCAAGTTGAACAACTTCAAAAACTCAAGGTTAAAGTTGAAAAAGATAAGGCTCAAATTCAACGCGAACTCGAAGATGCCAATGGTCAACTTGATGGTGAACTTCGAGGCCGTCAAGAAGCTGAAAAGGTTGTTAAAAGTCTTGAACTCCAACTTGCTGAGATTCAAACCAAAGCGGACGAACAAAGTCGACTTTTAAATGATTTCTCTGCCCTTAAAGCTAGACTTCATAACGAAAATGGTGATCTTGAACATCAACTTGAAGATGCTGAAAGTCAACTTAACAGCCTTCATAGACTTAAGAGTCAATTGACTAGCCAACTTGAAGAAGCTAAACGTACAGCTGATGAAGAGTCACGTGAACGTCAACAAATTGCAGCTCAATTGAAGAATGCCCAACATGAAAAGTAAGCAACAAAAAAAAGTTATAAAAAGTAAAATACAATTATTTTCCCCATTTTTAGCGAATCACTTCGTGAACAACTTGATGATGAACAAGAAGCTAGAGCAGAAAGCATGCGACAAATCAGCAAACTCAATGCTGAAATCCAACAATGGAAAGCTCGCTTCGAATCTGAAGGCTTGGTTAGACTTGAAGAAATTGAAGAAGCTAAACGCAAGCTTCAACAAAAGGTTCAAGATCTCACTGATGCTAATGAAGCAGCAAACACCAAAATTGCTTCTCTTGAAAAAACTCGTCATAAGCTTTTGGGTGAAATTGATGATGCTCAAGTTGATGTTGAACGAGCTGCCGCTTATGCTGCATCACTTGAAAAGAAACAAAAAGGTTTCGATCGCATCATTGATGAATGGAAAAAGAAGACCGATGATCTCAGCAATGAACTTGATGCCGCTCAACGAGATGCCCGTAACATGGCTACCGATCTCTTCAAAGCTAAAACAAATCAAGATGAATTAGCTGAAGCCCTTGAAGGCACACGGCGCGAAAACAAAGCCCTCGCTCAAGAAATCAAGGATTTGTCTGATCAACTTGGAGAAGGTGGACGCTCAGTTCATGAACTTCAAAAGATTGTTCGTCGCCTTGAAGTTGAAAAAGAAGAAATTCAACATGCCCTTGATGAAGCTGAAGCAGCTCTTGAAGCTGAAGAATCTAAAGTTCTTCGAGCCCAAGTTGAAGTTTCTCAAATTCGTTCAGAAATTGAAAAACGTATTCAAGAAAAGGAAGAAGAATTTGAAAACACCCGCAAAAATCATCAACGCGCCCTTGAATCCATGCAAGCCACCCTTGAAGCTGAATCGAAAGGTAAAGCCGAAGCTCTTCGAATCAAGAAGAAACTTGAATCCGATATTAATGAACTCGAAATCGCCCTCGATCATGCTAATAAAGCTTATGCAGATGCCCAAAAAAATATCAAACGAAATCAAGATCAAATTAGAGAACTTCAACTTCAAGTTGAAGATGAACAACGTCAACGTGATGATCTTCGCGAACAATATCTTAATAGCGAAAAGCGCAATGCTATGCTTCAATCTGAGAAAGAAGAACTTGCAGTTCAAGCAGAACATGCAGAGCGTGCTCGGTAATTTTTACATTTTATAAAATAATAATAAAAAAACAATATATAAACAACAAAAACCTAAAAATCTTCATCATTATCTCTATTTAAAATTGATTCCATTTTAGTCGGGCTGCTGAAGCAGATCTCATTGAACTTCGTGAAGCTGTTAACGACCTTAGCAACCAAGTCAACTCACTTGGTGGCATTAAACGTAAACTTGAAGGTGAACTTCAAGCCCTTCATGGAGAACTCGATGAAACTCTTACTGAATTAAAGAATGCTGATGATACCGCCAAAAAAGCTTCAGCTGATGCTGCAAGATTGGCAGAAGAACTTCGTCAAGAACAAGAACACTCCCAACACGTTGATCGTCTTCGTCGAGGACTCGAACAACAAATCAAAGAAATGCAAGTTAGACTCGATGAAGCCGAAGCTGCAGCTCTTAAAGGAGGCAAAAAGATCATTGCTAAACTTGAAGAACGCATTCGTTCATTGGAACAAGAACTCGATGGTGAACAACGCCGTCATCAAGACACCGACAAAAACTTCCGCAAAGCTGAACGTCGTATGCGTGAACTTGATTTCCAAGTTGAAGAAGATAAGAAGAATTCTGAACGCCTCACTGATTTGATCGATAAACTTCAAGGTAAACTCAAGGTTTACAAACGTCAAGTAGAAGAAGCTGAAGAAATCGCATCTACAAATCTTGGAAAATATCGTCAACTTCAAGCTCAAGTAAGAATATTAAAAAATATTTTTTGACTAAACAAATTCTAACCATTTTCTTTCTTTTTTAGCTCACCGATGCTGAAGAACGAGCAGATGTTGCTGAAAATTGTTTGAGCAAACTTCGCGCTAAAGGTCGTGCCACAGCTTCCGCAGCTCCATTATCCACATCAGCTTCAGCTGCAGTTATGCGATCAACATCCTTCGCTCGTGATTATTAAAAAAATCTTGTTTATTTTTTTCTTGATTAATTGAGACTACTTCATCCATTCTTTTTTTATATAATTTTTATTACCAACACCCATACTCTTAGTTTTGCGTGCAACAAAAACTTAAGATTTTTTCTTTAATTTACTTTTTTATAAAATTGTTAATTACTCATCCTCTGGAATTTTATCCATAAATAAAAGCATTTATTAAAAAAAATCGTTGGATGCAAACACAAAAAAATCCAATTTTGTCCAGCAAATGTAAAGAAAAAAAAACTAACATAAATAATTTTAAATTGTTTTTTATTTCACTAGTTTGTTTGTGTTCTTGACTTTGACGAGTTTAGAATCACTTGCTAAGATTTTAGTTCAATTTAATAAATCTAGAGTTAATATATTTTTTCCTGATACTTTGGTTAAATCTAAATATGCGGTAAATGAAGAGGCATTGAAACTATCAAAAAAAGAAATATTTGGAAAATAAAAAACATTAATAAACCGAAATCAATTCTTTATAAAATTCCATTTTATTAACATCCATTTATTTTAAATAATTTAGGCTTATTAAATGGTTTATTAAATTTTTTTTTGTTAAATTAAAATGAAAAAATGGTTCAATTTTGAACAAAAGATTTTGTAATAAATATTCTGACGTAAAAAAACAAACGAACTTTTTTTATTCATTAAAACTAAACGAACAACAAAGGTGTTTCGATTAATCCAGTTTTTAAGGAAAAAACACTTTTAAAGGAATGATTGAATAATTTTTGGATGAAACATATGTGTAAGACTAGTTTGTTTCCATTTATGAGTGACCAACCACGCAATGAGCAATTTTCGATGAAAGGCACTTAAAATTAGAAGAAGATTGGAGGAAAGAAACAACCGGCTTGGAATTATCCAAAAAAAGGGAGGACAAGCATGGATCACGTAAGAGAAGTGAAAAGGATAAATTGAGAGCTCAAAATTGAAAAATTCATTATTCGTCATAATGGATTATCAAAAAATGCAAAGTGCTCGAATTGCTGGTTTTGTAGCAATTGCAGCTTCCATTGGAGCTTTATTTACTGTATTCACTTACATTCCAGCATTATCAGCTAAAATTAATGGAATCAATGAAATGGTAAATTTTGCAATTTTGAAATGTTAAAAAAATTGTTTTTGTTTAGCTCAAATTTGATTCAGCTGAATTTCAACTTATTGCTGATGAAGCTTGGGTTCAAATGATTTCAGTTAAAAATACAATGGGTGGAAGCAGAAATAGACGTGATGCTTATGATGATTTACCCAAAGTTTATCCATTAAAAAATACTTATGCTAAAAAGGATGCATTTGTAATGAAACCAACTTGCTGTAAGCTTTCGCCATCGCAAAAAAAAATTAATTTGAACTTTATTTTTAGCTTGCAATGCTCAAAATTCATGTCCACCTGGACCTCCAGGACAAACAGGAAAACCTGTAATTTATTACATATTTTAGAAAGCAAAGGCAATAAAAAAATAAAAAAATAATTTTAGGGTGAAGATGGAGTTCCAGGTACTCCTGGTGAAAGAGGTGCTCCAGGTCTTCCAGGCATTGCTCCTCCTGTTACTGTTGATCCAAATCAAGGATGTCGAGTATGAATTAACCTGTTTTATTACTTTAGCAAATATACATTTTTTTTAGGTTTGCCCACATGGACCTCGTGGTCCATCAGGATCTCCTGGTGAAGCTGGACCCGATGGAGAACCAGGTGCTCTTGGTCCTCCAGGTAGACCTGGTGAAGATGGAAGATCTGGATTCCCTGGAAATCCTGGAAGCCCGGGTGAAGCAGGAAAAGTTGGTAAAGTTGGAGAACCTGGTAAACCAGGTCGCGATGGAGTATGTTGATTGATAGTTTGCATATTTTCTATTTTTTGACCACACGATTTAGATTCGTGGAATGAAAGGTGAAACCGGAAAGAAGGGAGAACCAGGACCAATTGGACAAAAGGGTAGTGAAGGATATCCTGGACAAGATGGTCAACGTGGAAATGATGGATCTCCAGGCCCATCAGGACCTCCCGGAACTCAAGGAATGCCTGGACAAAGAGGCCATACTGGATTACAAGGTCAAGCTGGAAAACCTGGTGAAGATGGAGAATATTGTCCATGTCCATTGCGAACTTCAGGAGTTGATAAACCATCACCAAGTGGAGGGTACGAACAAAATCAAGCAGTTGAAAAGCAAACAGTTAGTCAAGCACCTTCTTATGAACCTGAAAATGTTGCAGTTGAATCACATCGACCTTATCGTCGCCTTGTTTAAACTTTTTTTTTTCATTTTGAATTTTTTTATTAATACTTTATTAAAAATAAAAATTTCAAACAAAACAATAAAATAAAAAGACCTTTGGTAAACGTAAAAGCATTTGGTAAAAAATAACTTTCACGTGGTAGTGATGATGATCTTAAATTGGTCAAAAAAAAGAAGAGGGGCAATAACAACAGCCAATAAATTAAGGTCAAGGATAACCAATATTTACAAACTCAAAAAAATAAAATAGTAAAAAAGTTTTTACGCCTTGGGTCGGTCGCCTTCTATTTAAATAAATAAAAACACAAAAGATAATCCTAAAAAAGACCCGAAAGCTTTTAGAAGGCAATCAAAGGCTAATAAAAAGATAAAAACATAAAATAATAAAATTATTAACAAAATAATGGAATGATTGGAAACTGAAAGCTATTGAAAAAAGAAAAGAGTAAAGGAAGAAATTATTTAAAGTTCATCATGATCTTCTTTATCTTCATCCTTATCCTTATCTTCTTCTTCTTCAGCTTCATCATCATCCTTTTTGGTTTCTTCAGTTTCTTTACGTTTCTTTTCTTCTTCTTCCATCTTTTTACGTTCAGTTTCATCATGTTCTTCCTTCTTTTTCTTTTCGGCTTCACGAAGGGGTTCAAAAGTTTCAGCTGCATGAGATTTAGCTTCATCAATGGAATCAGTGATAAGGACATTATCAAAGATGGTGCCGGATTTTACTTGCCAAAGATCAAAACCGATAGCTCCAAAATCTTTGTAAAGGTAAATATCATCATCGGGGGCATATTCTGGATTATCAATTTCGGGATGGATCCACTAAAAAATGAAGGAAAGGATTATTGGTTTGCTTGATTTTTAGTTTTTGTAGCTTACTTTTCCTTTGTAGTTGGGGTTTTTGACTTGTTTTGGTTTCCATTCACCTTTGTATGCTGGGTTATCAATCATTGGAGGTTCCCATTCACCGTCCATTCTGAAAATTTGAAAGTTTATAATATTTAATTTTTTTAAACTAATTATAAAAAGCCCACTCTGAATCCCAATCTGAGGGCATCTTAGCCTCCGGGTCAGGGATATGTTCAGGTTGTTCCCAATCCTAAAGAAAAAAAACTATTTTATTGCATTTTTGGTTTAGCAAGAAAACTTACATCAGGTTTGGTATCATCTGGGTCATCAATGTATTCCTTGTCATCCCAATCGGATGGCTTGCTAGCATCGGGATCTTTGATTTTCTTAGCTGGGAGGAAGTCCCAATCGGCTTCAAGTTCACCTGATTCAACCTTTTCACCATCGATTTGAACTTCATATGTGTTATCGGGGTTGAGGATCAAAGTGTAAAGATGGGTAAGTTCATCATCTTTAGCGCGAATATCTTTTTTGATGAGATGGTTTTTGCCTTTGTAGTTAAGGATAACGTGAACTTTCTTGGTTCCAGGTCCGCAAAGATCAGGGCCAAACATGAGATTGTATTCGGTTTCGCCATGGAAATTTTCAAGATCAGCATCGGATGCCATAACTTTAACGTAACCACCTCCACAATCAATAAGTTGTTCGTGTTTCACTGTGAATTGAATAACAATGGATTTTCCTTTATTTGTGAATTTGGGGAATTTAGCGGCAACGGAGTAGAATTTAGCATCTTGAGAAGTTTGGATACCAGCATCACGTTTAGCATCGCCATAAAATTTACCAGGGGAAAGTTTGAATTTTCCATAATCATCCTTGTGTTTGGATTGAATCCATCGAGATTCCCAATCAGAATCTGAACAAATTAAAGGGAGTTAGATTTTATTAATCAAGAGACTCATGACTCACCGAATTCTTCCTTGAAGTAAACTTCACCGAGAACCACAGTGGCTACAATAGCCAAAGTGATAATTTGTCTCAACATCCCTACTATCAACAACGAATTGGTTGGGTCTTTGGATTGATCACCTAAAATATAATAAAAATATCAATCGAAGCTTTAATATTATTTATATATTACAATAAAAATGCTAAAATACAAGCTCAAAAAAAAAATGCCACGATGCTGTCTCTTATTGGAGGCTAAATGAATGAAGGCAAATGTGTAAGGGAGTGCCTCTCCGCCTCTTTTAAAATGGTTCGAGAAAGAGACTCAAATATGCGGGCATATACCGATTGGTCCACGTCATCAACCAACCAATGAGAATGCGCCAGAGCAATGAAAAAGGAGGAGCTTCTTTATAAAGCCAACGTGGCGCGGACGTACAAAAAAATGTCAGCTGTAATACCTTTGCTTATTATATAGAGAAAAGATGTAAATTCATTGAATAATTTTCGTCGTCGATATTCAATTAAAAAAACTCAAGTGCAATGATAAGCCCTTATCGACAAATTTTGTATTATTTTGATGGGACAAAGCTTTTCAAAAAGTAAAAAATATTTATCAAAACTTTTTTCAAATGGAAAAAAAATTCTTTGATCCAAAAGCCATAAAGCTGACGATGACAAATTAATTGTATGCAAACTTTTAAAAGAAAAAAAAGAAGAGATAAGAAGCAACTTTGATTCCTTTCTTGCAAGTAATAATTATTGTAAACAAATATGCTCATGCAAAGTACTAATCCAAAATTGCAAAACTCAATCCTTTGAAAAATAATTTCATGCAAGCTTGTTTCATCAAACATTTTTGAGAATATTCAGTAAAGTAAACATATCCAATAACCAACAGCAGCTATGAAAGCTAAACAAAAAAAAATGGGCGATAAATGTTTCAAAAGCAAATTATCGCCTTTTTTGGTACAATTTTTTTTATGTATATATGTTGAATTCAAAAAAAAGAAATCATGTTGATGATTATTGCAGTTGAAAATCTAAATGAAAACTTTCTCTTCCTTATTTAAACAACTTTTTATTGTGATTAAATTTTGAAATTAAAGTTTCTTTGTAAAATTGCTTGTTATTAGATTCAAAAGACATCCTTTATCTCAAAGTTTATGAAACTTTTAAATGGATAATTGAACTTGCAAATGCCACCATCAACAAAAAAAAAAGTATGACTTTATGTTTGTACGTACTTGACTCACATGGCTGTAAAATTGCTAATAAAAAGGCGAATTTTGAGCTTCAAAAATAATTTGATTTCTTTATTTACACAATTTTACCAACAATGAAAAAAGTTCAAAGTAAAGCTCATCGAAAAATAATAATGAAAACTTGCTAAATTTGTTATAAATTTTTTCCATTGCTGCGAAGTATTTTTCATGCTGAATACAATCTTGACACGACTTTGCCTGCATCAACAGCAAGCAGCAACCTTTTTTCCATTTTTTTTCAGTTCCCAAAAATTTTCTTTCGCTGTATCAAACTTTTTATCGTCCTTTTTTTCAACCATTTCTTCAAAAAATTTAACCATTTTTTCATTAATTTTGTTCCATAATTAATTTGCGAGTAATCTTTTATCGTGTTTTTAAGCTTATTCTGGTTACATTGATTAGAATCATATATAATTTATTGCTTTTATAGATAGGATGGTCTTCCTTCGAACTCTCTCGGGCCAAACCGCCGTGCTCAGCGGATCTCCTGCTTCAACTGTTTCTTACGTCAAATCTCTCATCGAACGTCTTGAAGGTATTCCTGCTGAAGATCAACGTCTCCTCTTCGCAGGTAAGCATATTTTACATTTTTGCTGAATCCCGAGAGTATATGCACAATGAGCCCTGTTGTGTATTACTTGAGGACGGACCCGGCCCTGCCTTAAATTCATTCGCTTATTTTAAGGTAAACAGCTCGATGATGGTGAATTGACTCTTGCTGATTATGGTATCGAAGAACTTTCAACTCTTGATTTCGAACTTCGTCTTCTTGGTGGTGGCAAAAAGCGTAAGAAGAAGGTTTACTCAACTCCCAAGAAAGTCAGCCACAAGAGAAAGAAGGTCAAGCTTGCTGTCCTTAAATACTATAAGGTATGCTATTATTTCTTTGCTTGACAAAATACTTGGCTTTGCGATGATTAATCCGTTATTTTTGTGTCTAGACCTATGACTGTTAGTGATATGGTATACGAGAAAAAATGAGCATGCCATTTTAAGAATTTGATTTATTTTTTACTTGATTAGTTACTAATTTGTTCATTTTTTCAGATCTCTGATGATGGTAACATCGAACGTCAACGTGTTGAATGTACTAGTGCAACTTGCGGTGGTGGTGTCTTCATGGCCAAACACAAAGATCGTCATTACTGTGGAAAATGTCATGCTACCTTGATTGAACAAAAGAAATAATCATTGTTTGTGTTAATTTTTTTGTTATTTTTTAAAATAAAGTTGTTTTTATAAATCTTTTTGTTGGATATTCTTACGTGATCTTGAAAAAAGGGAAAGATAAAAAGGCAGAAAAAGCGGTTGTCGCAGTAACAGCTGGAAATATGAGTGCGCGTGCGTTGAAGAAATAAAATGATGTTTTTTGTTTGTTCTTTTTTGTTCACTTTTTTTCCACTGCAATGCGCTGCTGGGTTGAGGTTTATTGTCATCAGCATCAATGAATGGAGCGAGTATTTCAAATCAGCCAACAGAAAATGCTGTTGCATTAGAAACTGCAACACTTCAATCTGAAATTTCAATGAGTTTAGTAACGGAAGATGCTGCGCCTTTTAGGGTTTGTTGATTTTAAAAAGCGGGTATAATTGTTTAATCAATATTTTTTCTTGTTTTAGGTTATGAATCGAAATGGAGCTTATTCAAGAACAACAACAGCGGCAGGAACATCGAGATTAGCTGAACCATCAACAATAACATTTGCACCAACAATAGCATCAGAAGGATGGCGATGCTGTCAATGGTTGAAAAAAGCCAATGCCGAACCAACGATATTCTTTTTTTCTATTGCATTTGGAATTTTAATGGCAATGCAAACATTATTTTTATATTGGGCACGATGTGTGGAATTATTTCAAGATCAAGTAAGGTTCAAACTACAGCTTTTTCTGAGCAAAAAACAGTGAAGTGAGATGCATTTGCAAATGTTCAGGTTCATTTTTTGCTTACATAAAAAAAAAGAAAGTTGAATTTAAATGACTTAAAAGCTTTTTTGTTTGGACATAAATTAGTCATCATTCATTTTATTTTTTGTTTAAAATGATCCATTTTTGGTTGCATCGTTTCTTTCTTTTTTCTTTTGATAAGCAAGCTTCTGTGTCTCCTTCCATTTTAATTCATCGCATTTTTGAATGAAAAAAAAACGTAAAATCAATCAATGTTAATTTTAGTCAAAAGCAGAATATCAAAATGTTACAGAACTTTGTACAACCCTTTCATCAACAAATAATACAAAATTTCTTGATATTGTTGAAAAAGATATTACAAATACAAAAATATATCTTCAAGTAAGAGATCAAAGCAAACAAACACAATTTATGCAGTTACAGTACCAATTATTTTTTTAGGGTGTTAGTACAATAACTTCAATGATAACTGCACCAATTATGGGAACATTATCTGATGGAATTTGTGGTTTGTGTGTTTTTTTGTAATTCAAAAAACATTCACAAAATTTTTTTGAAGGTCGTCGAATTCCATTAATTTTTTGTTTGATGGGTCTCATAGCTTATTGTGGATTACAAACACTCGGCGTATTATTTTATGAAACAATAAACGTATATTATTTTTCATTTGGTGGCGAACTTCTTGCTGGACTTTTTGGTGGATTGGCTGGAGTTTTTACTCTTTCGTTTGCAATTGTAACCGATGATTGCAGAAATGAACATTCTATGGTTAGTAAATTTTTTTGTTTGTTGGTTTGCAAAGGTGAAAGAAAGAAAAATAACCACGTGATGATTGCGCACAAGTTTTAATGTTCAAAAAAAATTGAATGAATAGCAATCGTGTCTTTTTGTTGCAAAAAAGGTGTTGCACAAGCACAAAAAATAAACTTATTTGTTTGCTTTTTTTGGAAGGCATGTTACTCAATGAAATTTTTTTAAAAGACACTAATCGCCTGCAACCACTAGATATGGATCATGCGTTTTGACGCTACTTTAACGCAAGATTCGATTACTTATATCTCCAGAAAGCTTTCTAACTTTTAGCTCGAATTTTTAATAACTTTTTTTTAAATTCAGGAAGCAAATGGAATACCATTACGAATTGCAGCTAGTTGTGCAATACAAGCAATTGGAATTATGCTTGGAACTTTTATTGTTTCAATGTTTTCTGTTGCAGCAGAAATATCCACGGTTTTACATGTTCAAGGATACTTAAATATGTCTATGACAGCATTATTTTGTGCAATCGCTTCACTTTTATATACAATATTTAGGCTTAAAGATAGTTACATCAATAAAGGTTTGATAAAAATTTAGTTAAAAAAATGAAGCTTTTGAATGGATAAAAAATAATTTTAGTGCCACAAGAAGCTCCAATAGTTGGTGCAGCAATCATTCATTCAACGATGGCTTCGCCACAAACACAAAATCAATCATTCATTGGAAAATTAAAACAATTTTTGTATGAGCTCGTTGAAGTCGTTTGTGAAAAACGAATAGGATGGAGTCGATTTTGTTTGAATGTTTGCATCGTTTTTATGTTTGCTGATTTTTTGGCGAATGGTAAATCCTTTTAATTATTAATTTCTTTATCTCCTTCTAAAATTTATTTTAGATACTGGCATTTTTGCTTTAATAACAAAACAACCACCTTTTAATTGGGCTGATGAAACATTTTCAAATTTTATTTTATTAAAAACATTTTTAATGACCGCAAGTATGATTATCGTCCCAGCTGCATTTGATAAGATGAACCTCATTGGAGCTGATTCTTATATGATTATGATGGGATTAATTGCTTGTATGACCATGAGCTTCCTTTTTGCATTTGCTAAAACAACAGAAATGATTTATTTTTGTAAGCCTTTTTCAAAAAAACTTTTTTCTTTTAAAGCTACTGTAACTAACTAACAATTTCTTTAACTTACTTCAAAGATTTCTAATTTGATAATTTCAGCTGCAATATTTTTCTTCTTCGGTGGAGCTTTAGGACCCGGTTATCGTACTCTTCTCCCCAAAATGGTTCCTCAACATCAAACAGCTCGATTATTCAGTCTTGTTTCAATGATTTTAGTTATTTGTCCTTTAATTTCTTCCGCAATTTTTAATAATATTTATGAAGCAACTCTCGATTCATGGCCAGGTTTTGTTTTCTTCCTTTATGGATGCTTACATTTTATTGTATTTTGTGGACAAGTGTTAGTTTACTAAATAGTCATTCAGAATCCATTTGATAATTGCAATTTTAGATTGGTTCATAAACTTATGTTACCAATTTGGAGAAAAGATATTTATCAATTTTTGCCTTCGGATGACACTCAAAGGTTGTTGAATGATAACGATGATGATGAAGAAGAGGATATTGATGATAATACAGTTTCAACAAATACGGCAGTAAATTCAGAAAGTTCAGATGCACCTCATCCAATTATACCTCCTGGACATAGAATTAATTTATAAATAACCTCAAACGTATTTATTTATCATAAAATTTTACGGGATTAGAATTTAAAATAAAAATTAATTAGTTAATTTTATCCTATTTGCGGAGCAGCAAAACACCATGGACATGCACGTTCTCGAGGAGTACGATATTCATCACCTAAAATTATTCTCAAATTTTGCAGCTCAAAATACATAAAATTAAAATTTGCCTACCATAATTTCTAAATTCATTTTTATACCATCTGTTATAATCAGGCTGTTGTCTTCCACCTGGATAAAGCCCAGCTAAAGTTTGCCAATACGTTGTTGTTGGACTTCGATGACGTGGACCTGGAATTAATGGGGGTGCAGCTAAACCTTGATTGGGATTTCCAACATTCACTCCCGCTACAGTATAACGAACTCCAATGAGATCATCAGCAGCTGAACCTCGATATCCAACATCAACTCCAACTCCTTGTGGGCCCCATTCCACAACGCCACCAGTGTTGTCTCTCCAAAGTCGAAATATTCGTCGTTGATGACCAAATTCAACTCCATCATGACGAACTGTAGCTCCATCATGAATGCCAATTTCAGTATCTTCATACACCAATGGAATTTTAGCAGGCCCAAGGACTCTGGAAATTAACAAAATTACCATAGCCGCTATTGGAAAAGCTTACCGAAGATCCACGCCATTATTATAACCAAAAGCGCGGCCTTCTTTCTTGGTTAAAGTTAATTCTTTTGGTTCAAAAAGTCCAACTCTTGGACCTAAGCAAACGAGATCATTCAATCCTGGGATGGTGCAAGTAATCAATGATCGAAGAGTAATTGGTACATCAATGCCACCTTTTCTTGAAATCCATCGCGTCGATAATCGTCCATCTCTTTTTACACGGAATTTCAAATTATTTCTGTAAAAGGTATTAGTCGGGAAGATAAAGGATATTGTAAAATTTACGGTTCAATAAAATTTATTTTAGCAATGATAAAACTAATCAAAAATGTAAATAAAATAACTAATCGCAAAAGTGAACTTGACATTGGAAATCCGATTTGATAAAAAGCAAATGATTGCAAACATCCGTAAACTAATGATCGGGAAGCAAGACCGGAATGAAATCTTTTTCAACGCTGATAAAAAGAAAGTGATAAAGTTAAAACGTGTTTGAAAATATTTTGGAGTAAGGAAGAGAAGGCATGGAAAAATGGAAATTCAATAGAAAACAAAAAGTTATAAACCAGACAAAATTAAGGAATCCTTTTATTGCACAAATAAATTTTTACATACATACATACACAGAATACAAAAAATAAGAGAAGCTTGTGTTTACGAGTCCATTTTCAAATTGCCATTGTTGAACTATTGCTGATAGCCTGAAAAACAAAAAATGAATGAATGAAAAGAATGTTTATAACTTACAGTTTTGATATTGGTTTTACTTGAATTTTCTACAGCTGTTTTGACTGAAGTATCGGCAGGTGTAAGTTGACTTTGAGTGGGAGCATTACCAAGATTTTTAGCACTTGAAGCAGCACGACCATCAAAGCTTTGAGGAGTTTGACCAAATCGATGATGAGGACCTTGAATTTCTGTGACAGAACGTTGTGGATCAGGTTGAAGAAAGCCAACAGCAGATTGTTGTTCTAAATGAGCACGAGTTGATTCAGTAATTTCACGAGCAGTTTCAACATTTGAAGTAGAAAAGCATGAACTATGATTAGATGGAGTTGAGGCGCCTGATCCAAAGCTATGCGCGGTGCCAACTTCAGATGAGAGTGGTTCAATTGCAGTACCAACATTGGATTCAGGACGATCACGATGAATATTTGTCATTGATTCAGCTGTTCGCAAAGATAATGAAGGAGAACATGGCGAAATTGCAGTGCTGATATTGGATTCAGGATAATCACGAGAGCTTTGAAATTGTGCAGTTTTCAAAGATAATTGACCATCAGCAGGTGAGCGAGCAGCAGATTTTCGACGAAGAGTTCGAGGACTTTGAGCAGTTGGAGCTAAAAAAGGATATTGTAAGACTGTTTTTACATACAAAAAAAATCCAAAATAAACTTACATTTTGCTGTAACAACTTCTTCTTCATGAATATCAGTTCCTGAAGCACTCATTTTTCCAATCTTGAATTCTTTCTTGTATTTCTTGATGACATCACGGAATAATTCACGACCCAATAAGCGACGAAGTTGATTGAGTGTTAAACGGACATCTGTTACGCTTGCTTTGACATGAGGTGATTGAGCAAGACGAGCAGTATGGAGATCGGAATCATTTTCACGTGCTGTATGAAGAGATTGAGCTTCATTGGCGGTATTCTAAAAAAGAAAGGAAAATTTTAATAATTTAAAAGGAATCAAAACAAAAACATACCAAATTAGTTGCAGATTCAGCTTCACGTGCAGTGCGAGTATTCCCTTCAGAATGAACAAAGTAAAGAGCTCCATTGATCATTGCTGGTTGATAGAAGCCATCATCATAAGTTGAAAGACGTTCACGGAATGATTTCATTGAGATGATCTGAAACGTGATGATGAAGTAACGTTTAATTATAACGAAAGCGAAAGTAAACTTACATTTCCTTTGATTACTTGTTCATCTTGAGTTGGACGAGGAACTTCATCACCTTTGACATAATTATAAGCAGGATTTGATGTTGCGGTGCGCCATGAATTCAAACCAGGAAATTGATATTGACTCAATGTTTGAGATGGTATTCTTTGAGATGATTGTTCATGGTTGAAAGCATATTCGGAAGGTACCAATCCCAATGAGCCACGATGATGATATCCACTTTGAACAGAATGAGGTTCCATAATTTGAAGCCAAGAGATAACAGGAGAGCGATCGACCAACCGAACTTGTTTGAAGAATAAAAGCTTCAATGAAGAAGAAATTGAGCTTTTATAGAGGTTATTTGAAAATTGAAGCTCGTTTATGCAAATATATTTTCGATGAATGGAATGAAAAGAATTGAATGATGTTTTGCATCAGCTGCTTCTTGTTGTGTACCTAAAAATTGGTTTTCCATAATACTGTAGAAAGAGTGATAGGAGAAGGCACAATTGAAAAAAAAAAGCGCGTGACACTTTCAAATCTTTTTTATTCATTTTTTTTGCGTCTTAGAAAAATTTTTATTTGCCTTTTTTCGAACAACTTTTCAATTCGAACATAATTTTATTCATTACCGTTCAAAATTTAATTATGCTCTTTTATCAAATCTTTCTTTTTCTTATAACATTTTTGAAAGCAAAGGTCAAGAATACAAGTGTTTTGGCCATTTATTTACTTGTTGTTTTTTTTTGTGTTTTACTCAAAATTCTTAAGCTCTCGTAATTCTCATCGAAAAAAATGACTAGAGATCATTCATGTTAGTTGTGCATCGCGTTCTTTTTTTTTGAAAACAACAACAACCATCGTTGCCTTTGAATGTGCGAGTTAGTTTTTCATCTCTCGCTGCTGTTGCTGCAACGTGAAAGAGAGAGAAAAAAGAAAAAATGGAAAATGAGCACTATTTCTTCAAAGATCTTTGAAACTTTGTTTTGTTTTTTAGTATAAAATAAAAAAAAGAAGTAAACAGAATTGTTGTTTATTCGAGGTTCATTCTAGTTGAATAGGTGGCAAGTGTTTTCATTTTTAGCGAATTTTTGCGCGTAGTTTGCCTGATTTATAGAAGATTTTATAATATTTCTTTTATTTTTTAGGACATCTTTTTCAAACATGCCTTTCCCTAATTTTGATAAATGTGATGCACAACTTGCCGAATACAAAGCTACAAAACAAGTAAGTTTTTTTCCTTCTAAAACCCTTCTTTTTAAAGATCTTTTACTTTTTAGAAGCTTGATACTTTGACTCTTTCAAATGGTTGTCCAATTGCAAATCGTACTGCTTCGTTGACTGCTGGCCGTAAAGGCCCTCTTCTTATGCAAGATCTTGCTCTTCTTGATGATCTCACTCATTTTGATCGTGAAAGAATTCCACCTCGTGTTGTTCATGCTAAAGGTACTGGAGTTCATGGATATTTCGAATGCACTCATGACATCTCAAAATATTGCAAAGCTAAACTTTTCTCTGAAGTTGGAAAGAAGACTCCAATGTTTGTTCGATTTTCTTTGGTCAAAGCTGAACCTGGTCATCCTGATGTTATGAGAGATCTTCGTGGATTTTCTATGAAATTTTATACCGAAGAAGGAAATTGGGATTTGGTTGCTAATAACACGCCTATCTTCTTTGTTCGTGATCCAATGATGTTTTCGCAATTTATTCGTACACAAAAACCTCATCCTGTTACAAATCTTCGTGAAGCAAATCCTCAATGGGACTTTTGGAGTCTTCGAGAAGAATCGATTCATCAAGTAATGTGGTTATGGGGTAAGATTTATTTTCCATGGTTCATAAATAATTAAGGTTTTTAGGTCCTCGTGGTACTCCAAAGGGTTATCGCCATATGAATGGCTATGGCTCTCATACTTTCAAGATGGTTAATGATGAAGGCAAAGCTGTTTATGTAAAGTTCCATCTAAAGGTAAACATATTTTTTTCCTGAACGATTTAAATTTGTTTCATTTTTAGACTCGTCAAGGAATCGATTGCTTTACACGTCAAGAAGTTTCCGATATCAGCGCCAGAGATCCTGATTGGGCTCAACGTGATCTTTTTAATGCTATTGAAAATGGTGATTATCCAAGCTGGGACATGTTTATTCAAGTTATGACCTTTGAACAAGCTGCTGTTTTCAAATGGAATCCTTTTGATCTTACCAAAGTTTGGCCTCATGGTGATTTTCCTCTTATGCCTGTTGGTCGTATAACCTTGGATCGAAATGTCAAAAATTATTTTGCTGAAACTGAACAAGTTGCATTTTCTCCTGCTCATTTAATTCCTGGTATTGATGTCTCTCCTGATAAAATGCTTCAAGCTCGTTTATTCTCTTATATTGATACTCACTATCATCGTATGGGCCCAAATTATAGTCAGCTTCCAATCAATATTCCACGCGAATGTCCTGCTCATACTTATAATTACATTCGTGATGGAAACATGTGTTATCTCGTTCACTCAAAAGGTCCAAATTATTATCCAAATAGCTTCAATGGTCCTGAAGTAACTGAAAATGGACGCAAAGATCATTCATATCCTATTGCTGATGATGTTGACCGCCACGATGATCAAGATGACGACAACTTTACTCAACCTCAAATGTTTTGGTCAAAAGCTTTGGATGAATCATCTCGTCAACAAATGTGTGAAAATATTGCTGATAATCTTATTGATTGTTATCCTCAAATTCAAGAACGATGTCTCAAACTTTTTGGAAAAGTTCATCCTGTTTTCCAATCAACCGTCGAAGCCAAACTTGAACTTGTCAAAAAAGAACGTATGGCAAAAGCTGCTGGTGCTATTGAAGCTGATGGTAAAGCTTAATATGATTATTACATGTTTTTTTTTTAACTTTTTGTATTGTAAATTTATTTTTATTGATGTCATGTAAAATATTTTTCTATGTTAATAAATTACTTTTTATTTATTTGTTGGCCTTTAAGTTCGTTAACAATTTCATGTATTTCTCTTCCTTTTGTTTCTGGAAGATATTTGTATAAAATAAATAGGCAAATCAATGATGGAATAACATATAAAATTAGAAAAGCATAAGCTTTAATTGCATAAAATAATGGTAGCACCGTAAATGTTGCAATAACAATCATTATTGTGTTGATTGCAAAGCAAAGGGATTGAACAATGGAACGATGTCTTTGAGGAACTAATTCTGAACAGAAAAACCATGAAATTGGACCAACTCCAACACTTAAAAAACGATTCATTGCTTTCGAGAAAAATATTAGGTTGGTTACGAATGGCGAAAATAAACTAACCCATAAGCAAAATCATAAATAATAAAACTTATCACACATCCATATTTTAAAAAATCAATTTGAGGTTGTAAAGCGGCAAAAATTACATAAAGTGAAACACAAATTGCATTCACTGATGCAAAAGTTAAAAACATTGTTCTTCGCCCAACTTTTTCAATAATCGTAAAACCAAGAATTGTTCCAATAAAATAAACTAATGCCATTATGGTTGAAGTCCATTGCGCAAGAGTGGGTTCAACATTGATGTCTTCCAAAAACATGGTGGATGAAATTTGAAGTGACATTTGTGCAACAGAATTTTGTGTTACTAATACACTCAAAAACAATGCTTTTCGAAGATGTGGAGTTTTGAAAACTTCTTTAATGCTTGTCGAAGCTTCGGAATCTTGCTGTGATTCCAGAAGCAATTCTTGTAAGACAGGCTTTGTATCAACGGAAGCTCCATGATAAAATCGAATTGAATTTTCTGCTGCTTCAACATTTTTTCTAGCAATAAATAAAAATTTTGGTGTTTCAGGCATTGGAATTAGCGCTACAATTGCTAAAGTTGAAGGAATAATTGCGAATCCAAGAAGCAATCGTAAATCATAACCAAAAATAAAATTCATTCCCAAAAATGTTCCAACCAAAGACATGAACGAATAACTTATTTCTGAAGTGAAACTCATAGCTCCTCGAAGTTTTGTTGGTGAACATTCTTGAAGGCAAAGAATTAAACATTGAAAAGTTATTGATGTTGCAAAAGATGCTAAAAATCTTCCAATAAATAACATTTCAGGTGAATAAAATATTATTGCTAAAAATCGAAGGATTGATGCGCCAAGGCTTACAATGTTCATCAAAATGAAAGTTATTTTACGTCCAAATTTTTCATTCATTGGAGGACTAAAATTTAAACATTTTTTCTAATCTTTTTTTTGTGTCAAAAATTGTTTCATTTTTAACAAACCTAACAAAAGTTCCAGCTAAAAATCCAGCAAACCATATATTTGCAATTAAATTCCATATCCAATTATAAGTGGATTCCGTAATAGTAATATCTCTTTTTTCTAAAGAAATATTAAGAAAAATTTTAAATTCATCAACGGGCGTATTGAGATAAGTTGATGAAAATCCATTTTGAAAATTACATGAAAATGAAAGGATGAAAGAAATTAATGTAAGTTTGGCTGTGTTTGAAAGACAAAACATAGAAAAAACAAAAAAATAAATTACTTAAATTTGTTTTGTCATAATAAAATTTTTTTGTTTCCAAAAAAGGCTCTCTTATCAAATTATTGATGACCAAATTTTTTGGGTTTTCATTGAAAAAAAAAGTATCAATGATCTTTGTGGCTAAAAAAATGTGCAGAAATTTTATTTTATTCAAAGGTTTAACTTTATAAAAGTTTTCAATCGAAAGAAGTATCCCAAAAAGGCAGCACTTTGTAAAAGAAGGATTGAATAATAAAAAAAAATTAATGCAAAATTAATGGTGCTTTCTTTTTATCTGATTGATGCATTTAATCTTGTTGGCAGTACAATATTATTTCAATTTTCAAATCAGCAATTTTATTTACAAAGTCACTAATAAAATATTATTTTTATTAAACGAACACTACTAAAAGGATAAATCACCCTAAAAATTCTTTTCGCTTTTTTAGAACTTTTATATGTTGGATTACTTGGTTTTTTTTTCAATCTCCCATTTCATCAACAGGGTGAAAAGAGCGACGAGCAACTTCCTCCAGAATTAATGGATTTAATTTACGAATTCCAGAAAGGTGAGTTTGGGAATTAGAAATTTTTGATAAAAAGCAAATGCAAAATTCACGAAGTTCTTTTGCATCAGATGTAAAAGACATGTTTGCAAATTCGCAAACATTTAATTCTGATAAGTTTTCTATAAAGTACATCTCAACTATAAACTAAAAAAAACGATGTTTCTTTTGAGTTATAAATATTTTTGAAATTTTTTACCTTTAAATCCTTTATATCATATTTATCAGCAAAATGAAGGAGGTCACAAGCATTTAAAGCTGTAATGAGAGATTTCACATCTTTATCATAACAATAATCGATAGCAAGTTTGATAGTTTCAGCAGGAAAATCAATAATTGTGATTTTATTTTCTATTGCTTCTTTCGCTCCTGAATTAAACATTGCTTGAAAAACTGAAGATCTTGCTATCAAAACTAATTTATGAATCTAAAATTTATATGTAGTAAGAGTTGGGAATAGCGAAAGTTTTTGAGATTTGAGATTTTTAATGCTTAGAAATTTCATTAGCATCATATTAAAAAAAAGTAATTACCTTAAACTCCTGCTCTTTTACAAAAATGCTAATATCTTTATTATCCATTTCCCATAATAGCTTAGATAAAGTTGAGCTGCCGCCAACTATAGGGCTTTCAATTATCATATCCCTCACTGTAAGAGTTGCTTGTAAATCGATGGTAATTTTATCGCTAACAAAAAAATTTTGTTCAGGATTAAAAAGTTAATCTCGCATACACAACATTTCTCCCCATTCGCATGATTTATAATCGCAATTTTCTTCTAACATATAAATTTTTTCAATTTTTTTTGAAGCGGAATGAACAAATGTTTTTATATCAATATTAATAATCGTTTTGTACATCATGATTAGAAAAAAATGTAACCGAACTTGTTGACCACCTCCAGATATGCGCCATTGGGATACATTTTAAGATAGTAATATATACCAGGAATTCTAGTTTTATTGCCTCGGCTTTTCAAATACCACAGTTTTTTTGGGGAAGTAAATTCTTCTTTTTTTATAATCCATTTCATCGAAATATTACATTCGTTTACCTAAAAATCGCGTTAACTTAAAATAAAAAATATTCAAACCTACAAATTTTCCATTAACCGAACTCATTTGATTTAACTTGACTTGAAATTATGAATAACTAAAATATGCAAAAAGCAATTAATCAATTTGACAACAAAAAAACGTTTCCTTCTTTATAATCTGTACAAATTTTTTGGTACTATTGAATAACTGATTTGTCAACCAATAATTTTTGTTTTGTCAATAATGCCACCTGAATGGCTGGTTAAATTTCTTTTAAGATATTATTTTTTTATACATACAAACTTTAATAAAAAGTTTACTGCAGTGGAAAAATAAATAAATAAAAATACGCGATGCAAATGACTTTTGAGGGCATCAAGGACATATCGATTTTGTTAAAGCCCGCAGAAATAAGAATTTATAATTTTTTTTTTGCTCACATAGAATTCAAATCATATGTAAGCTCAAATTTTTAAACCATGTAAAAATTATCAATCATGGAATATTTCGAGTAAAAATTTCAAATTTGTTTTATTTAAACTTAAAGACACACCCATATTTCGTAAACAAAATATATGAAAAATAATGAAAAGTTAATAATAAAATATACAAAATGGAAAAATGTGCAAATGTAAAAAAAATCCCAAATCAAAAAGTAACCCCTTCAGTTTCAAAAAGTTTTGCAATGGAATGAAAAGCTTCAATCAAATGTTTTTGGAATCGATGAGAATCAGTGAGAGAGCTTGAATGATAGCTAGTAATATGAGCTCCAATAGAATGATTTCCTGCAAATCGATAACAAATTCCATAACCATCTTTAGAGACTGCGGCAAAGCATGCGCCAATCCAAGAATGATCAATATTTGCATCTTCATCAATTTGGTTTGTCAAAGTTGGAGGTTGACTTGTGGAAAGAAGCCATTGTTGAGAAATGTAATGATCGAGGAATGGACTCGAAGTATTTGATCCGCGTGAAATAACATAAAGGGCAAAAAGATGGCGATCAACTCCTTTTCCAACCATGCATTCCCGATTACGATAACCATGAGAATCACATGCTTTTCGAAGAAGTGCAAGTCGTTCTTTATCCTACAAGCAAAATGAGTATTTTAAAAGAAGATATTTAATGTGGTGAAGTTTACATTGGAAGATTCATCAAGCATGGCTTTAACAAATTCACATGAATCTTTGGAAACTGATCTCAAAGTTTCAGTTCGAGAATTGGCATAAAATCGAGCTGATGCACTTTCATATGTGAGAGAAAATTTTCCTTGATCCTAAAATATTATTGCAATTAATTGGAAAAGTTGTTAACTATATTTGTAATTGTAAGCAAATGCTGGACTATTTTTGCAATCATTGAAGCTCTAAAACCTCACCTTATAATTAGCTAATTGGATAGCCATTTGTACAAAAGCATCAGGAGAACATTTTCCTTTTTTAATTAAACCTTTTCCAAAATCTCTAAATACTGTTGCAGCAAAATCAACATCATTCATTTTAGGTTGATGTTCTTCATAACATCGATTAATTTCAGCTATCATAGGTTCAGTAATTTCAAATTCAAGTTTTTGTGCCTTTTTTGCACCTTTTTCAATTGGACAACTTTCAAGTTTATCAATATCCACAACAATTTCTGGATATTTGAGAAAATTGATATCCATGGCAACAAAATTTTCCATAATATGATCAAATTCAGCTCCATCTGCAATGGAATGTTCAGTTGTCCCACCTGCTCTTCCATTTTTAGCAATAGTATAATTAAGAGTTTTATCAACCCATCGATTTTTTCCATCTCCAGTGAGTATGGATTTCATAAAATTATCGAGCAATTCAGGTTTTTGTGGTTCATAATCCCATGAATCTTCTTCATCCAAAATTATAAAAACCATTGAAGTTTCAATTAATTCAAGGGCTTTTTTATTTGTGACATTTTCAAGGAAAAATCTTTTACGATTTTTACACCACATTGCTCTTTGATCAAATGTAAGAGCAGCTAATTTTTCTTCGCCAGGTTTTGGAATGTCTTTACGAACTAAGATTTCAGTTAGGACTCTAAAACATGGGAATTTCTAAAGATAATTATTTAAAGCAATGAAACAAACTCTGAAAGTTGTTCGGTTGAATAAAGTCGATTATTTTCATCAAAGATTTCAACTTTGTAAAAACAACCTTTGGAATAAACAACGACATGTTTGGATAAGTGACGACTTTCAAGGCAATCAATGTCTTCTTTAGGAATGCGAGTTCCAGCATACATCTAAAATCGAGATGAAATTTTTAAACATTCACATTGACTATGCCATGACCTACTCGATGATAATGTTGTGAACAAACTAATCCATCAGCCAATGGTTTGAGTTGTTGTTTGTACATAGCTAACATGCTTAAAGCTTCAATATAAATAATATGTGCAGCTCGAACGGCTTGATTTGCTGGTGCATCTTTGAATAAATCAACATGAGCCACGCTGCTTGTAATCATGAGGCCTTCACGATTCATCCAATATGCATATTTTTCCCAAAATGGTGTAACATAATTATTATTAAAAAGTCCCCAAATATGAATGTACAATTGAAGTTTGGGTCCTTCATTTTTAAGGAAATCGTTTGCAAGTTTACAAATGCTTTGGTATTCTGCTGCATCAACTAACGGCTCAATGGATTCAAGATAACGATTCACGGTTTCATTTAAAGCCGGAATTGGCAATGCTGGAAGTAAGCGATCACATGAATTAAGTTTTGGATTCCGGACAAGCAAATTCCGAAGCACCTTAAAATAAAGGCTTATTATAACAACTCTTATCAGAAAGGACAAAGTATAAACTGATAACAAAAAAAGAAAGTTAAAAACAACATCCGTAGTAGTGAATTTATTTTTCTTTCTCTTTTTCATTCATTCTAAAAAACATAACTTACCGCCCAAATTTTTGTAGTCAATGATGGCTTTTTTTCAAATAAAAATCCTTTGTAAGAAAAAATAAACCGCTTTAAAAATTGACGAAGGATAAAAACAGGCGTATAAGCTGTGAGTAAAGATAAAAGGGAAATTCGCGTGATTTGAAAAATCTTTGAATCCGGGAATGGATTTGGAAGAGTTGATAATGCCCATGTTGCAGATTTGGATGAGAAAAATGCATATGATGCTCCAACGGATGTTGTAAAAAGCCAAGGACGAACAGGAAATAACCGATTGTACATTCCATTCTGTAAAACAAAATAAATATCACAATTCTTTTATGCTTTAGCAATTTCTTAAAAATTTAGCCATATATTGAAACTTCCGATATGGCCATGTTGGCCCAACGGATAAGAGAAATGTTTTTTATGCACATGTGTTTCGTATCCTTAATCTCATTATCATTTTTTGAATTTTGTAACGTTTCAAAGAATTCCTCGCAATTAGATTTTTTTAAAGCCCTATAGCTGAAATATAAAAATAACTTACATAAAGGTTAAGGGAATATCGCTCGATTGTTGATGGATATCTTCCATCCAATGGAAATGGCGGTGTTATTACTTTTGGAACTTTTTGCACCATTGTTTTAATCACAGTCTAAAAAATCCGATTTTTAAATCGAATAAAAAAACTCAGAAAAATATAACGTATTCCAAAAAAAATTTAAATGGATCACGTAAAATAGCGAATAAAGAAAAATACATCGCAGCACAAACCAAAAATAATCAGAATTGATGTTTTTTATTTCTCCACAAAAAGGGTCAAAGAAAAAAAAGAGATCGATTTAATCCAAAAAAAGAGAAATTGCGCATGTAAAAAATTATAAAATGAAGGTGCAAAACTGGACGAACGCTCAAGTTAAGTTAAGACTAAGACTAACTGGTACAAATTGCAAATCAACAAAAAAATACACGAGTCCTAATTTATGAAGAAAACAAAGTTTAAAAGTTTGAAATCATTAAAAAAAAGTTTGAATAACTTTTTTAAATATCGACTTTTTCTTCGAAGCTCCTCCTTTGAGTAACAAAAAAAACGTGGCTTGCATTAGCAACAACAACAGCAGCGAACAAAAAAATGAGAGATGCTTTTTGTTCCTCTTTCTAAGCTTCGTAGCTCGCTCGAGTCGGAAAATGAGAATAAAAAATGAAGGAAGAACGTGGTGTAGTTTGTTCGTTGACCAGACCCTTTTGATAACCTTTTTTTAATGCAAGTGTGCTACAAAAAATTCTCATTGCATAACCTCCATATGTTTGTATGTTTGAGAAAAAAATTACGGCCTTTTCTTTGTCAAGGTTTTTTATCTCATCTCCCTTGCCATTCCATCATTTTGTGGGTGAGTAATGAAAATGTTAAAGCGGTTAATAAACAAAAACATTAAAAAATTGCAAAAATTTGTGTGTAAAAAAATAAATGGTAATGAAGTTGTTCGTTGTCCTCTTCCTTCGTCATAACAAAAAAATATTATAGATAGGCAAAAGATACGTAGTGTAGCGCAATCAATCATAATTTTGGTTTAAAAAAAATCATATGCTCATAGATAGTTGAAAGCAAAGAGTATGTCTAATTTATATGAAACACATATGTAATAACGAAGAAAAACCTTTTTAGAAACATTCAAGAAGAAGCTATGGAATAAAGAGTAAAATGCATAACATATTTGACAAATCTTTGATAACATAATATTGCTTATTTGGGAGAAAGCCAAAAGACGACAGCCATGAGAAATTAGTTTCACCAAAAGTTTCAAGAAAAACATGCGTAAATTTACTTCAAAGATTTATAGGAAAGTAAAAAGAATATTTGCATAATTTGAAAAAATTTTAAAGACCTCGAAGATTTTCAAAAACAAAAATAATTATTACTGACAAATTGACTCTGATTTTTTTTTATTGCTGCTGCTGATTGGATTTGATTGAATTTTTTCAAGGAAGCGTGCATTTTTTGGTTCTCATCGCGCGCGCGACGACGACTCTCATCCTTGCTCGCTTTTATTTGTTATTCGAAGCTGCGTCTCCTTTCTTTGGCATTCAACTGACTAAACGCTCAAAAGCTTGATCTGCTCTTTGGTCAAACTAATCAATCCTCTCTTTCTTTTTTTACTAGTAAGTTTGTTAATTTATTGCTCTTTTTTGATGAATTCATCATGGGAATCTTTTATCTTAGACCACAACTCCTTGCTATTATCTCTTGGTGAAGTTCAAATGCTCGATTGGCTTACTCGTCGTTTTTCATCTCCTGGATCTGCTGCTGAACGAAATAACGCTTCAAATGGTCAAGATCGTATCCGTAAGCTTATTTCAAACAACTTGTGACGTCAATATAATGCTTTGTTTCCTTTATAGATGGCACTGTAAAAGAAAATCTTGATCAATTCTGTCCTCAATCAACTTCAAAATCACCGAATCATCATCCAGAACCATATACTCGACTTGGTATGTTTGGATGTCTTAAGAATACCGAATATTATTATATGGCAATGCTTAAAGAACATTCCTAATTTTCATGTCTTTCTAATAATTGGTTTCTTGAAAATATAGCTATTCTCTACTTTTATTTCAAGTCTTTCTTTTCCACCTTATTCCATTCCACTGTCCTCTAATTCTTTATTAATAGCTTTCAATTTTTCTTATCGAGGGACTCTTCCTTTTTTGCGCGCGTGTTTTTATTACCTCTTTCTCTCCTCTTCCATTGGAAGCAAAACGGTGTAACAGCTTGAAACAAATCATCTAAAAAGTTTGTTGCTATATTATTGTTTTTATCTTTTTTATGTGTATGCATTGCTTTGTCTTCCAGCTGTTGTGGCAATTGGTCAGTTGTTGTCTGCATATAGGAAGATGGCAAAATAGGTGCAAACATAAGCATTGTTTCCATTTTCTTTTGATTATTCTCTTTTATTTTTGATTTACTTCGTGGATTAAAAGCTTATTTTGCTGCCATTTTATTCATATACACCTACCATGGATTTACCGCCTAAGAAAAGCCCATGTCAAGTTATTCGAAACCCTAATGGGAAGGTTATTCTTAAATCAGTTACTGTTAATTCCACCACTAGCTTTGGATGCTTTAAGCAATCAATATTTTCATCATTAAAACCATTTTTTGGAAAGGATAGCAGTAGTAAAAATCATTTTTTATGTGAAAACAAAAAAGTTATTTCCTCCTTTGGTTCAACGCCGGCAGTAAATGTGGTAGATTTCAACGGGATTAATGAGAGATGTTATGAAGAAATTCAGCGGCGAAAGCTTTATTCTAGTGCAAAAGAACTCAATAAAATCACGCTTTTAGGTGATAAAAAAGTTGATGGAAGGAAGTATGCTTTAGTAAAACTTTATGAAACACAACGTGATGAAGGTTAGTTTAGTGTCTAGAATGTTCCAATCTAACTCCTAAAGTCTTTGTATCTAAGATTTTCTACAATTTCATGCTTGAGTATCTTTGAATCTTTCTTGTGTCTATTGTTCTCCATCTGTCATTTCCATTGTTTTGATTTTCTTCTAACATTGAAAAATACTTTGCTTATTTATCTTCGACCTTTAAAGGAGGATCTTACTTTCTCCATTTTCTTTTTGTTTTTCTTCTATGAATATTACAGGGTTATTGACTCAATTATCCTCCTCCAATTCGCTTCTTTATTTATTGAGAAAATACACTCTCACATCGTCGTCGGCGATCTGTCACATTTTTTTTGAACCATTATTGCGGTCCATGCGCGGCAGCTTTTTTTCTGGCCATGGCATCATCATGAACTGACCAATGTCTAAAATATAAAGGTCATGTACTTGACTCACTAAAAAAATATAACAACCGGACATAGACAACACATCGTTGATGTGCTTCTTCTAAAAAAACCTTTTCATTTTTTTCTTACTGTTTCTTTTTTGTGTTCACGGAAAAAAGGACCACTTTGTTACATAGTTTCCCCTATTTTTTGGCGGCATTGTTAGCATAAAATTTTCTTTCTTGCAGCTGATTTTATTTTTCTTCGTCCTTATCCTTTTCTTGCACCTTCTTATGTTACAAAAGCTAATTTTTTATTCGATCAAAATGTATATCCGTGTTAGTTTGTAAACATCCATTGACCTTTCATGTTGCCATTGATGATATAAAACAAAAAAGGTGGAGAGTGTTGTAAATTTTGCGCACTGGCCTTGCTTGCTTTTTTTATTTTTATAATAATATTTGAAAGAACTTTTTTGCCTTTGTTTACAAATACTTTTGGAGCTGTCTTCTTTGCGTGAAGGCTGTAAAAATCGCTTACCACGGCTATGAAGGTTGTAAAATATTTTGTTTGATAGGTTCAACTTAAAATGTGTAAAATTTCGCGCAAATCCATTGAACATTTATGTTCATAAAATTTAAGATCTTATCTATTTTACTCTCTTTATAATTTTTCCTTACATGCTTTTTATGGTTAAAAAAATAACACCGATTTTCTCAAAATACTCTAGCTTACTTTTTCCCATAACTCTGTAATATTCCGTGATTTTTATCGTGTTTTTGTAAAAAAAATATCAAATTTACTTTCTGTTTTTATAGGAACCCGTCTCTTCATCTTTATTTATTGTTAATAATGAATTTCTGCGGATTGTTTCATAAGAAAGCAAAAAGGCAAAATTCTCTTCGTAAGTTCTTCCATTCCTCTTTTCCTTTTTTTTTTATTACTTTTTTCCGCCTTCTTTGTCACTAACTTTTTTTTATCAATGGTTTTTATGAGCAAGTTTGATTACATCCTTAAGACAGTTGTTGTTTTTTAAATAGGATTCCTTTAGAGAAAAAAAAATATTGTCTCATATGACCAAAAGATATTTAAGAGCGACCTAATGAGTTTTTAGCTTTGCCCGCCTTTTGAAAAATAAGTGCAATGTAGTTTTTGTTGATTTAGACAAAGCTTGAAAATCGAATTATTGCTATAGCTATTTTTATTTAAACTTTGCTTCGAACGATTTTTGTACATATTTTCGAACGAATTCTTTCTTTTATCAATATTTTTTCTGTATGATTTTTAAAGATGACTTTTAATGGTTTTTTTCTTACTGCTTATGATTATATTGCAAGTAAGTTTGGGGTATACATACAAATTTAGTTTCATCTCTCTTTTTAAGCTTCCATTTTTTCCAACTTTTTTGACATTGAACTTCCTTTTTTTTTTGCAAATCTCAAATTACCTCCCACCTTTCCCATTGCATTACACTTTTTATGAGTGTTCTGACTTGAGCACGTTCATTCGCAGTTTCAAATATTTACTCACCTGTCTCTTTTCACTTTTTCTCACTCTTTTTTTCAACCCTTCTCATCCTACCCTGCATTGAAAATTTTTTAATGATTTTATTTTTCAGCTCGCTTGAAAGGTTCCAATGTCAATCAACGATTTATGATAGACGATGGTCTTGGAATGCATAAAGAAAATACCAGCAACCTCACAGGTTATACTCAAACTTCATATTATCCTCAAATTTCAAATGGATTTCGTGGCTCGTATCCTGATAAACATGCTCAACGCCGAAAAAGTCTTCATTCCGTCGCTGGTGAGTTTTATCATTATTGATTTTTTGATGACTTAGTTACTCATTTTGTTTCGATTTATTTTTGCGGCAATTTTTTCCTTTAAATGCTGGCTGGTAGTTGGCTTAAACGCATCCAATTAATCTCACAGCTGCATCTTCTCTTTTTTTCGAGGTTTTTTTCCCCATAAATTAACTATTCACTGCTCATTATTCTTTTCAAAAAATTACCAATTTGTCAGATTTTGACATGGCTTATCTTTTATTTTTATGCCTTTTTTGATACACTTTTTTTGTTTCATTTTTGATGTTTCAACTGAAACATTTTTTTTTGCCATTCTCCTTTTATTATTGTTTTTTCATTTTTGAAGATGCTTGCTAAATCTTCAATAAACATTTTGTCTTTTTTGGCAACATAGTTTTTCATGAACAGTTGTTTCAGTATATAACCTTGCATTTCTTTATCGTTCTTCTTCAAAAACATAATGCATAGCAAATGACAAATGTTGTTAAACATGATGACTTGTCAAATTATTACCATCTTTTTTTTTGCATATGGAAATTAATTCGCTATATCTTGGGTTCTCTAAAAACAAGATTGATAAATTTTCATTTTGGTGCTCACTCTAATCGAATATCTATAAAAAAAACTTTATGCTTCCTTTTCTCACCATTTCCATTTTGAAGTGCCAACATTCATTTTTTCAACAGCTTTTAGCGCATCTTTCAATCTCTGTTATTGGCATTTTTTTTTGGGATGCACCAGAGTTTGTCGTTTTCCTTTTTTTAGACATTTGTTAGCGCTGGCACAACATATAAATGAACCCTTTTCTTTGAGTTTCTTTTTTTCTAAGCCTGAATCTTAATGAAATTTGAAGCCGTCTTTCCTCTGAAATGCGTAAACAGAACCAACCCATGGGTTTTTTCTTCTTCAATAAGCAGAAGCTTTTATGTTAACTTTAGAAAATAACTAGACTCACCATGGGGCAGCTCGTTTTCTGAAATGTAAGAAGAGTTGTAGTTTTTTTTTTAACTTTTGACATAATTATAAAAGAAACTTGCCAAAAATTTTGTCCTTTTTTTCTTAGGTCAGTATAAAGTTTGATTGACGTACTTTTTTCTATGTTGTAAATCTTGGTGTCCTTTTTTGTGCTATCTTTATTGCTTTTTATTGGACATTTTTTTGTTCTTTAGCTTTCACGTGCTTTCTCCATTTTCTCCATTAATAATTTTTTGATGAGTCTTTTTCATCCATGATCGTGTTAGCTTTCTTATTTCTTACTCGATTATTTCCGCTTCCTTTTCTTTTTTATCTTTAAAATTTTCTTCAATGCCAATTCATCTTTTTGGATAAGATATTTCACCCTTGAGATGTTGCGTTTATTTCTATTAACATTTTTATCGTTTCTTGTGCTAGTAACTATTTTAATAATTTTGTTTTTCAGAACATCAATCAGCTGATTCTCGTTTAATCACGGGTTCTCATTATTCTCATCCACGGAAGCCGACTTCGGTCGTTGGGCTTCCATCAGTTTCAATTCAACCTCAAACATATTTGTCTGATGCTCATTATTCGCAGGAACCAGCAACGCCATTTGAATATGAATTGAATAAATCATTTACTCCTATGGGAACTTCAACACCTCGTGAACATGCTACTACAACTTTTGGAACTGATCCTCCACGAAAAGCGACCAATGATGTCTTTGTTTCTGGTGAAAGCAATGGTTATGGTTTTCAAGGAAGGTATGTATTTAGTTGCGTACTCATTTTTCAAGCAAGCATGGAATTTGTAATCCAATTTTGTTCCTTCTAAAGTTTTAAAGTTTATTTCCATTTGTCATCTTGCCACTATGCATCCTCGAAAATTGATTCCCATGAGCTTAAAGTGTCACAAAGGGTCAAATTGTAATGTTGCATATTCCATTTTCCCTTTTAAAGCTTTACCCAATGCAATTTCTGCTTTTTTATTCCATCCACAACCGTTTTCGTTTTCAAATTTTTTTTGGACTCATTTTTTAGTGGTTTTTAAAAGACGGCTTCTCGAAAAGTGGCAGATTGCTTTTGATTTGGGTTTTTATGCGTTTAAAAAGTAAGACGATCTACAAATGAATGGATGGGAAATCACATCTGTTTTTAAATATTTTGATTCAATCAAAACTAAAGATGTTTTACATTTTTTTTCTTTCTTAAAACTTGTTATTCTTTCGTTTTCTGCCAATTTCCAAACCTCTTGCACGCTTTTTTCCAAATTTTATGTTGTTTCCTTAGAACAGCTGTTGCAATTCATATTTTAGAAACATGAAAGCTGTAATTTTTTATGAACCAAAAGTCCCTTTTTGTGTTTTTCGTGGAAAAAGGTCATTTTTTTTGCCATTTTTTTCTTCAATAAACTAGGATCTTGAGTCTTGACCGCGGCAATAATAGATGGATGTCCAATTAGCGCTTATGAATGTTGCGAAGAAAAATAGAATTTTGTTTCAAGGACAACACATTTCTTTAAAATTGGTTTCATTTTTCTCACATTTTTAACGGGCGAGAATTTTTTTTCTAGCACTGTTACGACTTTAATATTTAGAAGACGATTTAAATTTCTTTCTTATTTTACAATTTTACTTAAAAAAAACCTTTTTGTTTTCTTTTAACCCCTTGCATCAAAAAGTAAATATCCCTTTTTATGGAATTTTTATTGCATTCGCTTCTTAGTTTTGAAGCTTGGGACAAATTCGCCGTTTTCTTTTATAGCTTTTGGCTTAAATTAGATTCGTTTATTTTTCCTTTGAGTTGTTTCTTTTAAGATTTTTGTTTATGCAATTGCATAGGATTCAAAAGAAGATTGTTTTATTGAATGTATCCATTTGTAAGCTGCAAATAAGAAAATTTTTCCTTCTTTTGACCGCTAGGATTTAGTTTGCATTGTTTATTTAGCTGGCTGACTTTTTCTTGGATTGTTGACGCTGGTAATGTTTTGTCTAGTTCCTTCTTCGAAAGTTATTCTTTTGAAGTCATTTCATAAAGAGGGATTCGTTCATTATCTTTCCAACGTTTGTTTCACTATTTTTCTATTTAGTGTTAAATTTTTCCCTTATCTTTTTTACCATTAGTTTTAAATGGTTTTCATCATTTTTGTAATGTAAGCTATTTGTTACTTCCGTTTTTGTATAAAGAGTCATAATTAAAACCATTTATTATTTATTATACATACATTTTCATACCATTTGACATTACTAAACTGAATTACTTCTTTTTTCTGAACGCATTTGACCACATTCTGACGCACAAACACATAATCCATAGTGACATCCACATTGTGTTATTGGGTTGGTACAAATTTGTTTTCGAAGTTGATTCTAAAAATATTCTTTATGTTTGTTTATAAAACGTCTTTTAAAATAACTACCTTAATGTTGTGAACATCTTCTGTTGAATTAGCAATTGCAGGTAAAGGACAATGACAAGGTTGATCTTTGCAATCCCATGTTTCTATACAATATTTCCAATCAGCAATTACTTCATTTTCTTTATAATTATTGATAGCATATTGACATTTGATAGTTTCAAAAGTTGACCAAAAGCACATAACAAAAAAGAGAAGAGAAATTTTTGACATTTTGAAGAGAGTTGTTTCGAGTCGAGAAATTTCTTGCTTGTTTGATTTTTTTCCATTCATTTTCTTGCTTCTCAAATTTGCATGTTTTTATGTTATTGTTTCAGACGTCAATCATCAAGTGAAGATCAAGCTTTTGATAGTACAGGAGGAAACGTTCACTCATCAATGAGCAACTCAGGAAATTCATCATCAGCTGCAACTACTACAACAACCGATACTGTTATGCCAACCATTTTTAATGGGTCAAACAAGGTTTGTATTTTCTTTTTTTATCTTCTAAAAACTTTAATCATATTTCTTTTTTAGGTTGCTGTTGCACCACAACCTCAAAAGCGGTCATCTCAACACCGTAATTCTGCAAAGGAAGAAGCTCCAAAATTACGTTCACCATGGCAACCAACTCCAACATCCAGTATACCTCCAAGTCGCTCCTTCCATCGTCGAATGTCAAATGAAGTTTTTATTGATGGTCCTTCACCCATGGGCTCAATAACTGATAGTAATACTGATGCTCGTTCATATTTCGAAGAAAAGTTTCGTGATTTGGAAACTACTATTATGTCTTCTTCAACTTCAAGACAAAACATGGGTTTCAATCAACCATCGCAAACTCAAAAAAATATGATGCATGACCTCCTTGATAAAGATATGCTTATTGGAAAACTCCAAGTTCGAATTCAATCTCTTGCTGGAAAGCTTGAAAGGCAACAAATTGAATTTGATGATCAACGGATGTCAGGTCAAAAGGAAACTAATGAAATGCGAATTAAGTACTCCACATTGAAAAAGAAGTAAGCTATTTTTCCACGATTATCGGTTATATCACGTGTCTTTTTTTTAGATACCATGAAGCTCTCGATCAACTTCAAGCCTGCAAAGATGCCAAAGAAGATGCATTGAATGAAGCTGCAAAGCAATTGTTTGCGGCTAGAGAACAAATTCGTCTTCGAGATCTTGAAATTGCTGCTTTGAAGAAACAGCGATCGCATCCCGGCGGTGGAACATATGAACATCAAAATGCTGAATTACATGATCAAATCGTTATGAAGAATGCAAGGATCAAGCAGCTTGAAGAAATGCTTGAAGCATCGCAAAATATCCTTCTCAACTCTTCGTCTCATTCTGCTTTCAAACCTGAACTTGGTACTCCTCGACTCCGTGGTGTTGAAATTTTGACTGAAGTTGAAACCGAAGAAGAAGATAATGTATAATAAATATTATAAGACACGGGTTTCCTATGTTATTCTTTATTGTTTTCTCTGTTTGTTTTTCTTTGTTTCATATTATTATATGGCAGTGGCTTTTTTTTCTTGTGTACTATGTATTGTATGCCAACTTGCCCTTTTGTGTTAGTTACTTTGTTATTAAAAATCAATGAACAATTTTAAATAAATTTCTTAAAATTAAAATCTTTTTTGTTTAAGTGGATACTTTACATATTTTGTGCATAACGGAAATTAATAATCTGCCATTGAATGATTTCACTGACTTCTTGGATATCAAGCTTTTCCTTTTTTTTTCATCCTTTGGAAACTTCGAAGCCTCTTCTTTTATTTGATGATTTTTTATTATGGGAATTACAGAAAATGCTTCACGTTGTTTTGATAGTAACCATCAACCTGCATTTCACAAATGTTTTTTTTACAAAGTAGTTTGCCAACAAGCTTTTCGCATTTGAGAATTTCATCGAAGATTAAATTTGTAATGTGTTCAGTAAACTTGGATATTGTAACAACGAAAAACGGAATCATCAAGAATATTTCTAATGACTTAATTTTAAACGGAAGCATGTGTTGCTTTTGCAATGCCGGTTAAAAAAGCAAACGATCAATCATCCAATTTTGTTACTAAAGTCGCAATTTCATATTATCAATTAGAAAGAGATAATTTGGTATTACCTTTTTATGATAAAAGGATTTCAATCAAGACACAAGAAAATTTCAACAAAACAATTTTTATTAAACAAAAAACTTTAATGCACAAAACATAAACGAAATAAAACAAATGAAAATTAAGAAGGTGATTCTCTAATTACTTCTAAACAGTTATTAATTTTTTCAAGCCATTTTTGGAGCATTTCTTCACTTTCGACGGCGACGGAAAAACGCTTGTGTTCACACATATCCGATCCAAGAGGAAACGATATAACATCAAAGTAAAATGTGAATTCGTTTTCAGCATTTCTTAGGGCTTGAAAATCACGTTCAACTTTGCGGTTCCAAATTGTTGACATATCAATGATGAAATTCGGATCGATGAAAGTGCTAGCAGATTCTTCGGAATGATCATAAAATTGTATAATCCCATTAACCATTTTGACCCACATTTTTGTTAGATTTGAATTCCCACACAAGTTCTAAAAAAAAAGAAGCGATAATTTACAGAAACAATTGACGTAAAAAATGCAAAAAGTTACCCAATATCCTTGCATTTCTTTAGTTAATTCTTCAGGAAGAGGTGAAACATCACATTTAACCTCCATGGAACCATCAAGCGGATATTCGTTTTCAGTGATTAAGAATGATTTTTGACCATTTGTTTGTCGAGTTAAGTGAGCATGACCAATTAAAGTAAAGGTGTTATCATATTCATCGGAATCGTCATCAATATTATTTGGAGTTGAAGGACCTCGGCATTGGCCTAAAAATTATTTATTATTGTAAAAAGCAGCTTCGATAATAGTTTGTTTACCTATAAAGTTGAAAGCCTTTTTTGCAAATTCTTTAGGACTTTTAGCAGGACGAGAAATGATCTTCAATGCATATATTTCAAGTTTGATTTGAAAGTTGAGTGGTAAACCAGAGAGATGGATGGGTTCATCAACACGTAAACGACGAGAACGAATATTTTCTTCATCATTGCCTTGAATAATTTCAGTTGCAACAACTTTTTCACCAGTTAGAAACACCACCAGGAAGACATAATCATTACCTATAAAATTCAACCTATTAATAAATTCACAAACTAACAAATATTTACCACAATCTGGTGCGCTCAAATAATATCCTCGACATAGATTGATTTGCATACTGTAAATTGTGAAATTAGCTCTCATTGATCTTGCTAATGGAGGTGGAGTATAACTCATTCGATGTTGAGCGGTAAGCCTTGTTACAAGTTCTTTATAAGTTTCCAGTCTTGCATAAGAGATTACAAGCAAAGCATGGGCGCAAAGTTCATTCATGGAGTATCGTTGGTATTCTTTTCGCTTCCAATATGCTATCTTCCTTTTTGATTGTTCAATGTAATCTTCTTCACATTTCACTTTTCGAGCAAGACGCTAAAATTTAAAGCATAAAATAAATAATAAAGCAATCAACAAACTTACTTCAATGCGCTTCTTATAATTTTCATCAGGAACATATTCGCTTGAACTTTCATGATAAATCAATGATCCAGTTGAATTTTCGATTTGTCGTCGAATGAAGGAGCAATGAGGTGTTGAAGTAGCTATTGGTGGAGCTATTTTAAGTGTTGGAGTTGATGAGATACAAGCAGCAGGATTGACAGGACTTCGTGGATCACTTAACGATTCTTGAAAGGTATGAGCACTAAAATTAGGCTTTTTTTGAGATGCAACACGAATGGCAGTTTTTGGTGTTAAAATTGTCGCTAGAGAAGTAGTATAACGAAGCATGACATTTTCATCAAAAGCATCACTTTGATTGTGATTTCCACTTAAATTCTAAAAAAGCATGTTATTAGTTTTATTATATCAAATTTTGTAATCAAAAACATACCAAGGAAGCTAGACCATTGACATTTGATTGAAAAACACATCGAGAATCTTTTGGATTGAATGAAGACATCGTGGATTCAAATACGGAGTTATCTTCAGCATCAACTTCCATTTTGTTTCCAAACATTTTTTGGAAAAAATGAGCTAAAAAGGAACAACCCATTGAATACGCTTTTTTTAATCAAATAAAAAGTCTTTAACTTACCTTCAATAAAATGTGAACTTCAAGTAATAAAAAAGGTAATTATTGTTGCAAACAAAAACGTGAAAGAATCAAGAAACATAAAATTTTGTTTACAATTTTTGATTGAACACGAAAAGATCCGTTTCCCCGCTAGGTTAAAAACCCGCCTGCAACTAAATAATCGCTTTAAGATCGAATTATGGCGATATCCACCAAATCCATCAATGGGAATTAAGGCTTTATTTTTTAGCTTTGAAATTTGATTAAACCATTATTTTTAGTGATCTTCTCTGGGCTGATCCTGATGGCAAGCAAATACTCGTGGTGTCTCATATGTTTTTGGGCAAGATGTTGTCGTCGATGCATGCAATAAACTTGATATTGATCTCATTGCTCGTGCTCATCAAGTTGTTCAAGATGGATATGAATTCTTTGCAAATCGTCGTCTCGTCACCATCTTCTCTGCTCCACATTACTGTGGTCAATTTGACAATGCTGCTGCAACCATGACCGTCGCCGCTGATCTTTCATGCTCCTTTTCTGTTTATCGTCCAACTGCTAAAGCTGTTCGTCTTGCTCTCAAAAATGGAGCCTAAGGTGTATTTTGTCGATGTGATATAATAAATGTGATTCTAAAATTTTGTGTCTATTTTTCTTTTTTATTTTGGTTTGCGGTTTTTACTTTCTAACTTTTTTATGGACTTGAATTAAAGTAAAAGTTATTTTTGAATTTGAAAGATTTTAGATAACAGTGATGGCTATTTCGAGTTAAAATAACATGGTTTAAAAAGCTCAGCAATAAAAAGAAGGATGATAAATAATTCTAAAAAAAGTTTATGGAAAGGATTGAGCAGTGATGATTGCTATTCGCAGTTTATTTTTCTCGAGAATCATAGTTGAAGTCAATTCTCTGATAACCTAAAATATTTTGGCGTTGAAAACATTGTGAATATCTTCAAAAGTTTCATCGAATACGGTTTCAATCGTACCATTTTAAGCACCATGGGATGAATATTCAAATTTTTTACTAAAGCCCATGATGATGAACAAAAATTACATACTTCCATTAAGCTTTCTAATTTTGCTTTTGGTTTCCATTGTAAATAAATAAATTAAAGTTTTTGCTACGTGACTACATTGTTACTTTCTAAAATAATTTTAATGAATGAAAATGAGTAAACTTCACGAAAACGAATATTAATGAAAGTCCAATCTTAATGTATTGATGGAAATTATTTCAACTGCATTTTCCAAGCTTTTGTACAGCTTTCTCGATCCATATGTTTTTTTTTTAAAGTTAGTTTTTGGGTTTCTTGATTGCCGCAGGATGATTACAACATATGGAGTTCCATCCTACTATAATTCTTACATAATATCCTTTGAGAATTAGCGCTGTTAACGTATCATTGCGTTGATACTTTTTTATATGAAACTTAGAAAAAGCTTTTCACATTCAATGTAATCAAACCTTAAAACGCAGATAATAAACAACATTCACAGCTATTAATTTGAACAAAAAACTTTATCACTTTTAGTTTCATGCATTTGCGTGTAAATAAAAAAATGCAAATTAAATGTAAAAAATTAAAGTTTAGCTTCTTCCAACATTTCATTCCACTTTGTATTTTCACATAAATCTTCCTCATCGATGGTGAAGCTCAGAAGAAATTTACATTTTACTCAAAATAAATGTCAATGAAAAAGAAGAAATTTCAAACAAATTCATTTCAAAGACGACAATTGATTTTTCTTCGTCGAAGAAAAGAAGAAGGATGGCTGCAGCTCGATCAATGCAACAAATTGCCGCTTTTTATGGACGCTCATTTCCTGCTGAAAGATTAAATGAATGTGATACAGCTGATTGTTTGTTGATTTCATCAAATGGACTCAGGTAAGGAGTTTATTTTTTTGGATTCATACAAAACCTAATTCTTGCCACGCAAATGGAGCATATGGTAGCCATTCTTGCTTTCGTGTGTTACCTTTTCTTTACTTTTTTCATTTTCATTTCATTCTTCCATATTTTTTTTTCAGTTTGAATGCTCATTATTCACTCATCGTTGATTGGTTAGGTGAAAATGTACCCTTTCCAACATTTCAAAATCAAATACATTTACCAATATCTGATTCCGCTCTTCAATTACTGATTGATGTAATTTATCATCGAATGATACATTTTTGGACTCCTGTATTCGAACTCATAAACTATAGTGTTGGATCTCAATGGTGGCAACTTGTGGATGATCTGTTAAATCGTGGATGGGAACATATTGAATCGTCTGGAATACCAAAGTGCTGGCTCCTTGCTCGTGATCGATCATTACCATGTGAACTTGAACTTCGTCAAAGAGTCGCTGATGTTGCACCATATATCATTTCGAATGAAGGTCCTGAATATGCTGATTTAGTATCAATTCAAATTGCTGCTTTACTTGATCTTCTCAAAGATGATAGAATTTATTGGGATTGTGCTGAAACAACGTTTAAAGTGATCTGTGCTTGGAGTTGTGTCAATCGTTCATGTGCAAAAGAAAATTGTCAAAATCTTTTCAAAGCTATTCGATATTCAAGTATCTACGAAGTGAGTTTCTTTTATCTTAAATTAAAACAAGTAAATAATATCTCTTCTTTATTTTAGCGTCGTGATTGTATTGCTGCTTTCAAAAGCTTCTTTCGAAACTTGGGAGTGGATGAATCAACATTGAATCAAGCAACAAGTGTTTACACATCGTTCAAACCAAGATTTCCTCGATCTCTTTTGCTTTACATGGGTGGATGGACTCAACGACAAGCTTCAAAATCTTCATATTTTTACGATACTTCTGCTGATCATTGGGCTCCCATTCCGAAACTCAACCTTGAAGATAGGCTGTCATACTTTCGAGTTGCTTACATTGATAAAGTGAGTTTATTACAAGTTTTTAAAAATGAAACTATTCATATTTATTTTTTAGAAACTATACGTCGTTGGTGGATTTACTGATGGAAGATTTCGAACAGAAGTTTATAAATATGATTTTGATACAATGAAATGGAAACCAGGACCATCTTTAAACGAAACCAAGTATGCTTCTTTTTTTGCAATTTTCTTTTGTTTAACTCATTTATTTTTTAGAGGATACTTTACTCTTGCAACATTAAATCGTCAAATTTATCTCATTGGTGGTTCTGATGGTCGTGTTCGAAGTCCTGTAGTTGAAAGACTTGATTGTGCCTCAAATTCATGGGAAATTCTTCCACCAATGTCTGTTGGACGTTCCGATGCCGCTTCTGTTGCTTTTCGTAATCGCATTTGGGTTTTTGGTGGATTTGATGGAGTTCGAACTCTCAATCGTGTTGAAACTTTTGATCCAATAACTCATACATGGAATGATATGGTACCTATGATTGAACCAAGATCTGGTCACTGTGCTGTAATGTTTCATGATAAACTTTTTGTTCTTGGTGGATTTCAACATGGTCATTCAACGAATGCTGTAGAATTTTATAATCCTCAAACTGGTCATTGGTCTCCTGCACCTTCCATGATATTAGAACGTTCAAACTTTAGCGCGGTGGTATTTGAAAGCTGTATTTATGTTATGGGTGGACATGTTGGAGAAAGCACTCTTGATCATTGCGAAAAATTCGATGGTGAACGATGGATTCCTGTGCATTGCCTTCCAAAACCTATTGCTGCTGGCGCCACTATTTATATCGACAAGCCAACAAATATTGCAAAATTACTTGATAGAAAAACTTTTTGATATGGTAGTGACATAATAAATGTTTTTAACTGACTATTTTTTTCTGTTTATTGTTTTTTTGTTTTGCTTGCAAGGATTTATAGTTATTGCGTGGATTTTGGGTTGTTTGCATTCGTGAAAAATTTATTTTTTTCGATGTTATAATGTCTCCAAGTTTTTTTAAAAAATGAATCGAGATTGGCCTTTTTTCATGACCAAGATTAAAAATATACATACGATTAGATTTCCCTTTGATTATTATACTCCACTTTTTATGGTAATTTTATTATGTCATTCTAATTAAGCCCAAAATGGTTAATCATGATAAGGCTTTTTTTTTTATTCTTATTGATAAAAACTGTTATCGTGATATGGATAATCTTGATCCAAATATTTTTGAATTTTATGACGATACAACAGCCGAACATGAAGAGAAGCAAGGAGTGCGAAAAGAAAAGTGGTGGAAATGTAAAAAATTATGGAATGATGAACAAATTGAGTGAGTTTTATTTTTACCTCTTTTAAATTATTTGGATTACTTTAAAAAATAAATTATTGTTTTATATGTACAATGCCTTACCAAAAATATTGAATCTGATCGATTCATATATATGTAATAGCTAACCTTAAAACATTTTTTACTTATGTTTTAGTCTGCGAATGGCATTGTCAAAATCTAGAGGATTTCGTTATTGACTCATATTTTTTTAAATTTTTAATTTCCTTGCTTTTTACTGTAACAATAATTAATTGAGGTTTTTTGTAGTATCGCCGCCAAAGAGACATGTAAGTGTTTTATGAAAAGAGCTAAGAGGACAATATGCATTGGAGCTGGTGGTTTTGGTCAAGTATGGATTGTTCAATTTGATGGAAAACCAACACAATATGTTCAAAAAAATTATATAACCCTTTTTATGCATCATGAAATTATATATGAATCTGACGTGTTAGCAAATTGTGATAGTGAATACATTCCGAAATTGATTTACTGTGGATTCTATTATCTTCTTCTTCTTCGTTTAGCTGAGCTGAAAAAAACAAATTTATTATGAAGGTTTAACAATCAAATTTTAAAAATTACTTACCCGCTAAACGTTTGAAACGATATCGAGTATTGTAATTGTGAGACGGGACTGCCATAGCTTTATTGAATTGAACTCGTCGTTACTCAATCAACTGAATGAAATTATGATGTGTGATTGTTTCAATTCGGTTTAAAGTATTTATGCTAATTTTTTTTATTATTCATTCAAACATTTCCAAGTTGTGACTGTTTTTTGTTTTTATTTTCTCCCAAAAAATGTTTTAATATTTAATTGTTTAAAAAAAAAGATTTATTAAAGCATAAAAAAGAAAGATAAATGGATTTTTGTTTCAATGAAAAACAGCAGACATACATGTGATTTCTGTAAACTCGAATGAAATTATTTTTAAGTTTAGATTTGAGATTTCAGTGTTTTTAGTTATAAGTACGAATATAACAAATCCAAAGCTTATTATAAATTTTATCCATCAAGGTCATGAGATTCATCCAAATTCGAAAAATATTCTTCTTCCTCATCTTCATGATCCTCCTCAACTTTGGAAAATAAATGCCCATTATCGGCTGAAAAAAAAGAAGCTGAAAATTATCTTTGGGCTTTCAAGAAGCTAACTTTTTTTTATTGTCTTTGACCGTTAATTATCACAATAAATCTTAAAAAAGTTTTGATGGTTGTTCCATTGTTCTTTTACCATTCATTCCATATCATTTATTTTAGCCTAACTAACTAAAAGGAACGCTGCCACATTTGTGGTCAATAGTGTCCATTTGATAGCTTTTAGCTTCAATAATAATAAAAAGTCTTGTTGCCGCCTGTTTTTTGTTGTCAAAAAAAGTAAAATAAAAGAACAACTTTACTTTTTTTCCTTTCTTCGATGGTGATTTTCGTATAAAACCTTCTGTTTTTTTTTGTGTGTCTTTCTTCCTATCATAAAATACACCCGTTGTTTTTGTTTCTCTCCTGACTCATTTTTTATAATTCGAGACAGCTTTTTAAAGTTGGTCAATTTTTATTTAGTTTTTTTTGTTGATGAAGGAAAAAAACATATGTCACTTTTAGTTTGCTTTAAAAATTTATTAAATATTTTTTTGTAAAAAACTTAAAAAAAGAGAGTTTTGACAAGATTTTTATTGTAAAAATAAAATGGAAAAAGTTAAAAGGGTAAACTTTTTTGTTTGTTATGAAAAACATCTGGCGTCAACGACCTTTTGATTATGTGAAATATGCATTATTGAAAGGAAATAAAAATAAAGCAGGTTTGAAGCAATAAAAAAATGTGTTACGGCTTCTTTGATTAAGGAAACAACAAACAATTGAGTAATAAAGAATGCATATTACCGTATTATTATAGCCTTTGATCTCAAATAAATTTATTAAATCAGAATTCCTTATTTTTCATTAAACGTCAAAGATGCTTTGATAATCGTTTGGATGGAATCATACTGTAGATCCATGAAACTCTGACGCCACTAATTCCACTCTCATTTTCATTGATTTTTTTAGTTTGAAAAAAGGTGGAAGATGAAAACTTATTTATGAAAAAGCAAACGATGAAAGTCTCTCAATTTTTAAAGCATCTTTTAAGTTTTTTAGATTTGCTCATCATTTTGCCGCAAGATAAACTCTTATTCTCCTCGATGCCATCGATTAGCGCGGATTTGTTTATTTATTTTGGAGGAAAACAAAAAATATTGCTTTGTTGAAGTTGTCTCATTGAGTCATTTAGAGCATTGATAAAAGAAAACAACGATGTGTTTCTAAAACAATATTTTCGTTCTTCTGTAAAACATTATTAACAAACTACTAAAATTAAATTCTTAGATGGGATGGATATTTTTATAGAACATTGGCCATATTTTTTGTACCTTTTAGTCTTGAAAATTGCATTTATTTTTACCAAACTATTTATAGCACTTATTACTTTATTACTCACATCCCTTTTCTACTTACCTACTTGACAAGTCATTTTTTTGTCGTTATAACTTTTTTTTCTTTTCAAACTTTATTGTTTTTAGTGTGTTATTTTTAGAGGCAGTCTATTTAGCGATTATTATTATGAAACTCCCTTGAGCATTTTTTTATTTAAAGCTTGAAGTGGCGGCTATTTTAAAGCAGCAACAACAACTTTTTTTGCTTATGTTTAACTTTCAGCTGTTGTTGCATATTTTTTTTTTGAAATAATATTGCCCCAGCAAAAAAAAACATTGTCACATAAATAAAAATAAATAAAATACAACAACAAAAAAAAAGATGATGATATCTGAGATGCCAAAAATTTTGTTTCTTACATATTCTCAAACAAGCAATAGCAACAAAAAAGTAATGCTTGAAAGAGTATATCTTCCTTAAAAATCTTTCTCATTCCTCAATCAACTGTGGCTTACACTAACAATGTTTTAACAACTTCGCTTCCATCGAGAGTTTCTAAGATTATCATCGCCTGCTACTTTTTTAAGCGCCAAAAAATACAACCTTATGAATTTTTTATTTTACTTTTTTTCTTACCTATCCAGTTTCTTTTTCTATGATTCAACAAAGATATTTATTTATTTCTTTAATCCTTTTTTGAAGAAGACGAAGATTTAAAAAAGTCATTTATGAAATGTTTCTTTGTTGACAGTTTTTTTTCTTCCTGGGTTGTGTGTGAGAAATGAAAATGTCCTTTTTTGTCACTCTCCATTTTTTTTACCCAAACAAAAAAAACGATTAAAGCAGGAGGAAACAAGTGTTGATATAAGATTAATGGCATCTTCTCCGTTTTTTTAAATATAAATAAAAACCTATCATTTTTCAATTTTATTTTTTCTTCCAAAAAAAAGCTTGTAATCGTGAGCATTTTCTTTTAGTGAATAGAGAAACAAATGAATGACTTCAGGCTTTTAAGAATTTTTTGTTTGCATTCGTTGTTTAAACCTTGAAAAAAATGGCATCCCACAAGGTGTAAAAAAAGCAAAACGTTTTTATTATATTCATCGTTTTTACCCATCAAAAAAAACTTTTTTCTTTCATTCATTTTTATTTTGAGTCAATCCTTTTATCGTTCATTTTTTCTTTCTTCGTTAACGATGTTTTAAAAAGTTGGTTTATGAAAAAAGAAAAACAGGCGGAGTCTTTTGTTTTTTTTTTGTTTTAACGACAATGATGATGCGCGGCAAAAAAAAATAATTCTAAACTCCTCCTCCTTTTTTCTTTCTTTTTTTTTTGAACGAACGGAAGAGGAAGAAACCGTTCAATGACCGAAGAAAGGAAAAAGAAAAAAGTGACTGACCTTTACCGCACTTTTTTTAAAAATTATAATTTTTTCTATGGTTTCTGAGCAGCTTTATTACCGAGGGTTAAAAATAGATGGGAGATGAAATTTATGTTTTAAAAGCTTTTTTACAAGGCTATATAGGAAGAAGCAAAAGTATCGGCTGCTACTATCATTACGGCAGCAATTCAACTTATGGCTGCTCGCTTTGTCCAAAAATTATAATTTTTTACTTGTTACTACTTTTTTTTTGCCTTATGATCATACTTTATTTTTGTACACTACTTGACCACTACAAGACTAACTTTTATTTTTATTATTACATTGTTTTTGTGTCTTCTCCATTTTTCAAACCCATGAGATTACTTTACTTTTTTTTCAACTTTTTTGAGATTCCCAAAGGGTCACTATATTCATTCTTCTTTGCTATTTGCAACAACATCTTCTTCAAAACGTCTAAAAAATTTGTGTCCAAGTAGTCCAAAAAAAAAAGAATGTCAACGTTCCATTTTTTTAACTCTTCAGAAAAGACAGGATTTTAAAAGCCTCAAATGACGGATGCTTTTTTTATTTTTGCTTTTTATGGGAATTTTTGGTTCTTGTTGTTGGACGACGTGTGCTGGACACTTCCGGTCATTTCTCCTGTCAATAGTTCTTTCCTGTGACATTCTTTTAGCTTTTTCTTCCTCATTTTTTTTTATTTGCGTTCCTCTCCTGTAAAAAAGCATCATCGTCTCCTTCTTTTGGGATTCTAAATTGCCCTAAGGCAACAGTCATTTGAATGAAGGAGGGCAGCAAACACAAAAACAAGCTATAAAAATATTTTATATTTGTTTTTATATGTTTTTAGCAAATTTATATTTTTTATAATCTTTTTTGATAGTAAAAAAATATAGTAAAACCACCAAAAAAGGCTTTTCAGGAAAGTTAGTTATTAGTGCCAAGCAGTAACTGATGGAGGCTTGACATGAAACTGCCTTGAAAATTAACCTAAAAACTATAAATTTTCAATTTTCACGCAACCTTTGTACTGAATTTTTTGCGTAAACCTTTAATCCTTAAAAATAAAATTCTTAACAAAAAACTTTTTCTTTTTCTAATTTCCATTTTTACCCATTTTTCATGTTTTTCTATTTCTTTTTCCAAAAAAAGCTTGTTGCTCTTGCTTTTTTCACATTTCAATTTACTCCTTCCATTTATTTTATTTTCCAAGAAGTTTTTTTCTTTCGACTACCGCTCAAACGCTCAATAGTTTTGTTTTTGCATTCACCGCCTTTGGCTCTTCTAAAAAAGCACATCTTTTTTCCTCGTTTTTTGTTTTTCGTTTGTTTTTTTGAGACTTCGATGGCGGTGTTGTTGGTTGCCATCCATCCTGAGTTTTATTGAGCGTGGCCCGTAAATGAGCAGTTCCAATTTTGTTCTATGTTTTTCTTCTTCGTGCAAGCAAGCAACAAGCCTCACGAGAATAAATAACGAACATCTAAAATCGGCTTTCTTTGTTTAAGCCATTTTTTTCTTCCTATTATTTATTTTTTGGGGAACTCGAGAATGTGTACGTTCGTTTGTGTGAAATTAAAAAAGAAAAGCCAGATTTTTGAAATAAAGATCTTTCTTGAAATTTTTTACATTCCTACGGTAATGGACCGACAAATGTCTAACATATAATACCTTCCTCATTCCCAGAGAATTTATGACTTTTTCAATCTCTTCGATTTTCCACCATTAAAATAACTATCATTTTTTTTAAAGAAGCCTATAAAATAACAAACTTTTTTTTATCATGGAAATTTCACTTTTAAGCTTATTAAAAAAAATCCCTTTTGTTCTTCTTCACCCATTAAAAGAATAAAATAGAAGAAGGTCATTAAAGTAATTTTTCTTGATCCAAGCGCTTCAAAAACAAAAGAATGCTTTAAAGACGACTTTTTACCCACTTAATCAATATAATAATAGCCGCATACTTTTTTTTTCACTCACTTACTTAAAAGATATAAAAGAATAACTGCACTACTTTTTTTAGTGTGATCTGCAAAAAAAGAAGATAAGATGAAAGAAAAGCAGCTGCTTCTGCACTTCATGCAAAATAATAATGAATGTTGAGAAAACAACAACAGCAGCTTGTTCTCAACTTTTTTTAGACGACCCCCTTTTTTTCTTCTTCTGCTACTGCTGCGTCAAATTACCACCTCTTTCATCAACACTCACTTGATTTTATTTTTCAACGCATTTTTTGGAGACTGTTTTTGTCCGATCAAAAGAAAAAAACGTTTTTGCGGGAATATTTTTTGTCTTTGCTGTAAAAAATATCATTGTTGAAATTTAATATTTTTTGTTGAGATTGAAAAAACGTGTTTCGGTTAAAATCTGAACTTATCATTTTACTTTTACACAGGACACATAAAAGTGTGAGTAACAATTGTTTGGAAATAATTTACTATCACTTTGTGATAATAATCATTATTCAACAATATTTTTTAATTTATTTTTACTATCTTTGGCTTTGTTAGACGTTTAATAAAATATTATTATTTTTTAAACAAATATGTATGTTTTTTCATAAATGGCTATTATAACTTTTCCTTTCATCTTCATCTTCCTCTTTTCATTTCTTCATTTGAGTTATTGGCGACAAATGACATTCTTGTCTCATATTTTCTTTCTTTTGCCATTCTTTTCCTTTCTCTTTGCTGCTTTTCAACACCAACCAACCTTTTTCATCAAAGACTAAACTTGTTGGTGGCTTGCTTTTTAAGTTCTTGTTGCATTGCACACACTTTTTTCTTTTGTTGCCCTGATCGGTTATGAATTGGTAAAAAGGATAGATAGGAAAAAATAAATATATATGTATCACATTATTCATTTATGCTATTATTTTTATTTTTTATTTTTACTTTTTCTTAAAGGCAGTTGCCGCCATCTTTTCCACCATCGCCTTTTTTTTTAGCCTCCTTGTCTTATTTTCCAATGTTACTTTCAATTATTTTTATTTTTTTTTGCCTTTGCGTGAAATGCGTGCCTCTTTTTTTCCTCTTCTTATTAATTCTAATAAATCACTTAATAACATTTTTATTTTTCAATATCGACCAGGTGGTTATTGAGAAAAAAAAATGGAAAAAAGAGGAAAGAAGATGCTTGTTTTATGTGTGTTCGTTTTTATATTCGATGATGGAACTCGTGCTAATTTGTGTCTTTTCCGGCACATAAATGCCTATAAAAATTCTTTGTTTTATTTACTTTTAAAAACAGGCCTATTTTATCGTTTTTCTCATGTTTTTATTGAGAAATTATTTTGTTATTTTTATGATTCAAAAAAACACAATTTATTTCCTATAACTATAGTACTTTGCTTTTTCCATCGAGAGCCATTTTCATTCCAGATATTTTATATTTTTTAAACACCAAAATTACTTTTTAGGTAATTTTTTGAATGTCTATCATAATTTTATTTCTTATTTTGAATCATTTTTAATATTTTTTCCTTGCTTCAAAAGATTACATAATCTTTGTTATTCTTCTTCAAAATGGAAGAAGAGCTCAAATGTCCCGGCTGTCGCCAATTTCTCAAGGAACCAATTTTACTTCAATGTGCCCATTCATATTGTCGAAGCTGCGCCCTTAAAGCTCAACATAAGATTGCTTCAACTTCAACAACTCCCATGGGAAATCAAATTTTAAATAATAGTAATAATTCAAGCAGCAGCAGCAATCATGATACAATTAGTTTATGCGTTTCTGATACCGATCAAGATTCAGATAAATTATCGGTGGTTAGCGAAACGGATTCAGGCGTGGTTGTTTGTGGTATTAATGCCTCATCCTCATCTTCTGCCTCTTCATCGGGTGCTAATTCAAGGGGTAAGTTTTTTTTTCTTACTTTTTATTTCGTTGAGAAAAAGCAATCTTTTTTTACTCCTTCACTCGCTAGCTTCTAATTAACTCGGTTTTTTTGTTTGTTGCTAAAAACATGAAATAAGCTTTTTCCTTCTTCGGGTTTTGAAAATTGCCTTTTTTATGACCGGAGATTTTGGCATCGTCAACTATAGCGCAAAAAAAAAATAATAGCGGCAAAACATATTCTTTATTTTCCAAAAAATCAGGGAATAGTGAGAACATCATCATTGACGAAAATGGCGATGGCGATGATGATAAGAATCATGTGAGATCAAAATCTACGAAGGTTAATCGAGGTCATTTTTGATCGGCAATTGAGTTTTTAATGTTTGTAATAAAAAAAAGTATTGGCAAAAAAAAGTGTTGGAGCTATTTTATTGGAACATCACAATATTTACCTCTGATAAACAACATAAAACTAAACGTGGGAAACAAACAATTTTGGGGTCAATTATTTTTAAAAAGCTTTCTCTTATATTTTTGTTTTCTGTGGCTTATATTGAGATTCACAAAAAATCAAATACTTCTTTTTTCTTCATGAGCCATTTATATTTTTTTCGCACATTTCAAAGAGACCTTCGGCATAAAAATTTTATGATAGTTTTTTTTTAGTTTTTTGAGTTTATGTATTTTTCGACGATCATCAAAGCTATGTTCATCATTATCATCGAGTTTTTTGTTTGTGTTGTTCTTTTCATATGCTAATTCCGACCTCAAAAATATCTCACACCTAATCAATCAAGTGCAAATAAAGAAAAATGGCATCTCTTTTTGAATAAAAAATATAAAAAGCGGCAGATCCTATTATGCATTAAAAAAAGAGGAAATAAAACGCAAACAAATGAGCCAATCTATCTTTATGTTTTTTTTATAATGCCGCGATTAAAACTATAAAGTGTGAAAAAAAGATGAGCAGGCGATCGACCGACCTACAGCTTCGATGATTTTCTTCGCGCATGGCTTTGATAAAACACAAGAGCGGGAGCAGCAGCGCCTTTTTTGTGGTTGATGAAGGTTATTGACGCTTGCTGCTGTGCGGTTTTTTTTTTTCGAGAAAGAGAATAAGTCAAGCAAACGCAAGAAGAATAGGATTAAGTTGATCATCATGCTCACACTTTCCTTTCATTTTTTTGGGTCATGCATACTTGTGAATTCCTTAACGAGACCACCTATGGAGTGAAAAAAGGCTTAGAAATCAAAAAAGAAAACACAGGTTCTTGAGTTGTTGTTTTTAGACATAGGTATGAAAAGCGTCCTCCAAAAATGAACATAAGTGGCTATTGTCGCAATTTCTAAAAAAGACAAAAGAAAAGACAAAAGATTGCGCAAAAAAATGGGATTAAATAAAATTCTTTTTATAGAGAGGTTTTGTTAGATTTTAAAAATCCAAAAGAGATAAATAAATACCTCAGCTTCTTTAAAAATCCAAAAGAGATAAATACATCGGCTTCAAAGAATCTTTCATAAAGGGAATATAAAATATCTTAAATCAAAATTATCAAAGCATGCCGTTGCAAAAGCATATTTTTCAATGTTTGCTTTTTTCAGAATTTATTTTTTGCTTCTTCGCATAGTATGTTAATTCGAGATTTTTCAAAAAAATTTAAAAACTCAATGACCGTAAATTGAAACCTTTTTTTCCCATTTTCATACCATTTATAAAAGTATCATGAAAAATGAAGAAGAAAAGGAAAGCATAATTTGAACCTAAAAACTTATCCCATTTTTTCTTCTTCTTCTCACTCAAGTTTCCTTCCATTAGCGCTCATTTTCTTTTCATAATGGATTTGGAATCCAGATAATGACAGGGCTTTGAACAAACACCAAAATTTCGGCACATCTCCTTTTTTCATTGGATTTTCTTGTATTTAATTATTTTAAGACGACGAAGACCAAAACCAAAAAGAGAAAGGAGAAACCAAAGGGAAACTGTTTTTATTTTTTTGTTGGTTTAGTTTCTGGATAGTATATTCTAACTCATCCAGCAGCAAGCTTTAGAGTTTTAGAGTTCTACAAGTGCGAAAAACAAACACATTATTATTTTTTTTTGGCGCGCAACCGTTCCTTTTTTTTCTTGGGTGATGCTTTAGAAGGTTTTGTAGCAGCTTGTTTGTTACTTGAATGAAATATGGGATGTAATAATTTTGGAGCAACAGGAGGCAATTTTTTTTAACAATGAAGCATAAGGATATGTGCGCGTCTGGCTTTATTATAAAATAGAAGTGATAGAAAAAAATAATGAATTACTCTTATTTTTTGATGAATTTTTGATTTGAGGACACAATTTTTAAAAAATTTGCAATTTTATGAAATAAAAAAAAGAAAAAATGTGATCGTTTAGCTGCTAGATTGAAGAAAAGGGCAATGTAAAAGGAGGAAAAGGTGGTAAATAAAGACAAATTGCCGACGAAAGGTTATCAATCATAATTCATTCAAAAATTTGAAATAAAGTGAAAAATAAAATTTTAAAGTATTTGACTATGCCGAAAGGGATTCAACAATAAAAAGTTAGCTAAAAAGATATTGAGAAGAAAAAAAACAACAACCAGGAAGCTTTAAAAGAGATTTGCAAAGAAAATAAAATCTCAACATAAAAGCTTTCTATTTATTTAATTAAAAATTCCTAAGCAAAGTTTTAAATATTTTTATAATTATAGCATCTCGCCCATCATCATTTGTTGGTTCAGTTTATGGCGTTCAATCAACTCCAAGACTTCCATCTATTCTAACTCCATCAACTTCTGGTTGTACATTAGTTTGTGAAGTTTGTCACAAGCCTTCATTTTATGCGGATGAAAACGTGCTTCGAACTCAACCCGAAAATCTTGTAATAAAAAGAATTCTTACAAGACTTCGTTATTCTCCTCAACCAAGTTCAAGCAATGCTTCACAATCCGACGAGAAGCAGCAGAAACCACAGCCATTGTATCAACAACAACAGCAACCAGCGCCAAATTGTCAATGGTGTGAAGGAACTCCACGACCAGCAGAATTATGTTGTGAAGTATGTGGATATTATTATTGTTCACCATGTCAACCTATAATTCATCCATCACGTGGACCATTAAAAGATCACATTCTAATTCCTGCAACAACCAAGCGACTTGGTTCCATGCAATCTTCTCAAATTCCTTCAGGACCAAATGAGACAAAATGTGATAAACATTTAGATGAAATTTTAACTATGTATTGTACATCATGTCGTATACCAGTATGTTGTCATTGTGTACAAGAAATTCGACATCAAGGGCATGAAATGCAATCACTTCAAACTGCAGTAAAATCACAAAAGGTTCGTTTTTGGTTTTTGTTTATTTTGTTTTAAATTTCATAAAAAAATTTAATTTTTAAAAAAAGGTTTAAACTTATTTTTCTAAATGCTTCCGCATACAGCCAAGCAAGCCAGCGCTTAAGGGGAGAATGCTTTTATTTAAATTAAAGAAAAAGGTAATTCAACACCCGGGTTAGTGAGTAATGGTCATTTGAGATGATCGTTCATTCGGTTGCTTGGTTGTTGAATTGCATACATACTTGCGCGATGCGATGCGTGCCATAACCGCATATACAAATACTTCCGATTACTTGTTTGTTTGATAGAAGAAACATTGTTAGTTTTTCAAAAAAGAACACTTGTCAAGCTGGATTAACCAAAACCCATCTTCTTCTTTTTTTGTTTTACGCCAAATGGAAAAATTGAGGGATATGCAATTGCAATTTTCTTATTATTATTATTAAATGTCACGATTAGAAACAACACGAAAAAGAACAATTGTTTTATAAAAAATGAGTAATCTGAGATGGATTATAAATAAAGAATTATTTTAGACACAAATTATGGGGTGTTTTTGGAAAAGCGATGATGCTAGATTAGATAATAAAATAACAGGTCAGAAAGGTTAGAGCAGAAAAAATTCTAAGAGAACATTTTTTTATGTTAGCATCGAATGATTTTTTTGGGCAAAAAAAAGTGTCGTAAAAAATTCTAACAAAATACATTTTTTGTGAGTAATTTTTAAACTTTGTAATTTGTCGAATTATTGCCTATTTTCGATTAATTACTATCTTTTAATTTTCTCGTCAATTTTTATTCTTCTTTTTTTGATGCAAAAAATATTATTAATTTCACACATTAACACTTTCAAATTAGTAACCGATAATAATCTAATTTAATTCATTTGACTTAATTTTTTTCTGGCTGCTCTTTAATTATCCTTTTTCCACACATTTCCCGCAATCTGCTTTTCTCTATTATTCATTCATCTCTCTAATATTCTTTAATGTTCAATCAAGCATTCACCGTATTTGATTGAACACAACAAAAGCCTTTTCCGCCAGATTCAATCAAGAATCACTCTTCTCCCTTTTTTTCGTGTGTGCCTCTTTAAAACGCGTTAGAGCATGATCGGCCTTGGTTATTTTTTGCCTTTCAAAAAGAATGAGAAGAGTCTTTCATTGTTGTATGTATGCCTTTGATTAAGGCTTGCTTTTTATTTTTTCACACCATGACTGCAAAATGGCGAGGCTGGCAACAAAACAAACGGTCAATTTTTTTCAATCTCGAGGACGCGCAAAACTAAATGACAATTAATTTTTTTCTTCTTTTTTGCTTTGCGCACTTTCCAAAAAATAAAAAAACGGAAATCGCGTGTGTTGTTGATTGACATGCAAATTTTTGTGCTCTTTCTTTATGTGTTGATGAAAATGGGGAAGAATGTCAGCATCAAAATTAGTTTGTGGTGGTTGTTAGTTACAATCTCGACAACAACAATTGAAGCGTTCGTGCAACAAATAATTGAGGAAATTCTATAAAAAAGCAAAGCAAAAAATAAATTGATTGCATCCTGTTTTGTCAAGTTTTGAGTGTGGTTGTAAAGCAATGAAAGCAAAACCTAGAAACTTTTGAAAAGAAAAAAGGGAACAACAAACTAAAAAATAGTTTCAGCAATCTAAATTTTTTTTTGTTCAAATAAAAATCATTTACTATTATTTCCCATTTTTTATAGCAATCAAAAATCGGTAGCGTTTTTTATTTATATTTTTTTATTTGTTTTTTAAAGTTCTAAAGAATCAGATACGTTAACTTTAAAATTCAATTCATGCTGCAAGTAAACACAAAATTCATTTAACAAAAAAGTCTCTGGAGAAAGAATTTGAAAATTTGGAATTGTTTTTTCCGTCAGCCTTGTTTTTTTTTTGAAGCTAATTATTTTAGAGAAGATGCGGAAATAAGATTCACAAAAAATAAAATAAAGATAGTTTGTGAAGCTATTTTTTCAAGGGATTTTCATTAAAAGATTTTTTTCTAAAACTAAATCGTTTTTAATAATATTTATCGTAGCATTTTTAGTACTGTCACTTTCCACGAAAAAAGAAAATATTAATTTTACAATTTCTTTGAAGTTAAGTTGAAAATCAATCCTCAGAAACTTTATGAGGGAGAAGGATCAAATTGCTTGCTAACATAAAAAGAATTTCTTCCTGGATTTGGTTAATATTTTTCTTTAGTGCTTTTTAAATAAAACTCAGCAGCGGGAATGCATATTTAATTTCATTTTTTATGATTCCAATCAATCCATCGGCGGTAAAACTTAAGAGAGAAAAAAACATTTTATAGTTGATTTTTTTTGGCTTTCTTGCGCCTTGTTAGCCACTTTGTGACAAAGTTTAAAAGGTCAATCACAGATGTATGCGGTTTCAGCGGTAAGTTTCAAAGAAGCAAGCAGCAATTGGTCAAGAAAAAAAAGAGACCAAAGACGAGAATGAACAAATTGCTGACACAAAAAGAGTAGTTGTAAATGTGTCAAACGTATCAAAATTAAAGCTTTTAAAAACATTGTGTCGTCGCATATTAAAGAAATACATAAAAAGTTTTTTGTCTCGACTTTGAATGAATGTTGTTACTTTTTTTCCTTTCTGTAGCTGCTGTTTTTAATTGCACTTTTTTCTATTTTGCATATTTATTTATTTATATGTCTTCGAGGGATGTGCTGGATAGCTAAATGGGGTTTTAGGGTCTAACTTTTTATTTTCAATTGGTTTAGCATTAAACCATTCAATAAAAAGGAGAAACGGAGGAGGTCGTAAAAAGTTGATGAAAAGTAGCAAAATTGTGGACAGAAAATGGATCTCAAACGGCAGCTTACAAGTATATTTTAGTTTTTGAGGGATTAAGTGAATACCAAAATATGGATACAAAAAAAAAACAAAGTTTTAAAAGAAGTGAAAAGATAAATGCAAGCGGTAGTAGAAAGTAGTACATTCGATGATAGTAGTATGCACATTTTTGCAAAGTTTTGTCAAGTTTTGATTGCTATCATTTTTATTTTATTATTTACTCGAATGTTCTAAGCGTTGACTAATAATTACTTAATCCATCATCTTTCTCTAACATTGATGGTAAATAATTGGTGACCCGGAAGACATCTCATTTTTCATCATCACTTTTCCTTCTTCTTGAAAGCCTTTATTTTTTTAAAAGCTATCTTAGTTTTTTGCAACAAAAATTTGCGCAGATTTCATTCTTCAATGACGCAATTTTATTTTATTTTTTGCCATTGCTTGGTATCAATAAAAAGAGGCATCAAGAAGCTGTCAGTAGAAAAAAAAAGATTTTTATTCCGGTCAAGCGACTCTTTTTTATTTCATTGGAAAAACGAACGTCGTCTTTGGCAATGGATTGGATGGACATTGACAGATTGTTTGATGAATGAATTGCTTGGTTGCTGCTTGCTTGTTTTTAATGTTTCTTGCAATTTTAAAAAAGCCAAAGAAAGAAAAGTAGGTGATGAAAGTGGGAAAAGGCGAGGGAGAAAGCTTTTTAAGAATTGTTTTTGTTGCAACTTGCAAGTTGAAATTGTAAAAAAAAATTGTAGAAAAAATAATAAAGGAAAAGCTTTGCATTTATGGATGAAAAATTTAAGGAAAAAACATGCATGGGTTTATTTAGGATTAATGGAATCTTTAATCAAAACACAAACATGAAATCGAGAAAAGCATTATTTATTGCTAACTTTCATGGCATCAAATGAAAATTATTTAGCATTTTTTTTCTCGCTTGTATGTTGTGGAAAAAATACAATAAATACAATATTTTCCAAAATGCGCATCTTTTGTATCTCTTCAACCCAAAAAAAAAACTCCATTGAATTTTAACCTCTTGAAATCAGAAACATCTGTTCCCTTTTCACAGCTTCTTCCTCCATCTTTTGTCACTCACTTTCAAGTGTTCTGGAATGTGAATGGGAAAAAATAAATTTAAACCTTTCATAAAAAAAATTTACTGAAAAAGCAGATGACTTTGAATGTCTACCCTTGTAAATTGAATTGACTATGTCTGTTTGTCTGTTTGTCTGTGGGTTGTCCGCTGTTTTTTTGAATTGTGTTTAGACTGTCCGATGTAGTTTTTGACGCTGATTCCAAAAATGTGGGTCTCGAGCTTCGGGTAAAGAGATATGCATATGATATTGAGGTTTGAAAATTTGCATATTGAAAAAATTCTTAACGCGAATGTTTCTCTTTGTGTTTGATGAAAGAGAGAAAGTGAGCTCTTTGTCGTTTGCTTTTTGAAAGAGAATTTCGTTGCATGATTTATAACAGTAATTTGAAAGTTGCATATTTGGTGATGGTGCAGAGATGCATGTATGTGTGAAGGTGTTGGAAAGTGTTTAATGAAAATGTTTTTTAATGAGGATTGAGAGGATGGACTGTAAGAAAGTTTAATGAAAATATTAAAATGAGAAATGGAAAATTGATATCCTGGGCAATGAGGATGACCACGAGGTGCTAAAATGAAGCTGCATATGAGTGACATGTAAGATGAGGCCCGAAGGGCCTGTGATGCTTTCCGACAGGAATGAAATTGAATTTGAAAGGGTGAAAGTGTGGAATGAAACCCGAGAATGGATTGTGTGGCCCGAAGGGCCATTTTGTAAATTTGAAATGATCTAATGTAAAATTGGGAGGGATGCCGAAGGTAAACCTCCCCGCAGGGGATGGAAACTGCAAGATGAGATGAGGGACCAAAGGGCCCAATGTGTAATTGTAAAATTGAATAAATGTAACGTGTGGGGACTGCCGTAGGCAGGCCCCTTCATATATCTTGTCTACACTTGTAAATTGAATTGACTATGTTTGTCTGTGGGTTGTCCGCTGTTTTTTTGAAATATGATTGGACTGTCCGATGCAGTTTTTGACGCTGATTCCGAAAATGTGGGTCTCGAGCTTCGGGTAAAGAGATATGCATATGATATTGAGGTTTTAAAATTTGCATATTGAAAAAATTCTTAACGCGAATGTTTCTCTTTGTGTTTGATGAAAGGGAGAAAGCGCGTTCTTTGTCGTTTGCTTTTGGAAGGTGAATTTCGTTGTGTGATTTTTTTTATTGTGAGTTTTGAAAGAATGTATATTTGGTGGATTTGGTGATGGTGCAGAGATGCATGTGTGTGTGGTGGTGTTGGAGGGTGTTTAATGAAAATGTTTTTTTAATGATGATTGATAAGATGGACTTTAAGAAAGTTTAATGAAAATATTAAAATGAGAAATGGGAAAACGTAGCCATAGGAAATGAGGATGACTACGAGGTGCTAAAATGAAGCAGCAAATGAAGGATATGTAAGATGAGGCCCGAAGGGCCTGTGGTGCTTAATTGCAGTAATGAAATTGAATTTGAAAGGGAGAAAGTGTGAAATGGAATTTGAGTATGAGTTGTGTGGCCCGAAGGGCCATTTGATAAATATGAAATGATCTAATGTAAAATTAGAAGGGATGGAAGCTGGAAGACGAGATGAGGGTCCGAAGGGCCCGATTTGTAATTGTAAAATTGAATAAATGTAACGTGTGGGGACTGCCGTAGGCAGGCCCCTTCATATATCTTGTCTACCTATGTAAAGCGAGAATGTATGTCTGTTTATTTGTAGATTTGGTGTCCCCTAGCAAATGGAAATGTGTCTAGCACGTCCTATGCAGTTTTTGACGCTGATTACGAATATGTGAATTTCGTTTATCGGAAACGAGATGGTCGATCAGGACATTCATTTTAAAATTTGCATAATCGAAAAAAATCTCGACGCGAATGTTTCTCTTTGCGAGTGTCGAAACGAAGAATCGAGTGCTTTTTTGGAAACGTAAATTTTCTTTTCGAGATGTTTTACTGTTGTTTGATTAGAAACGTAGACTTATGGTTGACGAAATAATTGTGCATGATGAGATGGTTTGTTGGAGGGCGTTTTAAGAAAAGCGCGATTTAAATAATTTTTTGAAGTGAAATGGAATAAAGTGTTATAGTAAAATTTGAAGATGTTTGGGGAATTAAAGAGAAATTAATTGCAATTAAGAATGTGGAAGTAGGTGAACCCGAGAATCGAGTAATGAAGATGGGCTTCGAAGGATGATAACGTATATCTTCAAAATGAAAAACGAGATCGAAGAATCAAGATGCTCCCGGATTTATAAAAAGGTGATTTTAGAAATACAATAATTGGTAATGGAAGCATGAAAATGGATCGGATCGGACCCGGAGGGTCTAACGGTAATTTTGAAAATAGAGTGAAGGTAAAGAGTACTGATGGAAGTAGAAAGAATGAACATGAGAGATGAGCCAAAATGTTTAAAACGAAACCCGCATTGTGAAAGAATGAGAAGCTAAATTTTCGTTCGGGGCGAAGCCCATTAATGTTGTGATTAAAATTGGGCTCCAAATTGAATTTCAAGTTTGTGCGTTTTAAAATGTTGGAGTTGAAATTCTTTTAATTAATGATAAGAAATTTAAATTTAAAAAAGTTGAGCGGTTTAAGCTCAGCCTTCGTTTAGCTCAGTCGAGATAATAGCGCATGATGTGATGATTTGCTGGACGGTGTTTAAAGAAATGCGCGTTTTTGTAGATTTTTTGAAAATAGTAATAAAGTGGATAGTGTAATTTCATGTAGTTTGAGGAGTTTTAGAAATAATTAATTTTAATTATGTTTGTGGAAAAAGTAAAGTCGAGAATCGAGAATGAAGATGTGCATCGAAAGGGCGATAACGAAGGTGTATACCGTGAGAATGAAATGCGAGACCCAAAAAACAAAATGTTCACGGGTTAAAAATAGTGTTTTTGGAAGCGAAATAATCAGGAATGGATGGGATGGGGCTCGTAGGGCCCATTAATAATTAGTTTCGAAAAGGAAGTAATGGTACGAAGGATATGTTTGGAAGCAGAAAGGATGAACATGAAAGATGGGCCAGAAGGTGCAAATCGGAACCCGATGAGGATTTGATGAGAAGTAACGCTTGCGTTGGGGGCGAAGCCACATTTAAATTGTATTTAAATTTGGTGTAAGCAACCCGAAGAATTATTAAAGTAGTGATACTTCAGTAAAGAAATGGAATGAAAGTTCATACGTAAAGGTATTTTAAAGTGTTGATTTCAAACATGTGAAAATAAATTGAATTAGATTAAAACAGTGGTTAAAATTTGCGCGCCATATGGAATTTCATGTTTGCGCGTTTCAAAATGTTTGACTTAATAAATAATAAGATATTTAAAAAAAAGTTGTGTGTTTAGGCCAAGTTTCTTTAACAGTCACACGGTTACCATCAGAAATCCCCACCTTCTTTTATACTCACACCAGATTTATCATAAACTATTATCTCTTAAACATCTCTCTTTTTTCATCCTTTTCTAAAACAAAAAATTCCCTAACGTTATTTTTGTTAATGGAAAGTGTTATGTTTGTTTTCGAAAAGTGTTTATGTTTGTTAATAAAAATGTTACGAGGGACCACCGAAGGTGGGCCCCAAAGCCCTTGTGAAAACAAACGGCAAAAAAAAACTCTGCAAGCAAAATATTTTCTGAATCAAAAAAAACTTGTCAATGAATACGAAGAAGAAAAAAATAACGAGTTGCTCATTTATCTTTTTACAATTGGCTTTTTTATTAAAAAAACAGCGATGAAGCTCGAACGGAAGAATGAAGAAACAGATGGCAAACAAAAAAAATTGCAGCAGTGTTTTTATTTATTTTTTTGGAGGCTTCAAAAAACTTGCGAAGAAAGACGACGAGAAGTTATCGTAAAAATAAGTTCAAAATTTTTTTTAAATTTTTCTGTTAATTAACCTTTAAAACATACAAAGAAATTGTATTCATTTTCCTGCACAAAAGATTCAAAAACTCTATTACATTGATTTGACATTTCGTTAACAAATGTTAGAATATTAAAAACTGAATTATTTTTCCCTTTTCATTCAAAAAAAAAGAGTGCTAATAATTGGATCGTTTTCTTTCATTGAATGAAGAAAGAAAAAGAGTCATGCTTTTGTATTAAAAGACAAAACAAAACAAGCTATTATGTGTTTCTGGAACATCGTGATATTTGGGGAATGAATCGAAAAAAAGCAACTCAATCTTTTGAATAGTTATTTTTAAGAAAGTAGGTTAGTTAACAAAGCGCAGACGAAGCAATCATTTATAATATCAAAATAGAAAATTACTGTATTCTCGAGGACTGATAAAAAATAACAGGAAAATAAATTTTCATTTATTCTAACTTTGTACCATTATTAAAAATTTAAAATGATGATATCTAAAAATAACCTGTAGCTAGCTTTCTTATTATCATAATTGGTATTTTTTTTAAATCAAAAACATTTTTGTGCACTTTTACTTTCATTCCTCTCAATGAATCATTCTGTCTTTCTGAATCAAAGTAGTCTTTTTCAATGACTTATCAAAAGAAAAAAAACCTGCCACACTCTTGTCTCACTCCTTTGCTATTTGTGTCGGAAAACTTCAAAGTAAAAATTTTTTGCTTTCTTTGCTTTTTTTGTTTTGTTTTTTCTCACATTCACAAAAAAATAGGCTTTCCGCTAATGCTGTTAGGGGTTTCGCGCACCATCTGTTTGGTTGTTTTTTGTTGATTGCATAATGGCTTTTTAAAAGGCTAGCTTTTCCAACCTAAGGAAAAAAACGTTTGAATGAAAAAGAAAATCAACTTTACAAAAATTTGGGTTCAATTTGAGGGACTTTCTTAAAATTATAATATTCATTTTATTTTTTCAGAATGATTTATCAAAAACTCTCCAACAATTGAGTGAAAAAGCAAAATTTGCGACGGAAGAAATTACGAAGTTGAAACAACTAAACGAAAAAATTACAACAAATTGTGAAGATTTTAAAGCAAATATTAATGTTCAAATTGATGCTTTAATTGAACAATTACAAGAGCGAAGACAAAGGTTATTGGAATTTGCTGATATTGAAAGAGATTCAAAGGTAATTAGCTTGTAGAAGGTTGTTTTTAAAAACCATGGGAAAGATTTAAATCCAACTTTCTTGCTTCCTCAAAATCCACAGATTAATAATTTTTGTTTTCAGAAAAAAGCTTTAAAAGCTCAAACGAGTCGATGCACGAGTCATTTAAATAAAACAACAGCTTTGGTGCATTTTTGTATCGAAGTTCTTAAAGAACCTGATGCAGTGGCTTATCTCCAAATAGGCCAACAACTTTCAAATAGAGTTTCAAATCAAGCGTTTGGATGGCAAAAAGATATGAGAACTAAGGCTGAGATTGATCCTGAATTTGTGTTGAGCCTTGATTCAAGACCTCTTCAAAATTGCATACAAAATCTTGATTTTGCCCAACTTAAAGGTAAATTAACCCCTAAAATCGAAGCTTTATAATAACTTCTAAAACTTCTAATGGATACTATGACTTTGCGGTATCATTGTATGAGATAACTTTTAACTTTAAATTTTTTTACTTTTGCTATCTCAATACTTTTATCTTTCTCAATCAATCAAACTAATCAATTCTTATTTACTTTTAAATTTCTAGCACGCTCAGGTCGAGCTGGTCGTAATAAAGGCGATCCTACAAAAGGTAGATTACTTCTTTTCTGTTTCATTTTTAAAAAAGTTTCTTTTCGTTATTTTTTTCACATTCAAAAAATTAGACATCTGTAATTGTGATTGGTGATTTGTAAACTCGCACACTTCTTTAATTATATTTATAAATTTTTATTTTCTATAGTTTCGTTCCAAATCCTTATAAGTAATGTTCATTTTTAGTCCCACTGCCACCACAATTTGATGCAACAGAATGTTTAGCTGAAAATAATTCAGTCACGGTGGTTTGGCATTCTCCATCAAATGGTTCTTCAATTGATGGATATATTCTTGAAATAGATTCAGGAAGAGATGATGGAAATTTTAAAGAAGTTTATAGTGGAATTGATAATATTTGTACCATCGATGGTTTACATTTTGATACAATTTATAATGTTCGAGTTAAAGCTTTTAATTCGGCTGGTGAATCAACTTATAGTGATCCCATTGGATTGCAAACAGCCCATGGTGAGTTTGATTTATGAGAAAATGATAGATTTAGGAATAAAAAGATTACAAATCTTCCAACTAAAATATTAATATCAGCTTCTTGTGTTGAAACTTTCGAGATATTTACTTGAAATTAGAAATTTATCGAATCCTTTATTTTTAGTTGCCTGGTTTCAATTAACTAAATCCTCATCCCAACGAGATGTCATTCTTTCTAATAGTCGAGCAACCCTCACTGGAACATCTCTTGATTATCGAGTGGTTCTTGGAACTGTATCATTTTCACGTGGTTTACATTATTGGGAAGTCACCGTTGATCAATTTGATGGAAATGGTGATATTGTTATTGGAGTTGCTCAACCATCAGTTAACCGTACCATTATGCTTGGAAAAGATCTTCATGGATGGGCCATGTATATCGATGAAAAGCGATCGTGGTTTTTGCATAATGATTCTCATCATGGGAGAATTGCTGGTATTCATGGTGGAAGTGGCTCCGTTTTAGGAGTTTTAATGGATTGCGATCAAGGAATGCTTTCATTTTATGTTAATGATAGACTTCTCGAAGTTGATGGAATTCCATATGCTTTTAAGTAAGCCACACACTCATGAACCTTTTTCATTAATTTTGTTTCAGAAACATGCCTCGCGGTCTTTATTATCCAGCATTTAGTGTAAACAAAAACGCTAAAATTACTGTTCATACTGGCTTGGTTCCTCCAACCTTGAGGAGGTCGTCAAATTCTGATGATTCTGTAACAGATACTCTATAAATCAATCACCTCCATTTATTAGGCTTTAACCATTTCCTATTTTCTTACATCCTTATTTTTATACCCATCTTTTCCACCATCGCCTTTTTTTTTAGCCTCCTTGTCTTATTTTCCAATGTTACTTTCAATTATTTTTATTTTTTTTTGCCTTTGCGTGAAATGCGTGCCTCTTTTTTTCCTCTTCTTATTAATTCTAATAAATCACTTAATAACATTTTTATTTTTCAATATCGACCAGGTGGTTATTGAGAAAAAAAAATGGAAAAAAGAGGAAAGAAGATGCTTGTTTTATGTGTGTTCGTTTTTATATTCGATGATGGAACTCGTGCTAATTTGTGTCTTTTCCGGCACATAAATGCCTATAAAAATTCTTTGTTTTATTTACTTTTAAAAACAGGCCTATTTTATCGTTTTTCTCATGTTTTTATTGAGAAATTATTTTGTTATTTTTATGATTCAAAAAAACACAATTTATTTCCTATAACTATAGTACTTTGCTTTTTCCATCGAGAGCCATTTTCATTCCAGATATTTTATATTTTTTAAACACCAAAATTACTTTTTAGGTAATTTTTTGAATGTCTATCATAATTTTATTTCTTATTTTGAATCATTTTTAATATTTTTTCCTTGCTTCAAAAGATTACATAATCTTTGTTATTCTTCTTCAAAATGGAAGAAGAGCTCAAATGTCCCGGCTGTCGCCAATTTCTCAAGGAACCAATTTTACTTCAATGTGCCCATTCATATTGTCGAAGCTGCGCCCTTAAAGCTCAACATAAGATTGCTTCAACTTCAACAACTCCCATGGGAAATCAAATTTTAAATAATAGTAATAATTCAAGCAGCAGCAGCAATCATGATACAATTAGTTTATGCGTTTCTGATACCGATCAAGATTCAGATAAATTATCGGTGGTTAGCGAAACGGATTCAGGCGTGGTTGTTTGTGGTATTAATGCCTCATCCTCATCTTCTGCCTCTTCATCGGGTGCTAATTCAAGGGGTAAGTTTTTTTTTCTTACTTTTTATTTCGTTGAGAAAAAGCAATCTTTTTTTACTCCTTCACTCGCTAGCTTCTAATTAACTCGGTTTTTTTGTTTGTTGCTAAAAACATGAAATAAGCTTTTTCCTTCTTCGGGTTTTGAAAATTGCCTTTTTTATGACCGGAGATTTTGGCATCGTCAACTATAGCGCAAAAAAAAAATAATAGCGGCAAAACATATTCTTTATTTTCCAAAAAATCAGGGAATAGTGAGAACATCATCATTGACGAAAATGGCGATGGCGATGATGATAAGAATCATGTGAGATCAAAATCTACGAAGGTTAATCGAGGTCATTTTTGATCGGCAATTGAGTTTTTAATGTTTGTAATAAAAAAAAGTATTGGCAAAAAAAAGTGTTGGAGCTATTTTATTGGAACATCACAATATTTACCTCTGATAAACAACATAAAACTAAACGTGGGAAACAAACAATTTTGGGGTCAATTATTTTTAAAAAGCTTTCTCTTATATTTTTGTTTTCTGTGGCTTATATTGAGATTCACAAAAAATCAAATACTTCTTTTTTCTTCATGAGCCATTTATATTTTTTTCGCACATTTCAAAGAGACCTTCGGCATAAAAATTTTATGATAGTTTTTTTTTAGTTTTTTGAGTTTATGTATTTTTCGACGATCATCAAAGCTATGTTCATCATTATCATCGAGTTTTTTGTTTGTGTTGTTCTTTTCATATGCTAATTCCGACCTCAAAAATATCTCACACCTAATCAATCAAGTGCAAATAAAGAAAAATGGCATCTCTTTTTGAATAAAAAATATAAAAAGCGGCAGATCCTATTATGCATTAAAAAAAGAGGAAATAAAACGCAAACAAATGAGCCAATCTATCTTTATGTTTTTTTTATAATGCCGCGATTAAAACTATAAAGTGTGAAAAAAAGATGAGCAGGCGATCGACCGACCTACAGCTTCGATGATTTTCTTCGCGCATGGCTTTGATAAAACACAAGAGCGGGAGCAGCAGCGCCTTTTTTGTGGTTGATGAAGGTTATTGACGCTTGCTGCTGTGCGGTTTTTTTTTTTCGAGAAAGAGAATAAGTCAAGCAAACGCAAGAAGAATAGGATTAAGTTGATCATCATGCTCACACTTTCCTTTCATTTTTTTGGGTCATGCATACTTGTGAATTCCTTAACGAGACCACCTATGGAGTGAAAAAAGGCTTAGAAATCAAAAAAGAAAACACAGGTTCTTGAGTTGTTGTTTTTAGACATAGGTATGAAAAGCGTCCTCCAAAAATGAACATAAGTGGCTATTGTCGCAATTTCTAAAAAAGACAAAAGAAAAGACAAAAGATTGCGCAAAAAAATGGGATTAAATAAAATTCTTTTTATAGAGAGGTTTTGTTAGATTTTAAAAATCCAAAAGAGATAAATAAATACCTCAGCTTCTTTAAAAATCCAAAAGAGATAAATACATCGGCTTCAAAGAATCTTTCATAAAGGGAATATAAAATATCTTAAATCAAAATTATCAAAGCATGCCGTTGCAAAAGCATATTTTTCAATGTTTGCTTTTTTCAGAATTTATTTTTTGCTTCTTCGCATAGTATGTTAATTCGAGATTTTTCAAAAAAATTTAAAAACTCAATGACCGTAAATTGAAACCTTTTTTTCCCATTTTCATACCATTTATAAAAGTATCATGAAAAATGAAGAAGAAAAGGAAAGCATAATTTGAACCTAAAAACTTATCCCATTTTTTCTTCTTCTTCTCACTCAAGTTTCCTTCCATTAGCGCTCATTTTCTTTTCATAATGGATTTGGAATCCAGATAATGACAGGGCTTTGAACAAACACCAAAATTTCGGCACATCTCCTTTTTTCATTGGATTTTCTTGTATTTAATTATTTTAAGACGACGAAGACCAAAACCAAAAAGAGAAAGGAGAAACCAAAGGGAAACTGTTTTTATTTTTTTGTTGGTTTAGTTTCTGGATAGTATATTCTAACTCATCCAGCAGCAAGCTTTAGAGTTTTAGAGTTCTACAAGTGCGAAAAACAAACACATTATTATTTTTTTTTGGCGCGCAACCGTTCCTTTTTTTTCTTGGGTGATGCTTTAGAAGGTTTTGTAGCAGCTTGTTTGTTACTTGAATGAAATATGGGATGTAATAATTTTGGAGCAACAGGAGGCAATTTTTTTTAACAATGAAGCATAAGGATATGTGCGCGTCTGGCTTTATTATAAAATAGAAGTGATAGAAAAAAATAATGAATTACTCTTATTTTTTGATGAATTTTTGATTTGAGGACACAATTTTTAAAAAATTTGCAATTTTATGAAATAAAAAAAAGAAAAAATGTGATCGTTTAGCTGCTAGATTGAAGAAAAGGGCAATGTAAAAGGAGGAAAAGGTGGTAAATAAAGACAAATTGCCGACGAAAGGTTATCAATCATAATTCATTCAAAAATTTGAAATAAAGTGAAAAATAAAATTTTAAAGTATTTGACTATGCCGAAAGGGATTCAACAATAAAAAGTTAGCTAAAAAGATATTGAGAAGAAAAAAAACAACAACCAGGAAGCTTTAAAAGAGATTTGCAAAGAAAATAAAATCTCAACATAAAAGCTTTCTATTTATTTAATTAAAAATTCCTAAGCAAAGTTTTAAATATTTTTATAATTATAGCATCTCGCCCATCATCATTTGTTGGTTCAGTTTATGGCGTTCAATCAACTCCAAGACTTCCATCTATTCTAACTCCATCAACTTCTGGTTGTACATTAGTTTGTGAAGTTTGTCACAAGCCTTCATTTTATGCGGATGAAAACGTGCTTCGAACTCAACCCGAAAATCTTGTAATAAAAAGAATTCTTACAAGACTTCGTTATTCTCCTCAACCAAGTTCAAGCAATGCTTCACAATCCGACGAGAAGCAGCAGAAACCACAGCCATTGTATCAACAACAACAGCAACCAGCGCCAAATTGTCAATGGTGTGAAGGAACTCCACGACCAGCAGAATTATGTTGTGAAGTATGTGGATATTATTATTGTTCACCATGTCAACCTATAATTCATCCATCACGTGGACCATTAAAAGATCACATTCTAATTCCTGCAACAACCAAGCGACTTGGTTCCATGCAATCTTCTCAAATTCCTTCAGGACCAAATGAGACAAAATGTGATAAACATTTAGATGAAATTTTAACTATGTATTGTACATCATGTCGTATACCAGTATGTTGTCATTGTGTACAAGAAATTCGACATCAAGGGCATGAAATGCAATCACTTCAAACTGCAGTAAAATCACAAAAGGTTCGTTTTTGGTTTTTGTTTATTTTGTTTTAAATTTCATAAAAAAATTTAATTTTTAAAAAAAGGTTTAAACTTATTTTTCTAAATGCTTCCGCATACAGCCAAGCAAGCCAGCGCTTAAGGGGAGAATGCTTTTATTTAAATTAAAGAAAAAGGTAATTCAACACCCGGGTTAGTGAGTAATGGTCATTTGAGATGATCGTTCATTCGGTTGCTTGGTTGTTGAATTGCATACATACTTGCGCGATGCGATGCGTGCCATAACCGCATATACAAATACTTCCGATTACTTGTTTGTTTGATAGAAGAAACATTGTTAGTTTTTCAAAAAAGAACACTTGTCAAGCTGGATTAACCAAAACCCATCTTCTTCTTTTTTTGTTTTACGCCAAATGGAAAAATTGAGGGATATGCAATTGCAATTTTCTTATTATTATTATTAAATGTCACGATTAGAAACAACACGAAAAAGAACAATTGTTTTATAAAAAATGAGTAATCTGAGATGGATTATAAATAAAGAATTATTTTAGACACAAATTATGGGGTGTTTTTGGAAAAGCGATGATGCTAGATTAGATAATAAAATAACAGGTCAGAAAGGTTAGAGCAGAAAAAATTCTAAGAGAACATTTTTTTATGTTAGCATCGAATGATTTTTTTGGGCAAAAAAAAGTGTCGTAAAAAATTCTAACAAAATACATTTTTTGTGAGTAATTTTTAAACTTTGTAATTTGTCGAATTATTGCCTATTTTCGATTAATTACTATCTTTTAATTTTCTCGTCAATTTTTATTCTTCTTTTTTTGATGCAAAAAATATTATTAATTTCACACATTAACACTTTCAAATTAGTAACCGATAATAATCTAATTTAATTCATTTGACTTAATTTTTTTCTGGCTGCTCTTTAATTATCCTTTTTCCACACATTTCCCGCAATCTGCTTTTCTCTATTATTCATTCATCTCTCTAATATTCTTTAATGTTCAATCAAGCATTCACCGTATTTGATTGAACACAACAAAAGCCTTTTCCGCCAGATTCAATCAAGAATCACTCTTCTCCCTTTTTTTCGTGTGTGCCTCTTTAAAACGCGTTAGAGCATGATCGGCCTTGGTTATTTTTTGCCTTTCAAAAAGAATGAGAAGAGTCTTTCATTGTTGTATGTATGCCTTTGATTAAGGCTTGCTTTTTATTTTTTCACACCATGACTGCAAAATGGCGAGGCTGGCAACAAAACAAACGGTCAATTTTTTTCAATCTCGAGGACGCGCAAAACTAAATGACAATTAATTTTTTTCTTCTTTTTTGCTTTGCGCACTTTCCAAAAAATAAAAAAACGGAAATCGCGTGTGTTGTTGATTGACATGCAAATTTTTGTGCTCTTTCTTTATGTGTTGATGAAAATGGGGAAGAATGTCAGCATCAAAATTAGTTTGTGGTGGTTGTTAGTTACAATCTCGACAACAACAATTGAAGCGTTCGTGCAACAAATAATTGAGGAAATTCTATAAAAAAGCAAAGCAAAAAATAAATTGATTGCATCCTGTTTTGTCAAGTTTTGAGTGTGGTTGTAAAGCAATGAAAGCAAAACCTAGAAACTTTTGAAAAGAAAAAAGGGAACAACAAACTAAAAAATAGTTTCAGCAATCTAAATTTTTTTTTGTTCAAATAAAAATCATTTACTATTATTTCCCATTTTTTATAGCAATCAAAAATCGGTAGCGTTTTTTATTTATATTTTTTTATTTGTTTTTTAAAGTTCTAAAGAATCAGATACGTTAACTTTAAAATTCAATTCATGCTGCAAGTAAACACAAAATTCATTTAACAAAAAAGTCTCTGGAGAAAGAATTTGAAAATTTGGAATTGTTTTTTCCGTCAGCCTTGTTTTTTTTTTGAAGCTAATTATTTTAGAGAAGATGCGGAAATAAGATTCACAAAAAATAAAATAAAGATAGTTTGTGAAGCTATTTTTTCAAGGGATTTTCATTAAAAGATTTTTTTCTAAAACTAAATCGTTTTTAATAATATTTATCGTAGCATTTTTAGTACTGTCACTTTCCACGAAAAAAGAAAATATTAATTTTACAATTTCTTTGAAGTTAAGTTGAAAATCAATCCTCAGAAACTTTATGAGGGAGAAGGATCAAATTGCTTGCTAACATAAAAAGAATTTCTTCCTGGATTTGGTTAATATTTTTCTTTAGTGCTTTTTAAATAAAACTCAGCAGCGGGAATGCATATTTAATTTCATTTTTTATGATTCCAATCAATCCATCGGCGGTAAAACTTAAGAGAGAAAAAAACATTTTATAGTTGATTTTTTTTGGCTTTCTTGCGCCTTGTTAGCCACTTTGTGACAAAGTTTAAAAGGTCAATCACAGATGTATGCGGTTTCAGCGGTAAGTTTCAAAGAAGCAAGCAGCAATTGGTCAAGAAAAAAAAGAGACCAAAGACGAGAATGAACAAATTGCTGACACAAAAAGAGTAGTTGTAAATGTGTCAAACGTATCAAAATTAAAGCTTTTAAAAACATTGTGTCGTCGCATATTAAAGAAATACATAAAAAGTTTTTTGTCTCGACTTTGAATGAATGTTGTTACTTTTTTTCCTTTCTGTAGCTGCTGTTTTTAATTGCACTTTTTTCTATTTTGCATATTTATTTATTTATATGTCTTCGAGGGATGTGCTGGATAGCTAAATGGGGTTTTAGGGTCTAACTTTTTATTTTCAATTGGTTTAGCATTAAACCATTCAATAAAAAGGAGAAACGGAGGAGGTCGTAAAAAGTTGATGAAAAGTAGCAAAATTGTGGACAGAAAATGGATCTCAAACGGCAGCTTACAAGTATATTTTAGTTTTTGAGGGATTAAGTGAATACCAAAATATGGATACAAAAAAAAAACAAAGTTTTAAAAGAAGTGAAAAGATAAATGCAAGCGGTAGTAGAAAGTAGTACATTCGATGATAGTAGTATGCACATTTTTGCAAAGTTTTGTCAAGTTTTGATTGCTATCATTTTTATTTTATTATTTACTCGAATGTTCTAAGCGTTGACTAATAATTACTTAATCCATCATCTTTCTCTAACATTGATGGTAAATAATTGGTGACCCGGAAGACATCTCATTTTTCATCATCACTTTTCCTTCTTCTTGAAAGCCTTTATTTTTTTAAAAGCTATCTTAGTTTTTTGCAACAAAAATTTGCGCAGATTTCATTCTTCAATGACGCAATTTTATTTTATTTTTTGCCATTGCTTGGTATCAATAAAAAGAGGCATCAAGAAGCTGTCAGTAGAAAAAAAAAGATTTTTATTCCGGTCAAGCGACTCTTTTTTATTTCATTGGAAAAACGAACGTCGTCTTTGGCAATGGATTGGATGGACATTGACAGATTGTTTGATGAATGAATTGCTTGGTTGCTGCTTGCTTGTTTTTAATGTTTCTTGCAATTTTAAAAAAGCCAAAGAAAGAAAAGTAGGTGATGAAAGTGGGAAAAGGCGAGGGAGAAAGCTTTTTAAGAATTGTTTTTGTTGCAACTTGCAAGTTGAAATTGTAAAAAAAAATTGTAGAAAAAATAATAAAGGAAAAGCTTTGCATTTATGGATGAAAAATTTAAGGAAAAAACATGCATGGGTTTATTTAGGATTAATGGAATCTTTAATCAAAACACAAACATGAAATCGAGAAAAGCATTATTTATTGCTAACTTTCATGGCATCAAATGAAAATTATTTAGCATTTTTTTTCTCGCTTGTATGTTGTGGAAAAAATACAATAAATACAATATTTTCCAAAATGCGCATCTTTTGTATCTCTTCAACCCAAAAAAAAAACTCCATTGAATTTTAACCTCTTGAAATCAGAAACATCTGTTCCCTTTTCACAGCTTCTTCCTCCATCTTTTGTCACTCACTTTCAAGTGTTCTGGAATGTGAATGGGAAAAAATAAATTTAAACCTTTCATAAAAAAAATTTACTGAAAAAGCAGATGACTTTGAATGTCTACCCTTGTAAATTGAATTGACTATGTCTGTTTGTCTGTTTGTCTGTGGGTTGTCCGCTGTTTTTTTGAATTGTGTTTAGACTGTCCGATGTAGTTTTTGACGCTGATTCCAAAAATGTGGGTCTCGAGCTTCGGGTAAAGAGATATGCATATGATATTGAGGTTTGAAAATTTGCATATTGAAAAAATTCTTAACGCGAATGTTTCTCTTTGTGTTTGATGAAAGAGAGAAAGTGAGCTCTTTGTCGTTTGCTTTTTGAAAGAGAATTTCGTTGCATGATTTATAACAGTAATTTGAAAGTTGCATATTTGGTGATGGTGCAGAGATGCATGTATGTGTGAAGGTGTTGGAAAGTGTTTAATGAAAATGTTTTTTAATGAGGATTGAGAGGATGGACTGTAAGAAAGTTTAATGAAAATATTAAAATGAGAAATGGAAAATTGATATCCTGGGCAATGAGGATGACCACGAGGTGCTAAAATGAAGCTGCATATGAGTGACATGTAAGATGAGGCCCGAAGGGCCTGTGATGCTTTCCGACAGGAATGAAATTGAATTTGAAAGGGTGAAAGTGTGGAATGAAACCCGAGAATGGATTGTGTGGCCCGAAGGGCCATTTTGTAAATTTGAAATGATCTAATGTAAAATTGGGAGGGATGCCGAAGGTAAACCTCCCCGCAGGGGATGGAAACTGCAAGATGAGATGAGGGACCAAAGGGCCCAATGTGTAATTGTAAAATTGAATAAATGTAACGTGTGGGGACTGCCGTAGGCAGGCCCCTTCATATATCTTGTCTACACTTGTAAATTGAATTGACTATGTTTGTCTGTGGGTTGTCCGCTGTTTTTTTGAAATATGATTGGACTGTCCGATGCAGTTTTTGACGCTGATTCCGAAAATGTGGGTCTCGAGCTTCGGGTAAAGAGATATGCATATGATATTGAGGTTTTAAAATTTGCATATTGAAAAAATTCTTAACGCGAATGTTTCTCTTTGTGTTTGATGAAAGGGAGAAAGCGCGTTCTTTGTCGTTTGCTTTTGGAAGGTGAATTTCGTTGTGTGATTTTTTTTATTGTGAGTTTTGAAAGAATGTATATTTGGTGGATTTGGTGATGGTGCAGAGATGCATGTGTGTGTGGTGGTGTTGGAGGGTGTTTAATGAAAATGTTTTTTTAATGATGATTGATAAGATGGACTTTAAGAAAGTTTAATGAAAATATTAAAATGAGAAATGGGAAAACGTAGCCATAGGAAATGAGGATGACTACGAGGTGCTAAAATGAAGCAGCAAATGAAGGATATGTAAGATGAGGCCCGAAGGGCCTGTGGTGCTTAATTGCAGTAATGAAATTGAATTTGAAAGGGAGAAAGTGTGAAATGGAATTTGAGTATGAGTTGTGTGGCCCGAAGGGCCATTTGATAAATATGAAATGATCTAATGTAAAATTAGAAGGGATGGAAGCTGGAAGACGAGATGAGGGTCCGAAGGGCCCGATTTGTAATTGTAAAATTGAATAAATGTAACGTGTGGGGACTGCCGTAGGCAGGCCCCTTCATATATCTTGTCTACCTATGTAAAGCGAGAATGTATGTCTGTTTATTTGTAGATTTGGTGTCCCCTAGCAAATGGAAATGTGTCTAGCACGTCCTATGCAGTTTTTGACGCTGATTACGAATATGTGAATTTCGTTTATCGGAAACGAGATGGTCGATCAGGACATTCATTTTAAAATTTGCATAATCGAAAAAAATCTCGACGCGAATGTTTCTCTTTGCGAGTGTCGAAACGAAGAATCGAGTGCTTTTTTGGAAACGTAAATTTTCTTTTCGAGATGTTTTACTGTTGTTTGATTAGAAACGTAGACTTATGGTTGACGAAATAATTGTGCATGATGAGATGGTTTGTTGGAGGGCGTTTTAAGAAAAGCGCGATTTAAATAATTTTTTGAAGTGAAATGGAATAAAGTGTTATAGTAAAATTTGAAGATGTTTGGGGAATTAAAGAGAAATTAATTGCAATTAAGAATGTGGAAGTAGGTGAACCCGAGAATCGAGTAATGAAGATGGGCTTCGAAGGATGATAACGTATATCTTCAAAATGAAAAACGAGATCGAAGAATCAAGATGCTCCCGGATTTATAAAAAGGTGATTTTAGAAATACAATAATTGGTAATGGAAGCATGAAAATGGATCGGATCGGACCCGGAGGGTCTAACGGTAATTTTGAAAATAGAGTGAAGGTAAAGAGTACTGATGGAAGTAGAAAGAATGAACATGAGAGATGAGCCAAAATGTTTAAAACGAAACCCGCATTGTGAAAGAATGAGAAGCTAAATTTTCGTTCGGGGCGAAGCCCATTAATGTTGTGATTAAAATTGGGCTCCAAATTGAATTTCAAGTTTGTGCGTTTTAAAATGTTGGAGTTGAAATTCTTTTAATTAATGATAAGAAATTTAAATTTAAAAAAGTTGAGCGGTTTAAGCTCAGCCTTCGTTTAGCTCAGTCGAGATAATAGCGCATGATGTGATGATTTGCTGGACGGTGTTTAAAGAAATGCGCGTTTTTGTAGATTTTTTGAAAATAGTAATAAAGTGGATAGTGTAATTTCATGTAGTTTGAGGAGTTTTAGAAATAATTAATTTTAATTATGTTTGTGGAAAAAGTAAAGTCGAGAATCGAGAATGAAGATGTGCATCGAAAGGGCGATAACGAAGGTGTATACCGTGAGAATGAAATGCGAGACCCAAAAAACAAAATGTTCACGGGTTAAAAATAGTGTTTTTGGAAGCGAAATAATCAGGAATGGATGGGATGGGGCTCGTAGGGCCCATTAATAATTAGTTTCGAAAAGGAAGTAATGGTACGAAGGATATGTTTGGAAGCAGAAAGGATGAACATGAAAGATGGGCCAGAAGGTGCAAATCGGAACCCGATGAGGATTTGATGAGAAGTAACGCTTGCGTTGGGGGCGAAGCCACATTTAAATTGTATTTAAATTTGGTGTAAGCAACCCGAAGAATTATTAAAGTAGTGATACTTCAGTAAAGAAATGGAATGAAAGTTCATACGTAAAGGTATTTTAAAGTGTTGATTTCAAACATGTGAAAATAAATTGAATTAGATTAAAACAGTGGTTAAAATTTGCGCGCCATATGGAATTTCATGTTTGCGCGTTTCAAAATGTTTGACTTAATAAATAATAAGATATTTAAAAAAAAGTTGTGTGTTTAGGCCAAGTTTCTTTAACAGTCACACGGTTACCATCAGAAATCCCCACCTTCTTTTATACTCACACCAGATTTATCATAAACTATTATCTCTTAAACATCTCTCTTTTTTCATCCTTTTCTAAAACAAAAAATTCCCTAACGTTATTTTTGTTAATGGAAAGTGTTATGTTTGTTTTCGAAAAGTGTTTATGTTTGTTAATAAAAATGTTACGAGGGACCACCGAAGGTGGGCCCCAAAGCCCTTGTGAAAACAAACGGCAAAAAAAAACTCTGCAAGCAAAATATTTTCTGAATCAAAAAAAACTTGTCAATGAATACGAAGAAGAAAAAAATAACGAGTTGCTCATTTATCTTTTTACAATTGGCTTTTTTATTAAAAAAACAGCGATGAAGCTCGAACGGAAGAATGAAGAAACAGATGGCAAACAAAAAAAATTGCAGCAGTGTTTTTATTTATTTTTTTGGAGGCTTCAAAAAACTTGCGAAGAAAGACGACGAGAAGTTATCGTAAAAATAAGTTCAAAATTTTTTTTAAATTTTTCTGTTAATTAACCTTTAAAACATACAAAGAAATTGTATTCATTTTCCTGCACAAAAGATTCAAAAACTCTATTACATTGATTTGACATTTCGTTAACAAATGTTAGAATATTAAAAACTGAATTATTTTTCCCTTTTCATTCAAAAAAAAAGAGTGCTAATAATTGGATCGTTTTCTTTCATTGAATGAAGAAAGAAAAAGAGTCATGCTTTTGTATTAAAAGACAAAACAAAACAAGCTATTATGTGTTTCTGGAACATCGTGATATTTGGGGAATGAATCGAAAAAAAGCAACTCAATCTTTTGAATAGTTATTTTTAAGAAAGTAGGTTAGTTAACAAAGCGCAGACGAAGCAATCATTTATAATATCAAAATAGAAAATTACTGTATTCTCGAGGACTGATAAAAAATAACAGGAAAATAAATTTTCATTTATTCTAACTTTGTACCATTATTAAAAATTTAAAATGATGATATCTAAAAATAACCTGTAGCTAGCTTTCTTATTATCATAATTGGTATTTTTTTTAAATCAAAAACATTTTTGTGCACTTTTACTTTCATTCCTCTCAATGAATCATTCTGTCTTTCTGAATCAAAGTAGTCTTTTTCAATGACTTATCAAAAGAAAAAAAACCTGCCACACTCTTGTCTCACTCCTTTGCTATTTGTGTCGGAAAACTTCAAAGTAAAAATTTTTTGCTTTCTTTGCTTTTTTTGTTTTGTTTTTTCTCACATTCACAAAAAAATAGGCTTTCCGCTAATGCTGTTAGGGGTTTCGCGCACCATCTGTTTGGTTGTTTTTTGTTGATTGCATAATGGCTTTTTAAAAGGCTAGCTTTTCCAACCTAAGGAAAAAAACGTTTGAATGAAAAAGAAAATCAACTTTACAAAAATTTGGGTTCAATTTGAGGGACTTTCTTAAAATTATAATATTCATTTTATTTTTTCAGAATGATTTATCAAAAACTCTCCAACAATTGAGTGAAAAAGCAAAATTTGCGACGGAAGAAATTACGAAGTTGAAACAACTAAACGAAAAAATTACAACAAATTGTGAAGATTTTAAAGCAAATATTAATGTTCAAATTGATGCTTTAATTGAACAATTACAAGAGCGAAGACAAAGGTTATTGGAATTTGCTGATATTGAAAGAGATTCAAAGGTAATTAGCTTGTAGAAGGTTGTTTTTAAAAACCATGGGAAAGATTTAAATCCAACTTTCTTGCTTCCTCAAAATCCACAGATTAATAATTTTTGTTTTCAGAAAAAAGCTTTAAAAGCTCAAACGAGTCGATGCACGAGTCATTTAAATAAAACAACAGCTTTGGTGCATTTTTGTATCGAAGTTCTTAAAGAACCTGATGCAGTGGCTTATCTCCAAATAGGCCAACAACTTTCAAATAGAGTTTCAAATCAAGCGTTTGGATGGCAAAAAGATATGAGAACTAAGGCTGAGATTGATCCTGAATTTGTGTTGAGCCTTGATTCAAGACCTCTTCAAAATTGCATACAAAATCTTGATTTTGCCCAACTTAAAGGTAAATTAACCCCTAAAATCGAAGCTTTATAATAACTTCTAAAACTTCTAATGGATACTATGACTTTGCGGTATCATTGTATGAGATAACTTTTAACTTTAAATTTTTTTACTTTTGCTATCTCAATACTTTTATCTTTCTCAATCAATCAAACTAATCAATTCTTATTTACTTTTAAATTTCTAGCACGCTCAGGTCGAGCTGGTCGTAATAAAGGCGATCCTACAAAAGGTAGATTACTTCTTTTCTGTTTCATTTTTAAAAAAGTTTCTTTTCGTTATTTTTTTCACATTCAAAAAATTAGACATCTGTAATTGTGATTGGTGATTTGTAAACTCGCACACTTCTTTAATTATATTTATAAATTTTTATTTTCTATAGTTTCGTTCCAAATCCTTATAAGTAATGTTCATTTTTAGTCCCACTGCCACCACAATTTGATGCAACAGAATGTTTAGCTGAAAATAATTCAGTCACGGTGGTTTGGCATTCTCCATCAAATGGTTCTTCAATTGATGGATATATTCTTGAAATAGATTCAGGAAGAGATGATGGAAATTTTAAAGAAGTTTATAGTGGAATTGATAATATTTGTACCATCGATGGTTTACATTTTGATACAATTTATAATGTTCGAGTTAAAGCTTTTAATTCGGCTGGTGAATCAACTTATAGTGATCCCATTGGATTGCAAACAGCCCATGGTGAGTTTGATTTATGAGAAAATGATAGATTTAGGAATAAAAAGATTACAAATCTTCCAACTAAAATATTAATATCAGCTTCTTGTGTTGAAACTTTCGAGATATTTACTTGAAATTAGAAATTTATCGAATCCTTTATTTTTAGTTGCCTGGTTTCAATTAACTAAATCCTCATCCCAACGAGATGTCATTCTTTCTAATAGTCGAGCAACCCTCACTGGAACATCTCTTGATTATCGAGTGGTTCTTGGAACTGTATCATTTTCACGTGGTTTACATTATTGGGAAGTCACCGTTGATCAATTTGATGGAAATGGTGATATTGTTATTGGAGTTGCTCAACCATCAGTTAACCGTACCATTATGCTTGGAAAAGATCTTCATGGATGGGCCATGTATATCGATGAAAAGCGATCGTGGTTTTTGCATAATGATTCTCATCATGGGAGAATTGCTGGTATTCATGGTGGAAGTGGCTCCGTTTTAGGAGTTTTAATGGATTGCGATCAAGGAATGCTTTCATTTTATGTTAATGATAGACTTCTCGAAGTTGATGGAATTCCATATGCTTTTAAGTAAGCCACACACTCATGAACCTTTTTCATTAATTTTGTTTCAGAAACATGCCTCGCGGTCTTTATTATCCAGCATTTAGTGTAAACAAAAACGCTAAAATTACTGTTCATACTGGCTTGGTTCCTCCAACCTTGAGGAGGTCGTCAAATTCTGATGATTCTGTAACAGATACTCTATAAATCAATCACCTCCATTTATTAGGCTTTAACCATTTCCTATTTTCTTACATCCTTATTTTTATACCTGCCAAATTATAACAAAAAGCATACAAATAATCTTTGGTGTTTTTTTTCTTTCTTCAAAGCATTGCCTAATAAAATTGATACTCTTGAAACAAACCAGTGACTCGTGCATTGTTTTTATATTATATTATTTTTTTGTTTATTATTATTATTTTTTGTATAAATACTGCCAATATTATTAATTTTGAATGTTATTAAATAAACAATCTTTGTCAAACCTCCAACTTTCTAAATCTTACAAGCAATGGAATTGTTTCTCCTTTTTAGCCACCTTTTACTTAGGTGTCTTCATTTTACAAACTTTTTTTTAATTTACAAGTTTCTAAAAAAATTAACCAAACGTAAGATTTGTAAATGATTGAGAAGAAGAAAAAAATCAGACAATATTATATTCGAATTTGTGTTTTTAAGTTTGTGCAAGAAAAGCTTAAAAATTCCTTTAAATAAAGCTACTATTAATCGCTTGGGATTTGTTAGCCAATTTAAAAAATGACTGTGACTTTTGTCTATTAATAAATCAATTTTTTTAAGTTAGGAGTGTTTTCAGCCCCGTAATTTTGTTTTTTTCAAACCACTTATTAATAAAACGAGTTCGATGTGAATGAAATGAAGTGGAGGGAGTGAAGTCACAAATGATTTCCATGAAAAGTGTATCTAAAGTGCCTTCATACATTTTTTCATTATTACTAACAACCACCTGTTTTTAAGGTAGAGGAAAGTTAATTACCTTAAATGGGGTTTTTTTATAGCCAGCTTGAATCCTTGTTTTTTTACAGATAAAAGTGTGTAAGGTTACAACTAAATTGCTTTGATGTAAAAATAATTTTTCTTTTTAAAAAAATATTTTTCTCATTATTATCTTTTTTATGTTTCGTTTCTAAACTTTTTTTCCTCCTCCACAAAAAAATGAAAAAAGCAAGGCCGTTTTTTTTCTTCTTCATTTTTCTAAATCTTGCAAATGTATTAAAAAAATATACGGACGTCCTTTGAATGTATGAATGAAAGAGAAAACATTGAAACAATTTTCTAAAAAATAATAATACCTAATTTTCAATTTTCTTTCTCTTTTGTTGTTTCATTTTTGGAGATTAACCGTTTAAAAATAAATTTACCACAAAAAAGCCGGAATAAATCATTAAAAAAAACTTTCTTCTTTTTTTCCGATCAAGCAAAAAAAAGCTTATAAACAAAAAAGGTTTTTTCTTCGCATAAAAAGAAGTGTGAGAAGAAAATAAGTTCTAAAAAATAAATCGAAACAATGGCAAAAAAAATAGTGAAGAGGATGAAAAAAAATGGTTGAAGAAGAGGAGACGACGATGACAATGACAAGTTATTGTTGGAGTGTTGCCTTGGCCCTGCTCTGACCGTGTCCAATCAACATTATTTTCTTTTCATCCATTTTTTGAACCATTTTTTTAGACAAATTTTCTTCATTGTTTTGCCAATTTACTTTTTTTCAATGTATTTTATATTAGCCGTTAAGAAAATTTAAGAAAAAATAAATTATAAAAATGAATCATAAAAATTTACAGAATTAATAAATTTTGGTGCGATTTTTTGTTGGAAAAAACTTAAAACGGACTATAACATTTTTTTGGGAACCTAAATACAATTTTTTTAGTAATATTCTTTTATTTATTTTTTTTGTTAAAAAGTCTGAATCATTTTTAACCTTTCCTCCTGCTTTTCACCCAATTTGAGTGAGACAAAGCTTTTTTTCGTTTTATTTTTGCCATGCATTATAAAATACATTTATTTTGGTTTTTATTTTCCATTTGGCGCCAGATTTATTTTTTACGCATCCACCAAAACTCTTTGTTTAAGGTAATAAATGGCACTGATTTATGGGTTTTGAAAAAATATTTTTTGGTCATCCTTTTTAGAGTTTTTTAACTGAAGGAGACTAACTTAGTTTGAAATTCAAAAATTCGACTGTTACTGGGCCATTAATGGAGTTTTACTAAATATTGCTTTTATATGATTACCATCAAGCAAATATAAAATGTTTTTTGCAGATTATTATTACTATGAAGTTTCCACTTTCTTTTTTTTGTAACATTAGACGATTTTTTTGTGGCTATTTTCCATTTTGACATAGCAAAGTTCAAACTTTTTGGCACTGATTTTATTTGTTTAGACAAACACTTTTTAAGCCTTTTAGCCCTTGTTTCGTCGCCTGCTTTTTTGTGTATATTTTCATTTCTTTTTTAGTCTTATTTTGCTTATTTAAAAAAGACCTCCACCATGTAAATGTTTACCCTCTAAAGATTAGAAAAAAAATCTTCTCCAACCATTTTTTAAAGCCCAAAAAATAAATTCCTATTAACAATGTTTACAAACACATGGGCATTTGTTCTTTCGTAACAAAGCTTGATTCTTATTTTCTTTTTATTATATATTTAAACGATGCGTGTCAATGCTGCCTCCTCGTTCCGGAAAAGGCTCTCCCAATAGGCAACGCTGACAAAAAAAAAAGTTTTTGCTTTGTGGATCCAAAAAAACCGTGAAAAAAAAAGAAAGAAGAAAAGAGCTGTGTCATCTGTTTATTTTTAAAACCGATTTTGCGCTATTATACTTTTATATTATATTTGCAATTTTTTTTTGTTGTTGTTAATCTTTCAAGAGGGACTACTCCTCTCTTCTTTTTTTCTTTTTGTAAATGAATCAAATTACACGATTGAGGAAGGGATGCCATTGAATGAAAAATAATTTAAAACGGTCTCATCATAAACTTTTGTTTTTGAACCAAAAAAATAGCGGTGAAGATTAAATGGGATGATATGCGTATTATTTCTGTAGCATAAGTGCCAAACGCGAGATGATGATAACTTGAAGTGGTTTCGCGAAAATTAAAACTTTAGATTTGATGCTTATGAATATGAGAGTCGAATGTCATCGATTTTTTTTCTATCTAAAACTTCACATTTTTTAAACATTGATTGTTAAAACCCTTTTTTTATTTTTGTTAATCATCGCGTCAAAAAACCACTATCAAAAAGCACTTTTACGCCTCTAAATTATCAAAATAACAAAAGAATTTAAAATTATTTATTCAAATCGAAAACAGATTTTTATGCGAACGACACTTAGCGTCATTGGCCATCAGCTGAAACATTTATCACTAAAAAACTTGAACGCTACACTTTCTTTTATTTATTTAAAAAAAAACACACAAACTTTACTGATTTAAATTTTGCCACCTTCTGATAGATTAAAATAAATTAAAAACGAAAGCGATATAAATTTTAAATTTTGTTTTTGATAAGGCTTAAGCCGTTTAAATTTCTCTGACCAACGCGATGTTTTTTCGGAATTATGTTTTTTTATTGTCTCATAAAAAATACTTACGTAAAAAATGATGTTGATAAGCGCCTCCACCACCTTTGACGTTGATAAATTTTCTCAACCCTTTTTTTCATTTTTTGTTGAATCTTTATAAAAAATTGCAAAAATTTTTAGCAGCTTTTTTGGTCCTTCCTTGTATCCATGATTTTTTCTTTTTCATGAATTTATTTGATCAACGGCTGTAGTATCTATGCAAAAAAAAAAGTAAAGGAGAAAAAAAAAGCGATAAATTTCATACATACATATGTAATTTTTTGTTTGGATTGTGATTGATTTTACTTTTGCTTCTTCTTTTCTCAAAAAACTAAAAATTGATAGATTTTTGTTTATTCAGTTGTTTAGTATTTTTTGTTGTTGTTCATTTTGGAAGTGTTTAAGGAAGACATTGGTTCAAATTATTCATAGGTTTAAATATTGTCAAACTTTTTTACTCACTTCGACATTCTCTTTAAAAAGGTTATAAAAAATAATAGGGTGTTATTAGGAATAATTTTTTTTGTTCATCATAAAAAGATTCTTTCTTATCATCTCCTTTTTAAACAGTAGCAATAATTACTTTAAACAAAATATGGCCTCTTTTCCTTTAAAATTTTTATTTGGGAACATTTTTATTGCTTCTTTGATTTTATAGTCACATTTTTATGTTTCAAAAAAATAATTATGTTTCATTGTTGTTAGCTTTTTTTGCTTCTTTCTGAATTTTGAATCGTACAAAAAGAGTTAGGAAAAATATTATTAAGCTTTGATAGTCAATATTTTTAAAAATAAGCAATAATAATTTTCCAATTAGCTATAGTCAATGATTTCCGCTATTTTTATTTACACTGATGAACGTGGTTATGATGTTCGAGTATGCTTTTCTTTTTTCTTTTTTTGATCCAAAAATCCCATTGACTCTCTTCTAAAAATAAAAAAAATTAAAAATTTTATCAGCTTTTTCTCCCACGACACTTTGGAAAATGAATGGAATGCACCCACCCAAAATTTCTCTTTCCCTTTTTGTTTGCAATATTTACCTATGTTGGTCGTCTATAAAAGGCGTTGTTAAATAAAAAACACGGGTGTCATGCTTTTAATTTCCATGTTTTCCCATTGATAAAAAAATAGTCATTAAATATACAAAAAATGACGAAGAAATAAAGCGGGTGGCTTTTTAAAAAGGGTTAAAAGATTAGAAAATCTTTACATAAATTTTAGAGAAAAAAGAAATGTTAAAGGAACATAGCTATTTCATGCCTTTTCAAAAATTTCGATACTGGGGCTGATAGGAACAGTTGGGGCGGCGCGTGTTTGAATTACCGTGTCACTTCTGTCTTACACGGTAATTCAAACACGCGCCTTACCAAGTGTAACCTTCAGTGCCCGCAAACGAAATTTCAAAAAAGGCATGAAATAGCTATGTCCCTTTAAATTTAATGAAAAAAATATTCTTGCGTTTTTAATTTTTGGTGATCAAAAAGTAAAAAGATTGCAAAAAATTTCAAAATGTAATATTTCTCTCCCCATTTTCTCGTGCTACTATCGTTTTTACGATTATTCATTACAGTAACATTTCTTAATTTATTTTCGTTTTATCGAGCTTATTTTATTTTTCGAATGATTTGGTTATTTAACACATGTCTTAAATTTTAGATGCTTGCAGCCAAACTTGTTGTAACTATAACCGTATTTGGATTAGCTTTTATATTATTTGTAGATGATACATTTGTGAGATGGCAATCACTTGATTATGGAGTAATACAAATGACAGGTAACTTTAAACCTATCATTGCTTCTAGCATCAATCACAAATTTTATAGAAAATCCATTTTTTATTGATTTGTATAATCACACAAAATTACTTTTTGATCATTGTGATTTAGCTGAATTGGATCCATGGGATCCAACAATAAGTCGATTTTTAAGTCCATTAAAAGATCCAACAAAGAATTGTAAACCCACTGTACAACAGCTATCAAAATTAATAAATGGTCAGCTTTTTGTGTCTCCGGGGAAAGCAAATGCAACATGTCGGCGGCGTTGTTTGTTACCAAAAAATGACTATCATTTAAATTTTGGTGATTGGATTGACGTGGTGAATGGCACTCGCCCACAATGTGATATCTTCGATATTGAATGTCGAGAATTAAAGGCTAATGGAACTTACAATACTTTTTATAAATTTTTACATTCACAAATTTATCGACCTGAGTGAGTTACAGTAATTTTGTTTAATTCCATTAATTTTGTGTATCTTCAGTCCTCCAGAAAAAGTAGCTGATGAACTTCCTGAAAAGCCGGATGTTCATATAATCCTTTTTGATTCCGTCTCAGAATCACAATTCATTCGATCAATGCCCAAAACGAGACATGTCCTTCGAGAATATTACGATTCTATTTCCTTTCGGCATGTAAATAAAGTTGGACTCAATAGTCGACCAAATGGTTTTGCACTTTTGATGGGTAATTTTTACAAGCAACTTTTGTTCGTTACGAAATAATTCTTTAGGGAAATCAATTTATCCCATTTCAAAATCCCCAATGTCTCGGGGTTATTCAGCTGATTATAATGCGAAAAAGTCTTATTGTACCAATTATTTGGATGACGATCAATTCATTGGTTATCGATTTCAAGACGATGGATATGTGACGATGATGTCTGAAGATTGGTCCCTTGGTGTTTTCAATTGGCCAAGCTGTAAAGGTTTTGCAAAGCAGCCAACTAATCATTATATGAGGTAAAGAAAGGTGGCGATTAATTGAGACTTTTAACTTACATATTTTAGGCCATTCCAACTTCGAGTTGAAGGCATCAAAAAATACAGAGATCCTGCAATTAATAATATTATTCACAAAGGTTCATGTCGTGAAACGTTTTATTATCAAATGGAATATTTACAAAATTTTATTGATACTTATTCTGATAAACCTAAATTTTCTTTAACTTGGATGTCATATCTGGCACATAACGACCAAAATGCCCTATATCACACGGATGATTACTTTTATCATTTCTTTGTAAATAACAAAGAAAAGTTTAATAATTCGTATGTTCTTGTAATGGGCGATCATGGAAATCGATTTGGAAAGCTTCGACAAACAACAATTGGGGAAATAGAAGATAATAATCCATTTTTATTTTTATCTGTGCCAGCTAGCATGAGAAGAAATACTTCTTTCATTGATACTTTGAAAGAAAATGCTAAATCATTGATGACTCATTATGATACTTATGCAATGTTAACTGAAATCACAAATGTATGCTTTCTTAATTTTTAGAAAATATAGTAATGTGATGTTTTTTAGCCTCAAAATCCTCGAATTCCAGACCCTTTGATTAAAGGCAATTCATTATTCCATCCACTTCCACAACCACGAACATGTGATCGACTAAGAATTCCATTTGAATATTGTATTTGTAAAGTTAAAAAATATCGACTTCCAAAGAAAAATGCGTTTGCAAGTGTTGCAGCTGATTTAATGATTTCTAAAATGAATGAAAATCTTAATGAATCAAATGAAACTTCTGAATGCGCGCCATTAACTCTCAACCCATCAACTGCAATTACAGTGGATAAATTTGATGAAAAAGGAAATGTCAAAGTTTATCAAGTTACTTATACCACTCTCCCAGGAAATGGACAATTTTGGGGTTTTGTTATTCAAAGTAATGAAAATGCAAGCTTAGAAATTCTTTCGGAGAAATTTCCTCGTCTAAATGCTTATGCAGCTCAATCTGGATGTGCTTCAAAAGCTAAATATGCTTCATATTGTTTCTGTAAGAATTTACTGCAATCCACAACAATAGCTTCTCCAACATCGACAATTAAAAATAAAATAAAAAGCTCAACGCCGCCAGCAACAACGGCTACACTTTCCACTGATGAACCTTCCAATCACTTTATATCAACAGCTTTACCAAATTAGTATTGCCTTATTTAAAAATTTATAGAAATTTATTCCAGTGCGTGCAAGACATTCTTTGAAAAAAACTCGGGTTACTTTTGTTTTTTGTTATTAAAAATATGTGTAATAATAAATTTTTGATTTTATTCTTAAAACTCATATCTCTTTTCAACGTTTTATTCATTTTTTAAAAGCCATCGAAAACATAGGCGACAGTTGTTGAAAGACTGAAAAGATACAAAATAAGAAATCATGAAATTGACTTTGTTATAAAATCACACTGCACTCATATAAAACAATTTTCCTATTTTATAATCACGAGCATGGGCTGTAGCTTCTTGACCAGCTGCTGAAATGCAAGTAGTTGACAAATTCCACCTTGAGCATGGACATTGTAAGGGGTTTCAGGAAAATTGGCAGCAGCTTCTATCATTTCAGCACTTGCAAAAGAAAAGGGAGTTATTAGAAACTTGAAGAACTAGTTATGTGTAACATTGCTTTTGATTAAAGGTTTGAAGCTAAAACTAACATCTGCGAATCAAAATTATTAAATTGCGAAGATTTTTTTCTTTTCCACATATTTTTTATTTATTTTTTTAACCGTAGAAATGTATGTCATTTTTAACTCGATGCCTCAAATAAAGAGATATGTATGAAACCTCGAAGTTTCATACTCAATAACACATGTATTTTATGTTGAAAGCCACATAACTCGATCAGAGCCTTTTCTTGCACTAAACAAATATTCATCCATTTTTGCAGCTTTTTATGTGAGCTATCGAGCCCAAAAACAAAACTTTTTTTAAGTTTACTTTTTTTTGTGTTTGGAATTATTTTTCCTTTATCAAAGCATTGGTTGCTTGAAGTGAAAAAACATTAAATTTTTGGTTGCTTCCAAATCAGCCTGTACTTATGTATGTTCTCATAGGTTAAAGGGGCTATTATTTATTTCTGCTATTTACTAATTGTTATTTAACTTCAAAATTTGTAAAGTGAGTGTTACAAAAATGACCACTAAAAATTTGCTGTTATAGTTTTTTTATTCTTTGAAAATAGCAAATATTGGTTTCACCGAATTGTGCATATTTACTTTTCAGTTCATTATCATAACCACCAAAATAACCATGAATTCGAAGGTTTTTTTGTTTGAGCTTTTATTTTATTGTTTACAAAACATTTGCAAGCAGCCGCCGCTGACCATAGGTGATTTTTGTCTCTTTTTTTTAATTTCAAAAACAGCAAACATGTGCTATTTTAGAATCTCTCATAAATGGAAGTTTAATAGAGTGAAGAAAAAAAAGTCCAAGTATTATTACCTTATCATCTTCTTTTTTCTCCATCGTCCACTTTTTTATGATTCAATCCTCTGGGAAAGATAGATAACAAAGACGTGTGTATGTGATTGATGCTGAAAAATTTATAGTTATTGCTGCTCTTTTTTTCATAGTATTTTTGTATGTTAAGGAACCCACGTATTTTTTAAAGCTAGATTTACTATTTCTTACTTATTACCTTGAATTTGTGAATTGAATTTACTTTTAAATTTTTTTTATCTTTCATGATAATAAATAAAATGTTTCGATTAAACCTTTTATTGAAAGGTTTTTTATTTATTGCAACATTTGTTTTGATATTTGTTTTATTTATTGATTATGATATACCTTCATCAGAAATAATCCAGAAAAAAATCGTAGAAGTTTTATTTAGCAATGAATCAATTATCAGTAAACATAGTTGGTGGATTTTTTTTTGTGAACTACTATTTACCCTAAAAATTCGCTTTAGAATTTACAACAACAGAATCCAAAATCTTCCTTGATTCTTGTGATTTAGCTGATATTGATCCATGGGATCCAACGATACTTCGATATTTAAATCCTCAAGCTGATTCAACAAAAACTTGTAAGCCCACTGTAAAACAGCTATCTAAAATAGAGAATGGTCGACTTTTTGTTAATCCTCAAAGAGCTGATGCAACGTGTCAATATCAATGTTTGCTACCTAAAGATGATTATAATTTAGAATTTGGAAAATGGATTGATATTGAAAATGGAACTAAACCTGAATGTGATATTGTAAAAGTGGAATGTCGAGGAAATAATGAAAATGGAACCATTGGAACTTTTTATAAATTTATGCATGCTCATATTTATCGATCTGAGTGAGTTGTAATAACTTTACACTTTTTTCCAAAATGCTGTAAAATTTCATTTTACTAAAAGAATGTCAATTTGTAGTGCTCCAAAAGACAAAAAACCACCATCAGAGAAACCCGACGTTTATTTGATAGTTTTTGATTCGGTATCCGAATCCAACTTTATTCGCTCCATGCCTAAAACACAACACATAATTCGGGAATATTATGAATCGATCTCCTTTCGGCATGTGAATAAAGTTGGACTCAATAGTCGGCCAAATGGTTTTGCAATGCTTATGGGTAACTTCCACATACATATGTACATGTTTAGCATTCAAAAGTGAGATTTTATAGGTAAACAAGTTTATCCAATAGCAAAATCACCAGTATCACGAGGACATGAAGCCGATTATAATGATACACATACATATTGCAAGCATTATTTGGATGGTGATCAATTCATCGGTGATCGATTCCAAGATGATGGATATGTGACGATGATGTCAGAAGATTGGGCAATGGGAGTATTTAATTGGCCTAATTGTAAAGGATATTCTAAAAAACCTGTCGATCATTATATGAGGTAAAGCAACTTTTCGTTATATTTTTTATAGTTTATTTATTTAAAAAAATAAATATTTAGGCCATTTCAACTTCATTATGAAGGAAATAAAAGGATCAAAGACTCTTCAATAAATGGAATAATCCATCAAGGTTCATGTCGAGAAACATTTTTTTATCAAATGGAATATTTACAAAATTTTATTGATACTTATTCTGATAAACCTAAATTTTCAATTACATGGATGATTAATTTGGCCCATAATGGTGTTAACACGCTTTACCACACAGATGACTTTTTTTATAGGTTTTTTAAAAATAATAAAGAAAAGGTACATATCATTTTTTGTTTATTTTTAAAATCTCCAGGCTTTTATATTTTTTAGTTTAAAAATTCATACATTTTATTTATGGGTGATCACGGGTTACGATTTACGGGTATTCGAAACACTGCAATAGGTGAACTTGAAGATAATAATCCTTTTTTATTTATGTCAATTCCTGAAAAACTTCGAAGAAATACAACTTTAACAGAAACTTTAAAACAAAATGCTAAAGAATTATTGACGCATTATGATATTTATGCGACGTTAGCAGAAATTACACAAGTACAAACTTAGACATTTCATAAAATAAACATTCATTCATTATCATTTCGCTCTTTCAGCCTCTAAAACCTCGAATTCCAAAGCCATTAATTAAAGGAAGTTCTCTCTTCCATCCATTACCTCAACCACGAACATGTGATCGATTGCATATTCCTTTTGAATATTGTATTTGCAAATCCAAAAAGAAGCGACTCCCAAAGAAAAATGAAATAGAAACAGCTGCAGCTGAATTAATTATATCACGAATGAACGAAAATTTAAAAGAATCCAGCGAAACAGCTGAATGCGTTCCATTGATGCTCGATACAAAAGCCGGGATAACGGTGGATGAGTTTGAAGAGAATGGTGAAATCAAAGTTTATCAAGTCACGTATACAACTCTTCCAGGAAAAGGACAATTTTGGGGTTTCATAGTTCAAAAAGAAAATGGAGGAAGTTTGGAAATTATTTCAGAAAAATTCCCTCGACTCAATGCTTATGCAGCTCAAGCTGGATGCGCTTCAAAAGCTAAATATGCTTCATATTGTTTTTGTAAAAATTTGCTTACCACTACAATGATGCCTACGGGAACAAAAAAAAGTTAATATTCAGTTGTTTTAAAAACACATTGTTGGCAATAATAAATATTAGTGAATTTTTACTTTAATTTTCATCCAACCATATTGAATTATCATTCATTCGAAGCATCAGAGTTTTATTGTTCATGGTAGAAAGTGAAAGCAACAAACAAACATTGTTATAAAAAAAGATTTAGTAATATCCGAATCATTTCAAATAAAATTAATAATTTGCTTTAATAAAAATCATCCAAGCGTTAATTTATAGTATCAAAATCATCCCAGCAAAAAAAAACTTTTTGAAATCCCGCCTGCGTGTTACCTATGATCGCTTCCATTTTTTTCTTGCCCTCTTCTTTGCCATTTTCATCAAACAAAAAAGTTTTTTTCATTCATCGTTGATACAGCTTTCATTAATATTGGTTTTTGCTACTAAAAAAAATGTCCGGGCCAAAAATTGCAATATTATTTGTGATATTAGCTCTTGGTGGACTTAGCATTATTATCTTCTTGGATGATTCTTATTTCTACACAGCTGAAAGCATTCAAGATTATAACTATGGTGAACTCAGAATGAACGGTATGTTTTTTTTCTCAAGCTTTTAAATTTTTAATTAAGAACTTTATTTTTAGAAAGCCTTCATACACTGAACTTATCATCAGCCAGCAATGATCCAGAAAAAATCTTGCTTGATTATTGTAACTTACCTGAACTTGATCCATGGGATCCAATGATTGCTCCATTTATTTCACCTCAACAAGATCCTGCACTTACTTGCAAACCCAAAGTTCAAAAAATAACCAAACTCATCGATGGCCAGCTTTTCACCTACGCTACTAACTTAAAATGTCAATGCCGCTGTTTGGAGTCTAAGGATGATTACAACTTGGATTTTGGAGAATGGATTGATATCGTGAATGGAAGTCGGCCTCAATGTGATGTTATCGAAGTTGAATGCAGAGCTCCCAAGGTTCCATCTCCAGTTTACAAAATTTTACATGCTCAAACGTATCGTCCAGAGTATGTTTTTATTTTGCTTTACTTTTCTTTAATGCATTTGATTTTTAGGCCAACAGCATCAACTCGTGAATCGCCTGAAAAGTTTGATGTTCATATCATTCTTTTCGATTCGGTTTCTGAATCTCAATTTATCCGTGCTATGCCTAAAACTCAATATCTCCTCCGAGAATACTATGAATCTGTTACATTTCGTCATTTGAACAAAATCGGTCTCAACAGTCGTCCTAATGGCTTTGGTTTACTTATGGGTAATCTTTTGCTGATACTTGGTAAATAACCTCAATTTTTTAGGCAAATCAATTTATTCCATTCCTAAATCTCCATTATCTCGTGGTCATTCTGCTGATTATTCTGGTGACTCGTTTGCATCTTCTTGTAAAGCTCTTTTGGACAATGATCAATTCATTGGTTATCGATTTCAAGACGATGGATATGTTACGATGATGTCTGAAGATTGGGCGCTTGGAGTTTTCAATTGGCCTGACTGCAAAGGATTTTCAAAGAAGCCTGTCGATCACTACATGAGGTAACTTATTTCCAACTTGCTTTCGTAATAAACATAAAGCTTTTTTAGGCCTTTCCAACTCCGAGTTGAAAGCAAGAATTCTTCAATACGTTCTCCTGATATGTTCAATATTGTTTATCAAGATTCCTGTCGTGAAACATATCATTATCAGATTCAATACTTGAAGGATTTCTTGAAAACTTATTCTGATAAGCCGAAATTTTCATTGACATGGATGACTTATCTGTCTCACGATGATCAAAACAGTTTGAGTCATGCAGACAATTTCTTCTACCATTTTTTCAACAACACTAAATCTGATGTGAGTTACACATTTTCTCTTTGTAAGCTTAATATTTTTTCTTTTTCAGTTTGATAATTCTTTCTTGTTTGTGATGGGTGATCATGGTAATCGTTTTGGAAAAGTTCGACAAACAAATGTTGGAGAAGCTGAAGATAATAACCCATTTCTGTTCTTTTCTGTTCCAAAAAAGCTTCGACGTGATGATGATTTGATGGATAATATGAGAGAAAATGCTAATCAATTAATCACTCATTATGATACGTATGCAACGCTCGTTGAAATTGTCCAAGTAAGTTTCTAACATATTTTAGTATGAAGTTATAATTTTCTTTCCTTTTTCAGCCGCAAAATCCTCGAATCTCAAATCCAACAATCAAGGGCAGTTCTCTCTTCCATCCATTACCTCAACCACGAACTTGTGATCGACTTCGAATTCCGTTTGAATATTGTATTTGCGATGCTAAGAAAGGTCATCTTCAAAGAAACAACAACATTGGAGAACCTGCTGCAAAACTTATGGTTGCTAGAATGAATATGGATTTAGCACAATATCCAGAAACCAAAGATTGTGTTGTTCTTTCTCTTGATAATGATACTGATGTCGTTGTTGATGAATTCGTCGAGAAAACAGATCTCAAGGTATATCGTGTTACATTTTCAACTCTACCTGGAAAAGGAAAATTTTGGGGCTTGGTATCACAGAATTCTGTCAATGGAACTTTCAATATTCTCTCTGATCGATTTCCACGTTTAAATGCTTATGGACCTCAAGCTACATGTGCTTCTCAAGCCATTTATGCTTCATACTGTTATTGCAAAAGTCTATTACATCAACTCATGGATCTGTTAAAAAGCTAATTTATTTTACTTTGTATAATTTTTAATTTAACATTTTAATATTTTGAACATTTTTTTTGTAAGATAAATAAATATGTAACTAATAAAGAATTTGTTAATTCATGTGCTTTTTTTTATTTCTAACTAACTTTTGCTTTTCGATCAAATTGAGAAAGAAAAAGCAAGCATCATCGAAGGCAAACAAGCAAGACACTGAAATTGAAAATGCATGCAAGCAAAATGCGACATTATTTTTAACCCGCGAAACTTTGGAATCAACAATCGACGAAAAAAACAACAGAATTTCTTTCTTTTTTCTTTGTTGCTTGTTTGCTTGATGATACTCCTTCAGAATTTTTTATTATTCCTCATTGAATTTCCTATAGAAAACTTTGAAATAAATCTTATTTGTAAAAAATATAATGATCACTTTTTTTGCTCACCGTTTTCATTTTCCCAACAAATTTTTTAAACCAAGCTGTCACCGACCGATGCAATGCGATGTGTTGCCTTGTTTGGTTGGATGGTTGGTGTTCATTTTGGTGTCTCACGTGTTTGCTTGTTGCATTAATGGATTTCTCATTTTTTTTTGTTGTTCATCATCATATGTTTTTCCCCTCTTTTTTTCATCCTCTATTTTTTTTTAAAAGTAAATCTTATTGTTGTTTCATATTTAAACAACATTTTCACGCAGCTTTATTCTGACCTTCCTCCATTTTTTATTTGATTGATTTTAATATTGATTGAAGCATCCTGTTTTTATCTTTCTTTTCATTTTTTATTACCAACGCTCTATTGTTGTTTTGTTGTAGGATGAAAAAACAGGAATGTTAGCTACTTTTGGCCTTGATATGATTAAGCTTTTTTATTTTTCGATTGCGCAATCATCAAACAATCAAAATGAGGCTTTAATGGTGAAAGCAAAAGAGGAAAATGGCTTTTTGATTTTTATCTTTGATTTCTATCTCCTTTCCCAACTTGTTTTTAAAGCGTTTTTTGTTTCGTTTAACTTCTGTTTATTTGTATTGTTTTCCTTTAATAATTCGTATTTTTTTTAGTAAACATGGGCGATTCTGAAAATATCAAAGAGAATACACCAACTCCTACGCCTCCAAAGGAAGAAGCTCCTAAAGTTGCTGAATCCTCCAAGCCAGCTGAACCTGATCTTTTGGAATCAATACCATTTGCAAATTGGCTTGCAACAGGAAAAAGTTGGGGAACTTCATTTGTTCAAACTGCTAAAGATAGGGTACGTCATCTGTTTGCTGTATGAACTTGGGGATTAACAAGAAAAAAATAAACTTTTATGTTCCAAAAACGTGGAAATGGTTATGTATTGATTTTTTTGCTCTCTTGTTTTACATGTCGCTTTGTTATTAACTTTTTTTATAATTTTCAGACCTTTTCAACCATTGAATTAGTCAAGAAAGATCTTGATGAATTTTCTGATACCGTCAGCAAAGAAGCTACCGCCATCGCATCTGCTACAACTGATGTCGTTAAAAATCAAGCTCAACTCTTCCATCAATTTGTTACAACTCCTGACGGTGAAGACGAAGATGATTTGAGAACTGATGAAGAAAAGAAAGAATTTGCTGATTTGGAAGCTAAACAAGAAAAAACTTCGACAATGCCAACTTCATCAAGCTTTGGAATGGGATGGATGAAATCTCTTGTAGATACTGTACAAAAGTTTACCGTTGAAGATACGGCAAAAGATGAATATTTATATACTGAAAAAATCCAATATGGTCCTATTAGAAATGCTGTTCTTGATCAAGTAAGCTTATGTTACTCTTTGATAGCTCCTAATCCTTATAATTTTTAGTATGAATTATCTCAAATTCAAAATGATGAACGTACATTCCTCTGCTCTCCTGAAAAACATATGGATGTTTTTTATGATGAATGGCTAAAAGATTTCAAAATTGCTGAATATAATGGAGAAATCAATACTCTTTTGGGAAATAATCCACGCCTTCGAGAACTTTATGCTAAAGTTGTTCCATTGGAAATTGATAATCACACCTTCTGGGATCGTTACTTCTTCAAAGTTTATCAAGCTGAACAAGAAAAACTTGAAAAGCAAAAGCAACTTGAAATTAATGTTAAATCAAAAGAAGCTTCCAAGAAAGATGAAAAAAGTTAGATTTTATTCGATTGAATTAAAGGATTAATATTTGTTTTTTAGAATCACCTCATGATGAACATTCAAATGAAAAGGATGAAACTTGGAGCATGTGCAGTAGCACCCATGATCAATTGAATGTAAGCATCTTGTTTTCTTCTTCATTGATTAATGCATAAACTATTATAGGAATTACCTGATGAAGTCTCCGATGTTGAACAACCTGGTCCAGTAACACCTCGTGCAACTGAAGATGCTCATGATGGATGGGAAAAATGTGATCCACCAGCTGAACCATCTCCAACCGAAAAATCCACATCTAATGCTTAAATTGTTTTTTTTTGTCCCCATATACATTGTATTCCTTTCTTTGGGCTTTTGTGGATTCATTGTTTTGTAAATAACGCAACTTATGTTTTATATTTTTTATGTGTTTCCTGTGATAGGTTTAAATAAATATTATCTTCATAATTCTAAATTTTGTATAAACTTGCTTGATTTTTTTGTATTTTTTAACTTGATGCAAATAAAATTTAACATGATTTCACATCGCATTAAATGTCTTACAATAATGAAAAGCAATAATGCGAGGAAGAGGCAGTAAACTCCTTTGAAGCAGCAGGCGAACAGTTGATGAATCACGTTGTGACTAAGTTATAAAGTTTTACTAATTTCGTTATTTCTTGCTTCTTCTTTTACCATTAAGAGTTTTACCAGGGCTAATGAAATAATGAGTTTTAACTTTTTTATTGCTCTGCCTTTTTTTGTTGTTTGGTATCGACTGCTTTTTAGTGATTTTACTTGATTTTTTTAATCAAAGACTTTTTTACCGAAAGAAATTAAATTTGATATAAAATACAATAAATATCCATTAAATTATGACCTGTTTTCCCGAGTTTTACATGATTTTTTGAAGAATGAAATTCTGACCAGAAATTGTAAGAAGTTTTTGATATTAAAGCTGATTCCACTTTGGTCTTCAAACTTTCTAATTCCTCTTTCGACAATCCATATAAATCATCCGTGGAACAATAAGCTCCTGTAGCATCTGTTGGACCATCTTGCCCGTCTGTTCCAAGGCAAATAATTCCGTATGAAGCTTTTGAAGGTTTATTAAAAAATTTAATTTGATGTTTGATAATTTCATGGAAAAATGAAAGGGCCATTTCTTGATTCCTTCCACCATTTGCATTTGGTGGAGATGGATTTGGAAAATGTACAGTAGTTTCACCAGCAAAAATATCCATTTTCCATTTGTCGCCGCCACCATTATTAGAATTAGAAGAATCGAGAGTGGAAATAACTCGAATGAAAAAGTTTTTGCCCGCTTCAGTTGCATCACCTTCAAACGTTGTTGAAACTATTGAAGCTTGGATATTTTCCAAGTTTTGCGATTCAATTTCTTTCACTAAATTTTCGACGAAAAGTGAATTGCTTGCAACAATAATGTTTTGAATATTTGATATTTCTGGAACTAATAATAATAAAATTTCTGAAGATTCCAATAAGATGCTTACTTTTAGTTTCTTCATTTATTGGTTGTTCTTCGTTTTCAAGAATTTTCCAAATATTTTTAGGTACATCTTTTTCTTTATTTTTGCAAAACCTTTGAAGTATTGAAAGCGCATTTTCTTTTGGATTTTTTTTTGGTTCAACTGTGGGTCCACTAGCAATATGTTCAAGAGGATCACCAATGATATCAGAAACAATTAATGCAATTGCCTAAAGGGTTTGCTTAGAATAATTTTAAAAGCGATCGTCAGTCATCTAACTTTTCCTTTAACTGATTTTGCTAATTTTCCACCTTTTACTCGAGATAGCGCAATTCTAACGGTATTTAATTCTTGAATGGTTGCACCATTGGAAGCTAAAAGTTTAATAACTTCTAACTTTTCTTTCAAAGTTATCCCTTCCACTGGCGCTGGCAAAAGTGCTGATCCACCACCTAAATTGCAACTTACTATTAAAAGCTAAACTACAAAATACAAAAATGATACACACCTGAAATTAAAAATAATACAATTTCATTTTCATTCAAATTTTTTAAATATTTTTCAATCCTTTTTGTTGTTTCTTCTGAATTTGAATCAGGTAAATTATGTTTTGCACCAGGAAAAAATTGAATTTTCGATTCATTGGGAATTCTAAAAACAACAAACATCTAATTATGAAGAAAAATAGCAAAGCGGTAAAGGTTACGAGCTTCCAAAAGGAATTGAAGCAATTCCACCAACAAGTGAATCGCCTAAACTTTTTTCAGCTCCAGAAACCATTGAAATCGCTGCTTTTCCAAATGCAATAATATGAATTTTTGAATTTGAAAGATCATAAACTGTATTTGTAACAGTCAAGGTTGGAGGAGAATGAGATAGTTTTAGATTCTAAAGTCCTTGAATGGGAGAAATGAGAAATTTGCGATTAAAAACTTACAAATCGAGCGCACGATTCAGGAGATAAATGATTTAAAGATGAAACAAAGGCTGATTCAAAAATTTGGTAAATTCGATTGAAACTAAAAAGTGTGACAGTGGCTTCGCGTTTTATGAAAATGAACCATTCTTACGTTTTTAAAGTAGTCATCGCTGATTTCATTCAATTCTGATTTGACCTTTTTAGAAAATTTTGATAAACCAATGTTTTTGTTTGCAAAATGAAAACAGATAGTCGCTGATTAGTTGGTGTACGTACTCGTGCGTTTTTTGTTTGTTTGTCTGTCAAACCCATCTTTTTATACAACAATGTTTCTTGCTATTAGAAAGGGCAGCTGATTGCAGAAGTTTTGTTAAAATTTCGCATACATGTTCGGTAAAGGTAAGAGAAAAAAATACTTCAAAAAATCTTTTATTAACAAATATTAATTTTAAATTTCATACAACTTCTTTTAAAAGCGGCAGCAATAAAAAATCGAGAAGCTTTGATAACATCTATTAAATGTTTACATGATCTTTTGATATAAGGTCTTTGACGAAAGTTATAAAGATAAAATTTGTTAACAGATGAATAAAGAGAGATTGAGTATTTTATTTATTTATCGCGAAACCACTAATCAAAAAAAAGTTTGTTTGATAGCTTTTGAAAAAGTGCGCCCTTTACATCAATCTCAACGCGAATGCTTTCGATTGGTATACTGTAAAATATTGGACAAACTTTTGAGTGAATTTTTTTTTCAAACACAAAAAGCATCATAAAAGTTTTTTGTTAAACAGCTAATTATCTATCTCTGTGTACCAAAAAATGTCTCGAGAACTTGAAGAAAAGTAAGTTTCTTTTATTTTACAGCTTATTTACATTTCGTTTTTATAGCGTTCAAGAAGTCGTTAAAGTATCTGATGAACTTCATTCACGAATTGCTAATGTCAAAACTCTTCTTGTCAATGGTAAATTTTTGGTTAAAATATTGCTCATCATTAACAAACTTTATTATAGGAACTGAAACTGTCGCCTCTGGAAGTACGCAATCTTCTCAAGTTTTTGATGAATTAAAAACTCTCAAAAACAATTTGGAATCTCTTCAACGATCTGTTAACGAAGCAAATGAAAGCAGTATGGTTTCGTTGTGTTTTGAATCTTTCTCTCATATATCTCTTATTACAGGTGCTAATGAAAATTTGGATGTTAATGATGGTTTCAAAGAAAAAATTTTGCTCTTCCAAGCTAACCTCAAAAATATTCTCAACGACATGGAAGAAACAAAATCAAAACACGAAGAAGCTTTAAGTGTTAAAATTGAAGTTGATGAAGAACATGAATTAGAACTCGGTAAAATTATATTTTTTCTTTTCATACGAATTAAACCAACTTTTTTTTAGCTGATGAAATGGATGAAACTGAATAAACTTTAATATCTTGTGCTTGTTTTCAAATTGTTATATTTTTGTCAAATAAAATCTTTTTCTTTGCTATTTTTTATTATTGTACAGTAAATGTGTTGTAACATTTGAATTTGCTTTTATAGTGTCATTTTCTCGACTATGAGGGAATAACAATGTGTAAAGATTTGAAGAAATATCGCCTTGCCATTTTGCTTCATATTTTTCTGTCAATTTTAAGTTGCAACAGATGAGTTAATTTTTGTAACACAAGATTGAAGCCATTTCCATTTCATACCTAGCTTTTTATTTAGTTTTAATGGTTTCCAGCAGAATGATTTTTTAAGTTTATAATAGTCTAACGAAAAAACAAATTTTGTAAATTTCCCAGCCTAAACTTTGGCATATTGCAATCCATCATTCAGCTGCGAGTATTGTAATTTTTTACTCGCGTCATTTTCATTCACTTTTGTCTTCCTCAAACATAAATTTATTTTTATTTTTTTCATCACTGACGCTTGCTTCTGAATTGTTTGTTGACTGTTCCTCCTTCAAAAAACCAACAACAAAATGCTCATCAAAGTAAGTTTATTTTTTCTTCTTTTCAGTCTTTCACAATCATTGTTTTTAGGAATATCGTTTGGTTCTTCCATTCTCAGTTGATGAATATCAACGTGGACAACTTTGGGCTGTTGCTGAATTTAGCAGAAATGAAACTGGTGGTGGAGAAGGCGTCGAAATAGTCCAGCAAGAAGAATTTACATCAACAACTTTGAAACCAGGTCAAACACTCACTGGAATTTATACTAAGAAAATTTACCGAATCAAATCAAAAGTTCCATATATCTTTCGCAAAATGTTATCCGATTCCGCTTTCATCCTTTATGAAGAAGCTTGGAATGCTTATCCTTACACTAAAACCGTCTTAACTGTATGTTGTTTTTTTTTACTGTATCTTATTTTTTTTTATCATTTGGTTTTTTAGAATCCTGATTACATGAAGAATAACTTTCGTGTTTGTGTGGAAAGCTTTCATGCTTCTGATCGTGGAGAACAACACAATGCTTTGAATTTGCCGAAAGATATGTTAAAGAAGCGAGAAGTAGTTCATTTGGATATTGCTGATGATTCTCATCTCAAAAAATGTGTAAATTTCGTTCATGCTTTAACTTCTCTAACCTTGTAACTTTTATAGGATCACAATGAAAACAACAATGTCGGTGGATTTACTTCAGAAAAAACTGGTCGTGGTCCTTTAACAAATGGATGGGCAAGAAATCATCAACCTATGATGTGTGCTTACAAAGTGGTTTCCGTTGAATTCAAATGGTTTGGATTACAAAGTCGCATCGAAAAAGCCATCCATCAAAGTTATCCTCGTGTGTTCGTCAAATTTCATCGTGAAACTTTTTGCTGGATTGATAAATGGTATGATCTTACTTTGGATGATGTTCGACAAATTGAAGATGAAACTGCAGCAAATTTGAAGAAACAAATTGGTGAAGGAAATATCAAAGGTACTAATGCTGCTGCTGAAGATGGTCATTCTGCTGATAACAAAAAGAAATCCGCATCTGATGAAAGTGATTAATTGTCTCTAAATGTATATTATATTTATATTGTATTGTATTGATGTAACACATGTGTATGTAACTTTTGTAAAATAAATGATTGATTAATGCTTTGTATTTTTATGTTTACTTGTTGTATGCTTAATTGACATTTGCTTAGCTCGATTTGTAGTTTAATTGAAATAGCTATTCATCCATTTCTTGACGAAACATTTTTTATCCGTAGGACATTAATCTTTAGAAACTAGACACAAATGCTTTATGAAGATTATTGCAATTCCCACGCAACATGGTTATGTATAAATTAATCCTCTATGTTGTTTATTGGATTTACAATGGACAAAAGGTGTCATTAAAGCTCACAGAGCAAGCTTAAACTTTCAAATCGACTCTATTGCTTTATTTGTAATTTAAAAATATATCGTGAAAATAGAATCACCAATAGCACAACAAGCAAACCGATCGGTATTTTGAAAGCTTCCTCTTCCTTATTCTGATACCTCCATAATAAAAATCAAATGAAAGTTTGTAGGAAAAAACATATTTCAATGGTTTTTTTGTTTTCAATCAAAATTTTAAAATACTTTTTTAAAATTTTGATCTTCATGATGTGAGAACCTAGAAATCATCAATCAAGTTTAATCCCATTAAAACATTTATTGAATTTCAATAATGGTGTGTGTGTGTTTTTTTAAACATTTTAAGTGAGTTTCAAGAATGGAAGATCGAGAGAGAAAAAACAGACATTTCACAACAATAAAAAAAATATAAAAGAATGACAATGTTTTTTTTTTGTTTATTTTTTTTTTCAAACACCTTTAACAAGATCAAAATGATGTGATAAAAACTTTTAAAAAATTAAAGATTGAAACTTTAAAAACTAAAATCGGAAATTTTAATTGTTTCTTAAACATGAACAAAAGCTTGTTTATTATTTTGTCTTTACTTCCTTTTTCATTAAATTTATATGAAACAATAATGTCTCGACTGATTTAGTAAATTGTTTTGATTCATATTTAACACAAACTACGAAAAGCCAAATAATGTCCCCATTTGGAGAACAATGATTCAAAGTTTTGCCATTTTTTTCAGAGAAGTTTCTTGTTTTTGTAAATTAAATTTTTTTAAATTGTTTTTGTTTGTTTCTTGCGAACAAAGTTCAAAGTGATGAGTACAAGATTTTTTCATAGTTGACATCCTTGTTCTAATCTTTTATAAAATAACCGATATGAAAACCGAAGTAAACAGTGGCTATATTTCTTCCAATGATCACTTCATTATGAGACTAATTTTACTTTCCCTGCAAAAACAAGCTTATCGCTGAATTTTGAAAGTTATTTTTTTCTCTCCAACTGCTGTAAATTTCGAACTTTTAAAAATATAATACATATAAACAAGAGCAGCTGATTTTTTTTTTCTTTGTTGACTCATTTACAGTGAAAAAAATTGTAAACAATTTCCACATTTTTTACACTACCAAAATTCTTTTATTTTGTTTTGTCTGGTATTAAAAATTCCATTCAATTCTCTTCCATTAATCATCCCCGCCTGCCGTCGTCGGTCTTCCGTTTTGTCAATAATATGGTCTTTAAGAAAACACCATCATACGCATGGTCGATTAGTGACCATCAAAACAAAAAAACATATTATCATTCACGTCCGTTCGCTTGCATCCTTGTATAACAACATTCGATAACATCAAAAAATAACTTGAAACTATTATGCATTAATCTTACAATCTTTTTTTTTGTTTCAAAGAATAAAGGCTTAAAACATGTTTACTCCATTCCTTTATTTTACTTTTTTTCGTTGTTGCAAACAAATATTATTCATTTCATTGCAGAAAAAATGGACCTTTTTTTCCATTGCATCAGAGTGACCTATACTCATTAAACCTTTGCATTATCAGCATATTATTGTTAATTTCTGTTGCTGCTTCTTCGATGTTAGGTTGGAGCAAACAATAAAGAGAAAAGAAAGAAACATCAAAAATCAAATAAATAATTTGTTGCACCTATTTCTCTATTTACCGTAAAAATGATGTTTATTAGAGAAATTTATATTTTTTGAGAACAAAGAATAAAAACTTTTGGTGAAAGGATTATAATTTTAGGTAAGAAATGTCAACCGTGTCTGCTTCTTTCATCATCCCTCATTTATTTTTCGAGGTGATACTAAATATTATCGCGCGCGCATCCATCCACCCATAAAAAAAGAAATGCATCGAAATAATTTTTTTGATACAAAAGTCTGCAGTTATTTTTTCTCCCTTCGAAAATATTTACAAAGAAGCTATAACAAAATAAAGCAAAGTGTTTTTCTTTTTCTTGTCAAATACTTTAATCTCACAAATCAACAACAAGCCACTTCCACATCTTCATCAACATTGCTATTTCACTCAATCGGCAAGTAGCTTAACCTCGACCAACCACCCTCATTTATTTTTTGCAATTAAACTCGAATCGAAATATAAAGAGAGAGAGAGAAAAACGTGCAGCATCGTCTCAAAAACAAACAAAAGAAAGAAGGAAGAAAATGAAAAACATGTGAAAAATATCCAAGTACACATACAAACATTTTATACATTAAAAAACATATGTTTTTTATTTTCCTTTACAACTGTCTAAGAAAAATATTTGTTCAAGTTTCTTCATGAATAAAAAAAATAGAGTCATGCTTGCTTTTACTACTTTTCTTAAAAAAACAACAAATTTCGGAAGCTATGTATTTATTTTTTTCGTTGCTGCTTTAAAAAATTTCAAGATAATATTTTGGAACAATTTTTTTGGTTTATCTGTTTTTTTTTTCGGCTGACGAAAATCCTTAGCCTTACATATGTGTTTTTTTTATATTGTTGTTGCTTTTCGATGTTTGAAAAATAAAAAAAGTAATAATAATATTTCATTTTTTATTATCTCTCTCCAGCGCGGGGTGCTTCTTCTTCTTTTTCTTATTTTTTTTCGTTCGCTGATTTAAAATGTTTGCGTCAGTCAAACCTTTAACAATTGCTTATTCAACCAAACCAAAAATAAACTTTTCTAACCTATTTTTAGGGGAAAATTTAGTTAAATTTGTCGCCATTTTTAGAAAATAAAATAATAAAAATTGAATAGGTTATTTTAATTTGATGATGCGCATTGTTGACGCTGAATATTTTAGGAATTTTTGCTTTAAAAAAAATAACAAAAGCTAAAATAGAAACAAAAATATATGGTAGCAATGATAAAACTCAAAATAAAAAACTTCAAAACAATTACGATATATTTTTTAATGTTAAAAAGCACATGCTTCAAAATAACTTTGTTTTGATGAACTTCGAAATGCACTTTATTTTCTTCCAAATTCCCTCATCAATTTATGAATATCATAAAATCATGAGTTAATCTTTGCTATTTTTTAATCGTAATTACTGTTGGAAAAAAAAGTGTACCACATTTATTTGACTGACAATAAACATCATTAAAGAAAGTTTTTATTGAAAAAGTAATATTTTCTTTTAAATGGTAGAAAAAAATAAAATAAAATTAATCAAAACAAATTTCTATTTTTAAATGCTTTTTTTCTTTCAAATTTATTTTGCGGCCTCGGGTTTTCACCGTTTTTTGTTAGGAGTCTTCTGGGAAAATGAAAGAAGTTATTATTAATTATGTCATCTTCTCTTCCTTCCGTCTCTCATTTTATCGCCTTTTGATTTCCACCTTCATTAATTTCCAAAAAAACCTAAACTAACCATGCGACGACGACGAAAATGCTCGAAATTAAATCATATGGTTTCCGCTAATTTTTGATTCTCATCAAACAAAAAAAATTAAAAGTCTTCCACATTTTTTGTCTTCTTCTTTGAAAAAATAATTTGCAAAAACAAAAAAGTTAAAAGTTAAACGAAGAAATTCTTGTCTCTTTTTTCGGGTCATTTAATTGTTTTTTAAATGATGGGGTAAATTTTTAAAGAATTGGAAGAATTTCAAGATGGACGAAGTCAGGCATTTGCAGCGTTCATTCATTTGATTGCATTCCATTGTTTTTTTTGTTGTTGCTGGGAAATTGCTAGGGTTTCTTACAAACAAAAGTAAAAAAAAATGTGAGATTTTTCCAACAACAACAAAAAATATAGCATGCTTATTTTTTTTCCAGTAAATTAAATTTCTTAGAAATCCACAAGGATGAGGAAGAAGCTTTTTTGGGTGCAATAACGCAAATGCGTGAAAATTCAGCAAAAGCGCGCGTTTCTCGAAAAAAAATAATGCTTGAAAAGAGTTATTAGTTATGTGTGCAAAAAAATATTGTTTATCACAGCCGAATTACTAAAGAGTTTTAGACTTTTAGCAACTTTTTTTTGCTTGCTTGCTTGCTTACTTGCTTCCTCATCATGACTTCTGACGTAAGTCGTCATTCAGGCAACTTTAGGGTACATCACGATGTTATGGTTGCTGTAGGATTAACAAACATTTTTTTCTATTGTTAAATAATTGTTTTAATCTCTCACTTTTTTAAGACTTCCTATAAACAATTCTTTTTTTCCTTTCCTACATGATTAAGTTTAAACAATCCACACAACAATTTTAATTTAAACTATTTTTTGTGTTTTAAGAGTCCCACTTTTTTTCTTCCTTAAAAAACTTTCTAAAATTAAATTAACCAGAAAAAGAAAAACTTCTTCTTCCGCCTTTTTTTGGTGGACAAAAAAGCATGAAGAAAAATAGCGAAAACCTTTTTTGGATGACTCCAAAGTCATGGATTTGCTTTGATTGCCCACACTGCCTTTTCTTCACTTAAGTTTTTGGAGCTCATAAAATTCAAACACATAAATTTATTTTTTGTTACGGTAATTTTCTTGCATAATTTTTTTGACCATACTTCAAAGCAATTTCCTCTGCAAAAAATGAATGAGAATAAACTCCCATGAGAAAACACATTCTAAAAAATAAATATATGGGTTTTTCAGAAAAGTGCTTTAATCCAGAAACGCCCGATAATTTGATAAAAAAAAGTTTTGAATAAAAAAAGTTTTTAACTTTTCGAATAAAAAAAGAGAGGATAAAGAAAATATGTTTTTTATTTACAGAGATCTATGTCTTTTGAGTTTTTTTTGAAGAAAAAAAAGTTTCACGAAATTTGTTATTTTCTTCTTGGATTTGATTCCTTTATGAATCACGTCATCATTCGCAAACTATTTGTGATACCTCAGCTTGAAATTATGAGGATGTTTTTAACAATTTATTTATTTATAAAAGGATTTGGTAAACATTTAAATCCAATAGACATCAAAATGTATCATCGGTTGCTTGTAAGCTATGAGCGTTTTAAAAGTCCAAAGCAAACTATTTGCTTATGAGTCACTTTTTAAAGCACATTTACCAAGTACAATTTTTACGATCTAAAAAAACATAAAAGCAGAAGAATGGTTTTTTTAGACATTCCAAATGATTTATCACTTCACCACAATTTCCGGGAGGTTTTTCGTCGAAAAAAACACAAACAAACATTTTTTTCATGTTTTCCGTTTTCAAACCCTAACAAACAACATTAACTTTGTCTAATTTATTGTGCGTCTTTAATTTGAACATTTTTCGTTTAAAACATTGCTCGCCCAAACGAAAAGGAATGAATCAGTGAAATTTAAGGTATTTTTATTTTGGTTGGTCATTTTTGATTCCTTCGCTCTTTTCTTGTCAATGTTTTTTTAATTTTTTTTTGTGTTGCGCTAATTCACGTACACAATAAACAACTTTCTTACATTCTTTTTTTGCGGACAATATTTTGAAAGTTTTGATCTTTTCTTATTTACGTCTCTCCATTTTTTCTTCTTCCTTTTGATTTCATTTTTTGTTTTTTGTTCTTTCTCTCTATTCAAGATGGCGCCTTGAAGAAGGAAGAGAAAAGGGAGAAGAAGAAAAAAACATGAAGGCGGAGCTCTAAAAAAGAAGAAGTTTTGAGGTAGTTAGTAGTTTCCCTCCCCTTTCTATTGAACCTATATAAAAAGCCATCCGTTTTTAAATATTTTTATGGAAGTTGAACCGGAGTTTAAAAAATACTTTATTTTTAAATAAAACTGTTAAAAGTTGTTTTAGCAGGTGCTTTACTTTTGCTTTTTTTGCAAAAAAACTTTTGCGTGTGCAACTTGTTTTAATTTTCTTTTTACATCTGCGTGACCTTTTTTTCTTTAATTTTCTTTCCATTATAAAATATTCAAGTTTTATTTTTTTAGTTTTAACGTTTACCCTTAACTTACCTTCGTCAGCTTTCGTTTATTTATTTTCAATACAATTATGACAATGAATATTCAAATGGCTAACACTTCCTTTGAAGTCTTCAGCAATGAAGCTTCAAGCGCTTATGATAATTCCACAGTTACCAAAAATTCTTTGGCTGATCTCTTCCGTCGAAATCCTAAAATGGAAACCACCGATGAAAATGGAAAGAAAACACTATTTGGAAAAATTCTTAAAATGTTGTCCCTTAAAGGTAAGATAATTTTCTTACCAAATCATTCAAGATCTAAGTTTGGTTTTTAATAATTTTAGTAACAGAATCAAAAAATACTGAAAAATCCCGAAAACATTGTCGTCAACGTCGACGTTCATCCGCTACACCAAGCAACGTTGAAGTAATGCCAACAATTTATGAAGATGAAAATGAAACCGCTGATTTCTTTAATATGTCTGCTTCATTTAATCCAAATCAAGGACAAGCAATAATTGCTGTTGCATAAAAAAAAAGCAATTTATTATTATTATTATTTGGTATTAAAATTTTCCGCAATATTACGAGTACTATCTTTCTTTTTTGTTTTTAAACATTTTTATTGTAAATACTTGTGTATTTTGATTTGTTCCATCTTGGAATGAAAAATCGTTAATTTGTTATAATAAAAACTTATATAAAAATTTAACTCATAATAAAAAGAAATGTGTAAAACTATGTAAATTAGCAAAAGTTAAATAACGCTTAAGAATAAGTTAAATATCTTAGCGCCCATATTTTTCAAAGACATCCTTCATTTCTCCTTGTAACAATTTTTCAGCATCTTCAAAAGCGTGTAAAGCTTTTAAAGTTATGAAATCAAAGTAAGCACCTTTAACTCTTTGAGATTTTTCTTTAGCTTCAATTCCATTAAACATAAAAACAGCTAAAAGTGGAATAATAAAAGCTTGAGTAAGGAAAATATTATTGTAATCTTTTTTTAACTGCTCAATGGTATATGGTACTTTGCTTGCATCGCCTCCGAATTCTTTAACTAAACATTCAAGATAGAATTCAACAGCAAAAACTTCAGCTTGTCGCCGAACTACTCCATCAGCATTGTGAGCGAGGAAATATGCGAGGTCGTACATGGGTGAACCTTCACGAAGGACTTGCCTGAAAACCGATTTTTGTAAAATAATGAATGAAGTTAAGGCATAGAAACGAACCAATCAATAATGGCGCCAATTTCATTTTGAATATCTCCTTTAGCATCGATAGAATAAAGAATGTTCCCGGCTTTAATATCGCCATGTACGATAACTGGAGCTAATCCAAGATCATGATAGGATTGTTGATGAACGTAAACCATAAAATCCTTGTTAAACGAAAATTTACGATATTTTTCAATAAATGGTTCCATGATTTCTAAACTTTTATGTTTTTTCTTTACAATTTTAAAAACGCTCGCCACTAACCTCGACGTTTGCATTTTTGTAAAAAAGGTTCAACTAAATCTTCAAAGAATTGTGTGATGTCAGCGAATCCTCGACGATGTTTCAAAAACTTATTTTTCCATTTTGATTCATCAGTCGTTAACAAATTTTTATGCATGTGAGCCAAATGTCGAATCAAATTTTTTACTTGAGTGAGATTAGCATTTTCAAAAGAATTCATTGTTTTTCCTCGAAATGTCAAATCTTCCATATGAAGGCATCCTTCTTGAGTGGAAGTTAATTCAACTGATTTAAAAACATTTGGAAGTGGAATATCAAGAATGGGAGCGATTTCATTATAAAATTGGCATTCATGTTGATGAATGCTGGCTATATTAGCAACAGCTTCGAATGCTTTACTATCGCCGCCACTTTTAGCATTAGCTTCTCGAAATGAAGCTGTTCCAGGAATTTTTAAAACAGTTGTGTAAACATCGAAATCATTTTTAGAATCATCAAAAGTGATTATAAATCGTAACACAGCTGAAAAATAACCTTGACCATCCGAGAAATCCGAAAAGGTTATCTGAAAAAAATGTATTTATTGCGTTTGTGGTTGAATAACTCTGTGAAGGGCCAATGAAATTAAAGGAAAAATTAAACTCACGTTTTTGATATTCCTTTTTGAATAAAATTCTTGAAACTTTTTATCATTTTGTTTCAACGAATCTAATAACCATTCAAAAGTAAAGGAATAATTACCTATCTTTTGAGAAATATCAAACTTTTCCGCCATTTCGACTTGCTGCACACAAAATTTTTGAGGTATAACTTTCTTGTTTGCTTTTATTTTTGGTGAAGCTTTTTATATCTACTTTTATTTCTCCTCCCATAAAAATACGTGCAATTTATTGATTGCACAATGTTATGTAGCCTTTTGCAAAAATACAAACTACAAAAAACTCTTTTAAGGTAATTAAAAAAAGAAGACGAATACAGTATTCTTTTCAAACTAAACAATTTTAGAAGCAAAGATGACACATTGAAACTTGTTTTTATCATAGCCTTTGATAAGTGCCTGATTTTTAGAAACTTCGGTATTGGCACACAAAAAGATAACTTTATCGTTATATGCTTCAACTTATGTGTATATTATTTTAATTGTAAATGTGGATTTTTTTAAACAAAGACATTAATATAGCTGCATACCTTTTTTGAGCTTTTTTTTCATTGTAAAAAGAAATAAACCAATTACGAAAGCTTCAAACCACAACAGAATAAGAAAAAAAGTTGGATATTTAGGGATTTTACAATTGGAAGGAAAACTATCAGAATGTTTTTACTTGTACAAACATTTTTGCTTATTTCTGAATACTTTTATCATTTAAATTATTGAATATTCCATATCACCTCAAATACACTTGGTGAAGTTTTTACAGCATTGCAAATATTTTATAATACTTATCGCTGTAGTTGTGGGGCTAATACATATTAGAATAGCTGTAATGAAACTATGTATCCTTGAAACAATTATTCTCAAATTTATGAAAGAAACTTTTGAAGATATTTTTTTGTTAAACTCAAAATGTATACTTTTCGATTTTTGACAAAATTATTTCATCCACATTTGAGCTTCTGTTTCCATTTGTGAATTACCTTATTGTATTAAACTATGCTCAAAGATTTTATTGCAGTTGAATCACCAGTTTTTTCTTGTTTTAATTATTTTAAAGCATTTTTTCCTTTTGGGTTTATTCAAAAAACTAATTTAATTTTAATTTGCGGCATTGTTTTATTTTTTATGGTTTAATGCTTTTTCGCCCTAAAAAAAAGACCGTCGTCAGCCATCATTGCCATTTATCCACGAAAAGAGAAAGAGAGAGGTCATTGCAAGAACGAGAAACAAAAAAATTCTTTTGACATTGTAAAAAAAATTTAAATTCCGTCCTTTTTTTGTTTATTTATGGAACTAATTATCATAAATCCTGGACTTTGCAGAGGTCGCTTTTGTAATTAAAAAAAGTTTGTTGTTTAAATAAAAAAATGTAGTTGCAGCCAGCGAAATATAAAAAACCGAGTGATATTGATTGAAAGAGAGAAGCACCGAAGAACAGAACAAAAATAGAAGAAGGGGAAAAAGACCCAAAAGCAGCGAGCGAACAAAAACGAGCTTTCTTTCTTTCTTCATTTTTTTATAACCCAACCCCGAAAATGAGAAGATGATGAAAATGAGAGGGGCATATAGCAAGGGATGATGACGATGATGAACGACCATATAGCCCCAACCATCATCGACACGGTTATTTGTTGTCGTCGTTGGTGAGACCGGTGTTGCGCGCAATAATGGTCGTCGGCCATTTAGTTTGAGGACTCTTGGGAGAAAGCTTGAATAAAGTTGTTGCAACAAAAAAAGAGTCCCCAAATAATACAAACACAAGATAATAAAAAAAAATAATATCATTTAGAGGGTGGTTTTTTTAACATAAAAAATTTGGGATTATATATATTTTTTCCAATGTTTTTCTTTTCATACTTCTTTTTTTATTTATATGTATATCCGAGGATTGTTTTTCGCTCTTATTTGAAATTGGTTTTGCCTTTCGTTTCATATTTGCTTTAAAGCGGCATTAAAAAGGTTTTATTTTTTGATTTCCTTGTTGCTTGACTGACGAGGTCAAATAAATGATAATTAAAGGTTCAGGTTTTGAATTGCAATTTGCAAAAAAAAAGTAAAAATAGAGATGATTGAATGCTTGCAAAAAAAAGAAGTGGAAATTGTTGAGTTTAAAATGAGTGAGATATTTTGATACTTTGATTTTGGTTTTCAACAAGTTTGACTTTAAACAAATTTTTTTTGCACTTTTATTATTTTTAATCTTATCTTTTCAAAAAAAACATTTTAGAAAATATCGATTTTAGTCATTTTTGTAAAAACGTTTTCTTTCGTTGATTCAGTAAATCTTTTTGCCATTTGAAATACACTATTTTGAAATGATTTTTCCAAAAAATAGCCTTTGTTAGTTCGCATTTCGATAATAAAAGTTTTTGAAAACTGAAGATAGACAAATGAAAATTCATTTTGCCTAAAATAAAAGACATTCCAAGCTTCATAAGCATATCCCAACCATAAGTTTCGAAGTTTAGCTTCTTGAGCTCCATTTAAAAGAATCTAAACTAATCGGTTTCACTATCTGTCGAAATATTAAATGTTTAAAGAAACACTTGACTTTATTATTGCAACTATCTTTTGCTTGAAATTGCTTTTTTTTATGACTTTTACAACTTTGTTCAATTGCTTTTTATAATATTTTATTTTATGATTTGGATTTATTTATTTTTTGTTAACGAAAGATCAAACTCGCCCAGATCGCAGCCATCATTAATTTATACTTGTTTTTTTTGTTAACTCTTCAAAAATTCAAATCAAAATCAAAAAGGGTGCAAAAATATTTTGTTTTACGTGCTTTCAGGAAATAAAAAAAACACAGAACACACATTTTTTGAGTTTTGTCATTTATTTATTTATAAAAACATCATGTTCACTTTTTTTTCTTCTCTCTTCTCAATGTCCCCATGTTTCCGTTTTTGCGATGAATTTCATTTATCTTTATTATTTTTGTAAAATTTCCACCACACACTTTTGCAAATTCGGTTGTCGTTGTTGTTCGTTAACTCATTTTTAATAAATATAAATAAAAATTGTTTCTGTTTTTACACTGACCCTATTTCTTTCTTTTTTCTTTCGCCTTCGCCTTCGTCGATTATTTTCTAATTTAAAAATTATGATGATTATTAATGTAATTTATTTTTTTCTTTCAGAAAAAAGCGTCGAAATCCATTTTTTGGTTGGATGTAAGTAACTATTTTTAAAAAGGTTCATTCGTTTTTCACACACATACATACATAGACATTGGCAGCAGCAGCACCAACGGGCTCGTAGTCGTTGTTGTTGAAATCGAGGCAAATTACCCGCAAATGACCGACTTCTTTGACCGTAGAAAAATTGAAAGTCTTTCACCTCAATTTTTTTTATTTATTGTTCAAAGGCTTAATTATTTTGGTGTTTTTGCGTGCATGCAATTACTGTAACCATCAAGCGATGGATGACCTTTTAAAAAACTTTTTTTTCTTTGTTGCATTTTTTTTGTTGTTGCTTGCAATCAAACTTTTCTTGGTTATTTGATGGAATATCTAATGAAGCAATGGCATAAGCAAAAAAATCAGTTTTTTCTTCTCCTTTGTTTGTTTCTCATGAAAAAAAATCAGAGAAAGGAAGTTTTTTTGTAGGTAAAAAAGTTGCTCAATTTTTTTTACACATCGAAAAAAGCATGTTTTTATTAGCTTCGCTTTTTTAATTGTACTTCAAATAAGCCAAAAATAGAAAACTTTTTACTGTACTATGTACATACCATCAATCTTGCATTTAAAACATTTTTGACCTCTTCGAATAGAAAAAAAGATGGCGCATTATCGATAAATGTGTCTATGTTGTTGGTGTTGAAGAATGATTTTTGTTGCCCGTTTTATTTTTTTGACCGGCCTTGGCCGTTACACACTATTTGACTTTTATCTATCTATGTTTTTGTGTCAAATAAATGAAGAGTTAAAAGTTAAATGAGGCAAAAATAAAAAGCATCATAAAAAAAGTAACATTTTAATGTGTCTTGCTTCGCGACTATTTTGACCTCTCATTGCTTGCTTCTTTTAGAAATCAAACAAATGCTTTCACGTTTCCACTAGAAATCTGTCGCTATAGTTGAATAAAATTTTAACCACTAAAAATTTTGATCGATTTTACCTTTTTTTTAATATTTTTATTTTGGATTTACCTTTTCGTTTTATTTCATTAAATCCATCTTTCTCCCCCAATTCTAATAGTAACCGCGGGGTAATGACTGTTCCCTTGATGCTCGCTTGCTTGCTCATTTCACCTCCATGCTGTTGATTTAGTCTTTTCGCGTTTGACACTGATGGTTCACTACCACCACGTATATATATTTTTGCGCATTCATTTCCCCCAAAGCCGTTTGTTATTTTATTTTTTTTTGTTGTCGTCGTCGTTGGATTTGATCGATCCCCTTCTTCTTTTCGTTTCTGATGGTTATAAAAAAAGATGGGCGTGCGTGTGCGCACTCTCCAATTTTTTTTTCGTGTGACACATCCCATTTTTCAATACTTATAATTTTTTTCACCGAAGACTTTGATGTATGCGTATGTCTGTTATAGAAAACACAGATGCAACAGTGTAATAGAAAAAAATAAATAATAGATTCTGCCATTGGCGTCGTCGTCGTCAAAATTTTTGCTCGTGGTCACCTAGATTTTTTTCCATACACATACGCCACCAGGAGAGATAGGATATATCAATAGATATTATTATTTTTAATATTAGTTTGTCGCCCAAGATCAATTTCTTTGTTGCCGAGAATCTTATTATTTTTTAATATTTTTGGAGGATCAGAGATACAAAAATGACATAAGCAAGGGAATGGAGGAGAAGTGATTCAGGTGGTGTCAGTCACCTCTTGCTTGTGGCAATTAACATCGCAAAAATATGTAAAATCTTTTTTTTAATATTTACTAAACCTGTGGGTCTTTTAAATTTTGTTTAATGATCGATGTAAAGCGAACTGTTTCAATGCAATGAATGAATAAAAATAGCAAAATATGAGGATTCCATTTTTTTAGATGGATTTAATTTTACGATTACTGCGCTTTTTCAAGTTTATTGTTTACGTGTTTTGTCTTCTTTTTTTTGTTGTCATTGAAATCTTCACAATCGTAAAAATTTTTAGGCTCGGCAACAATTATGTTGCGACAGTTATTGTCTAATTCGAGTGAAGATATTGGGATTGTTAAACCTTTAAATGTTGAATACAAACCTGGACAAGAATTTGTAAGCTCATTCTTCGCATTTTTACAGTATCTTTATTATTATTACTTTTTAGGCATCTGTCCCTTCAGGGTATTACGCAGCATATCCACCAACAGATTATAATTATAATATCACACATCTCCCGCCTCAACCGTCAGTGATTCAACAAGCACCTTATAGTCATCCATATCCTCCTCAACCATTAGAATATGCTCCCACTAGCACATCTGATTTGTATTCATCAACTTATGCAATGTTATCTTCGGATGGCCTTACTACTCACCCTGAATGGTTTGTATCTTATTAATATTATGCAAGGCTCAAGTTCTTTTTTTTTCAGGGCTTATGCAGCAATTCCCGAAAAACCTGCAGAACCTTATTCGATGGGAACTTATCCATTAGCTCCAGCAATTATCCACAATATTTATGCACCACCTCAACAACAATCTCAACCTTATCATGACCCAAATATTACTATTCCATATCCTTATAGTTATGCTTATGCCTATGATCAAACATCATTTCCTTCAACTTCAGCTGAACCAACTTTGGAACGTCCAACATCAGCTGATTTGAGGAATCGTCGGCTCCATCAACAAGGAGGAGCAATATCGGGTCGATCCGCTCAAGCCGCATTTTCTGAATCCTTTCGAAAAATTGCTAAAATTGATGGTCAAAATTTTGAGGAAGATGATGGAACCGATGGTGAAAGAGTTATGTGTCTTGCATGTAAAGGAGTGTATACTTCTCGAAGATCGTTAACGGGCCATATAGGAAGGAATGAAAAATGTCGAGAAATAATTGGAAGAACATATTTGGATACTTTAGTTCAAACTGGACAAAGTGATATTTTACTTGATCCAAATTCAATTGAAGGTGGAATTAGTCCTATTTGCCCTAATTGCAATCGATTTATTAGTCATTATAAAGTAAGCTCATTTTCTTATTTGTTTTTTTGAAAATATTGCTTTTTAAAACCACTAACAGCAGTAGCTAAAAATATTCACAGGTGTTTGAAACACTTTTTTTTATTTGCGTTTGAACCAACCAGAGTCCACCTGCAAAAGGCTAGGCTAACAAGCTTGTGACTTTTATTTCCATGTTTGCTAAAAGCTTTTATTTTTATTTTTTGTTTATTCATTGTTTATTGAAACAACCCTATGTTTAATAGATATTAAACATGCGCATAGTTCCTAAATAAATTTTTCTTTGATGACTCAACGCTTATTTTTTTATAGGGAAATATTCGACGACATGTTAATCAATGCACTAAAAGGCCATCAGAACAAAGTTGTTGTTCAAGTTCGAGTGGTCAACCATCACCAAATACCGTAAATTCTGTAGCTGAGCATTATGCTGCTATGGCACCTGTAATAACAAAAGATAATCCAGCATATCACCAAGTCGTTATGCATGATTCAGAACAAGATAGCATGGGATCATATCATCCTGATCAAAGTTCATTAATTTCTAATTCACCTAATAAGAAAAAAATCTCAGCCGTAGCTGTACAATCCACAAATCCATATTCATGCGCATGGTGTAAATTTACAACGGTTTATAAAGGAAATATGAAGCGTCATTTAATATCGGTTCATAATTGCACGGATGAATTATTGCGAAAGATAAGCTTTGATTTGGAAACTTTGAGAGCTTTAGCTCATAATCGCCCCGTGGCTCCACTTGCTCCACAACCAGAAAAAATTCGAGGTTGTTCAGGTCGAAAAAGAAAATGTAAACCTAAAAATGAAAAATTTGATGATCCAAAACGAATGAAACTTTTGGGTGAAAATGAAATTCCTCCCGCGGCTGTTTCTGATGTGGTGGCATCTTTTGCAACAACTCAATGCATAGTTTTGAATAATAATAATAATAATCAACAATATTCTGTGTCTTCTCATGATGAAGTATTATTACCTATTTCAAGTCATGATTCTGGAATCAGTTCTGGAAGTTCTATTGATGAATGTTAGACTATCTTTAAAACTAATTAAATTGTAAGTATTCTTTGATGTTTAAAAAAATTAGAATAATTATATATTTTTTCTTATTTGCTTTTATGTGTCGTCTGTTTCTCTCTCGAAATCTTTATGCATGTGCATGGATGGATGTGTGTTAGTTAGTATTTAGGCAGTGGTCACTCAAATATATCACAAAAAAAAAGTTCACGCAAGAATGCATGCGCGTCCTTGACACGAACACCAACTAAAAATTTTATTTGATTGTTTTCTTTTTTTTCTACAATGTTTGCCAAAATCCATAAACAAAAAAATTAAAAATTTTATGCTTTTATGATTTTTTTATAAAATCGTTGGTATACAAATTGCCGCTCTAAAAAGTGTTGCCCAAATATCCCGAAATTCTGTTGAATTTTATTATTCCACCAAATATCTTGTAACAAAAATAACAGCAAAAAATAATACAATAACAAGAGATTGTTATGAATCAAACCCAAATTTTGATTTAATTTTTGGAGAGTTAATAACTTACTCCAACTCCTTTCTGTTGTCATTTCTAAAGACAGCTCATACTACTTTTCTATGAACACTCAAAAAACCACTAAAAATACTCTTAATTAATCACCAAACTTTTGTAAATAAACTTTCCTGCTTTATTTACTGTTGCTACTGCTTACGTCAAAAATTGACAATGCAATTTTTTGCAAGAAAAAAAACCTGAATTTTTAGCCATTCTTCGGTTTGAGTGTGTTTGTATTCTAACTTCCGGCTCTCTTGCCACCACTCATAGTTGTTTTAATAAATACAAAATTACACTAGCAATTTTTTGATTTTTTTTCTTTAAAAAATTAAAACCTTTTTATTCTAACTAATTATTACTTCTTATAAACAAAAATAAAAAAAGTAATTTATTATTCCCAGGATAAGAAAATAGAAAAAAAATCAAAGTCTATTATTATTTATTTTTTTCATTATTTTTTTGTTGTTGGAAAATGCGTGATTCAGTCTGTCCTGACATCGATGACCATCACAACCACCGATGCGCACTTTTTTCAGTCACTTTTTCTTATTCATTTGAAAAACTCCTTTTTGTGAACCAATAAAAAAATAAGACACCGCAAACAAGAATAAGAATTGGAAGGAGTACTTGGAAAAAAGGGCAATGGTCAAATAATTTTTTTATGAAAGAAAACAAGTTTTTGATTTATACAAAAAAGGAGCATGAATTATTATTTTTTTCTTTTGGTAAAAAGTTGCAAAAGTTTAAAGAGCATAAAATTATAGTCAGTTATTTGGTTTTTATGTTTTGACTTTAAAACTCTCATGTTTTTTTTAACAAAAAAATTATTAATATTTATGCTTTCAGTGAATAATTTAAAAGTTTCGCACAAGTTTTTTAGTTTTATTAGTTTTGTTTTTGGTTTTTTCACGTTTTGAGTTTTTAGGGATGATTCTTAGTTTATATACCATAACTGCGTTTTTTGAGTTGGAGTGCTTGCTTGTAAAGTGAAATTTAAACAAATATCTTCCAACAAAAAATTAACTTACAAATTGACAATCTTAGCATCGCAATGAATTTTCTTTAAAATTATTTTACACTATTTTTTCTCAATTTTTAAAAACCTGTCATTGTCAAAATAAAATATTTTAGAACATAATTGGTGACAGTAAAATTTTTTCTTCCTTTTTTTGCGACTTTCTTTAATTTTTTAGTTAAAAAAAATAATTTTTTGTTTTCTGGAGCAACGATTGAAAGTAAAAACTTTTTTTTGATTGACTAGTTTGACCGGCGATGGTTTGAGTTTTTTTCTTCAAAAGTCCGAACTTAGATCGTTTTTCTTCTTCTTGCGAACACAAAAAAATGGATCGTGTGATTTTGAACACATACCAAATTTCGAAAAGAATAATGGCATCAATTTTAAAATTAAATTTAAAAAAGTTAAACGAACACTATTTGCCCAGAATCTTCTTTCCTTTGAGGCAAGATCAAACTATCGAATGTTTGTTTTTTTTTTCTTCTCTTTAACAGTGTTTGTAAAGCAATGAAAATCGCATCAGTAAGAAAAAAAAGTGGGGGGAAATTCTATTTGTTACAAAAAAATATATCAACTTTATTTTTTCTCTTGCAAAACTATCCATCGGTCGTCGGTCGTTGTATAAAAATAAAACCCATAAATCAAAGGATGGATGAATTGGATCGATGTGACTTCTGCGTCAGTCATCAACAGGAGGTCGGTCACTTTCTTGCTTACCCATTTATTTCTTTTTTTTTTTTTAATGATATAGGAAACAAAAATGACAAACGATGTGGGTTGTTTAAAAAAAATTGAAATCAGGGTACGATAATAATATAGTAGTGGTAATACAAACATAATTAAGGGGTTGCTAAACAAATTAAAGCACATAGAAAAATACATATGTTTGAGAGAAGATACCAATTTGAAAGTGGCTTTAAACAAAAAAATTTGTTCAAGAATGGAAATTAAGAAAATAAAAGCAAAATATTTTCGTAAGATCATAGACTAAAATTACAGTATTTATAACAGCTTTTATCGAAGACAAATGGAAAACACAAAACAAAAAACTAAACTTTTTTATATTTCAGATTTTTTCTTCGCCTCAATTTATTTTCTTCACTTGTTAACAATGTCCCAAACTTTCCATGCAATTTATACATACATTATTATTATGCAAAGCTGACTTTTCCTATCATTATTACTCTTGGATTTATTCCAAAGCAAAGTTTCAAATAGTATCCATTCTTTTATTTTTTTAAACTTTTAAAACACTTATTAAATATCTATTTTGTTTTTTCGTATTCTTTCATAGATTTTTTTCTGTAAAAGTCACAAACATTTAATTTTTAAGTTTTCTTTGGCAATGATTTTTTTTATTATTAATTTATTTATTTTTTAATTCAAGACTGTATTTGGACTTTAAATAGTTTTTAGAAAACTTGTTTAAGATGTTATCTTTAAAAAAACAACAAATCAAAATATTGTGGCAATAAATTTAATGGTTTTATTAATGTGGTGTTTTTTACAGCGGCTTTCAAAATACAAAATTGAAAAAACAACAACACTTTTTTTTGTAAACGGCAAAGCAATAAATTAAAAATTCGATAACTTTTCAAACTTCGTGGAACTCAAATCCAAGTCTTGTAGGAAAAATTTATTAACACACAAAAAAGATAATAATACTTTAAACAATAATAATAAATAAACTACACGCTTATAATTACAATACTCCAGTTTGTTTAAAATTTTCTGCAATAATCATATCAGTGATACTATTCATTAAAAATTGGACTTGATCCGTATCAGTGGCGCACGTTAAATGAGTATAAACAAATTTGGTTCGATCAGTTATTTGAACTTCAAATTTTCTTTTAATGTATGAGGTGGCATTTTTGTAATCACTTTTAACTAAAAAATTGTTTTTAAACTTAATTTATGCCTTTGCATGAAAATCATAGTTGCCAAAGTTAAGAAGATTATTACAAAAGTAAAAAAACTTACATCGATAATTTGGAAAGCAAACAGTTAATGGGACGTTCCCAATTTTTTCAGCAAATATATCTCGTTTATTTAAAAATAATATCATTTGAACTTTTGTAAATAAATCATTATTTCCAATCCATCGAAATAAATGTAATGCATCTTTTAAACGATTCTACAAAAGTATTTTTAACTAGAAACAATAAAGATAAGGCAAAAAAGCTTACGGTAGAAGAATCTTCACGCATAAAAGTATCATATTCAGATATTGCAGCTATGAAAAACTGAAAAACAAACAACAATGCTTTTAGAAAGTGTTATTATTTTGTAAAAATGCTTCTTTGCAAAACAAAACAAAAAAAGATAAGCATTTTTTTAATTGGTTTGTTTATGCGGCGAAATTAAAACGCACAAAAACATTAATAACCGAAGCACGAAAAAGAAACTCATAAGGGAATAAGGCCACCAGGGATATATGTACTTTTGCGTGTTTAAATTTTTTATGAGTTGATTGCTCAAAATGTCGCTTATTAAAAGGTTGTTTTAAAAATAAACTTGATTTGAAAATGCATTTTAATATGATGATCAAATACTACAAATTATCGTCATAACGAAATTTCAACGAATTTGGGATTTATTTGTTTAAAAAATACGAAAAAGTTAGTTAGTGTGAAAAACATGTTCAGATACTTCTGGCATGAAAAATAAAATTGCTTAGCTTTGGACCGTTTTCATAATTTTCCAATTTTTAAGGTATAAAGCCACTTACAATGGAAGTAACATTATCAAATAAATGAATCCATTTACGTCGTTGATTCTTTTGACCTCCAACATCAAAAATTCTAAATTCCAAATCCTTATAATTATATCTCAATTCTGAAACTCCAATAGTTTGTTGTCGTGAATTTAATACATCCGAGGTTGTTGGAATATATGATTCACTGCATATTCTATCAATATTTTCAAGAAAGCTAAAAACCGATCACTTTAATTTTGGGCTAAGTGAAAAGTTACTAACTATTTTGCGCAATCCATAACATAAACATCACTTCGTTGGTGATAAACTTCTTTAATTTTTTCTTCTGCCCATATTCTTTTAACAACAGGATACATAGTTTTAGGGAATTCCATTTGATCACCAAATTGATATTCAGAAAAAAATGAAAAGAATGTATCAATATCTGTCTGAAAACTGAATGCTTAAGCATCTCTCTCTCAACGTCTTGATTCGAACAAACCATAATGTGTGCGGGTAAATCAAAATTTAAAGCACTTGCTCCTTTAACCAATTGAACAATGGATTCATATATATTTCTAAAAATTAAAGGCTTTTTCTCTCCCAAATCTGCCATTGAAAATCCATGCAAATGAATAATTTTAATTTGCTTCAAAATTGTGGATTTTCCTGATTCTGCTGGACCTGAAATTTTTCATGTTAGAAAAAAAGATTTTTGATTCTTTTATAATTATGGCTTTTCAAACATTAATTATGGACATCTGGGTGTGCGATCGCGGCAGCGATGCATTCCCAAAACATCCTTTTTATTGCTGCTTCATCGCTCTCCGTTAAAAAGAGCGTCGAAGCAAGCATTTTCTTCACTTGTGAACTATCCATCGAAATGTAAACAGCCGATCGGCCGATCTGTGCTTAATAAATATTGAAACCAAAGGACTTAAATTTCCTATATTTTACATGGGGGCTCTAGCCATCTGCATTGCTGAAAAAGCAGTGTATGTATCGAAACTGTCATCTATTTAATGGTGTTTTTTACCTCACAAGTCAAAAACCTAAAATTTTCACCATTAACTTCATCGTCGCTTATTTTTTTGCCGGGAGGGATCGCTGCATGGTATTTGCGATTTCCTTAATTTTTATCTTAATTTATGCAATAATGACCACATCAAACATCTGTGAGTCTACGCCAAAAATGTGTCTCACATTGTTGTTAATTATTCATGGTCAAAGAAATCTCAATGTTTATTTTGAATGGTCGCTGTTACGAATCAAGATAGTTGACTACCTCGCCTTTGAAATGGCATTTATGTATGGGCTATTGCTAGAAAGGATACGTTAAATTCCGTGAGAGATTGAGATGCCTAGCCACCGAAACTTGGATTTCTTTTGACATCATTTTCATCATGCCATTTATTGCTCATCAACATACTTTTAATATTACTGAACAACAATCATGGGACATAGTGAACCGCAAAGTTTCATCAAAAAATACTTGGTCATTCGTGGATATTTTTGCTTCCTTAGAGCCATCCGTTGATCCATTGATATTTCGGCAACGCCGCTGTCATGAGAACAGATAGTGAAATTCCGGTGTCACTAACTTTGCTTCCTCTAATTTTTGATTGTTTGTTAAAAAACCTTAATCCAAAAATAAGCTAAACTTAAATTGTAACTTTATTTGAAAAACTTTTGAAACATTTCATATCGTTTGAAATTGTTACTAACCCAAACATATTGTTAAACTTTTCTCTTCTTTTTGTCGGGAGTGTGCGATCGCGGCAGCGATGCATTCCCAAAACATCCTTTTTATTGCTGCTTCATCGCTCTCCGTTAAAAAGAGCGTCGAAGCAAGCATTTTCTTCACTTGTGAACTATCCATCGAAATGTAAACAGCCGATCGGCCGATCTGTGCTTAATAAATATTGAAACCAAAGGACTTAAATTTCCTATATTTTACATGGGGGCTCTAGCCATCTGCATTGCTGAAAAAGCAGTGTATGTATCGAAACTGTCATCTATTTAATGGTGTTTTTTACCTCACAAGTCAAAAACCTAAAATTTTCACCATTAACTTCATCGTCGCTTATTTTTTTGCCGGGAGGGATCGCTGCATGGTATTTGCGATTTCCTTAATTTTTATCTTAATTTATGCAATAATGACCACATCAAACATCTGTGAGTCTACGCCAAAAATGTGTCTCACATTGTTGTTAATTATTCATGGTCAAAGAAATCTCAATGTTTATTTTGAATGGTCGCTGTTACGAATCAAGATAGTTGACTACCTCGCCTTTGAAATGGCATTTATGTATGGGCTATTGCTAGAAAGGATACGTTAAATTCCGTGAGAGATTGAGATGCCTAGCCACCGAAACTTGGATTTCTTTTGACATCATTTTCATCATGCCATTTATTGCTCATCAACATACTTTTAATATTACTGAACAACAATCATGGGAGGACATAGTGAACCGCAAAGTTTCATCAAAAAATACTTGGTCATTCGTGGATATTTTTGCTTCCTTAGAGCCATCCGTTGATCCATTGATATTTCGGCAACGCCGCTGTCATGAGAACAGATAGTGAAATTCCGGTGTCACTAACTTTGCTTCCTCTAATTTTTGATTGTTTGTTAAAAAACCTTAATCCAAAAATAAGCTAAACTTAAATTGTAACTTTATTTGAAAAACTTTTGAAACATTTCATATCGTTTGAAATTGTTACTAACCCAAACATATTGTTAAACTTTTCTCTTCTTTTTGTCGGGAGTGTGCGATCGCGGCAGCGATGCATTCCCAAAACATCCTTTTTATTGCTGCTTCATCGCTCTCCGTTAAAAAGAGCGTCGAAGCAAGCATTTTCTTCACTTGTGAACTATCCATCGAAATGTAAACAGCCGATCGGCCGATCTGTGCTTAATAAATATTGAAACCAAAGGACTTAAATTTCCTATATTTTACACTGGGCACATCAAATAAATTATTAATTTTTTCTCTATTATTTCAGCTTCTAAATCTCTTATAAAAAGTTTCTATAAATTTGTTATTCTTTTGTGCTAACTTAAATGTGAGTTCAAAAAAGCAAAAAGCAACTATAAAATTAATATGTACGCTGCATAAATTTTTTATAAATAATTATAATAAAGTAAAAAGTACGATGGCAATTATAAAAACCAATTGTATTGCTGAATTTTTAAAAACGTAAGAAGTTATGGTATTTTGTTGTAACATGCAATATTTGCACGCAACAATGTTATCGATTTAATTAAATCGAAATAGCAAACAAAAATGTTTGACAGGTTTAAAAATTAAAAAACACACTTACCCAAAAGTAATAATTTAATAACTTTTTCAAGCTTTCTATGATCTTTCATAATTTGTTCTTCAATTTGTCGATTTCTCGTTAATGCATCTTTAACATCCAACCAATTATTATTTACATTTAATAAGCTATTATTATGATTATGATTGGAAGTTATTGAAGTTGATTTATCTTCCATTGATAAACCTGGGCCAACACCACCTTTGATGGAATTAAAAACATGCGGTGGAGGAGATTGTGATAATTCACCGTTGAGGCCCCTTTCCGCAAGATTCACTGGATCAGGTTTGAGAGGATGGATTTGTTTATCATGAGTGGAAGATTCACAATTGCCCATTTAATAATAAAAAAATAAAGGCGGAGTTTTATTGGATAAATGCGGAGTTAGTTGAAAGTTTGAGCGGAAGTCGAAAGGTAATAATTAATGGATTTTTTAGGAAAAGAATAAGAAGGCCAACCCACAAGTTAAAGTTCTGAAAGATGTTTTTTGTTGTTGCAAAACTATAAAATATCATCAAAAAAAATAAAGCAAAAAATAAGTTTGCAAAAATTAATTTCGTATGATTTCATAAGCTCAAAAAAAACGCGGCAATGGTGGCAAAAATTATCATTTACAAAAGCTGTTTTTATGAAGGATAAATTGCTAAATCAATAATAAAATTTGGAAATAATTAATATTTTTGTTGTTACAAAATTTGAAAGAAAGAAAAAAGCAAATTAGAAAATGAAATATGACAATTTTTTCTTGAATGAATAAATATAATGAGTCAAAAACTATAAAATAAAAAAATAAGGTTGAAGGGTTGAGCCCCAAAGGACTTTTATGTAAAAAGGATGGAAAATGTTGGTAATAAAATGACGTGATTTATTGAGGCTCATGTGAAAAAAAAGTCGACAAAATTTTTTCAAAAAAAATGTTGCGATCGGATGAGGAAGGCATATTTTTTTTTTGGAGACCGCACATTTGAGAAATTTAATGAAACAAATGAGAGGGCCTGGAAAAAAATGAGAAGAAAAATAAAAATTTTGCGCATTTTAATACTCCCAAAATTATTAAGCCGAGTGAATTTTTAAAGCAACACAATAATAAATATTCCATAGTTCTGCGAAACTTTAGCCACCTAACTTATAACAATCGTTTTGGTGTGAGAAGAAAATCTGTAGTCAAAATTTTAAATGTAAGCAAATTTCATTCTCCTGTATATGTGAATGTATGTTTTTAGTCGCGTTAATAAATACATACATACACAAAGTTAGTGAAAAAGGTATAATTTCATTTAAAGAAAAAAATAACAAAAAATTAAACAAAAAATAATTCATTTATTGATGTATTTTGGTTTGAGTGATTATTAACTCTAAATGTTAAAAAGGAAATTAGAAAACAACGACAGAAACCCTTTAGCAGCGCATTGAAAATTAAAATTAAAGCGATACAAAGCTTCAGAAAAGCAACTGTCAAAAAAAATTGAATCGTGTTGATGAATTAATAAGTTTTAATTTTATGCAACTTTTAAGCATAAACGTCAATCGAAAGTTTTTTTAATGCGATGTAATAACTTTTTATGGAAGTTTCAAAAATGAAAAACAAATTGTTGAAAAAGTTTACCGGAATAAATGAAACAATGAAGCAAACAAGCAAGATATACAACAACAAAAAGTAAAGAACGTCATTGCTTCATTGAAGCGAAAATAATAAGAAGTAAATAAACTTTTTCTTATTTCAAAAATATACGAATCAATCGTAGGTAAAATTAAATAACCAAAAACTAATTTAAAAAATCCCATTAAAGTTAAGTTTGCCATTTCTTTCTTTCTTTTTTTATGGCATAAGCATTTTACTTTTTTTTCTTGCGCATTGATTAACCAAGCAAAAGCTTCATCGTCGTCAAACATGCTGCTTTTTTTACCTGTTTTGCTGCTGTCATACATGCTCATTTTTTTTTTGCCAACTTACTTACTTTATTTACTTACTTACATACTTCTTCATGACAACATCAAACATACACATACATACATACACAGTCAGGCTTCAGTGAAAGAAAATAATAATGTTTTAACGCTTAAATGAAAAACAAACAAAAAATGTGTTAAACAAGTAATTGAAAGTTCTCAAAGTGGGAAAACATTTATTACCAAATTGCAAAAACTCAAAAATGAATAATCATGTTTCATACACTTCCTTCTAAGGTTAATGAAGCTAGTAACATTGGTCATAAAGACAGTATACACGTGCAGTGGTTCATCAAGCATAAAAACAGCGAAAAATATGACTCTTTGTAAAAAGGTAATTGAGTTTTGTTAACATCCAAGAAAGGCATTATCATTTTAACAGATTTCAAAAAAAAATTCCAATGCGCAGGAGAAAGAAAGTTTTTTGTAAGGATGCTGCTTCAAATTCACAACGTCAAGCCTTTTCTCATCGACTCAAGCTAAGAAAAAAAGTTTAAAAATTCTATGTAAAAAAGTAACAAAAAAAACATTAATGATAATCATTTATTTTACAAAAGTTACATACACATGTGTTACATCAATACAATACAATATAAATATAATATACATTTAGAGACAATTAATCACTTTCATCAGATGCGGATTTCTTTTTGTTATCAGCAGAATGACCATCTTCAGCAGCAGCATTAGTACCTTTGATATTTCCTTCACCAATTTGTTTCTTCAAATTTGCTGCAGTTTCATCTTCAATTTGTCGAACATCATCCAAAGTAAGATCATACCATTTATCAATCCAGCAAAAAGTTTCACGATGAAATTTGACGAACACACGAGGATAACTTTGATGGATGGCTTTTTCGATGCGACTTTGTAATCCAAACCATTTGAATTCAACGGAAACCACTTTGTAAGCACACATCATAGGTTGATGATTTCTTGCCCATCCATTTGTTAAAGGACCACGACCAGTTTTTTCTGAAGTAAATCCACCGACATTGTTGTTTTCATTGTGATCCTATAAAAGTTACAAGGTTAGAGAAGTTAAAGCATGAACGAAATTTACACATTTTTTGAGATGAGAATCATCAGCAATATCCAAATGAACCACTTCTCGCTTCTTTAACATATCTTTCGGCAAATTCAAAGCATTGTGTTGTTCTCCACGATCAGAAGCATGAAAGCTTTCCACACAAACACGAAAGTTATTCTTCATGTAATCAGGATTCTAAAAAACCAAATGATAAAAAAAAATAAGATACAGTAAAAAAAAACAACATACAGTTAAGACGGTTTTAGTGTAAGGATAAGCATTCCAAGCTTCTTCATAAAGGATGAAAGCGGAATCGGATAACATTTTGCGAAAGATATATGGAACTTTTGATTTGATTCGGTAAATTTTCTTAGTATAAATTCCAGTGAGTGTTTGACCTGGTTTCAAAGTTGTTGATGTAAATTCTTCTTGCTGGACTATTTCGACGCCTTCTCCACCACCAGTTTCATTTCTGCTAAATTCAGCAACAGCCCAAAGTTGTCCACGTTGATATTCATCAACTGAGAATGGAAGAACCAAACGATATTCCTAAAAACAATGATTGTGAAAGACTGAAAAGAAGAAAAAATAAACTTACTTTGATGAGCATTTTGTTGTTGGTTTTTTGAAGGAGGAACAGTCAACAAACAATTCAGAAGCAAGCGTCAGTGATGAAAAAAATAAAAATAAATTTATGTTTGAGGAAGACAAAAGTGAATGAAAATGACGCGAGTAAAAAATTACAATACTCGCAGCTGAATGATGGATTGCAATATGCGGATTTTGATGGATGTAATTAATTGAAACAGTTAAAATTATAAGATTCTTGAATAGTTCGAATTTTTGATTTTTGCAGATTCTTGCTTATTTGCTATTATTATTACTTGGTTAATAATACTGTAATTATCATTATTTTGAAAATATTATGTATACATGATTCATAAATGTCCAAAAAATGCGTTAAAGGGACATAGCTATTTCATGCCTTTTTTGAAATTTCGTTTGCGGGCACTGAAAGTTACACTTGGTAAGGCGCGTGTTTGAATTACCGTGTAAGACAGAAGTGACACGGTAATTCAAACACGCGCCGCCCCGACTGTTCCTATCAGCCCCAGTATCGAAATTTTTGAAAAGTGTCATGTGGCTCATCTCCCACATTCTCTTGCTGCAGAATCTCTCACTTGTGCTTCCCCTATCATTCAAACTTCTCGCTCCTCTTGATTGTCCTGTAACGAAACAGCCAGCAAGATGGCAGCCTATTTGCATACTTATGCTTGCTTTACTTTTGTCTCACTTTTGTAGTAGTAGTTGTGTGTTACATGTTTGTCTGTGCTGGTTGTTGTTTGTCCTGAATAAAGATGTATGTGAATATGTTCTTGTCTTATTTGAAAAATCCCAGCTACAGAAGATGCAACCAACTCCCAAGGACTATCAACCGAAACCTCGACGACACCAATATCTTATCTGTCACCGCGTGACATGGAGGGCCCTACCCAACTGATCCTGTCTTGGTAATATTGCTGCAATCAATGGAATCAAAGGAACAGCTGAACTATTCGAAGATGATGATAATACTGGTGAACTCTTGGTAATGGTCGGATGGTCTCTTGCTCATCTCAATCATGGAACTATGGATTGAATCGAAGTCAAACAACCTCGTGAATATGAAATGCTTATGGAGAAGCCGACAACGAACGTGATGTACTACTGGAATGGAAGAAACTGAACTTGAAAATGGTCTTGAAAGAAAATGAACTTGGTAAAGAACCTATGAAAAAACTTGTGATTGAACTAATGGATAAGAAACTTTGCTGTTTATGTAAAGAAAACTCTATGGATTGTTAATGCTCTTGTGTTATGAATGTCTTATGTTATGAAAATGAAGTGTATCTCGTCGCAAAGAAGAAGGAGATGTTACTGGTCGATCTTTTAATGGGGCGATTTTATGGTCTTTAGAACCAAGTGAATGGTGTGCCTCTCACCATGGCGATAATCAGGACGTATTTTGGATAGTGTTCCCCTGGCACTACAGCGATATGGATTCGACGATGGTATACATGTGCTCCTTATGGATGATGAATTTCTTCTGTGTGCTTCTTGTTATGATGTGATTGTTGGATGTACTCTTGCTTTATGGTATGATCTTATTGTTATGTTCCGCTGGCCTATATCGATGGTAACAGTACGCGAGTGGCTGGCCTGAAAGAATGGTAACAGTACGCGAATGGAGCGGCTGGCCTATATCGATGAACTATGGTAACAGCAACATGGATTCAACAATGGTATGATCGATGGCTCTTTTATGAAATGATCTTGATTTCGTTGTAATCGAATGCTTCAATGACAGCAGGTAAATCATCAACTTGCTTGTTCTCGTTGTCCCTGTGCTGATCGTATGACAGCTTATGTCGAAATTGAATGCTAGTGATATGGATGAAGATGGTTATGTTCTTATGTACTCATGGCGAAGGAATATATCTTGGATGCAGACTTGATAAACCCTGACAGCAATTATGCTTAATGTCTTGTACTGATGCCGATGCCGATATGGAGAAAGATGCTTGGTCCAAGAAATGTGTTATGAAAGGATATTCTATGATCCAGAAATGTGAATGGTTTCAACTTCGTGGTTTGGTCGTATGCTTGCTTACAAAATGTGAGGACACATTTTAGATGGGGTGGCGGCGTGTCATGTGGCTCATCTCCCACATTCTCTTGCTGCAGAATCTCTCACTTGTGCTTCCCCTATCATTCAAACTTCTCGCTCCTCTTGATTGTCCTGTAACGAAACAGCCAGCAAGATGGCAGCCTATTTGCATACTTATGCTTGCTTTACTTTTGTCTCACTTTTGTAGTAGTAGTTGTGTGTTACATGTTTGTCTGTGCTGGTTGTTGTTTGTCCTGAATAAAGATGTATGTGAATATGTTCTTGTCTTATTTGAAAAATCCCAGCTACAGAAGATGCAACCAACTCCCAAGGACTATCAACCGAAACCTCGACGACACCAATATCTTATCTGTCACCGCGTGACAAAAGGCATGAAATAGCTATGTCCCTTTAAGCCATGTTTAGTTTTGACGCCTTTTTCGTAAATATTACAGATAATGGCTTAGACGGTTGAAAATAATTTTATCACCAAAAAATAATGTGTTTGATAAAAATCAAGGATTGCCCCAATTGGTTCAAAAGCAAAAATTAAAAAGTTTATGGAAAAGGTGTGCTTTTGTAAACACAAACTTTGGGTATAAAACTATTCGAAAGTAAAGTTGTAAGCATCATTTTGGATTCTCATTGGTAAATTTCAAAATGTTTAAACAAATTGCCTTCGCTCTTTTCATTGCTTTTGTCGTCATTGATTTCTCTCAGGTTTGTTCGTTCAAGTTGCTACAGTATCCAAATACTTCATTTTTCAGGCATGTGCTCCACCTCCACCTCCTCCTCCAGCAACAAGCTCCGCGGCTCCAGGTGGACGTCGTCGTCGTTCTGCTAATGATGGTGGAATTACAGTTGCAGTTTCAACTTTGTTTGATTTTGATGTAAATGAAAATGCTGCCGATATTGCTGCCCTTGGACAACAACTCAAACAACTTTCAAAATCTCAACAATTGGATCTTACCCAATTTGGATCCATTCAAAAAACACCCGAAAATGAGGATGGTCATCTTCTTGTTCGATATACCGCCACAAGTGGAAATTGCGATCAAGTTAAAGCTTTTGTTACTCAAGCTGTTCAACTTTCACCCATTGTAAGCAGCGCTTCCATTGATTGCAATGGAAATAATGTTGTCATCGATAAACAACAACATTAAAATTTTTAATTAAAATGATGAAACCGATCCGTAAAAATCGAAGTTGCTTTAACCCCATAAATTAACGTGCATATTATTTTTTTGGTGTCATTTTGTAAAACTTTAAAAATAAAATTACCGCAAACAAAATCTTTATTTTCATTCAATGTTTTCGATTTTCATGTTTTTAAATTGAAAGAAAAAATTTGCTATCGTATTAATAATTTGCTTTTGCTTTTGAGATTTTTCAATTATAATTTCGTTAATCGGATTTGCAGCAGATACTTTTCTTTCTTTCTATTTTTTTACGCTTTCACAACTTTAAATTTCACCTATCTTTCTTTTATCGCCTAAAGCTATCACATAGCTATTTATTGATTGTTGCGTTATTAATTAATTAATTATTTTTTTCTTTATCAGCATCAGCATATGATTTTTTTTATTATAACAGCAGAAAGAAAGCTAGCTTTCAGTTTACGTTAGTTTTTTTTCATTTTTTACGCTTCAAATTTTTTTTTACGTTTTGCTTCCTTAAACAGGTTTATTATTCCTTTATTTTCGCCGACATGACTCGAATTTTTTTATTTTATCGCTCATCAACTTCCGCATCGTCCTTCCCCCTTTTTTATGCGCTTCTCAATTTTCTTTTCGTATATAAAGACGCCGATTTTTTTTAAAATCTTCACCAGAGTGCTTTCAACTCCTCTCACAAGGAAGCGGTAGCATTATGGATCTTGAAAACAGAATTAAAGCTTATCGCTTTGTTGCCTATTCGGCAGTCACCTTTTCCGTTGTCGCAGTTCTTTCCGTCTGTGTCACCCTTCCCATGGTTTACAATTATGTTCATCATGTTCGACGACAAATGCACAATGAAGTTGTCTTCTGTAAAGGTTCAGCAAAAGATATCTGGGCTGAAGTGCAAAGCTTGAAAAATATTCCTGTTGCTGGTGGAAATCGTACCGCTCGTCAAGCTGGATATGGTGGAGATGCTGGAGTTGGTGGTGGTTCATCATCCGGTGGCGGAGCTGCTGCTGGTGGATCATGCGATTCTTGCTGCCTTCCTGGACCTCCAGGATCAGCTGGTGCTCCTGGTAAACCCGGTCGCCCAGGTAAACCTGGTGCACCCGGTCTTCCTGGAAACCCAGGTAAACCACCAGTACAACCATGTGAACCTGTTACTCCTCCACCATGCAAACCATGCCCACAAGGACCTCCCGGCCCACCTGGACCTCCCGGACCTGCTGGAGATGCTGGAGCTCCTGGACAACCTGGTGCACCTGGCACTGATGCTCCACCTGGCGAACCTGGACCAAAAGGTAAACAAGCATTCATAATATTTCGACCTTTTTAAATTTTATCTTTTAGGACCTCCCGGACCTCCTGGACAACCTGGTGCTCCCGGATCTCCTGGTGAACCTGGTGCTCCTGCTCAATCTGAACCTCTTGCTCCTGGCCCACCAGGTATTATTGCTTTTTTTATCTTAATTATTATCTCACACAATTTGTTTTAGGCTCTCCTGGTGATGCTGGACCACCTGGACCTCCCGGTCCACCTGGACAACCCGGTGGAGATGGAGCTCCCGGTCAACCTGGACCTAAAGGACCTCCCGGCCCTGATGGACAACCTGGCCCAGATGGACAACCTGGTTCTCCTGGACAAGCTGGCCCACCCGGTGGTGCTGGAGAAAAAGGTATCTGTCCCAAATACTGCGCCATCGATGGTGGTGTCTTCTTCGAAGATGGAACTCGTCGTTAAATTCTCAACAAACATCAAAAAATTTCCTAAATGGCTTAATGCTGTTTTATGTCTTGTACAAACAAGTCAATCCTTTCTTGTTAATAACTGGTTTTATTCCAGTGTTTTCAAAAAAAATTTGTAGTTTATAGTTAAAAAATAAAGAATTCTTCTTATAAACCTAATTGGCTTCTTTACATATTTTATCGATTCATAAAAAAAGGATTTGCGCTACTTTTTTAAAAAACACATAAAAAAAGGAAAGAAAAAAATGTAATTGATCAGAATCCTGAAATCTTCAAAGATTTATCGCACAAAAAACCAACCTACGGCGTCAATGAAGGAAAAAAATAACAAAGAAATAAGAATAATTGACGACGACGACGCTGCATGTGAATCTTCAATATCTCCTCCGCAGCAACCTAGGAAGAATGAGAGATTTAGGGCGACATCAAGAGCAAAAAAAGGAGCTGTAAATGAAATTGATTTCAATAATTTTCTTTAAACCAAAATAAAAAACATTTGTTAAAATAAAATGCATGGGTAAAGCTTTAGATGGGATTTTAGAAAAAAAGTTCCTGTAACAAAGAAATTCAACTGCATTATTTTAACGAACTTTTATAAATCCGCTTAACTTTCTGCCAAATGAAATAACAAAAAATAATGACTGTAAAATGCTTCAAAAAATGGATAAACACAAAACAAATAAAAGTCCAAAATACTTGAAAAGCCTCGAAAAAATGGGAACATCAAAACACCAATGCAAAAATCCAATAGCTAAAAAAAGTCCAATCAAAACACCAAAAATGAATTCAAAAAAATTTATTTCAAATTTACAATACAAAAGATAAAAATATTTGATTATAAAATTTCACATAATTATTTCGATCTTCTTGCAGATAATAATCGTTTCGCATTTTGAGTTGGATTTACACTTCCAGTAGTTCCAGGCGGTACAGTTGGTATTGGCGGAGTTGAGGATAATAAAGTTGCATTGTTGACATCGGTTGAGATTGGAATTTCTACAGCTTCACGAGCAACATCGATATGAGAATTTGATGCACGAGGTTTACTAAAAAATAACGAACGTGATTAATGTTGTTAAAGCAAAGAACAAACTTACTCATTACGCGTTAGTATCTTTTGAGGTGGTTTCAAATCAGGATTAGTTGCCATAAAAGATATTTGATGTTCACAAATTTCAATAACATCTTCAGTCATTCGTGGATTGATTTCAAACGTTTTTTCAGCATTCAGAACATGTTTGACATATCGAAGACTAGCAGGAGTTTTAGGTCGTTCGATTATCAAGCGCACCTAAAACATGAAACAAATGGTTAAAATTCTTCGAAAACAATTTCATAAAAGAAAACTTACAAATTTTGTTTTTGCAAAATAACTACAAAATAAATCATCAGCTTCTTTGACACCAGCGATAACTTGATCTTCAATTACCAAAATAGCATCACCAACGAGTAAAGATTTGTATGCGATTGAATTTATGCCGTTTTCGATTCCAGAAACATACACTTTTCCATTGTAAGCTTTGATTGTCATTCCAAGAACAGTTTTCGGTGCAACGATCAAGAGAGCCAGGAGATAATCAAAATGTGTTGGTATAATTTCATAGCCTTGAGGACGTTCCAATTTTGAAAAGACATCAGAAAGTTCGAGCCATGAAATGGGTTTGTTTCTTATTGGTCGTAGTATTGTAAATGTTAATGTTTGAGATGAATGGATTTTGGAGACAAATGAAAGTTGCTTTGAGTATTCTTTTCGAGTTGATACTTGAAGATCATTGAATTTGAACAGAATATCACCAATTTCCATTTGAGCTGAAAGTTCTTGAGGCACTTCATAGATGATCAAAGTTTTTGAAACTTTCAAGACTGGCTAAAAAATGAAAGGTAAAAACATCATATCGAAGAACAGTCGCTTTTCTCCATTACAAAACTAATGATGGATACGCAGCTGTAAGTAAACTTCCAAAACTAACTTACAACTTTTTTAGGTGGTTCGACTTTGCATTCAATAGGTGCCAATTCTTCCAGCAATGAATCAGGAAAATCACGACCATAGCCAAAAGTATTAGAGCATTTTTGTGGTGGATTTGAGCCATCACATTTTTCGCCACTAAATATTTTCTTAGCTCTCGACATCGTTGATTCGATCTTTTCAGCTGAACAATTTCTTTCTCTTTGACTTATTCGTGGTTTATCAGCGGATTCTGCACTTCTTTTGATAATTTTAGTGGAAGTTTGAAGAGGTTCGGCAGAGCAATGGCCATTTTGACGTTGACGGGATGAACGTTTGCTTTTTCCAGAATCATCTAGCCGATCTTTTCTTGATGAATCATCAACATGCTTTTGTTTTTCTGAAAAAATCAATTAAGTTATTTCATTAGAGTTGGAAGGTGTCTATTACTAACTTTTTCTTCGGCTTATATTTTCTTTTGAACTACCATGTTTTGATTGTTGACCTGCATTCGCTAACGTTGAAGCATCTGAAAATGTTGGATGAAGAGAATGTTAGAATAATCAAAGCAAAAACCTTACATTTTGGGCTCTCATTATTTCTATTTGAATGTTTACCATCAAATTCTTTCTTGCATTTTGCATCTTCAGCGCTCTATAAAATAAAATTATTAATAGTAATATTTGAGATTTGAGAAACATTCACACTCACCATTTTCAATTGCCGTTGATTATTTTGAAGAAAAAGAAGCAACTTGTTTTTGCAGCAAAAAAAAAAGAAGAAAGAAGTGCGAATGAGAGAAACAACTTCTCCTAAAAAAAATGAAAGGCATTTCACAACGAAACATTTGCATGAACGCGTTTTCTCATCAAGATTCCAAATATTATGAAAACTTCAATGTTTGGGGTTTACCAACAATTTATTTATAATTTTATTACTAAACATATTTCAAATAACGAGCTTGTAAAAATTTAACCGAAGAAGCTTCTGACTACAAACACTAAGATTTCTATTTTTGAGGAATTATTTTATTAAATCCTAACCATTTGTTTGTTTACATTGAATTAATGAAAGGCAACTGTTTAGAGAGGTATAATTTTTCTGCAAAAGCCATGTTCCGTTATTATATACAAGATCCGTATTAGAGATCCATCCATCAATTCCTTGAATGTCACAATTAGGGTTGGTGATGATGTTGCGACCGGTCGTGACCGACCAGTCGGGACCGGTCGATGAGGTTGCTGCGATTGGTTGCGACCGCTACAAAACCTTACAAACTCTTACAAAAGTTTAACAAAGTATTACAAAGTTTTGTAAGACTTTGTAAGGTTTTGTAGCGGTCGATCGACTGGTCGGTCGCGACCGGTCGCGACCATGAAATTTTCCAAAATCGGTCGCGACACCAACCCTAGTCACAATGATGGAGTCGCATGTTGAATAAATTCATGGATTTTAAAATTGCTTTTGTAAACTCATCTTCTGTCTAATAATGTAAAGTTTTATTTCTTCTAAAACTAAAGCATAAAATTCTTTTCGGTTTAACCAAAATTATGTCAACCTATCCAGATTAAATTATGTGCATTAACAATTGGGCAATTCAAAGCCTTCAAATCCGTTAAAATTCTTTGGTCGTTAAATTCAAAAAGGATTTATAGTTTCTTCATTTTCACAGAGACTGTTTGTTGTTGTTAAAAATAAAGTTGCGCTAATGCACCTTTTCTCTTCTTTGCTTTGTAGATCCATTACAGATAAAGTCACTCATCAGCAAAATCAGTTTTAAAATTCAAAAAATACGTATGTTTAACCACAAATATGTAAGCAGCGTTTTATGTTTCACACATGTTTTGACTTTTATGAAAGTTCACGGTTTTATTTATTTTCTAATCAATTTCTTTCCATCGCAATTTCATATTTATTCTCTTCCTGTTTTTTATGTTGAAAAATAATAAGCACGAAAAAATGTAACAAATAGCGAAGGATTTTGATACGATGGGATTAAAATATTTGGAAGACATAAATTCTGCCTTTAACGTTTTTTATTGCTTCATTATTGATCAAAAAAATGAAAAAGGAATTGCCCCTTGCTGGAATCGAACCAGCGACCTTTGGTTTACAAGACCAACGCTCTGCCACTAAGCCAAAAGGGCGATAAATTAAATATCTCGGAATTATATGTATGTAAGTAAAGACGAACAGAACGGCCAATGTGTGTGTTCGAAAATTTTTAAAACCACATTGTGTGTTATAAAATTGGATTATTTGGTTTGTATTTAATGCAAAAATGACTAAAAAAAAGTAATTATTAATTTATTAATTTTATTTTATTCAAAAAGTTTATGTATTATAAATTTCTTCCATTTCTAATAACAATCACAGTAGTCACAGAAAATGTTGTAGTTCTTGAAGAAAAAATTATGTCTTTTAGCAAAAGTTGAGCTCGTTTTGTAAAACTAAATACAACAATCGAATGAATGGTATTCATAAAAACCATAATCCAACTAATTAAAATTGAATCAAATGAATCAAAGATTGGGAAATTTTTAGCAAGATCAGGAAAATATCGAAAAGCATTGTATTCAATAACAAAAACTGAACAAATAATTAAACTTTGAATTAAAAGTCGCATTTCAGTTTTCCTTCCTTTTCGGGTGCTTACTAAATTTACGGTAGATTGATTATTGAAAAGTTTTTTAGTGAATTGGCATCGAATTTCAGCGAATGTTAGAAGGTAAAGAAATAACATTATCAATGGAATGAATTGTGAAAACCAATTATTTATCTGAAATCATTACTGATTTATTAATTTGGATGATTACAATTTTAAATCCAACTTACAACTCCCACTATTTCATAACTCCACCATGGCCTTAATTCAATTGGAATGCATTTGTGTACAATTCGAAAGGCTAAAAAAGAAATAATTAATAAATGTCAAATGGTACTTTATAAACAAGACTCACATATTGCATCAAATTCACTGTAACATCCTCCTACGCTGGTGCCTACGATATAAAGTAATAAAATGCTCCAGCCCAAAATAATTGTAAAATAAATTGCGGGTTGTGAAAATAATAATTTATTAAGTTTTGGAATTATAAAAACCATAAATCTATTTAACGTTAAAATAAACGCAAACAGTAATGTTCCATTATAAGAAAATCTATCAAATATTGAAAGAGTCAAAACTAATACTTCTGGGTATAACTAAAAAAAACAACAACAGCAACAGGTGTTTAATGGTAAATTGAATTGAAGTTTAAAAAAAATAATGGAATTACCTGAAATCCTGCAATGGTAGTTGGAGCAGCAAGAAATAATTGAGCAGCTAAAGCAAGAAAATCACAGATTAAAAGTTGCCAGGTTAGAATAAAAAATGAATATTTTTTAAATTCATTATGACCCTAAAAGTGATCATTGTAAAGAACATGATGCTAAATGATTACTACTTGTTGAAGATGTCATTCCATAAGGACACTAAACGATTTTAGCTCAAAAAGTTTTTTTTGTGAAAAAGATAATGAAGCTTCTAAACGAAAGACAAAAATTTCTAATCGACAAAGAATTTTTAATACGAAGCTTTTAGAAATAAGTATACGGTCATTTTTGGATGCTAAAATGTTAGAAACTTTGCTAATGAATTTTGAGCTAAAATAAATTCAGGAGCAACTTTTAATATTTTTTTAGGTCAAATCTTCAAGGCTTTCAAATCCATTAGAAGTTTTTAACATACCTTGATTAATACGAGTAATAACAGCAAGTTTAAAACTAATCCAAGGCAAGCCAAAATAAGTAAAGAAATTCCACCAAAAAGGCGAATAGCCACCTCCATCTTTTAAAAACAAACCAAATGACTTTATTGCAGGTAAAAAAACAAAATATTATAAATGGAATAAATTAAGTTTAATGTGTCAAGAATTAAATAAAATAAAAATAAATTTATTAATAAACAATCTTTGGCACATGAATATTTTTTTTGCTGCTTTTGAACGAACTCCAATCTTAATCCAAAAAATAAAGGAAATGATAAAGTAAGATTTTGCAAAAAATTTTAGAACTTTCTCATAAGTGTTTTTCCACGTTTTTTAAATTAACTGTGTCTCTCTCATGCTTTTTATAAATTTATAAATAATATATGTATGTATAAAACGTGGTTCAGCAAAAAAGATAAAATACAAAAAAAGTTGTAAAAGCTTCGCTTTAAATTAGGAAATAAAAATTTCCCATGGTTGTTTTGTACTTTTAATTATTACAGCTTAAGTTCAGCATCATTTTTATTTTGTATGGTTATTAATAATATATGGAAAATATAAATAATGAAAGCTGCTGTAAAATGATATATGAAGACAATAAAAAATTACGATAATCATTAAAAGCAAAAAAGGAATTTTAAATTTCAAGTATTTTTTATTTTCGAAGCCATCCATGACACATTTTTCTGATCCACAAACTCTGCTAAATTATAATTTAATTTTGAAAGTATGTATCATTCCACTTTTATGATGATACACATAAACTTTCCCTTTAATAACCCATCTTTTTTAAACCATTTTGTTCGTTCTTTTTGCAAATCCCTCGACTTTTACGAATGTATTAATTTAATCTCGAAAAATAAAATGGAAATAAAAGAATTTAAGAAATGCGGTTTCTTCAACTTTTATATTCCCATCAAAAAATAAAGATTTTGTTCGTGTGAAAAAACACGTTTTATGATTAAAATAAAATTTCTTAAAGTAACTTTTTTTCTCGTCTTCAACTTTCTGATTCCGATTTGCTTGATTCTGCAATTTTCTTTTCTGCAGAAAAAAATTAACTTCATGTACCACTCAACTTCAAACATTCTCCCTTCTCGATTGTGAAAGCATTGAGAAATCAGTAATCATTGCAATCAATCTTCTTTCTTTTTTTTATACGAAGAATGAGATGAGATGAAGGAAAATAACCTGATGTTAAGAAAAAATCCAGAAAAAAAAAGAAATCGGTTAAAATAAAAACCTTTTTTTGGAAAATTCGGTCAAATGAAGAAAGAGAAGAATAAAAAAAGATAACTTGATTCACTTTGACCTGACTCTTTTTTTTTTTGGGAACAAAAAGATAACAATCAAAAAATAAAATTAAAGAAAAGAAGCCATAAATTTGATATGTCTCTCATTTTTTTTTGAAATGGGTATTAAAATTTATCCCCGTTTTTTTCAGGAGATATTGATTATCCATGAATTTTAAGGTTTTATTCGTTTTCAATTTCAAATACCCTTTTTTTCTTTCATGCTTGAATTAGGTAATTAATTTTAATTAAATGCAAAAATGTTTTATTCTTTTTGCTGCTGCGATAATTCTATGGATGGACACGACATATAAACAAAAAAATTAAATACAAAATTAAAATAATATTTAAATCCGATTGCAGTTAAGAATATCGCGCACCCGATTGCACATTTTCCATTTTAAAAAATAAAATTTTAAAAATTTTATATTTAAAAAATGAAAGAGCACTTTCGCACGCATCTGAGCGCTCGAATAATTTAAAAATACAAAAGAGATTTTTTTTCGCTGGAACAAACCGGAAACAAAAAAAAATGTGAGGAGAAGAAGAAGCATATGGCAAGGCCAACAACCATCGACGATGATATTTGATTATCTGGTGAAAGATATACAAAATCATTAAAATGTTGATAATGGTGAGAAAATGGAAGTTGACGATGATGATGTTGACTAAATTGCTGCTTAACGTCTGGTTCCATCTTCGAAGAAGACACCACCATCCAAAGCGCAATATTTGGGGCAAATACCTTTTTCTCCTGCACCACCAGCTGAGCCAGGAGGTCCAGCAGGGCCGGGTTGACCATCAGTGCCTAAAAAGATTTGATAATTAAATTGTTGAGGAAAAAATGCAAAAGTTATAACATACCAGGTTGTCCGTCAGGTCCAGGAGTGCCTTTTGGTCCAGCTGGGCCAGGTGGTCCATCAGCTCCAGGAGGTCCGGGTGGTCCAGGTGGGCCGGGTGGTCCAGCATCTCCAGCTTCTCCTGGCTCTCCAGGAACAAGTGGTTCAGATTGAGCGGGAATACCAGGTTCTCCAGGAGGTCCAGCTTGTCCAGGCTCGCCAGGTGGTCCAGCAGGTCCACGAGGTCCAGGAGTTCCTGGGCTAGCATCAGATCCAGGTCTGCCGGGAGTACCAGCCTCTCCTGGGTCGCCAGGAGATCCAGGAGGTCCAGGTGGGCCGGGAGGTCCTTAAAATAATTAAAATAATAAATAAACAAACATTAAATAAAGAGGAAAATGCGAAAGTCGCATTAACAATACAATTTCATAAATGCTGCTTACCTTGTGGGCATGGTTTGCATGGTGGTGGAGTAACGGGTTCACAAGGAGCTGTTGGTGGTTTGCCTGGAGCGCCAGGGGCACCAGGAGCGCCAGGTTTGCCAGGTCTTCCTGGTTTACCAGGAGCACCTTGAGGACCAGGTTGTCCAGGAAGGCAACATCCTTCACATTGAAGATTAGGAGCGGGATTAACTGCATCATAACCAGATTGACGAGCGGTACGATTTGAAGGTACTTCAGGTGTATTTTTCATGTGGTTCACTTCAACATAGATATCCTTAGCGGATCCTTTGCAGAAGCTAATTTCATGATGCATTTGTCGTCGAACATGATTAACATAATTGTAAACCATGGGAAGAGTGACAAGCACAGATAAAACTGCCACAACGGAAAAGGTGACTGCCGAATAGGCAACAAATTTATAAGCCTTAAGACGCCCGTCCCGCTCCATTTTGTTTAAAATTGAAGCGATCAGCGAAATGTGATGATTAAAAATGAATTAAGATTGGGTTTAAATACCAACTTGAAATCTTTTGCTGCGACCCATATCCTCGAGAGTTTTTATGCCCGCCCTAGAAAAAAAAAAGAATACGACTTCGTCGTCGTTGTCGTCAAACATAGTATTGTTGTTTGTCGGTCGAGAAAAAAGTGGGGGATAATTTAAAGCAGGGCGCAATAATTGGTTAGAATGGTTAGAAGAAGAGAAATGCAACTAACCATATTCATCCACGAAGTTGAAGAAGAAAGAAAAAAGCGCGAAGTTAGCCTTAGGCAATCTTCTTCTTTCAACAAAAAAAACTCTTGATAAAAGTAAAACGTCGTCGTATTATTACTGCATTGAAATGTGGTGATGGCATGCAGGAAAGTCAAGCAGTATCACCATCGAGAAACCACTAAAACGGAAGACGAAGAAGTTTCAATGCAGCATTGGTGGCCGCCGCAGGCAAATCCGGTTTTGTTTCTTTTCTATTTTTTGTTATCACTATCCTTAAACCGCAAAAGCTTATCCATTTCCTTCCTTCTTTCATTTTTTTAAAACATTTTTTTGGTGTTGATCTTGTCATCTTTTTGAATCCGCAAAAAAAAAAAAAACATTTAGCCTGAATCGGGAGCAGCATGAAAAAAATATTTAAAAAAATTGTGAACCGTTGAAAACCCTAATTACAAAAAAGGTATCTTCTATCAACTGTCGTCGAATCTTTTATCGGAAGACACTTTCATCGTTGTCTAAAAAAATCAGTTCTTTTTCAGGATGATAAAAAAAAGTCTGTATTCCTTGATTCTTCTTTCTTCCGTACAAATATTTTTGTGACTTGTCAAATAAAAAAAATAATTCATCATTATTATTTAAAAAAAGAGTCTCGATCATAGTAGTATTTTGAAGCAAACGACTTTTTAATATAACCTGATCTTGGTTAATTCAAGCGGATAAATTGCTTGACAACTTTCAAAAAAGCTGCTGTCGAATCAAAATTTTTTTTGGGTTTAACTAAAAAAATCGAAAACGTTCCACTAAAAAAAATGGGAAAAAAAGAGAACAAAAAAAAAGTGAAAAATAAAATTTATCTAATCAAATTGAAAGTGTTTATTTATTAGCAGTTAAAAAATACATACACAATTATAAAAATTAACTTTTTTGCTTTAGAGCCTGCTTCGTGGGATTTCAATACAAGGAGATACAAATAAGCAAAAACGTGGAGAAGAAAAAATTCATAGAAGAAAAATGTAGCATAAAAATGGCGGTGATACTGTTGCACAAAAAAGATGCGAAAAATATAAATAAAAAAATTGGGATTAGCAATGTAAAGAAATTTTAATTTCTTTATTACAAACCTGCTAAAACCAAATTTTATGTTTGCTACAGCAGTATCTCAGCCAAATGTGTTATAAATATTTGCCAAAACCTTCCAAAACTTATGTTAGTTTAATTTAAGAAAGATAAGGTTTAATAATTTTTTCAACAAATACATCATTTGGTAAACGTAAATGATCTCCATCAACTGCAATAAACTTTAATCGACCTGATTCTTTAAGCTGCTTTAAACCAATTCGATCATCTTTGTATAAATTTGTTTGCTTCATATCAAGTACAACAGTGGTATTATTATCGGGATAAAAGCCAAACCACTAAAAAAATTAACCTTTCTTTACTGTATTTTTAAAACTTGTTTTGTATGTTACTTCAGAATCTTTAGGAACGATCATCATATCTTTAGCAAATTTAACCAAAACTAAATTTTTAAGTTGCAATAAATTTTTCTTGTATTCATCATTTTGAACTTTTTCATTATTTAAATCGGCCAAAAAAATATTTTTATCTTTATAATCATCAATTTGATATGGATCATGCCAATATTGAGCTTGAACAATTCGATTTTGTACATATTTTGTATATGCACCCATATCCAATGCATATCTAACCCAATTGCATAATGTGGTTGAACCAGGACAATATGGAAAACCAAAGATACCTTGTTGGGGTCCACCAATGCTAATCAAGTTTTTAATGGGTGGAACTGGACATCGTTGAGCTACAGCGCGGCTGCAAAAAAAAAAAGAAAAGAAGTGGAGATAAATTATTATTAGTTGCTTTTGTTTTGTTGCTGGCAGCGATGTCGCTTATTTTTTGACGTCATCATTTATTTTGTTTTGTTTGCAACAAAAATAAAATGGATGAAAAAGAAAAAACCCACAAAAATAAACCAGCTTGAGAAAATCCCATTGCATTATAGCCATTTTTAAGTTTGGGATCATAACGAATTATTGCACATGCTTCTGTTACAAGTTTATTCATGTTTGCAAGATATCCATGTTCCATATCCTAAACACATCACTCTCACCATAATTTCATGGAATAGAATATTGATTGAAACTTACTGAAACAACACCACCGCCAAGCATAAATGAATGAACATAAATGCCATTGATTTGGCTTTCAATCAATTTTTTAACTCTTCCCATGCTTAATGGATTACAACATGAATCACCCATTCCATGCCAAATTACAACTGGGGTTGTTTCATTATTATTTTTATTAGAAATATCATTTTCATAAGCATTGCAAACTAAAAATAAAGTCAATGCGAAAAGTAAAAACCCAAAAATCAACCTCATCTTTGCCAATCAAAAGCAAAGACTGAGACTGCCAAAGCTTTAATGAATTTGTTTTATTAGTCCTCTCTCCAATCCACAACATTGTGACTAAGAAGAAGAAGAAAAAAAGAAAGAAGGGCAAATGGTGTGATTTTTCTAATCGATTTTTATCCATAAAATGTTTTTTTAAAGGCAGAATTTGTTAGCTTCAAAACGCATTTCAACCATTTTCTTTAAAAAAAATTTGGTTTGAGAAGAAAAAAAAGTAATGGTATTGTTAATATTTGGTTGAAAGACGATGCTAAAGATTAGGTGGAAAAATCAAAAAAGGTTTTACTGACGAGAGTGGGATTCGAACCCACGCCTCCGAAAAGACTGGTGCCTTAAACCAGCGCCTTAGACCGCTCGGCCATCTCGCCTTGATTGAATTAGGTTTGCGTTTCTATTAACTAGTAAGGAGACAGACACCTTCAAACACAAAAAAGCAAAAAAGAAAACAACTTTATGCTCTCTTATGTTTCCAATAAATCGAATTCAATGTATTAAGTTAGCTTAAGCAACTCCAAGGATTTGATCGAGAAATGCTTTTGAAAAAAGTTCCAGAAATTATAGGTGATATTACAAAATTTACAAATATTAAATGATTTATTACGATAATACAAAAATTATTACAAACAAAATTAAAGACATTTTTGATTTACAAATTAAATAAAGGAGATCTTCTTTCGAGTTTTTGAGTTGTAATAAAATATCTGATTGCCATTTGAACATATTTGTGACGACCATTCATGATACTAACATGGGATGCACCTTCGACAATCACAGGATCAATCTTGTATTTTGAGCGTTCAAATAGTACTTGTCCATGAGATAAAGGTGTAATAGTATCAGCTGTTCCATGACAAACGAGCACAGGGATTTCAACAAGAGGAATTTTATCATAACTGAAAAATGATGAATAAAAAAAGCAAAAGGATGTGAAAAACATACTTCGTAAAACAATCTAAACATGCTGTGCTTTCTTTTCTTGGATTGTTGGTTAAGAGCCTCATACCAGAAGTAAATGGAGCCATAAGCACAAGACCAAACAAGTTGCTGGGTTTCTTTGAAGCCAAATCGACGGTTGCAGCAGTGCCAATAGAATATCCAATAAGCAAAATCTAAAAACCATAATAAAGTTTTATTCATCTCCAAAAATAACTAACCTGAATACTTTCTCCTTCTCTTTTGATCACTTCTTCATAAACGCTTTTGATATCACCATATATATTCTTTTCATAAGAGGATCCATTGCTTCTACCAAAACCAGAATAATCAAACGCATAAATATCAATTCCAATGGCTTGAGCAAAGTTGTGAAGAGATGCAGGAAGAAATGGCTGCATAAAGCCTCCAATATCAGATGAATTTGGTTGAGCAAAGATAGCGACTTTGTTTCGGAAACATTTTGGAGTTTTACAGCCAATTGGTCGAGCTTTGAAATGTGCACATACGATTGAATTACCAGATTTTGATTTCACAATAAAGCCATCAACAGATTTGAGTTCACGTCGAATTAGAGCAACCAGATGTTCATTTGCAGGATGTTTATCAGTCCAGAGTGGTTCAATTTGAAGCTGGGGATATTTTGCAGCCTAAAATATCAAAAAATGAATGAAGTCATAACAAAATTCTAACTAACCTCCTTGGCTTTGGAAACATACTTTCTTTCTCCATTATCATCAGTTACGACCAGTCTGTAGCTTTGACCTCTTGGTGGTGGACGAAATGCGACTTTACGAACAATACAGCATGATAGAGGCGGACATAAAACATAAGTAATCAAACAGCATGTCTAAAATTAAACATTATCAATCCATATCAATGAAATATGTTCATAAAACATACCCCAAGGCATTGACAACAATCCAATATTGAGTTGATAAAACCATTACTTCGGCTATTACCACCAGGAGGAGCTCCAGTTGTTGCTTCTAAATGTTGTTCATTTTCAATTGGTTCATTTCTTTTTGGTTTTCTTTCTTCAGGTTCAGACGATTTGCTTGCTTTTGTTTTCTTTTCTTTAGTTGAAGCTTTTTCTTCTTCTTCATTGTCATCTTCTTCTGATGAATATCCAGATTCTGCTCCAGCTCCTTCACGTTCAACCACCGTTAATGGATCTTCATCTGCAGTAATCACGCGTAAAAGATCGAGAAACCACATCTCGACAGCCGAATGATGACGCAACAAATAAATTTTCGCTCACTAACGTATGAATAATAAACTTTAAAAAACGTTATGCAAATTTTTTTATTTAACGAAAACAAATATTATATTTATTTTATGATCGACTTCACAAAAACAAAAAGAAACAAACTATCTCAAATCTTAATACATCAAACATATCAAAATATGAGACACAACAAGTTTGAAATGATCGATTTACAAGCGACGACCACGGCGGCCACCCTTTCTCTTAGTTGAATCAGATGGAATAGGAGTAACATCTTCAATTCGGCCAATTTTCATTCCAGAGCGAGCAAGAGCGCGAAGTGCTGCTTGTGCACCAGGTCCAGGAGTTTTAGTTTTAGTACCACCAGTAGCACGAAGTTTAACATGAAGAGCATTAATACCAAGTTGTTTACAGCGTTCAGCAACATCTTGAGCAGCAAGCATAGCAGCGTATGGAGAAGATTCATCACGATCAGCTTTCACTTTCATACCACCAGTAACTCGGACAATAGTTTCACGACCAGAGAGATCAGTAACATGGACGAAGGTATCGTTGAATGATGCAAAAATATGTGCAACACCAAATACATTTTCACCTTCTTTGACTTGAGGTCCAAGACTGACGACGGGTTGTTCTTCCTTGACTTTGCCCTTGCGATTAGCCATTTTTGTGAAGAGTTTGATTGACTGCTAAAAAAAATGGATATTTAGAGGATACATTTAAAGGTAAATATGAATCAAGATTACGCGTCAAAAGGTACGAAAAACGAGAAGAAAAAACTTTAATAACAAAGGTATATTGTCTAAGCAAAAATCGAGCAAAATGTAGCAAGGAATTCATAAAAATGGGGATATCAGATAGCAAAAAGCTTATATTTATTATTTAACATGAAGCTAAAACTAATACAAAAGGCATAATAATTGGCCATAATTTTGTTAAAAATTTAACGCAAAAAATCTAAAACCTCAAACTTTGCTTTTTTTTTTTTCTTTGCAATGCGAACGAATAAAAACTTGAGCAGCTAAGGTGACAGTAGAATATAGAATTCGTTTAAAGAACCAAAATGCATTCAATTGCTTTGTTTGCGTTGCTGCATTTTTTTGAGTGTTTTTTTCTTCAAAGTTTGATGCGTCGCTTTTTTTTTGCTCAAATTTTCTTCCAACTTTTTTTCTTCTTCATCCATTATTATTTTTTTTAAATGAATAAAGGAAAGCAACTTATGGTGACATTTAACTTTATTATTAACCACCGAACACAAATACTTTTTGATAGGTTTATCTTTCAGAAAAAAAGGATGATGGATTTCAAATGAGGAAGAAAAAATAAATATAAAAGTTTTCTGCGTCATTTCTATATTTTTTTGTGGAGGTCAAAATTAAAAAAGGGATATTATAAAAGATCGTTGAAGTAGTTGGTTTTTTATATTTTGGAATCCGGAAGACAAGAGGATTGTTGAAAAGGGTCATCATCATTCATAGAAGTCAGTCTAAAAAAAAGTTTCAACTGTTTGTTTGGTCAAAGTTGGTTTTTTTCTTCCTTCACAAATTCTATTGTATCAAAACAAAGAAAGGCGGAATTAGAAAGGATTTCTAATTTCTAAAAATGGAAAAAAGTTTATAAATAAAGAAAGAAAATCAACGTTATAAGAAAAATTGTTTAAAAATGATTTATGTTTTGATTGCTTTTGTAGCAGTGTTAGAACTTACAATCGGTCAATTATGGCCAATGTCGGCTTATCCAATGCAACAATTTCCTAGTTATGGTATGTCCCAATCATTAAAATTTAATTTTTTATGTTAAAATTATTACAGGTTCTGATGCCGTTGTTTATCCACCACAAAATCAATATTATGATCAATCATCCTTTGGTGGTGCTCCTTATCAATCTCAATTTTCTTCTTATCGAAGAGGTTATGGTAATACATAATATTTACATTTTGCGTCTGTTAAAGCTTTAAATTTTTAAAGAATATCAATCCCCTCCAGTTTCATTTGGTGGTGGACCACCTGTTGGTAGTCGAGCACATGAAGTTGCAGTGTCAAGCTTAATGAATTATGTTTATGATAAAGACAACTTTCAAGTAAGTCATTACTAGGAAATGAAAATCCTTTATCCCAAATGAATGACAAATATTTTAAGCCACAAGGTTGTGGATGGGATCCTGGTCGTAATCGTTGCACGGATATTCTCAATCAATGCAAAGGAATGTGCAGAGATTTTGCCAATGATGTTGTAATCCATGATTGCCGATGTGTACCATTTGGGTATGCTGCACTTCTTGGTTGGGGAAGAAAACGATGAAAAAGTTGTTAAACTTTCTTTAGTTTTAATATGTTTTCTCAATCTTTTTTCCGAAATAATTCTTCTAAAAAGTTTCATTAATAATAAATATGCACAAAATGTGGAAAACTTCGACTGATTCATTTATTTACTTTCTAAAATAAAAGTTTAGTTGGAATTCAAGAAGCTGAAAAGTTGTTTAACAAAAAAGGTGGAGTCCTTCAAATTCAAGAAAATTTAATGCTTTTTAGCTTCTTCGTAAGAAAGCTTTGAGATAATACGATATCAAGAGAAATTAAGTTTAACCTGTTCTAAATAAAAACCCAAAAATCCATGCAATAACAATAAATCCTCGCAAGCAAAACAAAATAAAAATAAACACAAAAAATAGTCAGTTAAAAACATTTATTATTTCATTCACATATCAAAAAGTTTTTCTATCAAGTAATTTTGCAATATTTGTTGGCTTGTCGATATAAATAGTGCCGCCAGCAGCAATAGGTTTTGGAAGGCAATGCACAGGAATCCATCGTTCACCATCGAATTTTTCGCAATGATCAAGAGTGCTTTCTCCAACATGTCCACCCATAACATAAATACAGCTTTCAAATACCACCGCGCTAAAGTTTGAACGTTCTAATATCATGGAAGGTGCAGGAGACCAATGACCAGTTTGAGGATTATAAAATTCTACAGCATTCGTTGAATGACCATGTTGAAATCCACCAAGAACAAAAAGTTTATCATGAAACATTACAGCACAGTGACCAGATCTTGGTTCAATCATAGGTACCATATCATTCCATGTATGAGTTATTGGATCAAAAGTTTCAACACGATTGAGAGTTCGAACTCCATCAAATCCACCAAAAACCCAAATGCGATTACGAAAAGCAACAGAAGCGGCATCGGAACGTCCAACAGACATTGGTGGAAGAATTTCCCATGAATTTGAGGCACAATCAAGTCTTTCAACTACAGGACTTCGAACACGACCATCAGAACCACCAATGAGATAAATTTGACGATTTAATGTTGCAAGAGTAAAGTATCCTCTAAAAAATAAATGAGTTAAACAAAAGAAAATTGCAAAAAAAGAAGCATACTTGGTTTCGTTTAAAGATGGTCCTGGTTTCCATTTCATTGTATCAAAATCATATTTATAAACTTCTGTTCGAAATCTTCCATCAGTAAATCCACCAACGACGTATAGTTTCTAAAAAATAAATATGAATAGTTTCATTTTTAAAAACTTGTAATAAACTCACTTTATCAATGTAAGCAACTCGAAAGTATGACAGCCTATCTTCAAGGTTGAGTTTCGGAATGGGAGCCCAATGATCAGCAGAAGTATCGTAAAAATATGAAGATTTTGAAGCTTGTCGTTGAGTCCATCCACCCATGTAAAGCAAAAGAGATCGAGGAAATCTTGGTTTGAACGATGTGTAAACACTTGTTGCTTGATTCAATGTTGATTCATCCACTCCCAAGTTTCGAAAGAAGCTTTTGAAAGCAGCAATACAATCACGACGCTAAAATAAAGAAGAGATATTATTTACTTGTTTTAATTTAAGATAAAAGAAACTCACTTCGTAGATACTTGAATATCGAATAGCTTTGAAAAGATTTTGACAATTTTCTTTTGCACATGAACGATTGACACAACTCCAAGCACAGATCACTTTAAACGTTGTTTCAGCACAATCCCAATAAATTCTATCATCTTTGAGAAGATCAAGTAAAGCAGCAATTTGAATTGATACTAAATCAGCATATTCAGGACCTTCATTCGAAATGATATATGGTGCAACATCAGCGACTCTTTGACGAAGTTCAAGTTCACATGGTAATGATCGATCACGAGCAAGGAGCCAGCACTTTGGTATTCCAGACGATTCAATATGTTCCCATCCACGATTTAACAGATCATCCACAAGTTGCCACCATTGAGATCCAACACTATAGTTTATGAGTTCGAATACAGGAGTCCAAAAATGTATCATTCGATGATAAATTACATCAATCAGTAATTGAAGAGCGGAATCAGATATTGGTAAATGTATTTGATTTTGAAATGTTGGAAAGGGTACATTTTCACCTAACCAATCAACGATGAGTGAATAATGAGCATTCAAACTGAAAAAAAAATATGGAAGAATGAAATGAAAATGAAAAAAGTAAAGAAAAGGTAACACACGAAAGCAAGAATGACTACCATATGCTCCATTTGCGTGGCAAGAATTAGGTTTTGTATGAATCCAAAAAAATAAACTCCTTACCTGAATCCATTTGATGAAATCAACAAACAATCAGCTGTATCACATTCATTTAATCTTTCAGCAGGAAATGAGCGTCCATAAAAAGCGGCAATTTGTTGCATTGATCGAGCTGCAGCCATCCTTCTTCTTTTCTTCGACGAAGAAAAATCAATTGTCGTCTTTGAAATGAATTTGTTTGAAATTTCTTCTTTTTCATTGACATTTATTTTGAGTAAAATGTAAATTTCTTCTGAGCTTCACCATCGATGAGGAAGATTTATGTGAAAATACAAAGTGGAATGAAATGTTGGAAGAAGCTAAACTTTAATTTTTTACATTTAATTTGCATTTTTTTATTTACACGCAAATGCATGAAACTAAAAGTGATAAAGTTTTTTGTTCAAATTAATAGCTGTGAATGTTGTTTATTATCTGCGTTTTAAGGTTTGATTACATTGAATGTGAAAAGCTTTTTCTAAGTTTCATATAAAAAAGTATCAACGCAATGATACGTTAACAGCGCTAATTCTCAAAGGATATTATGTAAGAATTATAGTAGGATGGAACTCCATATGTTGTAATCATCCTGCGGCAATCAAGAAACCCAAAAACTAACTTTAAAAAAAAACATATGGATCGAGAAAGCTGTACAAAAGCTTGGAAAATGCAGTTGAAATAATTTCCATCAATACATTAAGATTGGACTTTCATTAATATTCGTTTTCGTGAAGTTTACTCATTTTCATTCATTAAAATTATTTTAGAAAGTAACAATGTAGTCACGTAGCAAAAACTTTAATTTATTTATTTACAATGGAAACCAAAAGCAAAATTAGAAAGCTTAATGGAAGTATGTAATTTTTGTTCATCATCATGGGCTTTAGTAAAAAATTTGAATATTCATCCCATGGTGCTTAAAATGGTACGATTGAAACCGTATTCGATGAAACTTTTGAAGATATTCACAATGTTTTCAACGCCAAAATATTTTAGGTTATCAGAGAATTGACTTCAACTATGATTCTCGAGAAAAATAAACTGCGAATAGCAATCATCACTGCTCAATCCTTTCCATAAACTTTTTTTAGAATTATTTATCATCCTTCTTTTTATTGCTGAGCTTTTTAAACCATGTTATTTTAACTCGAAATAGCCATCACTGTTATCTAAAATCTTTCAAATTCAAAAATAACTTTTACTTTAATTCAAGTCCATAAAAAAGTTAGAAAGTAAAAACCGCAAACCAAAATAAAAAAGAAAAATAGACACAAAATTTTAGAATCACATTTATTATATCACATCGACAAAATACACCTTAGGCTCCATTTTTGAGAGCAAGACGAACAGCTTTAGCAGTTGGACGATAAACAGAAAAGGAGCATGAAAGATCAGCGGCGACGGTCATGGTTGCAGCAGCATTGTCAAATTGACCACAGTAATGTGGAGCAGAGAAGATGGTGACGAGACGACGATTTGCAAAGAATTCATATCCATCTTGAACAACTTGATGAGCACGAGCAATGAGATCAATATCAAGTTTATTGCATGCATCGACGACAACATCTTGTCCAAAAACATATGAGACACCACGAGTATTTGCTTGCCATCCTTTAGCCCATTGATCAGGATCAGCCCAGAGAAGATCACTGAAAATATGTAATGGTTTAATCAAATTTCAAAGCAAAAAAAATCTTACATTCCCATTGATGGATTTGGTGGATCTTGAGGACGAGGAAGGTTACGAAGTTGATCCATACTTGTCAATTGAGGAGATAAACCACCATGCATACAAAGAATTTTACCAGCGATCAAACCACAAAGAGGCATCCAGTTGAAGGTATCTTGAAAAGCATTCCAAAGACGGATAGATTTGTAACGACGGTTACATTCTTCAAAGAACCCATAGACACGATTGATTGCAGGACATTCATGGTTTCCACGAAGCATGAAGAAATTTTCAGGATACTTGATTTTGTAGCAGAACATGAGGCAGATGCTTTCAATGTTTTGACGTCCACGATCAATATAGTCCCCAAGGAAGAGATAGTTGGAGTCTGGTGGAAAACCATTTTTATCAAAAACACGAAGCAAATCAGAGTATTGACCATGGACATCACCACAAACGAGAACAGGAGGATCAACTTCGACAAGAGATGGTTGAGAAATGAATACTTCTTTAGCAATTTGACAAAGTTGTTGAAGTTCTTGTTCGCTAACCTAAAAATGAAGACGGATTAGTAAAAAACCAAAAACAAAATAAAAGAACTAACCTGTGTTGTAAGACGACCACCAGCCATACCAACATTGAGCAATCGGCTTATCATGCTATCAACATCAAGTGGAGCACCCATGGTTGAATTCTTTGATGAGAATGGAGATTCAGCAAATCAATAAATTGACGATGATGTTAGCTTCCGCGTCCGACGATTTCAGACCATAAATGAAAGCATTTGAATGTCACTTCATTCCTTTTATAAGCTTTTCAAGCATTTTGAAAATGATTCCTAAAAAATGTAAATTTTACTTTTTTTTGAATGAATGAAATTGCAGCAAACTTTTTTACACTTTGAAAGCCAAGGATTAATCTTACAACGATTGATTATACTACGGTAAAACCAAAAATTAGGCACCACTTTCAAATTTTTTTCCTTCGTCTTTTTTAGAGATTTTTGTTAAACGAAAATTTTGTATTGCAACTTTACAATTTCAATCAAAGTTTGTCAATCAATCAATCAACATGGCCGTCGACGAAAGCAAGGCACCTGAACCTGATTTCATCCTTCGGGTTTCAACAACTGAATTGGCAGCGTTGGAACGCATTTCAAAATCCGAAGTTAAACTCATCAAAGATGCTAAAGGCTAGTTTAAATTTTTAGTTTTCTTCAAACATACTTATTTGTCAAAAGTTTTAGGTCGAATTAAGACGCAGTTTTACATCTCTTTTGCTCATAGTGTTCCAGTTGTTGGTGAATCAGCAATGAAAGATTTGGAATCGCATCCAAAATGCGTTGTTTATGGTATCTTTTTCCTTATTTTCTTTTTCTTTCTAAAGCTTCAATTTTTAGATATTTTCAAGTTTATTGGTTTACCAATGGAAGAAATTGAAGTTAACCCTGAATGGAGCTTCAAACTTGAACCAGCTGAAAGAACTGGTGTTAATGTTATTTACCATGATGATAAGAACATGAAATGTCAAATGCAATCAACTCATATTTTGGCACTGTTCATCAAAGCTATGAAGAAACGCGCTGAAGACCACCTCCATCGTGAAGTAAAGAACGTAAAGCTCTTGATTTTTTCTAAAGTCACTAATGCTCAGAAATTTGCTGTCAAACATGCTGCTCAAATGGTTGGCCTTGAATGTGTTTAACTTGTCATGTATATTACTTTTTCCTTGTTTGATTGTATTTGATTTCTAAGATGTTTTCTTTGTTAGTAATTGTCAATAAATTTTGTTGTTTGTTTTTTTTTGTAAGTAAATAAAGTTCATTATTTATTATCCTTTGAACATTTTTATAAAAACAAGATATTAATTTATTTACTATTAAAGAAAGTTGAAGAAATAAGAAAGCTCGGTAGTTACAAACAAATAAGGCTTAAGAAATGTTTTTAGAAAGAGGTTTAACAAGATCACTTTCTCTTACTTTCGAGTTGCATAAGGAAATGAATCATAAATGCTTCCACCACTAAGTCCACTAAGTCGTGATGCTCCAAGTGGGCTTGAAAGAGATCCGTATGGAGAGAGTCCGCCACTGTAAAGCCCGTTGGATCCACCATAAAGTCCATTCGAGCTACCATAAAGACCATTGGAGCCGCCATAAAGCCCGTTGGATCCGCCATAAAGTCCACTGGAGCTACCATACATTCCATTGGAGCCTCCATAGAGGCCACCCATGCTTGGAGTACCATAAGGTGAACTAAGGCCTGAGAGAGGGAATGTATTTCCACGAGATGGAAAACCACCAGAGCCATAAAGTCCAAGTCCTATATAATAACTTATTGTAATCCAAAATAATTTTTTTCCAAACTTTTAAAATTTACCATATCCTCCTAGGCTACTGGATGATCCACCATAAAGTCCATCATCATACATTCCTGAACCCAAACCACCGAGACCTCCTAAACCAGAAGATCCAAAGCTGCTGAGGCCACCATAAGGGCTGCTGGACATTCCAGAAATACCGCCATGACTACCATATTGAGCGATTGCGGCTTCAACACAAATTGCAACAATGGCAAAAGAAACAAAGCGAGCCATTTTTTATTTGTGATTGAAAAGAATGGAAATACAAAAACACCTGAAAATGCTCACTGAAGAATTCAAGGATATCAAAAATTGTTTTTATCTCGAAATTCACGTCCTACAACTTTCACCAACCGTGACTGCCGGATTATGTATTTTGTTGCTGCAAAAAAAAAACGAGCTCCTCCTCTTTAAAGGATTATAAAAAAATGGTTTTTTTGTTTGACGAAAAAATGGCTTAAAAATCGAAGGCGAAAGTAGCACGCATAGTAAGCTAGCTTATCAATAAAAAAATGACCAAGGAAAAAAAGGGATATGTACTTATCAATCAATCCAGGTACATTTCAATGTTTCCGTATTTTTGTACAATGGAAAAACAAAACAAAAAACAAGTGATTTGCTGCTGGCTAGTCGATGGATGGAAACACGTTTTTTTGGATTAGAGTTATCCTTTTTTTTTTCTCCCATCATTTTTTTAGGAAATATTTATGATGAAGAAATAGGAGGACAAAAAAACCTTGACTATCGAGCGAGTCCCCAAAAAATAAAAAAAAGCTTCAAATAATAATTTCCCGTTGACTTGGAAAGAATGAATCCGGTTACGTGAAAGAAAAAAAGAAGAAAGGCAAGAATGTGTTTGGAAATGAAAAACTTTGGAGGCGGTTGTTGTACCTTTATGGGTGGCAAAATAAATGATGTGATGGTGTTAAAAATTAAGCAGCAAAAAAATTGCAACATTTATGAGATTATAGCCATTTGAAGAGAGAGAGAAAAAATTTGTATTTGGTTTTGTTAGATTTGGAGGGTGAAAGAAAGAAGAAAGATGCTAAAAGAAGATTACCGCATATTTTTCAATGGCAAAAGCGCTTACAAAGCTTCTTTTTTTTGTTTGCTTGCCTTTTGAACTCAAGTTTATTAGCGCTATTTATAAAATGTGCGTCATGGCCATTATTAGTTTCCAAAAAAAATCGCCTAACCCCATTTGTTGATGGAACAACTTCCAACGTTTAACTTCCTTTTCTTTTTCACTTATTTTTTCACCTTCTTTTAAATTATCGACGTCATAAAATAAATGTTGGAAACATAGGATAACTGTGTCATTATTTAAATGCCATTATATTTTTTTGATACAATCAAATAATGAAAAGGCAAAAAGAAGAAAAATTTCTTTTGAACTCAAAACGTTCGTTTATAAACTAAATAAATTAGTTGCAACGACTTTTTAGCTTTATTTTTTTATTTTTTTTCTCTACAAAAGCTTTTCCTCTCTCACGCTTCAAAAAGTGCCTGTGTGACTAATAGAAAGAGATAAGCGTCACGCTTTTTTTTAAACCTGTTAAAATTTAAAAAAGAAGCTAATTGAAAATTTTTGAAAAAAAGAAAGGAAAAAGACATAGTAAAGTAGCAGCAATGGAGGGCTAGCTTAGCTACTAGCTACACAAAGTATGGTGAAGGTGATGATGATGAGGATGAGTGATCCACTTTTATACTTTTTACTTATTTTGTGGGAGGGTTTTAAACAACTTTCAAAATAGATAAGCTTTTTAAAAAATAAAGCTACAATAAGCTTTGTTGTTACGAAAGAAAATGATAGCAAGAAAAAGAAAAACTTGATTTAAACGTTTACAAATAAATAATTTTCGAAGCGTATCCAACTTTTTGTTGTAAAAAAGGATCAAACAAAAAAAGTTTGCGAAAAGTGACCATATTTGAAGCTCGTTTGAGATTTTTTGTTGTAACTTTTTTCATATGAATTAAAAAGTAGCTTCATGGTCAGTGAATCAATCTTTTTGTTTATTGTTTGATGGGATTACGCCTTTTTTTTGATTGCAACAAGCAAAAAAGTTACGTAAAAAAATAATATTATAATTTATGGTTTAGCAAGAAAGAAAATATGTAGACGCGAGTTGTTACTACTGTAAGAGAGCAAATTCAATATTGTCATCAATAGAGTTATGAAGAAAAAAATGAGCGAAAGTTTTCATCGAAATTCAATTCTTCAATCCTGAAACATTACACGTTCAAACACAAAAAAAATTAAGCATTCCTAATATTTCTTTGAAGCAATAAAATTTTTTTACCTTCAATGCTCGCTTTTTTTAAAACGTCATTTACTCTTCTTTTTTCTATCCAACAACCTCAACTAACTATTCGTTTACTAAAAGTTTTCCTGATATAAGTAATAACAAAGATAATTAGCGTTTTAATGAGGTTACAACCGTCACATAATATTCATGAATTTTGAGGAAATTGAAAATTGAATGTTCTTATTTTGAACTTTACATGTATTCCCTTGAGAGTATTGTTTTTTGAGATCTTTCAAAAACAAAAAGTCCAAAATTAATGAGACATACAGAAGGAAGGCTTAAACACAACTGTTGTTGACTCATTAGTGAAACATACACATTCGTGGCTTTAAAATTTTTGAAGGCTTCTGTTTTTGACAGAAAAGTGAAACTCTAAACTAACAAACTACATACATTGATGGAAAATTATTGAGTCAGAGATCTTGAAAGAATGAAGTACAAAATTTGAAAGTAATTATTTTTAAAGCAAAACTTCTTTAATTCTTCATACCAAGTGTTTCTTAGCATGTTTTACAAACCAAAAAATAAATTTTTTTATTTTTTAATATTATCAATCATTTTTACAATTTGTGCTGTTGAAAATTGGGTTTTATCAGTTTGAATTTGAATGGAATTTGAACTTCCACTTTTTTCTTCCACAGCACTAACAATTAAAACTCCATTTTCATCTATTTTAAATGTCACAATTGCATCAACAACACCTCTAGGTGCTTTTGTAATATTTTGTAAACAAAATCTTCCCATTTCTCGATTTTCATCTGCCACTGGATTTTCTCCTTCAAAAACTTGTAATAAAAATGAGATTTGATTATCGTAACAAGTATTAAAAGGATAACTTTCTTCAACGAGAAATCGAGTATTGCGATTTATAATTTTTAATAAACGTCCATCCTCACCATCAATATCAGCTTTAATACCAAGTGAATGTGGAGTAACATCCAATAAGCGAATATTTTGGATGCTTGTATCGGTACATTTTGAAAGGAAAGCCGCTTGAAGAGCAGCACCATATGCCACTGCTTCATCAGCATGGATATTAGATTTAGGTCGTTTACCATTGAAAAATTGTTGAATTGTTTTTTGAACGAGTGGAATTCTTGTTGATCCACCAACTAGAATTATTTCTGTCATATCAGATTTTTCAATTTTAGCATCGTCTAATGCTTGATTTATAGGTTGAAGAGTATTTTCAATCAGATCACCACAAAGATCATCAAAGCGAGCTTGAGTAATTTTGCAATCAAAATCAATTCCATCAAAAAGACATTCAACTTCAATTGAAGTTTGGGTACAATTACTTAAAGCTCGTTTTGCACTTTCACAAGCATTTTTTAATCGGCAAATTGCTCGAGAATTTGATGTAATATCGTGGCCGTGTTTTCTTTTAAATTCATTCACACAGAAAGATACAATTCTGTGATCAAGTACCTCCACCAAGATCATAAACAAGAATAATCTCTTCTTTCTTTGCTTTTTAAAATCCATATGCTAATGCTGCTGCAGTGGGTTCATTAATGATTCGCAAAACATTTAATCCTGCTATCTTTCCTGCATCAATGGTTGCATGTCTTTGAGCATCATTGAAATATGCGGGAACTGTAATAACTGCATCAGAAACAGCATGATCCAAATAAGATTCAGCAATATTTTTCATTTTTTCAAGAATCATTGCGCTAATTTCTTCTGGAAGAAACTTCTTTCGTTCTTCCTTATATTCAACTTCGATCTCAAGTTTTTCTTCAGTTAAAACAACTTTAAATGGCCAATGTTTGAGATCCTCCTGAATAATAGCTTCATCAAATTTTCTTCCCATTAATCTTTTAACATCGTAAATAGTATTTCGAGGATTTCGATGCATTTGTTCTTTAGCAGCTTTACCAACAATTCGTTCAACCTCCGTGAAAGCGACGCATGAATGAGTAGTTTTATCACCTTGATCATTAACAATTATCTCAACATTTCCATTTTCAAATACTCCAACACATGAATAAGTAGTTCCTAGGTCAATTCCAATGGCTTTTGAAGTCGCCATTCTTAATAAAAAAATGAAGTCAAAATTTTTAAAAGAAAAATCGTTTGTGTTAAGAAAAGTTCATTTTTCTGATAAACTTTATAACTATGCTTTATCAATTTCATACGCGTTATATTGATTTTTATTGTTCGATTTCCATACATAATTGAGTCATAACAATATTAAATAAACATTTCTTAACCTTTATTTTCATAAAATGTTTTTTAAGATGTTTTACAAACAAACCAAAAAACCTTTTTGCTTCTTTTTTTTTTTTTTTTAAATAAAGAAATGGTGTAAAAAAAAAAGTTTTTTGTCCAAAGTATTATTTTTCTCTCTTTGCGTTGAAGCACCTAATGTGCTTGGTTGTGTGTATATGTGCACAACGTCGAGGCAGCAAAAATATGCTGGGATGGCCGAGTGGTCTAAGGCGGTAGACTCAAGAGTTATTCTCTTACACACAAATGTGTGGAATCTGGGTTTTCTACTCCTCGAATGAGGGCGTGGGTTCAAATCCCACTTCCAGCAAATATTTTTTCAATTTTTTTTGTTCATTAAAATTTTTTAAACATCACTTATTGTTTGTCTTGGTTCAATCAACTTTTTCCACTGCAATGAAATCGATTTTGCATTCAAGGAAAAGCCATCGAAGCTTTGAAAAAAGAGGATGGTCAAATAATAATAGTGACAAGCATTTGCGGATTGTGGCTGCGAAATTCTCATAGCACTTATTTTTATAAAGCTTGACTAAACTCAAAAAACTTTGCTTTTAGGTAGCTTTGAAAAGTTGCACTCAAGCTTTTTCATTTAAAGTTTCGTTTCCATAGAAACATCAATGCAGCACTTCTGTTGTATTTTTTTCATTTTCGATGATTTTGGCTTCCCTCAAAAAATAAAAAAAAGGTTGAACACATGTTTTAGTTTTTGTGCCACTTTAATTATTGATAAAGTTTATTAAATGTAAATAATGGTTTCGGTATTGAGAAGCCGAGAAAATATTTTTCGACGTAATTCCATTCCAAATTCGCTTCAAGTAAAGCTTTTTAAAGAATTTTTTCAAGGAATATAAAATTATAATTTAGGACCCAGTTGCAATTAAACAACAACGAGAACGAACATCTAAAATAGTTTTTGATCAATCCAAACAGGAGCATTTTACAGCAACGAATGGTTTTCGACAACTTCAAAAATTAATTCGAGGTCAGTGGACTATTGATGTGTGAGTTTTGTTTAACTGAATTTGGAGTTAGATTAATCCATTATGGAACTAATAAGTTTTTAGAAATACCGATGAAATAAGCGATGCAACATTTGATAAAGTTCAAATTTTTGTTTTACCTGCGCCAAATGCAAAATTTAATGAACAAGAAGTAACACTTTTTAGTTGAAACTTTTAAAATTTTTTTTGTGTTTTTTTAGTTTGCTGCTTTGAGAAAGTTTGTTCAAGCTGGAGGTAGTTTGATGGTGTTAATGACCGAAGAAGGCGAAGTTAAACTTGATACAAATATAAATTATTTATTGGAAGAATTTGGAATTGCTTGCAATTCAGGTTAGATTTTGCTTGTGCCCTTCTCTTGGCTTTAAACGAATCATTTAATTTTTATGTTTTGTCATTTAAGATGCAGTTATTCGATCCGTTTATTATAAATATTTTGATCCCAAAGAAGCCCTTATTTCTAATGGAGTTCTTAATCGAGCTCTTGGAGCTGCTGCAGGCAAACATCCTAAATCCGTTGAAGATCTTAACGCACAATCCCTTGCATTTGTTTATCCTTTTGGCGCCACATTATCTCTCGATAAACAACACGCAATTGCTTTATTTTCAACTGGAACCGTTTGTTATCCTGTTAAAAGACCGGTAGCAGCTTTTCATCAAATTTCTTCTGGTGGAAAAGTTGTTGTAGTTGGATCAGTTCATATGTTTTCGGATGCTTATTTTGATAAAGAAGAAAATTCAAAAGTTTTTGTATGTTTTATCAATCAAAAAATTTTAACACCAAATCAAACCAAAAAATGTTTGTAGGATTTATTGATTAAATTACTGAGTGACGGAATCGATTTGAATACATATGATGCGAGAGAACCTGAATTAGCTGATATGAGATTTATTCCAGATAATATTAGACTCTCGGGTACATTAAAATCATGTTTGCAAGAATCTGAACTTGAAGCAGGTGTTGGTCCAGATTTTATGAAAGCTTTTGATTCAAGTTTATTTGCGCTTGATTTGGATTTATGGCCTGAAGTTATAAGGTTCGTTAAAATGATGATTTTAGCAACTTTAAAATTAAAATTTTAATTTTAGAGCTTATGAAAAAGTTAATGTTCCTTATGAACCTTTAACCATTGTAAAACCATCCCTTGAAGTTCCTCTTCCACCACTTCAACCAGCTGTTTTTCTTCCAGGTTTTCGTGAACTTCCTCCACCCCAACTTGAACTATTCGATCTTGATGATGCATTTTCATCTGCAGAATCACGTTTAGCTCAACTTGCAACTCGATGCAATGAAAGTGAAACGGAAAGATTTATTAAAGAAGCAGGAGATTTATTGGGGATTGGTCGAGCTCTTCCAATTCAAGAACGAACAGCTAAGAGAATCCTCGAACTTGTTGTTGCACAATTGGTTGAATTCAAACGAGGCCAACCCGATGCCGAAGCAGCTGATGATGGGCATTTGTTTGCCACAGTTGAAGATCGTGAAGAGGAAGAAGAACAATATTTTTCGGATTTGGATGAATATGATGATCTTGATGGATAAAATATTTAAATAAACTTTGAATTTATTATAATCGTACTTAAAACAGGAAACATTGGAAGTTTAAATAAATTTTTTTAAAATAATTTCTATAACTCATTTTGGAAGTATCAACTGTAAAAATCGATGAAACAGTGAAAAAACATAAAAAGGTTAGGGTTATAAAGATTCAAAGAAAGTAACCACCTAATTTTCAAAAACAAATAAAAAAACTTAATCTTGGAACGATCTTACAAATACGCGCAATTTCGATGCACGTTGCAAAATGCATGTAAAACTTTGAGAATCTTATTTTTTGTCGTAAAATTTTTACTTCTTTCTTTTTTTGAGTCTTTGCAAAATTTAGTTGTTTTGAATTGTCGTCATTTTTTTCCATCAAGTAGGGATGGCATCGGGCCGAGTCGGCCCGAAAAAGCCCGGCCCGGGCCGGGCCTGAAAATTTCGGCCCGGGCTTAAACTTTAAAAAAATAACAAGGTTTTTTATTTTTTTGTTATTTAAAAAAAATATTTTTAATATTTGATTTTTAAACCATTTTGCTATTACTTTTTTCCTAACTTATTGAATTAATAAAATACAAAAAATATGTTAAAAGATGAATCATTGTTTAATAACAATAAAAAGGAGAAAAATTGGAATTTAAGACATTTTTAAAAAAAATTTCAGTTTTTAATAAAAAGCCCGGGCCGGGCCGGGCCTAATTTTGCTGGGCCCGGGCCTGAAAAATTCCGGCCCGAGCCATCCCTATAAACCATTGGTTAATTTCTTTTGAATATATATGTGGAAATGATAAAAAGTGTTCATAAATTTTTTGGCTTTCAGATATTTCACAATACCGATGGGAATGAAAAATATATGGGTCGCAAACTTTATATTTTAACTTAAAAATGTTTATAATAATACTTGAAAGTGTGATTTAGATAAATTTAATTCTCAAATTCTATCGTAGGTGTGAACCTTGGTTTTAAAAAACTTGCGAGTGTGTTTGAAGTGATTAGAATTTCTTTAAAAATAAAATGTCTTTCTGCTTTTAACCTTATTTCTCTTTGATTCATTTCTATTTTGTTTTCACCATAATCAGGGAAATTTAATCTTCTTTCTTCGTTACTAAAAAATATTAACTACTTAAAATTGTTTCCAAAAAATAGGTATGGACGCTTGATTTAAAAAGATTTAACAAAAGGCTTAACCTTACTCGAGCCATATACCCCACAAAAAAGGAATCATCGTAAATTTGTTTGAAAAATTTTCGAATAATTCTCGAAATTCCGGAAGGTTTTTTATAGTGTGTGTTTGAGCTAACAATCTCCGTACTTCATAATTATAAGTCTCAGACAAATATGTAATAATCATATTGGGAAGAATTTATGATTAAAAAAATTTTGTCAATTAAAAAAAAAGCAGAATGGAACGAATTTCTTCGTAAAGCTCTCTTTTCTTTGTTTTATGAAACCACTGTGATGATGAGAAGTTGTGTATCCACGCTATCCTTAGAGCTAAAAAGGTCAGATACTCCTTGCATAAAGAGGTTAAAAATTATTATTGATTCTCCTCTAAAAAAGAGAAAGTGAAAGTTAAAAAATGCGTACGTAAATGCACATCAAAACGAAACTTAAAAACATACATACATAATAGTTTCTGCTCCTCGGGAACTATGCTTCTTGGTTTAATCGGCGAAATTGCTCGATGCATAAAAGATATGGAAACGAGTATTGTCGCGGTTGAAAGAGTGCAGGAATATGTTGGAAATGAGCATGAAGCTGAATGGCATTCATCCATTCCTCCACCAGCTTCATGGCCAGCAAATGGATTTATTATATTTAAAAACTTTTCACTTCGATATCGACCAACCACGCCTTTGGTACTCAAAAATTTAAATTTTGAAATTGTAGCAGGACAAAAAGTTGGAATTGTTGGAAGAACGGGTGCTGGAAAAACATCCCTTACAATGGCATTATTTAGAATGATTGAACCAGCTTCTGGAACCATTTATATCGATAATATTGATTATCGAACTCTTGGACTTCATGAACTTCGAAAAGCTTTAACTATTATTCCACAAGATCCTGTGCTGTTTTGTGGGAATCTTCGAATTAATCTTGATCCCTTCAATGAATTCGATGATGCTACACTCTGGGAAGCCATTGAAAAGGCACATTTGAAAAAATTTGTTGATGAATTTCCAGAGAAATTAAATCATGAAATAAGCGAAGGTGGTGGAAATCTTTCTGTTGGACAATGCAACTTGTATGTCTTGCAGGAGCCATTTTAGAAAGGAAAACTAAAACTCTCCTATTGGATGAAGCTACAGCAGCAGTGGACGTAGAAACAGATCAATTGCAGGTATTTCTAAATTTATTAACACAAATAAAAATAAACACAACATAACATATTAATGAAACAAAATTAAAACAAATAACTAAAAATAATCTTTAATCAGCTTTAGTAAACCTAAATTTTCGTAATCTTTCAATCAAATTTCTACCATAAGGTTTCAAAACATCGATCAAAGGCAACAGTAAACCCATCGAAATAACAACATAAAGACCAGCTTTCAAATTGAATGGAAGATCACCTTGTCCAATTAAAGAACCATGATCAGCAGCACGTTCAGCAAGAAGTCGAGCAACAGCAGCTTTCAAAGGATTTTGTTCTTCCTTGGCTTCTTCCATAAATGATTTTGATTTTCGAACTAATTCTCCAACTTCTTCAGGAATGATAAGTTGAGGGATTTTGCTGGCGAGATTATTGATGGCAGTAATAAAATGTTTGGATTTGAGAAGATTTTCCAAATATGCATGACGTCTAAAGCGATTCCAAGCAAAATGATTTGGTTGAGTTGGAGATGAAGAACAAAATTTGGAAGATGAGAATGTTTGCTCAGCACCAAAAAGAACATGAAAGGATTCATAAATCAAGTTCAAATACGCAGTATCATTATTGGGAGAAACATTGATGATACTACCCCATGAAGCAAACGTTTGACCATTACTCTGAAACAAACAAAAAAGATAAATCTTCACACACAAAGTAATGATAAAGTAACAAACTTCTTTTCCATCAATCACTATGCCATTTTCAGTTAAAATAAAAACAAATTTGAACAACGGTGCAGAAGAAACCACAGGAGAGGAATATTCATCGATGGTAGTAATAAACTTTGACATATCACCAGCTTCAAAGACCAACTTTTCCTTTTTCAACGATTTGAAAGTTTCAAAATCAAGCAAATTCCAAAAATGTTCAATAGTAATTGAAAAAAATGCTGCATCAGAGAGGTAATTGACCATTCGATTGATTTCATCCATGATTGAAGCTTCCACAGAATCCCATCGACCACAATCCATATTTTCATAAACAAAGATCACATGAAGATTATAAGCAGCAGAAATTGAAACATCATTCCATACATTTGGTGTTACCTAAAATAAAGCTTATCACTCCAAAAATTTAGATAGATAAACGTACATCAGTGATAGATTCTTCCATACTTTTTACACGAGCAATCATGGAATAAATTCGATTAATACCAAGCCAATCATGGGTCATAAAGTTATCAAAGTTTTCAGCCAAGGAAGTTGACACATCATTTCTAATTAAAATTGTTGAATCAGGTAAAACGAAGACATCACATTGAGAAGATTTGGAGATTGCAGTGAAATCAGAATTGGAAAGAACAACGATTTTAGCTTGAAAAATGTTACCTAAAAATGAATACAAGATGCATAAAGATATAAAAGAAAATAACAAACATACCTAAATCTCCATTATAATCATTTGTTTGAGAATAATCAGCAAGAAGTTGCACTTCCCAAAACATTTCTCCCTCAATCGGACCAGGTAAAAGTGAACCAAACGTAGAATTTTCAATCATTCTTTGAAAATCATATGTATCCTTTGATGAAGAAATAATATTAATTTTCAATGGAACAGCTTCATATTGGTTAAAACTTTCAAGTGTTGCTCGATACGGTGAAGTTGTATACCACCAAAGTGGAAGACCAAACATAATCAAGGCAATGAAATAAAAGATGAAAGCGTTCCATGTACGTTCCTTGTGATTTTCAACAGCCTTTTTAGATGCATCAGCAATTTGTTGAATGCTTGAATCATCGTCGTTGTCGTCTCCAGCATTGTTTTTAACTTTCATATTATTTTCGCTGCTTATATTGTCTTCTTTGGTATTTCGGAGAATATCTTCTTTAACATTTTCTTTATCAGCCCGAAGTGAATCTTCATCTGCTCCATGTTTCATATTCATTGATACATCACTTTGATCAAGCATTGGTTCAACTGTTGAAGAATCTTTTCAACCGAATATTGGTGTTAACTAAAATTGCAAAAAATAAACGTGTAAAAAGAAAAACATACCGGTGGAGAAATATCCAATGTAATATTGTGATGAGATGTCTGATCTTTTGGTGTTGAAGTTTTTTCATTAGTATCATCATTCATTTTTGTAGTTTGCAAATGTAAAAATTTTTGAATAATAAATACAGCAAAGATTGATTTTTTCAAAGATGCTTGAAAGAATCCACTCATATGGAGGTTTTACTTCCTTTTAACTTTTTTTCAGGTGGGCATATTTTACGATGTTTTCTCGTCAAGAATCAGCATTCACTGAAACTATGATATCAGAAGAAAAAAGCTGCTATGCAATGCTGCATTAAAGAGAAATTTTAAAAACACTTCCAAAAATTTTTACAGTTAAAATTAATTTATTCATTCAAACATAAGGTGAATATTATAAACAGAGGTATTACAACAAATTTAACAGATAATAAACAATAGAAACCTCATTAAACAAATACATAATAAGATGTTCAAAATATAAACAATGTGAAAGTTAACAAGAATTAGAATACAAAAAAATATACAGAAATGTTAGTGTGAGCTCCAAGATCATGATGAAAATTTTGTAATTATCGTTGTTGTTCGCGTTAGTTTTTCGTTGTTAGAATAAAAAAGCATTCAAAAAATCTTTCTTTGTACTGTGGAAAAAGTTTTCAAAAAAATTTAATGGATTTGATCGATGTTTCTGTTTCAATTAATGTAATTCTAGGATGTCTTTTTTGGATCGTTTTAATTCGAAACGAAATGTATCATTTATGATTAATTTTAACCATGCTCCACGTCAAAGCTAAATTTATGTTAGAATATTTATATTTTTTTTGTAATTCAAGCCAAAAAGGTTCGCGTAAAGGTTTTTCTTTGTCTCTCTGGCAGCAAAAAGCGAATCTTTAAGCGTTCCTTTTTTGGTTTTCACTTAAGCCCAAGCAACCGGATAAATTTTTGGTGCTGCCTTACCTTCACATTTATGTGTTGTTGCCTTACCTTCGCTTTATGCGTTGTTGCCTTACCTTCACATTTATGTGTTGTTGCCTTACCTTCGCTTTATGCGTTGTTGCCTTACCTTCACATTTATGTGTTGTTGCCTTACCTTCACATTTATGTGTTGTTGCCTTACCTTCACATTTATGTGTTGCTGCCTTACCTTCACATTTATGTGTTGTTGCCTTACCTTCACATTTATGTGTTGTTGCCTTACCTTCACATTTATGTGTTGCTGCCTTACCTTCACATTTATGTGTTGTTGCCTTACCTTCGCTTTATGCGTTGTTGCCTTACCTTCACATTTATGTGTTGCTGCCTTACCTTCACATTTATGTGTTGTTGCCTTACCTTCGCTTTATGCGTTGTTGCCTTACCTTCACATTTATGTGTTGCTGCCTTCGGATACACCTGTTAACTGGTGGGGGCGAAAGCCCTTTTCTCCTTCAAAGTACAGCCGCCTTGACGTGGCGAAGGAGCTTAAGCTGTTTTGATTAATTTAATCAAAACAGCAACTAAGAGCTGTACAAAATAATTTTTGGAATGTTTTGCTTCTTAGTAAAACAAAAAAATAATCTTGTTTAAAATTGTATTGAAAGCATTTTTGAAATAAACAAGGAATGAATAGTAAAAAGGGTAAATAAGAAAGTTTAAAACCTAATGGAACAATAGTAATTAGTATAGTAGGAGTGGCTTCGGATTTTTGTGATGGTGCTCAATCAACATATACTTATCAACTTGAAGTTTCTCAATCAGCCTACTCTTTTTTTTGGTAAATGGTCTAATTTTCACTTCGAAAATTGGTTGTTTTAGATGATAACAACATAAGCTAAATATTGTTATTTGTCATGCACATCTTCCTTTATTTTTTGCTGCTTAAATTTATTCACGTTAGAAGAAATAACAAATCAAGCATTAATTGCTTTTACAGTTAACAAAAAAAGTTACTTACATCTTGCTTTATTTTAACCAAATCATCTTTTTCAATATCTAATTCACGTTCGAGCTTTTCAGAAAGTTGTTCAGTTGCTATTTCCAAATCACTTTGATTATTTTCGAAGATAGTTGTTGCATTACTTGGTTTTAAGTAATAAGCAAATGCATAAGTATACATTAAAGTTCGACGACATCGGCTCAACACCGTAACAGCATTAGTTAAAAATTGTGTTTCGACCCATGTAAAATTGTAATTCTGCATTTGTTGCATCTTGATCTTGATTTGTTCTTGTAACTAAAAGAAAAATGAATATAAAGTAAACAAAAAGTTAGAGAAAACTTTACCTTATTTTCAAACTTTAAGCTATTTTGATGATTGATGTATCGGTTATAATAATGCAAATATCTTTGAAGTGCTGCACGTGATGTTTCTTGAGCTGACCGAGCATCTTTAGCTTCCTTATCTTCATAACGATTGCATGAATACCATCCAGAACCATGAGGCTTCCATGGGCCTAAACACATCCAACAGAATTCAAATTTGCAAGTTTGAGAGCGGCACGTCATGTGATTACAGCCTCCATCTTTTTCAATAGTTACCTAAAATTGAAAAAAATTAGATCAAGTCTTATAATCTTTCAAAACCTTACTTTACATTGAGGACAATCTTTTGTATTAGCATTTAACCAATTGGATGTTTCACTATCATCAGAGCATTTTTTCAACCAAAATTTCAAAACATTGCAGGTCACAGGTTCATGCCATTCATGTGAGCAAGTAAAACAAAATGTTAAACCACAGTCACATGTAACAGCACGACATTCAGCATGTGAAACTTTGATAACTTTTCCACAATTTGCTGCTGGGCACCATTTGAGTAGTTCATTGGAATCAACAAATGAGTTAACCACCGTGCGTTGATATTGTTTCTTATGTTCTGGAGAGTAGGGATGGCATCGGGCCGAGTCGGCCCGAAAAAGCCCGGCCCGGGCCGGGCCTGATAATTTCGGCCCGGGCTTAAACTTTAAAAAAATAACAAGGTTTTTTATTTTTTTGTTATTTAAAAAAAATATTTTTAATATTTGATTTTTAAACCATTTTGCTATTACTTTTTTCCTAACTTATTGAATTAATAAAATACAAAAAATATGTTAAAAGATGAATCATTGTTTAATAACAATAAAAAGGAGAAAAATTGGAATTTAAGACATTTTTAAAAAAAATTTCAGTTTTTAATAAAAAGCCCGGGCCGGCCCGGGCCGGGCCTAATTTTGCTGGGCCCGGGCCGGGCCGGGCCTGAAAAATTCCGGCCCGAGCCATCCCTACCATCAAGTACCCAAATTTTATTTTGAAGAAATATTTTATGCTATATTGATTTTATGCATTTGATAGCAATGAGTTTTAGAGGATTAGTGTTTGAATTAATTTATGTATCATTTGAGAGGTTTTTATAATTTTGTTAGGATTTTTTATACTTAGTCTTTCAAAAAATTTAAGCGTGTAAATATTTTTTATCATTTTGATAAATAAAAATTTAGAACCATATTTCAATTTAACAACGAGCAGGGATTAAAAAAGCTTGTGGTTTATTGGGTATTTGTCGAGCTCTTCAGATTCAAGAAAGAACAGCTAAAAGAATCCTCGAACTTGTTGTTGCACAATTGGTTGAATTCAAACGAGGCCAACCCGATGCCGAAGCAGCTGATGATGGGCATTTATTTGAGATCGACCAAACCAGTGATTTTACAGGAAAAGCGTATCTTTGTAAGAATTGGAGTTACTACAGCTTAATGACAGAAAAATGCTCACAAACATGCAACCGCTGTTAATTCATCTTTTCCAAAGTTACTAAAACCAAAAGTGAAAGAAAAAAATATTCATTTTCAAACGAAACTTTATTCAAACACTTTCTACAATAAAAATAAAAATTCAACAAAGAAAAAATAATAAAGAATGAGATCGTGTTCAATCAGCACAAAATGTAATTAAGATTTTTGACTTTGAGTATCATGTTCTGGAGTTTCACCATCTTTTTTGTCATCATTTTTGCTTTCTTTTTGAGTTTTGAGTTCAAGTAAACGCTTTTGACGAGCTTGGATATCCTCTGAAAATTTAACATTATAGTTATCAGTAGGAATTATGGCAGTCAAACAATATTTGATATTAAAGAAAGAGATAACATACCTTTGAATTCAGCAAAAACCATAGCAAGATTGAGACCAAGAGGGAATAAAAGTTCTTTACGAGCTTCAAGCTAAAATTCGAAAAATAAGTAAAACCAAAGAATTGATAGAGAGACACAAACTTTTTCATTCAATGCTGTTTCACGCTCATCGAGATCCTTTTCTTGTGTACGAGTTTCATTAATAACACTAAAACCTTTGCTTGATTAACCATAGCATTTTTAAAACAAAAATGAAAACCTTTGACTTTCTTCTCTTGATGGAAGTTGAGTAATTATTTGAGCTAAAGCTTCTCTTTTTTCTTTGTTGATTCTTTCAGCATTAATTTCTCTCCATTTTTGTTGTAATGCAATTAATTCAGCTCTTTTTTGATTAATCAGATCGTCTGAAAAATAAGCTTTATTAGTGAACCGAAGTTTATTACAAGCAAAGGTTTTACCCATTTCTTGACTTTGGTCATCATATTCTTTAGCATCTTCTTCAAAAGCATCATACATTTGAAGTTGTTTTTGAAAGGCAATTTCAGCATGATCCATAAAAATTTCTGTTTTCTTACACAAGCTACTATTCAAAATAATTATTAAATGAAGCAAACGTAAAATAGCTTACACTTTGCTGATTTTCTGATTTGGAAGGTTCCATGTTAAATTTCGAAGGATGCCAAGTCGACGATCATGAGAATTTGCGTTACCATCAACAACAAATTTCTTTAATTCATGATTAGACATTTTGAGCTATAGCTAAAGAGATTGTTGATTAAAAAACGCAAGAGAAAATATTTTAAAGTATCCAAAGATAGGTAGATAAAAACCTCAAAAATCCAATGCGAAGTAAACATTCAAAAACATAATTTATTTATCGAGATTAACACATTAAAATTAAATCAAAGAAAATAATTACAAAAAACAAAAAAAGATGGATACCAGTTCGTTGATAAATTTTTAGAACAAAGCTTATCTCACTAAAACAAATGACAAAAAATGGCTAAGATAAAGCGCTTTAGTTACAAAATAAGACTATCAACGTATGTGCCAGAATAATAATAATTTATGATAAATATTATAAAGAAAAACAAAAACACCCGGATACAAAGAAAATGAAGAAATAAAGTCTATTTTAAATGTCTAATTATTTTGTCGATCGAAATATTGAAGCCTTCTGCGACGTAGCATTTCTTGTTGTTCATGTTCTTCAGGTGAAACATCCGTTGGAGAATCTTCTGTTACGCCATTTCTAGTATCATCAGCTGGTTGAGGAACAATATAAGGAGTTTTTGGAGACGAAGTTAAATTACCAAGATGACCATTAGAAGGTTGAGAAGAGCTTGCTGTAGGAACAGTTGATGAAGATGGAGCATCATTTGGCGCAGCTGTTGTATCAATATTAACTTCAGGTGTTTCTGTAGCATTGCTGCTTTCACCATTAGGAATATGTGATGGAGGAGGCAATTGAACAAGATTTTGAACTCTAAAAGAATAAATATAATGATTGTAATAAGTTTAAAAAAATCTTTACCCTGATGCATTAGCGACACTTAAATATTGTTGAAATTGTAAAACTGCAGCATCAAGCAAAACGGAAATATTATTGAGAGCTTGAATTCTTGCTTCAACTGCATTCCTTTGCATTCCTTCCATTTGACCAATTTCTTCATCAGATAATCCAGCAAAAACTGGAGGTCTTGGAAAAGGAAATGGAGAAGCGCCAGTAAGAGGTGGCATAGGAAGCATTCCAGGAAATGGTGGAGGAGGTGGAATTGAAGTTGTTGATGCATTACCATTTTGACCTTGAGGTTGATTTTGTTGTTGTTGATGATGCTGCATAAAAGGTGGTGGAGCAAAGGCGAAATTATGAGCCATAAATGGAAATATATGAGGAGGCGGAGCTTGTTGTTGTTGACCATTGTTACCAGCTTGATTATTTTGTGCATCTCTTTGTTGTTGTGGATTAAATTGGCCAAAAAGTTGAGCAAAAATTGGTGGCATAGGTTGTCCATTTTGAAGCTGTTGAGGTATTTGAGGAAGGCCAGCATTACCAAGATTAGCATTTTGGCCAGGAACTATATTCGGTCGTCTTTGAGCTGAAACAATAAAAGTTAAAAAGAAATAATAAACAAAAACAACAAACCTAAAATATCGGTTCTGCAAGTGGGACAAGTTTGTTGACGTTGAAACCAAGAACGAAGGCAATTTGGATGAAAGATATGATTACATGGAAGTTTTTTAGCTCCAGATTCAACTGTCATTTCTTCGCGACAAATGATACAAGTTGCATCACCTTGAGTTAATTCATCAGCAGAAGCAAGAGGGAAGAGATGATTCATAGCATGAACGGCACGACGAGATTTAATAACATCATTCAGAGCTTTTTGGAAGGATCGAATAGTCAAATAGAATTGTCTTACAGCAAACAGAGGGAATGTATGAATCTTAATCATGATTGCAAAAAAGGCACAATAAAGCAGGCATCGAAGGAAATCTAAAAAAAATAAAGGTGAGAAAAATGATAAAATAAAATCAAGTACTTACTGATGAAAAGTTCAGCATAAAGCATGTAAACAGCTTTGTTTTCCCATGGATGGTTTTGTTGTAAATCATGAGTATGCAAAAGATATTTAATAATAATATGAAATACCATTGTCATAAGAACAGCATACTAAAAGATTGATTTATTAGCCAAGAGCATGAAAAAGTAAAACAAACCTCAAAACCAAAAACAATTTGAGCACTTGCACCTTTAGTCATGGTGTAAAAATAAGCCGAAGAAATGAAATGGCTGTTGATGGCTGATAATAGCGCAGAAATTCCCAAGATTCTTGCATGAAATGCGAGAGTAATCAGAGGACTTCGTTCCATATAATCCACTCGATCTTCTGCCAACCAATGAAAAGCTTTCACAAAAAATAATATTACAAATTGAATAACAAATTTCGGAGAGAAATCATCTCTGAATACAGCAAATGCTAAGCATGTTTCCATTACAGCATGCCATACACGATCAGTTGCATGTTCAACTTCAGCAGCTCGTAATTGACCAAAGAAGATGTATCGAATAATGGTAAATGCAAGATATGCCAGAACAGCTCCTTGAGCATAAATAACCTAAAAACAATAAAAGTAATTCAAAGATATAACAAAAAATAAAACTTACAGCCAATGAAACATTATTCTTAGTGATGTAAACAACCGCAGGATAAAATTGCTTTTTCAATACTAAAGCATTTGCAATTGTCAACGTCGTACATACAAAACTCGTAACAACCAAGAGCGGCAAAGTAACTCTAGGAGCCATCTAAAGCACAAAACGATAAAACAAGGAAGTTCAAGCGTTTGCAAAAAAGTAATTAATGGCAAAAAAAACCAAAACAAAAAGACAAAAAACACAATATGCAAAATAAAGCATCTATTATTTCTTTCATTTACAAAAAATTACAAATAGAAAATACATAAAAATCTCAATCAATAAAGTACGATTATACATATGTATAGTATTTTATTCCCATCACCCAAAGTTTTATAAGATTAGATTTTCCCATATTCATGGGTATTACAAGTGATACATCCCACCGGCTTCTTTTGCATGTTTCTTTCTTTTAAGCCATAAACACGATGAAAAAGACAATAAATGCCATTAAAACACCAAAAACTTTGATAATCAGCCATCGATTTTTGGAAATATTATTGAAATATCTTAAAAGTTCTGTATGAGCAGCTTCGACATTTATGGACGTATGTTCAACATTTGAATCAATTCTTGTAATCATTTCACCTTGTTCTTGAACCAAATGAGCTAATTGAGAGAAGATTTGACCAAGTTGACTGATGCTTGATTCAATACTTTCCATCGCACCCAGACGATCACGATAGTAGCTATCGGTGTTATCGAGAAGTGGAGACTAAAAATGGAAAAACATAAAATTAGCTTAAGTTTGTTATGATAAACTTACTTGTTCTTGCAACTGCATTTGATCCATTTCCAAAACAAAGTTAGATCCACCATTCTGATTAGCCCCAGTTGCAGATGCATCATCATTAAATAATACATTACTTCTTGATTTAGGCATACTTGACGGCACAGGTTCAGCTTGACAATATAATTCTCGTTTTCCTTTCTTTGCTTTTAGATTCTAAAAACACAACATTTTCTTTAGTGACAACTGTAAGCTTATAAAAACATACCTGTGTTCTCAAATCAAGCACACTTTTAAAATTTTGTCCAACAGAAGCAAGTTTTGATTGAAGACCAACGACGACCAATTTGGAGTGATTATTTGCTTGATTTGATGCATGTCGTTGTTGAACCAAGTTACTCAATTCAGCGATTTGATTGTTTAGCCCAGTAATATCTTCTTGAACATCTTTTGATAATCGTTCAATTTCGATGGTATGATCTTCAAATAATGACTTCTTCTTAGCTAATTCAGTTAGCTTTTCCATCTTTGCACAAGTTACTGAAAGATATCGACTGATTCGCCTGAAAATAATACAGCTATAAATATTACCATGGAGCAATGAAAAACTTACTTTGACCTCACATTGAATTCTTTTGATGATTCAACCAAGTTACCACGTTCTTCTCGATTATGAACCCGTCCATTAGATAATATTTTCATCTAAAAAACGATCACATTAGTATATCCAAAATAACGATTTAATAACAAATTTTCTTACCTCATAAGATTTACATATTGTTTTAAATTCTCCAGTTCGATCACGATACGGCATCTCGGTAAGTTGAAATGGATCAAATTCTTCTTCTTCGAATACTTCTTGCTTTCCTGTAATCGGTTCAGGAGTTTGTTCGCGTGGAGTAAAAGCGTATTGATCGGCGATAGACTAAAATTAATCCAGAAATCAAAAAATGAATCAAAAGAGAAACTAAACAAAAAAAAAAGCGAAGATAAAATCAACGACGAAAAAGCAAAATGAAAGTGGTTTTAAAAAATAATAAAAAGAGAAAAAGGAATTCTTACTTGTGCGGTATTCCAAAATTGTGTTGCTGGTGCAGAAATATATTGCGAAAATTCAGCTAATTTATCCGAGGATGGTAAAAACCCAAGGGAGCGTTGATTAGAATTTGGTGGTTGTTGCTTTTTATTATCGTCAACAGATTCAGAATTAAAATTTACAGTAGTTTGATCGGTAAAATTTGGTTGATGTCGACGTCGAGCTCTATGATCTTCCCAATCGTACATTCACTAATAATTTTATGCTTTCGTTAGCAACGAAAGAATTCCTGAAAGAATTTCTTTTTGTAAACAAAAAATGCAAGAAAATTAGAATAAATACCATAAAAATCACAAGGATGAAGGTTAGTGGAATAAAAAAATAGATTAAGAAATGGGATGTTATTTTATTTTGTTTTTTAGTTTGTAAAAAATACTAACCCACTAAAAAAACACAATGTTTGGTTTCAAAGACACGTCGACGAACGAAGGAAGAATAAAAAATAATAAAAAAGCAACCGAAGTCAGTCAGCAACCACGCAAGAAAAAGTTTTTACAACGAATAAATTCTTTCGCGTTCAATGGGAAAAAAATTGGATGCGTGCGCATTATTTTTTTTCCTTGTTCATCAAATTCGTGTCCTTTTCTTGCATGTGTTGTTACATATTACATTGTTGAGCTGACGTCAACAATTTTTAACACTAAAATTTATAATAATTCCCTATTGTTTTTTAGAACCATGTCTCGGTTTGGGTTGTTATTGGTATTAGCTTTTTGTGGAAACATATTAGCTCATCAAAATCCTTCTTTTCCTGGAGCAGATGCAAATCAGCCACCACAAGCTCATCATCAAGGTAAAATAAATAAATAAAAAAATGATATTAAATTTTTCGGAATGATAATGATTAAGGTTGATGATTTTTTTTAGCTCATGCCCAACAAGCTCAGCAACAACAACCTCAGCAACAACAACCTCCTCCAGCTAACCCTGATACTCCACCAGCTCAACAACAATTTGGTGGTGAAGCTGTTAAAGATGCAGAGTAAGTTAGATTTATCCATCATTTAAATAAAGCACCTGAGGAAATAAAGGCTTTCGATTAAAATGACCAAAAAAATTTTCTGCGATCGAACGGCAATTTTTTGGAATAATTTTGGCTGTCAATAAAAAAAAAGCTTTTCTAAAACCTCGTTAATTAACATGACCATATTTTTAGGCATATTAAAGAACATTTAGAAGGAAAAGTTGATCCAACATCAAGTATGACTCCTGAACAACTCCAATTCCATTATTTTAATATGCATGATTTAGACCGAAATGGTCGATTGGATGGAGTTGAATTGATTAAAGCCATAACTCATTTTCATCAAGGTTTGCCTCTCATTTGAAGCAACATTTTTGATTCTTTAACTTGGAATAATTTTAGAAAACCCTGGACCTCAACATTTAAACACTAATCAACCTCCACCACTTCCAAGTGAAATAGAATTGGAACAAATGATAGATTCCATTCTTCGTGAGGATGATTATAATGGCGATGGTTTTATTGATTATGGTGAATTTCTTCGAGCTCAACGAGCTCGTGAAGAAGCTGCTCGAGTTCATCAAGCTCAAATGCAAGCTTCTGGTGGAGGAGCTGCAGGTGCTGGTGCTGCTGGTGGTGGCGGTGTTGGCCATCAATCTTTATAAAATGTGAAAGTTCCCACTAATAAGTCTTCAAAATCCTGCCATGACTTTCTTTCACTTTTTGTTATTCTTCCAAACCACGCTACAATGAATATATCAAAATCAATGGGTGCTTATTATTTTAATTAAATTATTTCTTCGCCTTTGCCTCTTTATTTTCTCTCAGTATTTATTTTTAAAAAGCATAATTCTTGTTTCTTCCTCCTCCTGCTCCTTCTTCCTTTCCACCAACAAAGCATTTGAACATTAGAGATTTGTTGTTTCATTTTCTTGCATAATTTCTCTCTTCAACAATCAACAATAACAACATCGGTTCAAAAAAATATTTACTGTTTATTAATTTTTTTGTTTTCAAAATATCTGTGATAATTTTTCTTCTTCTTCAGAGAATAGTAATTTATTACTGTTACATGAATGGTTATGGTTTAAATTTTTTTTGTTAAATGTTTTAAAATAAATTGTTTTTATTCGAATCATCGAGGTAATACGGTATCAAAGGATCAAAAGCGAAGCAATACTCTTTAATATGCTTCGAACTCAAGCTATTCACGAAAAACGTTTTTATGAATGGAATAAACGCGAGAGAGAAAAAATGCATGAAAAAAGCAATATTTGACAAAACATTGCTCCCTTATATTGAGGATGCTATGATAAGAGAAAACAGAGACAACGTCGACGAGTGAACAACAACAAAAAAAAACGGTCGATTGTATTGGAAACTTTTGAGCTATTGTAGGCCTATGATGATGATGATCGATCGCCACGTCATTTTATATTAAAAATTTTCCCGCTTTCAGATCACCGAAATCCATATCTCCATCATCATGAAGCTTATCATCCTCTCTTACCTTTTTGGATTAGCTTTAGGTAATATTGCAAGCTAGTGAAAGCTTTATCCGATCCAAACCCAAATCTTTCAGGTATTCAAATGCGGCAATTTGGTAATACTGATGAAGTTCATGATAAAGAGTAAAGCCTTAACACTCCCTTTAAAAACCTCATTTCAATCTTTTTTAGGCATCTCAAACAACATCTTGAAAACAAGATTGACGTTGAAAACGTTAAACTTGATCCCGAACGTGAACGCTTTCATTATTTTTCTATGCATGATCTCAACCAAGATGGTGTGATTGATGGCATCGAACTAATTAAATTAAGTTAACATTCATATTTGCAAAAACATAACACAAAAATAGTTTTTTAAACATTTAATAAGATAACAACAAGCGACCAAATAGATCCGACAAAAATCAAATGTTGAAACATATTAAAAGAAGAATCCCAAGATCTTGCCACCCAAATGCTTTCGACGAGCTTCTTCATGGTCCATAATTCCACCAGATGTTGTCATAACGATGTAACCAAATTGACGAGATGGCAATAAGCTGGTGGTGTGCTTTTCGAGTTCTTTGAGTTGAATGTCGAAACGAGGGCTAACAACAGCGCATTTGTTGATACGACCAGTAAGATTAATAACAATTTTGTTGGCACGATGATCATCCACAATTTCAAATTCACCGATGTAGCCTGAAAAAAAAAAGCGAAATATATATAACATTTTACAAGATTTTGTTAAAACTTACCATGCTTCATCATCACAGTCAAGAATCGGACAATAACTTTTGACGAAGGACGAACAATAACTTGACGTTTACCACGTTTTTCAGCATTGTTGATAGTTTTTAAGGCATCAGCCAATACGCTCATGCGAACCATGTTTGAGCACTGATGGGATTCGAGTCAAGAAGCCTAAAATAAAAATCAATATAGATGAAGCATATGAAACATAATAATAAAATAAATAATTTTAGGCGGCCACGCACTCGCACGAAGAAACAAGCCATGCAATGTCCGATGAAGATCTTGAAAAGCTCGTTGATGCAGTTTTGGGGGAAATCGATACAAATGGCGATCGAATGATTTCATATCACGAATATTCTATTAAACAAAGCGTTTAAAAGTAAAGATTGTACGAATTAGATAAAAAATAATAATAAAGGGATTTGATTGTAAAAAAGTTGGAAGCAAAAAAAGACTTTGAAAAAAAAATGCAGCAAGTTAGAGAGGACGCAAGCATTGAATTTGGGACCACAGTAGGCTACCTCAAGCAAAGGCGCATGTTGCCAGGCAATAATGCGGGACATTCGAATTTTGTTTTGTCTTTTCGTAAAAAAAAAAACAGACTTTCTTTCGAGCTTTTTTTTGTTTGTTTGTTGAATGTCAAAAGTTATTTCTCGCATAATGTCTCTCGTTCCTTATGAATTGGTGGATATTGGAGCAAATTTGGGACATCCTGCATATAAAGATGACTTGGAAGATGTATTGGCAAGAGCCAAAAATGCTGGTATGAATGTGAAACATGATTTTATGTTATTTAACAAAAGAAGTATTTAGGCTTATCAAAAATTATGATTACTGGTACATCAGAAGAAGTAACTAAAGAAGCTGCTAAAATGGTTGCTGATTATCCTGGTTTCTTGTATTTTACTGCTGGTGTTCATCCTCATGATGCTAAAGACTTTACTTCAACCTCTATTGAAACTCTTCGAACTCTTGCTTCAAATCCTCAATGCGTTGCTATTGGTGAATGTGGTTTAGATTTCAATAGAAACTACTCGCCTCAAGATGTTCAAAAACAAGTCTTTGATCAACAAGTTGCTCTTGCTGTGGAACTTCAAAAGCCATTGTTCATCCATGAAAGAGATGCATTCGAAGATGTTTACGCAACTTTAGGAAAGTATGAAAATCTTCCCACTGCTGTTGTTCATTGTTTTACGGGTACTGCTGAAGAAGCCAAGAAATATATTGAAAAAGGCTATTACATTGGATTAACAGGTAAGTTTGTAAGATCTCCTAATTTTAACGAAAGCTAACTTTTTAGGCTTTTTATGGAAAGATAAATCTGAAGATGGTGTAAAACACGCTTTGAAAAACAACATTATTCCTTTGGATAAGTTGGTACTTGAAACCGATGCACCGTATATGTATGCTAAAGTTGAAGATAAGAAGGTTCCAGCTGAAATCAGAAGCTCTCTAACACCTGAAGCATTAGAATTACACAAACATTCATCTTTCAAACGAAATGAACCATGTTCTTTAGCTGCTATTTGTGAACTTATTGCTGGTTTTATGGGTGTTGATCCGAAACTTGTTGCAGAAAAGACTACTGCAAACGCCAAAAAGATTTATGGCCTTAATTAATTTTAATGTCTTGTTAAATTATTAATAAATTATTATTATTGTTTTGTTATTTTTTTGTTTGTTTGATGATTTTACTGAGTGCTGAAAGCTCCTTGATACCTTTAACTTTTAAACAATAAGTGTTGGCGAGATCTTTCAGGTATTTTTTTTTGTTTTCATTTGTAAAGCTCTTATGGAAAGGTTATCCATTTTTATGAATTGTGCATCCTTTAGTCATCATTTACTATCTTCATTCTACAAAGTGTGCTTCCATCACAAAATCTCTCCTGCCGTTCCCCACAGTTTAGTCATACACAGACCAAAGTTTTAATAAACAACAATATTGGCCTTTCATTTCTGTTCGTTGCTTCTTTTTTTTTCATTCGCAAATAACTTTCATCCGCGTTTACCACAAACTAAGCCGCAGCTGAAATTGGATAAAATAATAACTAACGATTTTTTAGTCAAAAATGTCTGTTTCTCTTTTTGATAAATTTCGTGAACTTGAAGTTTTCAAACTTGGAAGCTTCATTCTAAAATCCGGTATTCCATCTCCAATTTACATTGATCTTCGAGCACTTATTTCTGATCCCAATCTTTTAATTCGTACATGCGATGAAATGACTAAATTAATTCAAGGAAAATCAATTGATTATGATTATATTGTTGGTGTACCATATGCAGCTCTTCCAATGGCTACGGTAGTTTTTTTCCCTTTAAAGTTTGCATTATTATAATTTTTTTATAGCTCATTATGGCAAAATTAGAAGCTCCAATGCTTATTAAACGTAAAGAAGCAAAAGCTTATGGCACTAAAAAGCTTATTGAAGGTTCATATCAAAGTGGAAAAAGAGCTCTCATTATTGAAGATGTTGTTACTTCGGGTGCAAGTATTCTTGAAACCGTTGAAGCCTTAAAACTAGAAGGCTTAATTTGTGAAGATGTTATTTGTGCATTGGATCGAGAACAAGGTGGTGTTGAACGACTTGCGAAAGAAGGCATACGACTTCATCCACTTGTTTCAATGACAGCAATATTAGATTATTTGGTTTCAAATAAAACAATTACATCTGATCGACGATTAGAAATTGAAGATCAATTAAAAGTTACTTCCATTTCAAATTCAAATCCAACTTCAAAAACCAATGACGCTACAAAAGCTTGGAATCTTGAATCACGTAAATCCCTTCTTGAATCAAATCCATTTAATTCAATGATTTTAAAACATATTCTTTCTAAAAAAACAAACCTTTGTGTTGCGATTGATGAAACAAGCAAAGATAAAATTTTTGAAACCATTAAATCCATTGGCAGTTATGTTTGTGCTATTAAACTTCACGCAGATATCATCGATGATTTTGATCAAAAATTCATTGATAAATTAACTAAATTATCAAAACAACATGAATTTGTTATTTTTGCTGATCGAAAACTTGCTGATACGGGTAATACAGTTGAATTACAACTTACTCATGGTAATCTTCAAATAGCTAATTGGGCCAATCTTGTTACTGTTCATTCCATTTCTGGCCCATCCATTCTTCAATCGGTTGGAAATATTATTAAACAAGATAAAGCTCTCAATGGCGCCCTTTTAATTGCATGTTTATCTTCCAAAGGAACTTTAACTGATGAAGCATATTCTAAAAGTAAGCCTAACAACAACTTAGAAGCTTTTTTTCAAAGCATTGCCTAAATTTTTAGAATCTGTTGAAATGGCTGATGCAGCTAAAGATGTTGTTAGCGGTTTCATTTGTCAAAAGCGTCCATCAGATAATCCTGGATATCTTTATTGGACTCCCGGTGTTAATGAATCAAAATCTACTGATGGTTTAGGCCAACAATGGCGATCGGTTGAAGATGCTATCAATCGAGATGGAAATGACATCATTATCGTTGGACGAGCCATCACTCAATCTTCAAACCCAGCTGAAACTGCTCGAGATTATGCTCAACGTGCATTTGAATTATGGAAATCACGTTGTTAATAAAATTATTTAGTTTTATTACTAAAAATTGAATTACGGTTTTAACCTTTTTATTTAGTTTAGTGCTTTTATTGTTGGTTAATAAATATTTTTTCGAAACACAAAAGATTACAAGCATTACTACAAATGGTTTTAAAAAAATCTAACAACAACACTTCATAATAAAATATATATGCTAGCTAGCCTTACGGAAAAAGCATAACAAAAAAATCGTTGAGAGCAATAAGTAAATTTTTTTTATAAAAATCTGAATCTCAATACGAAACACACACACCTCGTAATTCAATTGTTACGGTTCTTCCCTATCATTTTCTTTCTTTTTTTCATTCGAATTCGAAAACTTGATTCTAAACTGTTTTTGTTTTTACAAAAGATTTTTATATTCTCCAACTTTTGATAAAAATTATTGTAAAAGAAAATGGACAAGAATTCAGATAAAGAATCATGTCATCCACCTGTTCCACTTCCTCGACATTCTCCACCATCTCGACGTCGAGTTTCCAGTGATTCTGGAACAGATGATGCTGACATACTTATTCCGTGAGTTTATTTTTACTTTTTTCTCTCTCATTAAAGTAATTCTTTGCTTTTTAGTGAAATGGAAGAAATGATGAAGGAACAAAGTCAATTCACTGATCGTCAACCAAATCCAAATTTTCCTCGCATCAATGAAGCTTTACCTAGCGTTTTCATGCCAGTTCCGTATGTCTTTTTAATTACCATTTATTTAAATATTTATTCGTATTTTTAGTGAAATCGACCTGGAAAAATTGAAATCACAAGGATATGATCCAAATGCCTATGTTAAAACCAGCCATGGAATTGCTGAAGCAATGAAAACCATTGACGACATGCGAAAAAACAAACGAATGGCTTTAAAACATCTTGATGAAGACATCCTTAACTTCGCATCTCAACCTGAAAACATTCAAGTAAGAAATTTATTATTTTAAACAACTGTTTTGATTTTTATACAAGCTTGTTTTTTAGAGTGAAGCCTTATTTAAAGCTAAACAAAAAGTTAAAGAAATGATCTTCAATGCTCTTCCACCTCAAGATGGAGCATCTTTGCATTTTTGTGGCTCAACTATGAATGGATGCGGTACAAGCAATGCTGATATTGATCTTTGTTGGGCTATTCCCATTCTTGACGATGAAACAGGAAAAACCATTTATCCTGTCGATAAGATGAAGTAAAATGAATAATTTATTTATTACTTTTTATCAACTAATCCATGCATTTTTAGAGATTTTTTTCCGCAGTCGATTTTGAAGAAAAGTAAAGCTCTTTTGGAAGAAAAGCTTGGAATCGAATATGTTGAATTTATCAAAGCAAGGGTAAGTTAACTTAGTAAATCTTTTTTTTATTGATTTCATCCATCCATTTTTTAGGTTCCAATCTTGAAGTTTCATATGACAGTCGATGATGAATACCTTACCATCGATATCAATATCAATAACATCGCTGGTATGTTTTTTATTATCCCTAAAATTATTTAGTAATGATATTTGTCCATTTAGGTATTTACAATACTTTCATGATAGCGCATTATTCAAAAATTGATGATCGATTCCCAATTTTGGCCAAAGTTTTCAAAACTTGGGGAGCAGCTGCAGAAATTATTGATCCTGTAAATGGATATCTCAACAGGTAAGATTGGTTTTTTTTATGCATGGACTAATTTTCTCCATTTTAGCTACACGATGGTCGTTATGGTTTTGCATTATCTTCAATGTGGCGTCTCACCTCCAGTTCTTCCAAACATAGTTGCACTTCGTCCAGATCTCTTTGATGGTACAATTGACCTCGACACTCTTGAAAAAAGCTATGATTTACACCTTGGTATTAAAATGGATGGAAGTGATGAAATCAAAATTGGAGATCTTTTAATTGGCTTCATTCGTTATTATTCGTTTTTTGCTTATGATCGAAATGGTATTATTCTTCGTTTAGGATGTGTGGAAGAAAAGTATGCATCCTAATTTTATGTTGTTTGGTGTTAATTTTATTGATCATTTTTTAGGAAAACTGAAGATGTCTTCCTTCTTGAAGAAGTTTATGATCGTCTTACTGTGCCTAAAAATATCAAAAAGAATACCATGCGTGATATCAAAAAGATCTTCATTGATGCCTATGTTTTCCTTCTTCGTGAACCGGTTTTCGCAAAGTTTATGGATTCAGCTCACAATAAAGGGTTCTTATTGCAAAGAGAATTCCCATCAACTGCTGCAAAAGATCATAAAACTATCTTATTTCCAACTCGTGATGTTGATAAAGTTGCATTTGGTGATTCTCTTCCTCAAAAGGCTGCATTTGGTGATCCTCTTCCTCAACGAGCTGCATTTGGTGATCCTCTTCCTCAACGTGCTGCATTTGGTGATCCTCTTCCACAACGTGCTGCATTTAGTGATCCTCTTCCTCAACGTGCTGCATTTGGTGATCCTCTTCCTCAAAAGGCTGCATTTGGTGATCCTCTTCCTCAAAAGGCTGAATTTGGTGATCATCTTCCTCAACGTGCTGCATTTGGTGATCCTCTTCCACAACGTGCTGCATTTAGTGATCCTCTTGCTCAAAAGGCTGAATTTGGTGATCCTCTTCCTCAACGTGCTGCATTTGGTGATCCTTTTCCTCAAAAGGCTGCATTTGGTGATCCTCTTGCTCAACGTGCTGCATTTGGTGATCCTCTTCCTCAACAAGCTGGATATGATTCTCGTGGTAACTATGGTGCTGGCAAAGCTGGATTTGGTCCTCCACACAACAATGGTTCCAACCTTGGTCAATAATGTTGATAATTGATTTTTCTTTATGTTTTTGTTTTTGTAATAAAGTTTTTGTTTGTTATTATCTGTGGTGTAACATTGTGGAAGTTGGAAAAGAGGGAAAAAAATTTTATGAATGAAGCTCATTAGGATCGATTTAACGATTTTTAATTTTCCAACTACCTATGTCGGCAATGGGTTGGCTGATGCCCTGTAATGCCGAATATGGTAAAAAATGATTTTTTTTTGTTGCAAAAAGTCCTCGGTTCAAATTTGACCGGCCGCTTAGTCTGAGAAAACCGGATCCTAAGATCGGGTTTTTCCAGTGTTCTGATTTATCCAAGATATTTAAAGTAAACACACGGTTCAGTAAACACCAGCTTTAGGTTTGCGGCAACCTCATAGTTAACATTACAACTACGAATAAGTGGGACGTTACCATTTCCGAAGAATTGGCTAACAGTGAACCACAAACACTGTGAGAAATTCAGAGAATCTCTCTTAAAGGGACATAGCTATTTCATGCCTTTTCAAAAATTTCGATACTGGGGCTGATAGGAACAGTCGGGGCGGCGCGTGTTTGAATTACCGTGTCACTTCTGTCTTACACGGTAATTCAAACACGCGCCTTACCAAGTGTAACTTTCAGTGCCCGCAAACGAAATTTCAAAAAAGGCATGAAATAGCTATGTCCCTTTAACTTTTTATTCGTAGCTGACGACGGCGTGCAAACGCTTGTGTACAAGTGCTCGCCACAACACCCGGCGACCACTCACATTTTTAATCCAAAAGAAAAGAAAGAGAATATTTTCTTTCAAATTTTTCGCTGTTTTTGCGAGCGATTTTTTTTTTGAAAGTAAGATTCCTCGGTGGTGTTTAATTAATTTTTATAAATGAATAAAGTTTGTAAGATTTAACTTTAACTCTTGATGGATGAGGAAAATTTAGCAAGTTAAGATGTTAATTAAAAAACAACAACGCTTTAATACAAAAACTATCTTTGATGCCCATTCTCGCTCTTTATATCAATGAAACGTATTTCACAAAAATTATCTTTTTCTGATCACGTTTTCTCTGCTTTTCAAAATGCAATAAACACAAATGACAAACAAAATTTATTTTACACAAACACAATAATATAAAAACAAAGTGAAAAAAAATGAACCCGTTAAATACAAATACAATCATCGGTTAACATTTGAAAAAATGTCTTTATATCGAGCTTCAATTTCAGCATTTCTTTTTTGAGTATCTTTGAGCAGCTGTGACATGTTCTTGAAACCATCATTAAGCTCTTTAAGTTTTTCATTAGGATCAAATAAATCTTGATTTTGAGCATCAGAATTTGACGAGGTAGCTGGAGAAATGGTGCGATGTACAGGTGAAACATTGAAGACAAGTCTTTCTTGGTGAATTCCTCGATAAGGCGTTGAAGTGAATATTCTTTTTTCTGCAATTGAGCATTCAGGATCAGTTGACGATGGCCGTTTTCGATGAGGAAAAAGCATATTTGAGCCTTCAAGCAAACGTTTCTTTTGTTCTTCACGTAAATTCACAAGTTGAGGCATTGGCAGATGATTTGAAATTGAAAACCTTCTTCGAATTTCTTCCCTTCTTTGTCGACGAATGATTACAGCTTTTTTCCATAAATCAAAATATTTCGCGCGAAGTTTCTTCCTTCTTACTTCCAACAGCCTTTCATTATCCCTTCTCGAAATAGGAGTACCAAATATAGGCTTAATAGTTTTTGAAATACCAAGAATTGAATCTAAAAAATAATCATTCATTAAGTTCCCAACTACATATACAGTAAGCATATTCGTAACAAAAGCAAAGTAAAGCAAAAATTTTACAGGAAAAGATCATTAAAAGCATGTAAACAAAAACTAACCATTGCTTCGATTAGCTAAAGCTTTAGGAAAATTTTCAATAGCACGAAGTTGTCGCTTTCTTCTTGTTGCCCATTTCCATATAGCAACGTATCGTTGACATCGAGCATTTAGTCGTTGTTCGTGAAGTTTCAGCTTTATTACTTCTAATCTTAACCATTTTTGTCGAATTTGATTATAAGCTTTTGCAGCAAAAGATCCCAACACACCTCGAAGGAGATCATCGTATAAGCGGTGAACTGATGTTCGAAGAGCTTTCTTACGTTCTTTAACATTTTCTTTAAACTTCCTGAAAGAAAATTTGTTATAAAATCTTGCGAATATGTAAAAAAAATCATACATTTGAGCTAAACCATAATTCTTTACCATTAATTTTTTAAGAGTTTTTGAAAAGATATCTTCGACGAAGCCTTGTGAAAGTGTTTCAACCATCTTGTTAAGCCTTTCTTTTTCATCTTCTTTTTTCTTTCTTTGTTGTTCTTCCAATTTTCTTTTTTCAGCTTCTATCCTTCTTTTTTCAGCTTCAATTTCTTCTTTTGATGGTCCTGGAGGAGGAAGTTGAGGTTCAATAGGCTTCGGTGGTACAAAAGATGGAAGAGATGTTGGTGACAGTGTTGCTGGTGGCGTTGTTACAGAGCTTTTAGCTTGGATGGAAGCATTAGGAACGGTTAATAAAGATGGTGGAGCCATAGAAATTTTATCAGGTGTATCAAAAGATCCATTGCCAAATGAAGGAGCACTTGGAGTAAATGAAAAGGGTTTTGAAAAAGTTGAGCCCTAAAAAAACAAGATAAAAAAGTAGATTAAGAAATTCTCATACAGGTTGAACATATCGTTTAACTGGAACAGCTTCATTAGGGTCTTCAGCATATCGAGGAGGAAAAAGATTTTTATTGAGGAATCCATTAGCACCAAAAGCATTTTTAACATTGACTGCCGCACCAAATGAAAATGGAGCTTTCTTCTCTGCAACGCTTTCAGCTTCTTCACCAACTTGTTGTAAGAATTCTTTCAATACTGGATCATTTATATATCGACATTGAGAATCAAAAGAGACGACAGCTTTGGGAAGTTTAACTCGTGGTGGCACGCCGTTGTAAAGAACCTGAAAAAAAAGGAAGTTGATTTGGAAAATTAATAAACGGCATTACCTCTGAAACAGGATGCTTCAACTTTTTAGCAACAATAGGATCAGGAAAATCTTTCAATTCGGATTTGGGTTTTGCTCCAGCTAACGAAATTAGAGTTCTTTCAGGCTTCGATTCTTTAATTTGACAACCATGATACGTCAAGAAATCGAGACAGTCCTTATCATTATCGAATGCAAAATATGGAGTCAAATAGCTAAGGATGTTTTCGCTTTTAAAAGCAACAGCAGCTTCCATTAATAGATGAGCACGAAAAGTTTGAAAGTGGTTGTAACAGAGACACGCTTGAAGAAAGGTTGTATCACTAGCTTCGACGAGTTTGAAAAATCGAGATATGTTATCGGTATGAAATGAACGAGCAATTTCTAAAGCATTTTGTACCAATTTATTGTTCTGGATTTCTTGACGATATTGACATGATTGACTGAAATAAAAGAAACATAAGCATACTATAAAAAAAAAGAAATAAGCTTACTTAAAAACATTGCTATCACACAAGTTCAATAAAATATCATAAGATCGAAATTCAGCTTCATTTGAACATGTAATATTCTTCTTTGCTAAGTCATCATAGCAATGGCGCAAAGAGAGAAGGCATTTATTGAGATTTTCTAAAAAAGGGTTTTATTTAAGAAAAAATTTGAACAAATCAAACCTATGTTCATTCGCTGATCAAATTGAGGTGATAATTGAGCTAACCGATATCCAGAAAATATGTGGAATCTCGCACATTTCTCAATTAAGCCAACCACTCTGTCACTGACAAGCTGTTGTTGAGTAATATCCTTTCGAATAGCGCGCGTACGATTCCATAAGAAATCAAACCATCGTAAAAGGTCATTTGAAGTTGAAACGTTATCATCAGCTACTTCACTCATCAAAAAATCCATTGTAAGTTCAAGAGTTTCAATTGGTCGCATTTCATGTGGTAAAGGAAGTTCCTGAAAATGTTGAAATAATGGTTAGTTTTCAAATGAAATAAAGTCTTACTTGATCAGCAGCTGATCTTGAATATTCTTTAACAGCTTTATCAGGATTAAATTGTCCAGCATCCATTTCATAGTAACTTTCTGTATGTTGCATTTGTCGACTATATCTTTCTTTTTCTGGGCATAATTCTTTCAACGTTCCCTAAAAATATAAATACTAATCAATCATCTTCGTTTTGTAAAACACTTACAGAAATAACATTTCGTGCACTAATATCAAAATTAAGAACTCTTGCTTTTGAAAGAAGGTCATCACGCTTCTTCAACCACATATACTTATCTTCAGGTGTTTCACATACTTTATACAGCAGTTTTTTCAATTCAGCAGCCACAGATTGTTTTGATTCTTGTACAGTTTCTCGTTCAGGCACAGGAGTTTGAGGAATTTTCTTTTCTTGTAATTTTGAAAATTGACTTTTAATAAGCCCTCGCCGTTGTGGAATATGCAAGGGCGCTGTCTTCGATGAATTTGCAGAAGAAGCTGGTTTACCATCATCACCTCGGTTGGTTGGAACACCACGTGGATACTTTGCATTTCGAGTTAAACCAGGTATTTTTGAATCATTTTGTAAAGGTTTCGTAGATGTTCGTCGAGCACCCAAAGCTCGCGCAGTTAAACCAGGAATTTTTGATGGTGAAATTCGATTCTTTGATGATCGAACAGCTAACTTCGAATCCTTCTTTGGTCCATAGCTGATTTTATTAGTTCCTGCTCCACCAAACGATGACATAACATTAATATAACAATTGTAAAATTTGCAGTAAACAACTATCAGGAAAAAAAGCAGCAAACAAAAAGCACAAGAATTTTTTGAAGCAAAAAAAAATGAAAGCACATGAAACATGTTTGTGCTTTTGGAGCTCATTTTGCCAAATATTTTTGATGGATGGAAAGTTCGAATATGGGAAAGCCGAAGAAGCTTGCTACAATGAGAAAAAAAATTGCTGTTTGATAAAAAAATTATTTAAAAGACAAATTACTGCATTTTATTTATTAATCTTATAAAATTCCATTCACCAGTAAAGTCCCATATTAGTGAAATTGCTAAAGACAAAGGATTAAAATACAATTTTTCATATGTTTTTTTCCGTTTTTCTAGAATTGTATATTGTGGCTTTGAGTTTTTTGGATTTTTAATGGGAGAAATGATCTAACAAATTTTTTCATGGTTGATGGACTGGACTTTACCGATACTATCTTCGTTTTCATTCAAGCCAGAAGTGTTATCATATTTTTACTTAGGTGAAGGAGATTTTATAATTCAACCTAATTTTTCTTTTTATGGGTTAGCGACTGATTCATTATTCATGATTACCGTTTAATTCTATGATTTTTCGAAAATAAGCATCTCTTATGGAAATAGTTACTGCTGTTATGGATTTATTCGGAGCTTATTATGCTCCATCCGCCTCGAACACCGATGCCTAAAGGCTTTCTTCTGATTCTCTTTCATTTTAAAACTTAAACCAAAAATAAATTTTTCTATTTTATCATTAAATTTATAAACTATTTTTTTCATGCATGTTAATGGAGAGGATGTCTTTAAAGGAGGAATATTCCGAAAGGGAAGAAAAGAAAGAATCAGGAGAAGAAGAAGAAAAAGTGACAATTGTCATAAAAAAAAAAATGGATTATAACTATTTTTGAGACAAGGAGTCAGTTGTTCGATCTCAATGACTTGCCTTGCCTTGCCTTCAACAAAAAAAATATGAAAAGAAAAGTCAACTAGTAGAGAAAAAATGGCAAAAAATTCTTGTTCGTTTTTCTTTCATCAAATAACTAACCACCGATAGGATAATATCTCGCTAACTAAGCTACTAAGCTTTTCATCATTAAGTGGCAACTTTAAAATCAATCTTTTTCTTTCGACCATTGCCAACACGTTTTAAAGATTAATTATCTGTCATTTTATTAGAAGCATAAAAAAGATGAGAGAAAAAAAGTATTTTGTTATTTTTGTTGCGTAAAAAAAGTTGAAATGTTTGTCATCGAAATGGAAAGAAAGAAATATGCTTGCTTGCGAGAAGAGTTAGCTTTAATAAACTTTTTTTTATTTTTAACTTTCTTTTCTTTTTTTATGAAAGATTAATGGATTTGGGTTAAAAAGAAAAAGCGATAGAATTGATTTTTTATTTATGTATGTATTTTGGATTTTAATGTGAATTGATAAATGGAGGTAATTTATGTGATTTTAGAAGTCCAAGGCGTTTGTTACATCAATTTGAAGATGTTCGCGGTTTATTGACTAATTAATTTCCTTCGATCGATTTGACATTAAAATGATTAATTTTAAACCTTCTTTGATTTATTGCAAAGCAATTTTTACACATGAAAACTGAAACTTTCTAAAGTTTTTTAGTTTCTGAAATTTACGCTCGCTGCTACAGTATTGGCTTTTATGCATTTGATTGATTTTTTTTATCCTATTTTTACACAATTCATTTTTTATTTTTATTTTTGTCCATTGTTCGTCTTCTTTTTAAAGGTAATTTTGCAAAAAAAAAATAATAATCTCATATTTCATCTTCCTAGTTCTTTTTTTTTTGTTTCCTTGTCCAACGAACAACTTAGTTTTCAATTTGAGAGTCATCAAAAAAATTGATTAACCTTTGTTACACTTTTTGACATTTCTTTTTTTTGCCATCGAAGTTACAAAAGCACCTTATGGACGACGGACTGTTTAATTTGTAAAATAGGAGGTTATGGTTATTAAGTCGAAATTTTCATTGAATAAGCTTTTGTTTTGTTTTCATATTTATCAGGTTCTTTGAAGACCAGATGATGAAGCTTTATAATTTGCAACTTCTTTTATCATATTTTTGCACTTTTTTTTGAATCCCATAAGGACGACGACTTTTTTAAATCTTTAACGAAGCCTTAGAGACGAGACAATAATGATTCAAAAATAGAATTATATGATGTTTATCTCGTTTACTTCAACTTCTTTTTCTCTTCTTTTTGTTCCAAAGAAAAAAAATCTAATTTTGTTTTTGCAACCATAATAATTATGTTTAAAAAAATGTGGAAGAAAGAAGGATGCTTTGTCTTTATTTTTTTTTGTTTTGCGTTGGCGGAAAACTTCCCATCTTTTTTTTCGTGTTTTTGAAAATTGGACATAAATTTTTTAATATTTAAAAAAAGTTTAATTAAAGATCGAAGTTTTTCTCACATCCAGGATGGAAAAAAACGAGATATAACTGAGAATCCAAAAGCTTCAAAGATAGATAATGAATTTTTTTTTTTGATGAAATCGTAATTTTTGTTGGTAGAAACTTTTTTATCAATCTCAGGGCCAAAAAATAAAAATGAGTAACGTGTTTGTTAGAATTTGCCAAAAGAAAACTTAGATTTTTTTTCCTCATTGAAGACAAGACTTTCTCTCTTGAATCCCAACATTTTTAACCGTTGCTTATTTTAGCTAAAGCTGCAATTAAATTGCGGAGTTATCTATCGTATTTTTTCCTTTCTAATTACTTTTTTTAAGGAACAAATAATGGCAAATATCCTTGGGGCTCTAATCTTTCTTTTTTTATTGAGCTTCCTATTTTTATTTTTTATTTTTTTCAAAAACTCTAAAAGCACAAATGACCCGTTTCCTTATTGCTTTTTTTCTTTGCAAAAGTCCACTATTTTTTAACTTTAGCTTTTTTTGCGCCGAACATTACTTTCTTCTTTTTTACAACCCGCGTAAAAAGTTAAAGATTTTATCAAAACATTTTTTTTTATCGTTAGCTATTTTCCAGATTTCAAACATTGATTTTTGTACCCTCAAATTTTTAACCTCATCGAAACATTAAAATTTATAAAAAAAAGTTATCCGGATGAAAATTAAAATACTTTTAAAAATAAAACAACTCTTTGAAGAGATTTTCAATCATTTTATTATTGTTGAATTTAGTTAAAATTTTTTATTGAAAAGTTTCTTCCGAGAAGGAATGCACCGAGATGTTTGTTTATTGTTGCCGCCGCATCGTCAATCATTTTTATCTTCTCGTAATTTGCTATTTATAAATTTTATTATTTTAATTATGGTTTGTGGAAAAGGGTTTTGTGATGAATTCGTTGATTTTGGTGATGGAAATATTTTAAATTTATCACCTGGCATTAATATTTCTCCAAGTGGCTCTGTAAATGCTAAAAGTGAGTTTATATGGGTAGTTTAGTAATGAGCATTTGAAGCTCATATAATTTAACCTCAAGTTTTGTTGATGGAAATTTAAAGCAAGACTCATTGATATTCACAAAGTAACAAAGCTGTAACAAAAAAGTGTGAAACTAAAATATTTTTTTGCTCTTATTAACACACACCAAAACGAATTACTTTGCACTTTTAATTTGAATCTTATTTATTTAAAAAAAAATCAATTACCCATTTTTCTAGATTGCGATAATAAATGCGATCTTCGCTCATCATTTTGTAAAAAGTGGCCAAATGGTGAATATTCATGCCAATGTCGATCGGGCTTTCAACCAACTTCCGAAGGAAAATGCGCGATTCCATCATATCCAAAACAAACGCTACAAATATATGATGAACATCATAATTGTGTTTTGGGACAAGCTGAAAAAGCTGCAACACGAATTTTAACCGAAATGTTAAAGAAATATGATCGTAACACGGTACCTTCCATTCGTGGCGTGGACGTGGATATTGAATTATTGATTCAAAAAGTATCTGAAATTAATGAATTATATTCTTCGTCGAAAATGGATATTTTATTTTCTCAAATTTGGCATGATCCTGGATTAAATTTTGAAGTAAAAATTAATGCCTCAGAAATTTTTAACATAAATGATTTTAGAATGAAGATGGTTCACAATGCCTAACAAATCTTTCACTTTCATTTCGAATGGTTGATAGTATTTGGCTTCCAAATGTTTGTTTAGTAAATTCCAAATCTTCAAGCGTTCATTCTTCACCAACACCAAATATTTTTCTTGCCATTTTACCTAATGGAACTGTATGGACTAATTATCGAGTGGTGGTTGAATCACCATGTGATATGGATTTCACAACTGTAAGATTTTAAAAGTTTACATCACTAAATTAAAAGGCTATATGGAGGAGCAAATTTCACAGCTAAAAGCTTTGAAGATTTTTTCATCATTGTTCGAAGCTTCAAGAAACTTTTTTTTGAATTTTCTCTTTATTGATTACTTTTTTTTAAGTTTCCAATGGATCGAGTAGTTTGTCGAACCACATTTGAAAGTTATTCCTTTAACGTGGGAAAAGTGAGATTACATTGGAAAAGGCAAGGAGTACCGGTAGAAATAATAGGTGCTATAAATTTACCTGATTTTGTTATGACTCATTATGTGCATGAAAAAAATACATTTGAATATCCTGCAGGTACATGGGATCAGGTTTGCTGCTTCTGCCTTCATTTTTTTCCATAATATCTTTTAGTTTTCAGTTAAATATACGATTATATTTTCGTCGATCATATGGATTTTATGTTTTACAAATATATCTTCCAACTTATTGCATGGTTTTAATTTCATTTATTTCATTTTGGTTAGATAGAAGATCACTGCCTGCTAGAGTTACCTTGGGTGTTAGTTCGCTTATGGCTTTAACATTACAATATAGCAACGTTTCAAAATCACTGCCAAAGGTGAGTAGTCAACTATATAAAAAATTTCTTATGAAAAAGGATATCGGATAGTTAAAAGTCACATACATAAATAATGGTAAATCAGCTGATATTTATTTTGAGCATTTTCACCCGAAATTCCAAATTTTGGTTTGTAAACATAAAAATCAACAATACTTTTACAAAAAATTTAGAAAGTAAAAATAAGCAGCTATTTAACTTTTAGGTTTCATATGTCAAAGGCATAGATATATTTATGTTTGGTTGCGTGGGATTCATCTTTTTATCCATCGTTGAACTTGCAATGGTTGGAGCTTTAGAAAAGAAAGAAATGCAAGGGTTTGATATAGATGGGGATGAAGATGCCGCCTCTTATACCCGGCGATCATTTCAAAAGAAGCCAGAAAAAACGGTAAAGCCACGAAACTAATAAATAAAAAAAATTATTCATAAACTAATTTTAAGAAGCATCGCCTTCGTCGAATGGAATCTCCAAGCACTGGAAGTACCGATTGGAAAAATTCCATGTGGTCAAGGCTAAATGAAGGTACGACTTTTATTGAATGTCCCCAACCTGGACCACCAACAAATAATTCCAATCCAGAAGTTGAAGAATCCATGGCTCCTGCTTCACCCGATTCACAATCAAGCAAACCATCAGCTTTTAAATTTCGTACAAGTGCTAAAGCGGTAATGTGGATGAAAAAATCAATTAGAAAAAAACCAGCCAAACCACAAGCGCCAAAATTATTTGATAAATGGAGCGGCGAAGATTTAGATGTGTAAGTTTTTTCTTTTGAAATTTTCAACGTTGAAAATTTAGACAATCGTGAATTTCTTCCCAAAGCTAAAATTTACGATTTTTAGATGGTGTCGTAAAGCCTTTCCAATATCATTTGTTTTATGCAATTTTATTTATTGGATGTATTATACTGCAAAATCACAAGAATAATTATAAAGAGCTTCTTCCTATTTTTTTTTATTAAAAATAATTTTACTTTCCACTTTGTTTTTCTTCAACAAAGATTTGTAACTTTACGGGTTTTTTCTTTTATTTTTCTTTTGAGGTCCAATAATAATAAAACTTTTTCAAAAATATATATTGTTGGAACATATGTTTAAAAATTATTTTATGTCGTGCTGTTTGAAAGAAAAGTGTGGAAACTAACTATTAAAGAAAACACATTTTCATTCATGTGAGTGTGTTTTTTTCCCCTACAAAGTTGCTTCTTTTGTTTGGATTTGAATTATGAATTTTTTTTTAATAAACCCACGTATGGAAGAAGTCAAAGAAAATAGGTTTTGAGGTTTTTGGTGATGACGAAATAATGGCCAAAGTTTGAAGCACGTAAATAAATACATGAAGCTCGTGTCCTTGTGTATTTTTTTTTGTCCGCTTTTTTTTGTTTGTATGCATGAGATGCAAATAAATTAATCATACAAACAAACATACCCATTAACTACTATTTTTAATTTAACTTTTAATTTTAAATTTTCTCCCATATGATCTTTTGTACTTTTTTAAGCTTCATTTCCTCCCATAATTTTTAAAGAATAACAATAATTTTTATTTTGAGAAAGTTGTTTGTTATGTTGTTTCCAAAAATGACATATCCATGCCTTCACAATAAGGTGGTACGAACATTCCAGGTGATATTTTTTTACACTTTTGTTTTTACGATAAATACAAAAATAGAACATTTTTTTATTGAAAAGAAAAAGTGCGATAAAATTTAATTTCCCTGTTTTGATTGTTTATATATTTTTAGTTTTCCATTCTTCTTTTATATTTAGCTTAATAAAATTTTTATTAAATCATACGGTTAACAAAAATAAAATGAAAAAAAAGCGGAAGAAAAACAACCACCTTTGTTTTTCTTTAAAACAGTAATTATTTTTCTTTTCTTTAAAGTGTAAACACTTATTATTGGATTTAGGAAGTTTTACTAAGAAGAGATAAATATTATAAAATCACATATGAAAAATCCAAAACATGAAATTTAAAAATAGGAGGAGTTTTTTTTGCAAACAAAAATATATAGTTCCACTTTTAAAAAGTTTGCTGCCGTCGAAGTTAATAATTATTCTTTCTCTCGGTGTTGCTGTTGTCGTTGGTCAAGCAGCAAATAATAATTGTAATTTAGATAAGTTTGATTTGATTAGTTTTTGGTCGCCTTTTTTGAAAGATTAAAAAAACATAAAGTTACGATGGGCACTACCAGGTTATAAATAAAATTAATGAAATAAGGCGCATGTATTCAAAAATACAGTAAAAAAGCTAAAAAAAAATTTGTGAGTTTTAAAGTTTTCTTACTAAATAACCCGGGGTGTCTTTTTTTAAAGTGACTCAAATTATTTTATAATACCCATTTTTAATAAATTTTTAAACGGTTAAAGAAGGAAGTCTGTTTTACCATTAAATCTTGTTGTTTTTTTACCATGAGAGTGAGTTTAAAGGTCGTTTTTTTTAACTTAAATTTTAATGCACTTTTCAAGATGATTTAAAAAAACAGTATTCACAAAGTCATGAAAAGTAAAAAGTGAGAAATAATGCCCATTCTTTGAACTTTAGTTTCCGTTGTTCCATAACAGTATTTATATTTTTAGAAAATGCTTTTAACTTTTCACAAAAATACCGCATCCTTTTCCATTTTTGGATATGACTAACTTTGTCAGCTTCCAGCCGAGTGAAAAAATTAAAAAAAATAAAGAAACTTTTTTGTATTTTTTTTTATATTTTCTTGTCTTTTTTCTCACCAAATTTTATGTGAACCTTTTTTTTGTAACTCCCAAACACTTTTTTTTCCATAAAGGTTTTATTAATTATTTTATTTTCGCGTTTAAATTTATTCATTTTTTCGTTTTCAATTTTTACAATTTAAAAAAAAAGTTTTAGTTTTTTTTGCAGCAGTTGCGACTTGCAAGATGCCGCGAAAAATAAATTTCCATGATGAAGATATTGTCCTTATTATTTATCAAATTTATGCTTGTTTGCTGTTTAGTATTATGATATTACTTTATCCATATGCGATATATTTAATCGCTTTTCGATCACCTACTCCTATGCATGTTTACCGGAAATTTTTATTAGCCATCACGGTAAGGCGAAAAAAATAATACATAAAGCTTGATGACGAATATTCTTTTTGGTTTTTAGACTTTTGATTTCTTATACAGTTTTGCATTAAATTTTTTATATCAACCTGTTCCATTATTTCCAGCCATTGGTGGTCTTTCTCTTGGCTTTGCAAGTTATGGAGGTAGTGATACTTTAGTTTGGGCTTCGGTAAGCTTTTTTTATTGACGAACTTTTTTAACCAAGTTGCGATTTCCAGTTTTTTCTAACAATTATTGCAACCGTTGGAACCATTTTTGCTCAATGCTATTCCCTCGTGTATCGTTTTGTTATATTTAAAAGCACTTTGAGATGGATGAACCTTTTTAATAAAAAATTAACCCACTTTACTCTTTGCGGATATTGCATTTTAGCTACATTCATAATCATTGTTGGTGTATTGTTTGTTCGAGCTGATCCCGACGTAATTATAACATAGCTTCCATGTCCCTTAAACTAATGCTTATAAATTTTTAGGTATTTTATGAAAGAGCGAGAAACATTTCCATGATACCTGTGAGACCAACCGATACAGTTTTCGGGTTTTATCTTTCATCGGGATGGTTTAGCATTTGGATGGCTTACGTGGTTTTCAATCTTTGCTTTGCCGTAATTGGATCCTTTGTCTTTCTTTACCTTATCTTTAATATTTTAACAACTCGAGTTTCACATATGTCAAAAAATACTATTAAAATTCAATGGAATTTTGCTAAAGCTTCTTTCATTCAACTTCTTCTTCCAATAATATTCCTTTACTTCCCTGCATTATTTTGTGGATTTCAACTTACTATTGGATTTTTAAACTCCAAAATTTTAATTTATATTTCCATTTATTTGTTAAACGCATATCCCGTAGCTAATTCGCTTGTAACAATATTTTATATTTCGTCATATCGAAAGCAAACCATTTTTTTATGTCAAAAACTTTTCTCATGTGTTCTACCTAAATGGCGTAAAAATTCTATAACAACAACCAATAATCTAACAATTGCTTCATTCAAAATCGAACAACCCATGAGAAAGCTATCTTGCAATCCAACAATTATAGTGACGCGATCATTTTAAAACCAACGTGTATTTTTTAATAAAATAATTTTATAAATAAAACTTGTGACAACATTGAAAACAAAAAAGTCTTTGTCTCTCAAAGTTTTGAATTTTAACTACAAATTTAAAGATCAAAAGAAAAAAAAAGAGATGTTGGAAATAAATGGCATATTTTTCTGCTTACATTTTTTACAGTATACCAAATAATTTCCATATTAATTTTTGCTTCATTTTGACATAATTAGACAGAAAGAAAATTCTAATTATGCTTCGAATGAGCAATGAATGAAGTCGATAAATTGAACCTTCATTTCTAGGCAATGGAAATCAAAGGCGATAACCACTGCGCCATTAAACCTTTGTTTGAAGTTTTCAGAAAAAATGGTTCTTTCACTGCTTTTAGATTCAATGATTTGCTATTCTTAGAAATTTTATTTTAGTCTTCTAATCAAATATTTTTGGAACAATGATTTCTTATTACCAGTTTAAAAAAATGTTATAAAACTAAATTTAATTTCAGTCAATCTAATAATAAATACTTCCAAAAAATGTAAAAAAAAGTAAACATGTTCAAGCTTTCACCAATTTTAACACTTTGTAACATTTACCACGAATGTTAAAGTTTTGCTCCATCAGCTTCAACTACTACTCGACCTTATTCATATTTCGGAGATTATGATTATTATTTTATTTATTGTTTTTTTTTTCAATATTATATTTATTTCTATGAATGAATAAAAGCTTTATAACAATTCCATTCACTAATAAGAAATTAAATTAAAGATTTCGTGATATCGAAAGCAAACCATTTTTTTATGTCAAAAACTTTTCTCAAATAACTCATAATAAATATCTTTTATTATTTCGGGTAACAAATTTGGCATTATTTAAATCAAAAAATTTCAAACAAAATAAAAGCTGCACTCAAGTTGATAAAAAGAAAACAGCTGTTATTTGTTTTCAATCAAGCATAAGGAGCAGCAGCAACTAAGTAATGCAACATTTCCAAATACTCGTTGAACACGAAATATTTTGCCAACTATGGTTGTATTGATTAGTCGTCGAAATATTAAGGTTAAAATTGAAAGCAAATAAACAAGAAAAAATTTTGGGAGAAAATAATGGCCAAATCCTCTTCTTATCTTGGAATTCAATATGAAACTTGCAAACTCTTAAAGTAAGTCACCTTCGTCGCGCTTGAAGAACGCTTGCATTTTTATTTTATTTCTTCTAAAAAACATTGTTGTCACAAATGATTTGAAACTTATTGGATAAAAGTGATATAAGACGCCGATATTTAAAAAGTTTTAGGACAGTGCTAAATTTCGCACTTTTTTGAAAAAGTGTCTCTTTTGCCAAAAAAATCAATTGAAAAAAATGGCAAAAGAGACACTTTTTCAAAAAAGTGAGAAATTTAGCACTGTCCTAAAACTTTTTAAATATCGGCGTCTTATATTTTAAAAAATATATATTTTTTTCAGCTTGATAAAGACCGCGCAAGTTTTGGGGGGATTTGGGCTTTCAAAAAAGCAAAAAAGGGAAGATTATTTTTGGATTCACTAATTTTTGTTTGCGAATTTTTTTAATATGGAGTTGCACTTAAAATTACCATTTTTTATTTGTTATTTAAGATGCAGTAATCCTTCCATTAAACGCATATCCCGTAGCTAATTCGCTTGTATCATTATTTTATATTTCATCATATCAAAAGCAAACAATGGAAAAACTTTGAAAACTTTTGCATCAATCAATTTGTTTGCTGACATATTAATTTCGAACGTTAAAATTTTTCGCAATTGTAAAGTCAACGAAAGTGATGTTTGGCAATTTTCAGAAATCACTGTTGAATAAATGAATCCGCTAACATCCTCATAACCAAGTCAGAAATTTTAGTTATATAGTGTATGTTTCGTAGTTTAATCGTGGAAAGATGGTTAAAAAAGTGTAAAAGCTCTCAGACATTGAAACAAAGAAAATAATTTTGAAACGATGAAAAATCATTAATATTTATTTATTAATACGAATAAAATTCTGTAATAACAACAAAAAGAACAAATCAATGACAAAAAAAAAATAATTTTTTCAAACAAAAATCAACAATGACATTTAAATAAGCACATCAATGAGCACGAGCTTTGAACGTTGAAAATGGAGAGCTTGAAAGTACTGAAGCAAGAGTAGTTACAGGAGCACCATCATTGACCATTTCTTCGTCCATATAATCATAATTGCCTTCATCCATATCATGTCCATGCTTTCTTGGATCAATATCCATCATATCAACATCGATTTCTGTAGCATCTTCTTCAGAAGGTTCAAATTTACGAAGGAGAGGCGATAGCAATACAGCAGCAGTTGGAAGTTGAAGGAAACTGAATGGAAGATAATGTTCAATAGGAGAATCCATGATGATTGAAGTATCAAGAACATTGCAAACATAGATGAGCTGAAGTCGTCTGCTAATAGTAACAAAACCAACAGCAACGACGCGTGAAATGTATTTCAATGGATTCAAATAAGAATGAACGATCTTTCCAAGGCCCCAACTTTCAAAGTTTCTCACATCTAAAAAATGGTTCGCTAATTACTTACATCAAAAACTGGTAAACTTACGATTTCGTTCAACAAATTCTTTGTACCTGAAGCAAAAAACAAATAGAAGCGATTGCACAACAGTGTAAAAAGTTCCATGTTGTATACAGCCAGCGGAACTTTTTGAAATGCTTGTTTCTTTAATATATTCATTGCACCATGTTGACATTCGTATTAACCAATGAGAACATGTTTTAAAGTTAATGTAAGAAGCACGGGCCAAAAATCCACCAAGAAATGCGGCAGCTGTTTGAGCCCTTTTCCATTCATTTGGAGCATAAACAGGAGTACAGACCATTTTCCAAAGACTGTTTAACATATATGATTGATATTTTTCATCCAAACTGCAAGCAAAGAACCAAATGAATGAGACCGATTGGACATCATGAGCATGCATCATTTGATTGACAAAAGCAGGCCATAGTTGCTCGAAGGCGCATGATTGAGATTCAGGTCCAAGGTTATCTAGCCATGAAAGATCTTCATTTGGTAGTAATGTTGAAAGATCAACTTTTCCTTTGCCGATGCGAGATAAAATAATAATCATAGCTTTATCAAGCTTTTGAGTTAAATCCATTCGTTTTTGTTGACAGGGAGATTGAACGACGTCTTCTTCCAGAGAAAAAAGAGAGAATCCACCAGTAAATTTAGCGTCATTCTCAATCGACTTTGAAATATATGCCTAAAAATCATTCATATTAAAGCAAAGGAGAAAAATAAACAAACATCAATTTTTAGAATGTTTTCAACAATGTGAACCCAAAGTTGTTGTGCAATATCAGGACAAGCTTCGGCAATAAGAACAAGTTGTTTAATATATTCTGTAAACTTGAAACCAGGACCCAAAAAATGGGGAAACTTTCTTCCAGCAAGATCAATAACAGCATCTTCACATGAGGGTAATCGCTGTACAATTGCTACGATAGCATTTCGAGCAAATTTGGTAAATAAGATTTGCTTTTCAACAGTTATGGTTGATTCTATCACAACATCTTCGCTTTCAGCAGGAGTTTCGTTTTCTTTAACTGAAAAAAGAAGGTTAAAATTTCGAATAAATAGCGGGTTTTCAAATTATATACCTTCAACGACGGTGGGATCAATAGTTGGTAACAAGACCCAAAACAGCTGCTCAACGATCTGCTTGGTGTGATAAACATGAATTGAAGCGATATCTTGTAGCAGCTTGACGAACGGTGGTAATATTTTCTCAGGTAAAGCAGACCAAGGAACCATCTGAAAAGTATTTGTATGTTTATCGAAATGCTTTAATGCGTATTAAAAAGTTAAAACTTACACAAAGTCTCTCGACTAAGAGTCTGGTGAGATGAGTAAATTTTTCAGGACATTCAAAGAACTGAAGGAAGAATTCATCTTTGGATTTTTCACTCCATGTATCAACACTCAATAAAACATTACAAATTTGCTTGTATTTAAATACAGCATCTGGATGACCCTGAAAAACAAAGGTTTTAGAAAATAAAAGAAAGAAAAGCCATTACCTTATTATAAAAATGTAAAATATTTGACCCGGTTTCGAGGTTTACCACTCCAACTTGTTTACCAGTCATAATTACATTAGTCTGAAAAAAAAAGTAATTTAAAGATAAATCAAGTAATAAGAAACCACGTGGAAAAACATATATTCGCGTAAGCTTATAAACAGTTATTGCACATCCTTATTTATGGAAAATATCAAAGTAAGTAAGAAATTTTTTTACAAAATATATTATAACGGAAAAAATAGGAAGATTTTGGTTATTTTGTTCTTGAGAATCCTTATTCAACTGTTTTTAGAGTTTTAAAATATTAACAAAAAATGAGTGATATTATGTACGTCTGGCATAAAAAAAAATTGCAATGCATAAAGAAGGCTAGACAAAGCAGGCTGATGGCTGTCTTTTAATTTTTTTGAGAGAGAAAAAATGGAACTCTTTCAATCAACAGCGCCGCAAGCAACCGTAACGCATTCTCCAGCCAAGAAATATTCGTGTTAAGATTTTTGTAAAGTTGAGAAAGAAAAAAAAGCGTTGAAAAATTGTTTTGAAACTTATTCCAGCTTCTTCAAATCTTTGCATTTCTGTCTTTCATCGATTTGTAAATACTTTAATCAATTTATCGTTCGTTATTTACTGAAGATGGACAATAATGGATCCGATATCGTTACCCATGAAAGATTAGAAGGTTCAACCGGAAATGAAAAAGGTGGCTTAATTTTTTCAAAAAAGTCTAATCCAAGTTCTGGCAATGATGATCACTTGTTTAAGAAGCCATCCATTTTGGGTTTGGATAAATTGGCAAAAGCAAAAAGAGAAGAAAATCTGAGAAAACAAAAAGAAGAAGAAGAAACTCCTGGAATTAGTGAAAGCGTCAGACATAAAATTAACGAGTAAGTTCTTTTGTCTCTTCATTTTCCAATTTTTTAATTCATTATTTTTTAGCTTGAAAGATGAAAAATATCATGGACGTCAACGAGGTCTTCATTATGAAAAAGACAGAAGGAAAAGATCCCGTTCACGCTCAAGATCTCCTGACCGAAGACATCGAAGAGATCGTGGCCATCGTCGTGACAAACGGCATCATGATGAAGATTACAGTGATCGAAGTGAACGAAGACGCGATCGTTACTTAGAAACTCCGAAGCTTGATATCTCTGGAACTCCATCAAAACTTGCATGGGAAGATGGTAAAAAATATGGTTCAACTCGAGGATGGACTCCCAGACATGATCGCTTGGATGATAAGGAACGATCGTTGGAAAGTGTATGGAGAAGTTCAAGGGATAAGAAATTCAATCGCGGACGTAAACAAAAGTACGAAGATGGCGAAGCTGTTGATAATGTAGCTGATGTACCAGAATTCAAAAGTGATAAAGAAAGATGGGAATGGGAAGATAATAATTACGAGCTCGAACGTCAATGGTATGAAAACGATCAAGGATACAACGATGAATTCAATCCTTTTGCAAACGTCTCGGAAGAATATATTTATAAACGTGAAAAACAACTGGAGCGTGCAAGAGAAAGGCCAAAGCTGAGTGTGAGACAACAAGAAATCAAAAAAGAAAATGAACTTTGGGAAAACAATCGATTGAAGCGATCAGGTATTTTCGTCACCAAAGAAGTCGGCACCATTATTGATGTTGAAGTGGATGAAAATCGAGTTAATTTACTCGTTCATAATACCATCCCACCTTTTCTTGATGGACGCTTTGTTTATACAAAACAAATTCAACCTGTAATTCCAGTAAGTTTGCTATTTATTTGTGCTTTACAACTTTACACATTATTATTTTTAGATAAAAGATGTAACTTCTGATCTCGCTGTTGCTTCGACAAAAGGAAGTAAAGCTGTCAAACGCTTTCGTGAACAAAAAGAACGTATCAATGCTCAAGAGAAACATTGGGAGCTGGCAGGATCAGATCTTGGAAAACTTATTGGAATCGAAGAAAAGAAAGATGACATCGATGAAGAAGAAAAAGTTAATTACAAGTAAAATTCACTCCATTAAAACCTTTTACCATTATTTATTTTTAGGGACTCTCAGAAGTTCGGTGATCACATGCAAAATATTGAATCCGTGTCAACTTTCGCTATGGAAAAAACTCTTAAAGAACAACGTGAATATCTTCCTGTTTTTGCTGTTCGGCAATCCATTCTGAAAGTTATTCGTGACAATAGTGTTGTTATTATTGTTGGTGAAACAGGTTCTGGTAAAACCACGCAATTGACTCAATATTTATACGAAAGTGGCTATGGCAAACAAGGTGTTATTGGTTGCACACAACCTCGTCGTGTTGCAGCAATGTCAGTTGCTGCACGTGTTGCTGATGAAATGGCTGTGCCGTTAGGCAATGAAGTTGGATATGCTATTCGGTTTGAAGATAAAACTTCCGATAAAACTGTTATTAAAGTAAAACTGTTTCTTTTAAAACCTTTATTAAATCATTCCTTTTTGCAGTACATGACTGATGGTATCTTGTTGCGCGAATGCCTTTCTGATCCCGATCTGGATAATTACTCTGTTGTTATTATGGATGAAGCTCATGAACGTTCTGTAAGAATTTTTAAACAATATTAACTTATTTTACCACATTTTTTCCAGGTGAACACTGATGTACTCTTTGGTCTTTTAAGAGAAGTTGTTGGTCGTCGATCTGATTTGAAACTTATTGTTACTTCTGCAACTATGGATTCCGAAAAATTTGCAAATTTCTTTGGTGGGAATACTCCATGTTTTACGATTCCTGGAAGAACTTTTCCTGTTGATACTCATCATCGTCGAGCACCAGTTGAAGATTATGTTGATGAATCTGTAAAACAAGCTATTCAAATCCATTTGGGTGCAATTGATGGCGATATTCTTATTTTTATGCCTGGTCAAGAAGATATTGAAGTGTCGTGTGCCATGATAACGGAGAAACTCAATTCGTTAGAATCTGCTCCACCTCTAGCTGTTTTACCTATCTATTCTCAATTACCAAGTGAAAAGCAATCAAAAATATTTCAACGTGCACCTGGTGGAATTCGTAAATGCATTGTAGCTACAAACATTGCTGAAACTTCTTTGACAGTGGATGGAATCTTTTTCGTTATCGATCCAGGATTTTGTAAAATGAAAGTGTTCAACTCTAAGGTTGGCATGGATGCCCTTCAAGTTTATCCAATTTCTCAAGCTTCTGCAAATCAACGTTCAGGTCGTGCTGGTCGTACTGGCCCTGGTCAATGCTTCCGTTTGTATACGGCAAGGCAATTCAAGGATGAAATGTTAGTCACAACTGTACCTGAAATTCAAAGAACAAACTTGGCAAACGTTGTTTTAATGCTCAAATCTTTAAATGTTGATGACTTGTTAAAATTTCATTTTATGGATCCTCCACCGCAAGAAAATATGATGAATTCAATGTACACTTTATGGACTCTTGGCGCATTGGATAATGCAGGACAATTGACTGATTTAGGTATGTTTACTCTTTCAATTACCTTCTGTTTTACCATATTTTTTTCAGGCCGTCAAATGGCAGATTTTCCACTTGATCCAGCTCTTTCCCAGATGCTTATTACGTCGGCGCTAATGGGATGCAGCGAAGAAGTTTTATCAATCGTTTCAATGCTTTCTGTTCCATCAATTTTTATTCGACCGAAAGGAAAGGAAGAAGAAGCTGACAGCAGAAAAGAAAAGTTCCAAGTTTCTGAAAGTGATCATCTCTCGCTATTGAATGTTTACAATGAATGGAAGAAAAAGAAATATTCATCTCGATGGTGCAAAGATAACTACATTCAAGCGAAAGCAATGCAGCGAGCTCGAGAAGTTCGTGGACAACTTCAAGAAATTATGGAGGCTGATAAACTCGAAATCATTTCGTCTGGAACTGATTGGGATATCGTAAGAAAATGCATTTGTTCTGCTTATTTCCCTAATGCTACAAGGCTCAAAGGTATTGGTGAATATGTTTCTCTTCGAACTGGTATTCCATGCTTTCTCCATCCAACTTCATCACTTTTTGGTATGGGTTATACTCCTGACTATGTCGTTTATCACGAGTTAATTATGACTACGGTTAGTTGAATAGTTCTCTTATTATTTAATTTTTAATGACACTTTTTTTTTAGAAAGAATATATGCAATGTGTTACTGCTGTTGAAGGTACATGGTTAGCAGAATTGGGTCCAATGTTTTATTCACTCAAAGAACAAGCTCTTACATACAATGAAAGAATCAAAGAAACTGTACGAGCGTCTGAAACAATGGAAGATGAATTAAGAAACAGTGAAGCAAAGAAAGTGGTACAATCAGAAAGGAAAGCTGTTGCAAAAACACCACAAATTGCTGATATTGGTCGTTCTGTGAGAAGCTTTAGAAGATGAAACAAATGTATTTGTATTATTGATTTTTTGTTTTGTAAATTTGTTATTTTATTGTTGTTTTTTTACGTTGTGTTATATTTAAATGTACACCATTTAATGGTCTCATTATTACAATGTTGATACGGCTTAATAAAGGATCCTGAAAAGGAATGTAAATTATAAATGTGTTGTTTTGAATTTGTTTTACCTCTGTTTTTTTATGCATTTCAAGTTTGAATCTTCGGATGAGTTCAACTAAAGTCATTTTAATTTCCATTTCGGCAAATCTCATTCCCACGCAATTTCTTGGTCCAACTCCAAATGGAATCCATGATAATGGATCATAATATTTTCCATCGGTAAATCTTTCGGGATCAAATTTAAATGGTTCAGGCCATAAATCTTCATTCCAATGTACGCGATTTACAGCTAATCCAACAACCATACCGGGAACAAATAGATATCCTTTTATTTCGGTTTCTTTAATGCAAGTTCTCATTGTAAAACCAACAACTGGTGGATGCAATCTTAGCACTTCATGAAAGACTGCATCAAGATATGGTAATTTCATGGCGGTATCATAATCTGCTGGCCTATCATCGAGAGAATCTTCAATTTCTTCAAAAAGGCGTTGTTGAACTTCAGGATGCTTTGCTAAAAGCCACGAAGCATATGCTAATGCTGTGCTTGTAGTTTCATAACCAGCAAGTAAAAATCCATGACAGTTTGATACAATTGTGTCAATATGCATTGGAGGCTTCTGCAATAACAAGAAAAGTTTTAAAGGGACATAGCTATTTCATGCCTTTTTTGAAATTTCGTTTGCGGGCACTGAAAGTTACACTTGGTAAGGCGCGTGTTTGAATTACCGTGTAAGACAGAAGTGACACGGTAATTCAAACACGCGCCGCCCCGACTGTTCCTATCAGCCCCAGTATCGAAATTTTTTAAAAGGCATGAAATAGCTATGTCCCTTTAAAGACATTTTTAAAAATTATGGTTTACATTTTCTCTTTCTTGTCGAATTTTATCTTGTTGAAGCAAAAGTTGAATCAAATCAACCTTTTTAAATTCCTCAAAATGTTTCATGCGATAACCAACAACGGCATTTAAATTTCGAGCGAGTATCATATTATATCGATGAAGGGCAGTGAAGAAGCGCAAATTACCGAGAAATGGGAATAAACCTAGAAGAAAAAAATGAAGAAGTTCAAAATTTGAATGAATGAAATTTTTTTTTTCATTAATCCTCTCAACTTACGAGAAAGCCAAAGACCCGGAGTTTTTTCAATAGTAAAAGCATTGAAAAAATTTCTTGCATTTACATAAAATTCATCATTTCTATCAAGCAATGAATTGGGTTGGATTCCAAATGCCGTTCTTCCAATAACATCCAAAGTTAAAGCTTGCAATTCGCTGAAATTAAATATTTTAATTTTTTTTACTTGTAAAACCCCAATGTAAGTTTAGAAATTCAATTAAAACTTACTCGTAAATATTAATGCAATCATTTTCTTTACTTTTTGTTTCTAAAACATCAGAAAAAGTTTTAACTCTTTCATGAATGGTAGCATGCATCTGAAAAATGATGATTATGTAAATATTATTTCTTAGAAGCTTAAAATTTCATTTTTTAAATTAGGCACCATTTTCATTTTTCCTGTTGTAAAAACCGGTGAAGCAATGGATCGAATTTCTTTCCATCCATATCCATGTGGACCTTCTTTATCAACTTGAAGCAAACTTTCACCAAGCGGGTATCCATTAGTGAAAGTGCTCCACTGAAATTTTTGTTTTATAGCTTCGAATGCATTTGCTTATTATTTTGGACTTACTTCTCGACTAACAAAACTTGAAAATTGTTTTATGAATATTTCTTTAATCATTTCTGGATCATAAATATTTACACTAAAGTGATCGCCAAAATAAAACCTTGAAAAGTACAAAAAAATTGTTTAGGAATATGAAGGATTACATAAAGAAGCTACCCAAAGACATCACCATATTTTTCTCTCCATTTCATAATAAAATATGGCATCGCTGATGGTCCATTCTGAAATTAATGTGTTTTTAAAAAAGCAAAAAACTATTTGGTTGATTAACTAATAACAAATATTGCAAAATTTTGATTGAATATTTAAAATGGTCAGATGCAGTGTTATGACTGGCTCAGCAAGCTCCGGCTCTAAAGCTGCAGCCAAAAAAAATTTGAAGAGTAACGACACTGATTGTATCAAGGAAAAGCGTAAGCGGCAATCTTTGTAAATATTTAGTTTAAAGATAAATAAACTTTTCTAATTTTTTTTACTACAGTTTGACTATGCTCAATATATTTTTGGTTAACCAAATTGCTTACTCAATTATTGTTTGAATTATATTGGAGGGTAAATTTGTTAAAGAATATCTTCAAAAAACATTATAAAGCTACAGAGGTTAATCGCAGATTTGGAAATGAAAATAATTATTTAAAAATTCAAGAAAAAAGTTGCAAGCAAAAATACAAAAATGCATGTTTCTGTCGTTGCCTGCCCAAAAATGTGTTTTCATTTCTTTTTTTACTTTCTCGCATCATATAAGACGCCGATATTTAAAAAAATTTTGTGCAGCACAAAATTCCTCACTTTTTTGAAAAAGTGTCTCTTTTGCCAAAAAAATCAATTGAAAAAAATGGCAAAAGAGACACTTTTTCAAAAAAGTGAGGAATTTTGTGCTGCACAAAATTTTTTTAAATATCGGCGTCTTATATGTTTTTTGCTGGGTGTTATCCATTTCATAAAAAAAAAGTTGAGCCATACCGTAACTGCTCCCATTAAATGGTTTAGCCGGGTTTTGGTTGAGTCAAATGTAAGAACTCAGAATGATACGGTTGAGCCATATGCTCCTGTTGATTTTGTTGAGCCAATCGTAAGAACTCCTTTTTTATTGGTTTGAGCCAGCCGTAAGAACTCCCATTAAATTGGTTGAGCCAGCCCTAAGTGCTCCCATTGCCGTGGTTTTCCATAGCATTTAAATTTTTGGAAAGGTGTAATTTTTTATACCAAATATATATGAAGAAGAGAAAAAAGACGAAGCAGAAAGAAAGAAGATATCTATCGACCGTTATTGAAATATTTTACAGAATTGGATATTGTTTCTAAGTTTGAAACGAGCATTTTGAACTTTTATAATTAATCGAAATTCTTAAATTTTGATTGAATCAAATTTAAAAAATTTTTTCGGAACCATTGCTCATGAAAATTTTTATTTCTTAATCGAAAGCTGATAAATTATAAAATCGAGGAAAAGATATTCAACAGTCGTTTAAAAATTAACCAATTTCTTTGAAAGCTTTTTTATAAAAATTGTTTCAAGGTTTAACATTTTTAACCAAAAAGAAAAACTCAGCTGTCTAAGACTAATTTATCCATCATGCATTTGAAACAACCTTCAAAAGTAGCGGCAAAAACTTAGGAAAACTTACTTTAATAGCATGTCTTATAACATCATAAATATGTCCTATAAAAAATTGTGGCAATCCTATTGGTGGTCCAGGAAAACCAAGCTTTTCTCTAAGTTGTAAGCGACGATAACGACGCCTAAAAACGATCCCATTTACTTGTCTTTATTATTGTTCATAAGAGTTTACCATGAAATTAATCCAATAAATGTTAATAACAGTATAAAAACACTTAACATAAACATCATCATTATAATTTTTCAAAAATATGTCAACGTCAAAAACTAACAACAATAATTCATGGAAATTTTAAGACCAATTTGAATGCCTTTTTATGGAACTCTTCCACCACCTGCTAATAATTTTAAAGCTTTATCAGTTGTCATGTTTGCAAAGGAGCGGAAAGAGGAATGAATGATCAAAACAAACTAGACTCTAGTTTTAGAAAGTAACCGTTTATGAAAATAAGGAAATCAAAGAGGTCAGTTTCAGCTTGTGTTTATGGCTCCATAGTTAGAGGTAATAATTCCATGTAAAAACTGTAAAAAAGTAATAATAAAACAACACTCAATTTTGATATCATGCTAGACTCTAAAATGAAAATCATCAAGGTTGTATGAAACAATTTTGCATGTTTACACTTTTAGTTACAGTGTTTTTTAAATGCAAAAGTGTAAAGAAAAATGAATGAATGAAGCAACAAAATATTTATTTAAATTATCAAACAAACAAAATAAAAAACAAAACAAAATTCAATCATCATCTGAATCGGAATCGGCAGCAAAATCGTATTGTTTAAACTTTTGTTTCAGCTGATTTGCAAGTTCTGCTTCTTTTTCTTCATCAAGCTTACAACTCTTCCAATCAATTTTGTCTTCGCAATCTAGTAACGTATGACCAGCAAGAACTTCACGACCAAATTGTAATGGAAAATTTTTCATTTGTTTTGTCAGCAATCTTGATCCATCGGGTAATTCAACATAGAAATATGGCTGTCCTTCAAAAACAACATCCCATACCTAAAAAAATGATTCAGATGAAGATAAAAGAAAGCATAAAAAATATCAAACCTGCTTATCCTTTTCCATAATTTCCATTTCAATTTCTTTATCTTGAGCATCACTTAAAAATTGTAAACGTAATCCTTTACTTTTGGTTTTTGGTACAGGTATTAGATTAACTTGAAGATGCGAGCATTTATAATTTCTTTCAAATGCCACAAGAACTTTGCCAGACGCATCAGCCATCAATGAAAAAGCATCACGATATTTGGTTACTTCAGCTTTCAGTTCATCATCAGCAGCAGTTAAAGATTGAACATGTTCAATACTCATTATCATAACATGATCATCAACCAATGGTCCTTTTGGCATTGCAGCATAAGTTTTATTTCCAACTGATACAATTAAATGCTTTTCTGTTCCAACATTTGATAAACAAAACCAACAATGATCAGTTGGAATATTTTGTTTTGCTGGTCGAGCATCATCAAAATCACCACCTCGACGTTTTCTTCCACCACGATCAACGGAATCTTCTTCACCAGGCGCAGCTTTCATATCAAAGAAGAATTGATTTTCAGGCTTTTTTATTTCAGCTTCACGTCGTCTTTGTAAATATTCTTGCAGGATTTCCATGTAAGGGAATTCAGATGCAGTTGGTGGTTGAGCAGTCAATTCATCACGAGTAAGTTTACGCATAGGAACAATAGAAACTGCATACATCCATTTTTCTTTTGTTGTATTTCCAATAGGTGCCAGTCCAATAAATCTTGTAGTATGTTGAGCTGCTTCGACAAGGACACGATGATTACGATATGGTGTTCGTTCATAATGACATCCACGTCCAGCAAAATGATAGCGAGGTTTTAAACCTGTTGCAAGTCGAGAAATTAGTTTTGAACCTTCAACTTCTGTTGCTGGAGTATTTGACGAAAATTTTGATACCTAAAAATTAGAAATTAGAGTAGTCACATAATTCATTTCTTACTTCAGCTGGCCATACAGAAGTCAGTAATATGTCAACACCAAGAAATCCACTTTTTGCTCTCACAGGTAACAATAAATCATCCACAGTTTTTTCATTAAATTCAAACATTCGAGCTTCACCATCAGGATTCACAGCTTCGATGCCGCTTACATAAGCAATCGTAAGACCTTGAGCTGTGTTGAGAATACCTTTACGTCCAAGATAAGTCAAATTTGGTGAGAATTCAGCATTTTCTTCTGGATAAAATTGTGATGTTGATGGACAACATGGCCCAAGAACGTAAGTTGGAATAGGAAATTGAATTTCACCCGAAGCAATCTTTTTATTCATCTCAGCATCAGGACCAAAGAATTCTCCAACGCATAATAAAATATCGAAGCAGCCAGATTTTTGAGAAACAAGTTTGATGCGTTTTAAAAGTTCTTGAAATTTACCATTAACGTCGCCAACACATAGCAATTTGATAGGTTTTGAAGACATTGAGCACTAAAAATAAGAAAAAGTTAGAAAATTTTTAAACCATTTTTATATATAAAAAACAAAAATAACAAATCGAATGCGATTCAATCAAAATATGTAAAACAAAGAAGTGAAATAAAAGTGTTGAATATTTATTTTTTCAAAAAAGAACAAAACGCTAATCATCATGGGCTTCTCTCGAATACCCAGGACATTGTTCTAGAAGTTCTTCCAAGGCTTCAAATTTGGCTCCACACCAATGACAATACAAATGTGTTTCTCTCAAATACAAAGTTATCGAAGATAACCTTTCTGAAAGTTCTTCATCTTGAAGCTCATCGAGTTTTTCCTCTCGAAGCGCTTCTTTTCCATTCGCATAAATGAATTTTGTTTCTTCATCTTCTTCTGATGTTGCTGATTTCAAATATCGTTTTTTAGTTGAAGCTGCTTCTTGATGAATTTCACCGGTTCGATCTTTGTAAATTGGCCAATGCCATGAAACCGTTGGAAGATCTAGACCGTTTCTAAATTAACGAATTCAGTTAAAACCAAAAATAAAATTAAAGAAATACTCACTGCACATCAAGTTCTTGACAAGCTTTTTTCATTTTTAAAATATCTCCAATAATTTGTTTGACATCAACGGTGGTTCTTTTTCTCTTTCTGTATTCTTCTAAAAGCACATGCTGGTGATCAGCTTTCTCTTTCATATGCTTCAAATGCATTTCCACCCGTTCTTTTGTAAATTCTTGTTCTTCTGCTGCATGACCAATGCCGCCTCTATCGGCTTTAAATTGTAATTCCAATGGATCTTTTCTAGCATCCACTTGTTTTCCTAATGTCATTCCAGGTTTATAGCCCATTTTTGCTAAAAGTGCAAAACCTTTTGATTCTTCACCAATGGGTTTTGCTAATGCTTCATCACGTTTTCTCTTTTCAAGTTCTGCTTTTGTTGGTTGGGCTTTCATACGCTCATGGGATGCTTCAGATCGAGAATATAAATCTAATTCTCTGCGATGATGGCGATTTTGTGAAACACCTATAAAAATAAACAAAAATGAAAAATTTAAATTTAAAAAATGAAATGGTTTACCTGGTCTAACATCCTGAAGTCCATTTAATACTGCTTCAGACATATAATCTTCTTCGCTATCGCTCATAATTAATTAAGAAATAATTTTTTGAAGGAATTGAAAGAGTTTGGTGGAGTTAGTAATGAAAATGGAAGGATTGAATATTGCTAAAGCTATATGGGCTTCATGGAAGCATTTTGCCAATATTGAGGTTAGATTTGGTATTTGAAAAAAAAATATACAGTAGCTTGCTTGAATCCACAAAATCCTCTAATTTTTATCCCGCCGCACCCCGAGCGAAGCGAGGGGTGCGGCTGTTTTAGCAATGAGAACGCCCGATCTGCTAACCGAAATTTATGATTTTTTTTATTTCGTGTAATTATGTTGATATTAGAGGGCTCTTTAGGGTCAATTTTTCGTCGCATTGACGAATTTTTAAAAAAAATAGAAGGAAGTATAGAAAAAAAGTGCTTAATCACAACATTTTAAAAGTTCACAATGTCCCGCTGAGCGTTGCAGCAAAGTTAACGCATATTCTGGCTATAAAAATCGTTTTCTCCACCCTCAATTACCTCTATGAGTAAGCTAACTTTAAAAAACATCACATAAAAATAGATGTATGCCGCTATGGAAATTTAAATATTTTGATTTAGAGTAAAAATATCATTGGCTAAAGTTCCTTGTTATACATTTGCTGTGTGGCGTAGGCGTTGAAGGCGGTGATGTTTGGATATTTCTGTCATAGGTTCGAATCCCCACAATTTTTTTTTATTAATTGTTTTAATTGAATTGAGACAATTATATCCAAATAATTTTTTATGATTTTTAATAATGTTTTCATTAGAAAATATGCAAATTTTTAATAAAATATTCACAAATTTTACTTTTTTTATGAATATTAAGTTTCTTTATTATGAAATTAAAGCGAAATTATTTTTAACGATTTTCAATGAAATTTTTTTTAACTAAGCTTTTGGATCGTATATTTTTTTTTCTAAATTTAATTGGATTAGCATACAAAACTTTTAGGTATTCTAAACGCAAAATTTAATTAAAAGTACGCTGACGTTTAGTTTATGAAAAGAATAAACATAGGGAACTTTTTTTATTATTTTCGGTGAGTTTAATCGAAAAGTAACTTGAATATTTCCTTCTTATTAATTTTTATTGTTCGTTCGTTTTCGATTACTTTTGGTCGCAGTCCCAGGGCTACTAGGCTTCGCTTTTTCCCATACATATTATTATTCTTTTTCTCTCTGTTTTTTTGTATCTTATCTTGAAATCTTTTATATTAAAATAGGAAATTCACCTAAAAAATTTGCATAAATTAGAATGAAACTATATTTTGTTTTCCAAGCGCGATGAAATGATTTGGGTAATTTTCATATACATAAAAAATCAGCAAAACATGGGTTTGCTTGCTGCGCAAATTAAGTGATTTAACTATTGTAAGCTTGCTCGATGACTATAACCTTAACTTTTTGCGAATTTTTCACAAGCTGGTATAAATTTTTTTTTAATGGTTCAGTTCATTGTTTATTTTGATTCGTGCAAAAAAAAAGTTTTAAAGGCTTACACATGTTTCAATTTTTAGGATCTCATTATTGAAAATTAAGTGATTAAAATAGACACGAGTGATAAGATTGTTCGGGAAAAGTTTTAATTTTTATAAAAGTCAATACAATAACTTTTTGGAAAAGTAATTATTAAAACATAGGCATTAATACGAGTGGCAATTTTGTATTTTTCAATAAAACAAGTAAGATCGCCGACCGGAGGCAGCGGAGTTTCTAGTAATTATTGTTGCAGACGGCTCAAGAGATTAGTGCACAAGATTACTATGTAAAAAAACAAAAGGCTGTTCAGGAAAAAACTTTTAGACGGCTAATGAGATTAAATTTTTTTTATTGATTTCAATAAATTATTTTATATGTTACACTGAAACAAACAGCCGCAGCACCGTCTTCGATTGTTATTACCCAACTTCTTTACCAACTATTTAATATTGAAAAATTTTTTTAAAAATGTTAAAAATTAAAAATTTTGTTTTATTCTTGATTAGATAAGATGTAAAAGCAACTCGTATATTCGCAAGATTTTTGATGTAAAAAATGTTTTGGTGTAAATTGAAAAAAATAATAATTATAAGGTCAATTACAAAATAAAATTTTTAGTTTTTTTTTCCAATTTTCTATTGTTTTCTGAAACAAAGCATGTTTGAAAAAAGGTATTTTAAGCAAAAAATTTAAATATAACTAATTGTCGGACCAAAAATTTTTTTACTGTTAAAAATCGAAGACGGTGCTGCGGCTGTTTGTTTCAGTGTAACATATAAAATAATTTATTGAAATCAATAAAAAAAATTTAATCTCATTAGCCGTCTAAAAGTTTTTTCCTGAACAGCCTTTTGTTTTTTTACATAGTAATCTTGTGCACTAATAAATAATATGGATCTATAAAAACTTTATGCATGCTTTGGCAAGTAAACCATCTGAATCACTGATAAACGCATCACAAAGCTTCGTCATGAAAAAAATTAAACATCAAATATTCCAATTTCAGAGTCAAACGTTTATAAGTATTAATTGTATTGCAAAATGGAAAATTGACATCACAAAGATTTAGATTTTGTATGTAAATGAATATTTGAAAGCTATCAAAAAATGGCTGCAAAAAAAAGAGCTTTTTATAATTATAAAAAACAACAGCAAATTGGATACTGTAAGTAAACGTTGAGAAAAAATTAATAAAAATTGTTACTTTAACTGATGGCTTTTGAAATCAATCTTCATTGTTTCAACTTTTGTAGCTAAAAATGTTTACCAAAAATAGGATAAAGAAAAGCATAAAACGCAAAAGCCACCGTCGATCCTTTCAAATCGGCCGCGAGAGACAATTTCCGTGGATTTTTTTTTCACACGAGCTCGCTCTCGTTTTTTTTTTGTTGTTGTGTCGTTTGTTTTGTTTCTTCGATCTTCTTTTTTGATCGCAAAAAAAACTTTGAAGCATTTTTTAGTTTTTACTTTTTTGCTCAACTTTATTACTAACCTTCTTTTGATTATGGCAACTTTGGCAATTCTTGGTGGTAATTCCCTTCTTGGTCAACATGTTATCAATGTCGCTGTAAACTCTCAAAATTTTGATTCAATTCGTGTTTGGGATTATCATTCAAAACGTGAAACTCGTCTATCAACCAATAACAATCCTGATGCTATTCCATTAGAACATTACTCTGGCTATGAAGGTTTGGAAACAACTGTCAAGAGTGCCAATGCTGTAAATTTTGCTTCTTTTTTATTTACCATTATAATAAACTTATTGTTTTATAGGTTATTAACGTCCATGAATGTCGTGATCTTTCTGTTCATCCTGCTTCAAGTGAAATGGAAGAACATAATGTCGATTGTAAGCTTGCATCTTTTATTTTACTTACGGAATTTCAATCATTTTAATACAATCTCATTAACAAAACCTTCATTTTCAGTTATTGGCAAATTGCTTGAAGCGTGTCACAAGGGTCACGTTCAAAGTCTTATTCATCTCAGCTCCGTCTTTCTTCAATGTACTTCTTTATGGCCAAATGTTTATTCGCGTGAATCAAAGCCGCTTGAATCTCATTTTGTTCCATTCAAAGCTTATGGGAATACGAAACGTCGAGCTGAAGAATTATTAATGAATGATCGTAAGCTTTTTCCCACTCGCAAATCTCATTAATGACTATATGATGGCTTTTCAGATAGTGATTTACAAATCGTCATTGGTCGAATTGGAACGCTATATGGAGAAGGAGATGTTTGTTCACCTGTATGTGATGCTATTTGTCTTGCTGACAAATTTGGTTTTTTACCCATTCTTGGTGATCGATGTGGTGTTTATCAAGTTTGTTTCTTTTACTTTTAATTTGGTGGTGAAATTTGATGCATTCTTCCTTTTTTAGATGACATATGCTGGTAATGTTGCTCATTCCGTTGTCGACATTGGTTTGAAACTTCAAAAGCGTGTTGCTATTCGTCGTGAAATTGTAATTTTGCGTGATGATACTCCAAATGAAGATATCTATTCAAACACTTTGATCCCATTAATCGCCACTGATTCTTCTCGTCCACCTGCATCATCTCAAACTCCATTCTTCCTTTTCTTCCCAATTTTGTGTCTTCTTGCTGGCTTGAATTGGTTCTTGAACTTGTTTGGATTTTCAACTCGACTCCACAATCTTCCTGATCCAGTTTATGTTTATTTCCTTCTTCGTCATTTCACCTTCTTCAATAATTTCAAACAACGAATTTTCTTTGGTGATAAATCAAAATTCAACTACAATGAAAGCAAACGTCGAAGTGCTGCCTATTATTCCAAGCTGTCAACTGATCAAATTCGTTCTTTCTCATGGCAAAAGAATTTCTTGTAAAATATCTGAATAGGATTTTTAACCTTTAATTGTATTTATTATTTTTGTATTTTTGTAATTTTATATTTGTACTATTAATCTGTTAATAAAGAAAATATATATTTATTTAACTTTTGTTTTACTGTTGAATTCAAGCAAGTTGGGGGAATATGGCATTATGTGGTATGCTTGACAATAAGCGTTATTCAGTAAAAAAAAATTTGTTTGAAGAAACATTCGAGTTTTTACTTTTGTAATAATTATTAGTGCTTATTTTTTTTTGTAGGATCTTATTTTCATTTAATAGCATGTAATTAAAATGCAAAAAATATTATTCAGAAGTTTATATAGGCAACTTATTCATTGTGCTTCCATTAACGCTTGTGTTACCGTTCCAATTTCTCTCAATCCTACAAATGCCTTTCATTCATCGGTACCTTTACTTAAAAGAACTCGAACGAGAACAAAATTCATTGATCCTGTTATTGTAAAGCATGCAAAATCTAAAAAGAAGGTCGTTGAAGTATATGAAGATATGACTGTATTGTGAGTTTATGCTTAAAAAATTTAGGAGGTATATTTACGGTGTAATTTTAGAGAACTAGCTTCATCACTGGAACAAAGTCTCGACGTTGTTTCTGATTCTTTGGTTGAAATGGATGAATCTAATATGCGATATTTGGATGGAAAAACGCGTGAGTTTTGATGCTTTTTTACTAATCATTAAATTAATACTTCACCTTTTCAGCTTTAAACAAATTTTTAATTACGAACCTTTGTTGCTTATTGGATTTCAAACCAAGATTTGTTTTCCGTCCCAATGAAGAAAAATTAATGAAAGATATGTCAACTGAAGAAGATGTGTTCCCACAGTATGTTTTTGCCACTTTATTATCATTGTTATATTGTCATTTTTAGGCCTCCAGCACCTGATTCAGAATGTGTTCGAAGATCTCCTGTTGTCACAATTATGGGTCATGTCGATCATGGAAAAACAACGTTACTCGATTCTCTGCGTAACTCGTCGATAGTTCAAAGTGAATTTGGTGGAATTACTCAACATATTGGAGCTTTTTCTGGTAAAAACCCTTTTCTTTTTTGTTTGAATTTACTTACCAATTTTACAGTTCAGCTACCTGGTACTAAAAACAAAGTAACTTTTCTTGATACTCCTGGTCATTCTGCATTCAAAGCTATGAGAGAAAGAGGTGCAAAAGCAACAGATATCGTGGTTCTTGTCGTTGCTGCTGATGATGGAGTTAATGAACAAACTATCGAATCAATCAAGTAAGAGCTAATGGAGTTACTAAAGTTATATTTCTTTGAATTTTAGGTACGCAAGAGAAGCAAATGTTCCTATCGTTGTTGCTATTAATAAATGTGATAAACCTCATGCTGATCCTGCTAAAACTAGACGAGATTTAATGCAACATGGAATCGTGGTTGAAGATATGGGTGGAGATGTTCAAGTGGTTGAAATTAATGCTCTTTATGGAACTAATATTAAAGCCTTGCAAGTATGGTTGCATTTTGTACTAAATATTTTTAATATTTGTTGTTTTATAGGAAGCTTTATTACTCCAAGCAGATTTAATGGATTTAAAAGCAACTCCCAAAGGCCTTGCTGAAGGTGTGGTTATTGAAGCTTCAACATCACAAGGTCAATTCTTATCTTAATCTCAAAGCTTTTATTATTTATATTTTCATTTTTAGGCATTGGAAAAGTTTGTACGATGGTTGTTCAAAGAGGAACTGTTAAACGAAATACTGTTTTTGTTGCTGGTGTCGCATGGGGCAGAGTAAAATCAATGAATGATGAACATGCGAAAGCTCTAAAGGAAGCAGGACCGAGCACACCCGTGCGCATCGCTGGTTGGTTGATTTGTAATCTTATCAATTTTTTCGTTACTCAAATAATGGTTATTGTGTATTCATGCACAGAATATTCTAGCTTTTTGCACTTTATTTTTTGCAAATTTAAAAAACTGAAAACATTTTTTAGGGTGGAGAGATGATTTACCTTCTCCTGGTGAGAGAGTTTTTGAAGTCGAATCAGAAGAAAAAGCTCAAAAAGTTATTGAATTCCGAAAAAAGAGAGCAATGGATCGTAAAGCAGAAATAGAAAAAGAAGTAATTGAAGCAAAAAGAAGTGCTGAAAAGAAACAATATTTGGAAAATAGGCAAACATTGCTTGATCGTGGAATTCGTTTTGGCTCAACGTATCGTTTGGTTGAGAAAAAGCTTGAAAGACAAGGAGAAAGAGAGGTTGAATCCGGGCCACCTGTTTTAAAATTGATGATTCAAAGTGATGTCGATGGAACGCTGGAAGCTATTCTCAATGTTTTTGATAACTACTCAAGCCAACTTTGCGATTTACAAATAGTTGATTTTGGTGTTGGACCACCAAATGAAAATCAAATTGATATCGCTGCTGAAACTGGTGCTTTAATTTATTGTTTCAATATTTCGGTTCCTGCAAATGTTCGATTATTAGCTGGTACTAAAGGCGTTGAAATTGAACAATTCAATGTAATTTATCGGCTTGTGGATGCCATCAAAGCTCGACTCTCTGCTAAAGTTCCACCAAAAACTGAACTCAAACAAGTCGGTGAAGGTCACGTTCTCAAAGAATTTTTAGTTTCACAAGGACGAAAGAAACAACCAATTGCTGGAACTATGGTGGATTGGGGAGTTTTCAACAAGTAAGATTTTCAAATTACTTTTACCTATGATTAATTTGTTTGATTTTTAGGAATGCCATATTCCGTGTCATCCGTGGAACTGATGTGATTTATGAAGGACCTGCAGAATCTCTAAAATGTGAAAACCAATTTGTCAATGAAGCAAAAACCAAAACTGAAGTTGGGATTTCTCTGGAAGATAAAACCATTCGTTTCAAAGAAGATGATACAATTGAAGTGCTTGAAAAAGAAATTATCCCGTTAGAAATTGATTGGCATCCTGAAGGATTCTAAAATATTGTTGTTTTAATTATTAGGTTTTTGTTTTTATGTATGTATGTTTTGTTAGGCTAGGCTATAGTCATGTGATGCAAAGCAATAAAATTTTTGCACTTTCTTCATTTTGTTTGTTATCAGTCCATTTTATTTCTAATCTTTTCTAATGAGCAAGCAAGCTCTCCAATTAACCACAACCCAATGTCCCATTTTTTTTTATATTTTATAAGAATAAAAACAATTGAAGCACATTATTCCTGGTTAATTGAAGCAAAGTTTTAAAAAATTTGAAATAAAATAACTAACATCTTAATAATAAAAAAGCAAGACAACGATTAATAATTATTGTATTCTATGATGATGAAGAAAAAGTTGTTGCGTTAAAGTCAAAAAAGCGTTTACATTTTTTAGCGGCATTCATTCAACGCTTTGGAGTTGGTGATTATTTTTTCTTTATGCATGAAACTAAATTTGCATGAACAACTTTATTTTTTTTCCACAAGTGTCAAACTAAAAGAAATGAAAGTTTTTTACAAAATCAATTTGCCCGCATAGTCGTCGTTTCGTCTGCTCGTAAGTAATTTTGCTGCAACAACAACAACCTTCATTCAAAATGCTTCTCTTCAACAAACTCATGCTCTGCTTCTTGGTAATTTCAACAACATCTGTTCTTTCTGCAAGTTTTTTATTTTTTTATTTTATTTTACATTTTCTAATCTTCTTTAATATTTCAGCAAAAAGAAATCGCAGATGTCTTTGATCGTCATCAAATGAATTTACGTGTTCCAATCAGCACCATCATCCATACTGTTGATGTTAAAGAACTTGAAAAATTGTTCCAAGAATATTTGAATGTAAGTTTATTATTATTTTTTGTTATTTTCATTATTAAAGAACTTATATTTTTTAGACTACCGAAGACTTCAAAAAACCACTACAACTTGATGTCGTTCATAACGTTCAAGTTGTCCAAGGTCGTAAGAAGCGTGAAGGTATGAATATTTTTTATTTTTAATTAAAGCTTTTTTAATATTTTGTTTTTCAGTTGAAGATGAAGATGAACGTCGTGATAATGGCGCTGCTGCTGGTGATGATTTTGTTATTGGTCATGATCTTGAAGAAAGTATCCGCAAAGCTAAAGAACAAGTCGCTAAAACAATGGCAAAGGCTGGCAATCCTGATGACATCAAAGCATTCTATTTGCGTGGAAATCTCACCATCACGCCTTTATAATAATTTTATAATTATTTTGTAATTAATATTTTTTTGTTTGTATGTAATTAAAAGATGTAATAAATATAATTTATTTAAAACAAAAACTTTATTAGCATTCTATGGAAGGTGAACGACTATTAAGTTCTGATGGTGTTTTACTTGATCGAGGTGAATCAGTTGGAGTTTTAATATTTGTTAAAGTATCATATGCCATTTTAAGCACCATAGGATCAATATTCATATTTTTTACTAAAGCCCATGATGATGAACAAAAATTACATTGTTCCACTAAACTTTCTAATTTTTTATGTGATGCTTTTAAAATGGCATGATCCTTTCGCAAATCGTTTAATTGTTGCTCAACTTCAACAAATTTTGATTTCATCTGAAATCAAGGCATATTATTTTTTAGTTTTTGCAAAAGTCCTTTGATTTCAAAAAATTTGTAAATATTACTAATAAGATTAACAATTATTTTTCCCTAATTCACTAAAGTTTTAAATCAAAAGTAACTTACATTTTCTCTATATGCCCTTGCATACATTCGTTTAGCAACAGTTCGTAAATCTTCATTTTCGCTTATTTCTTCTTTTCTTGGACGCCCACGTCTTCGTTCACTTATTCTCGATCGTTTATGAGGAGGAGGTTCAGAAAGAAATTCAGGAATATCTTCCAGCCTTTTTCGAAGCATTAAAGATTCACTAAAAAAATCCGAGCTTGAATCCATGGATGATGATGTCCTTTGAGGGCTTGAAATAAAAAATGGTGGATTTGTAAATGATGCCGCCGTCCTTTTTTCATTTGACATCATATTTCGAATTATATTTGATGAAGGTTCATCATCATCAGAATTATCATCAATATAAAGTCCATCATTGGATGGAGACATAGCGGATGAAGAAGAATGTTCTTCAAGAAAGTTTGGACGTTTATTTAAAGAAAAATCAAGTTCACTCATTTGATCACAAAGTCTTTCATCTTCAAGCTCAAAAGGTCTATCAGAAAGTTCGTTAAAGTCTTGTGCAGAGAGCTCTCTCGCCACTGCAGCAGCCATATATTAATGATAAGAAGAAGAAAAATAAGAAAGAATAAGAATAAACACTTAGAAAAGCATTAGAAAAAGAGACGGCTTTTATTCTAACTGATAAAATTTATTTAAAATCAGGGAGGAGTCTTTCCTTTCAGTACGGACATACGATTTATTTACAATTACAAGCCTTTAAGCTGAATAAAATCGAATTCATCTATTAACAAAGATTGTGCATCGTTTTTAAAAATGATGAATAGTTAATTTTTAAAGAGCACTAAAAATAAACTTTGATAAGATTCTTAAATTTTTAAGAAATTGAATCATCAAATATTTTAAATTTTTGTTACGAAATTTTTTTTAAATCCTGTAAGCTTGATAGAATGTTATATTGTACCTTCTTTAAATATCGAAAGAATAGTAAGCAGAATCCAAATAGGTGATCTGTATCCTTTGAAAAATAAGTCATAATTCCAGAAATTAAGATTACAATTTTTCGGTAATCAAAAATTTTTAGGCCTAAAAATAAGTTTGCCTATTTGTGGTTTTTTTGCTGAGTTTGATATTTTTTCATGGAAAACAAAGTTTTTAATTTGATTTTTGTTTTTGCAAGTGAAGCTGCTGATACTGATAACAATGTTTACTTTTAAATACCAAGCTAAAACAAAAACTAGAGAATAAAATTTCTTTCTATTTTTAGTTTATTTTTAATATGTGTAAATAAAAATAAACGATTTTCAAAACTTTATGTTTTTCCCTAACTAAAAATAGAACATTATTTTATTTCTTTGTTACGAGTATTTTAAAATTTAAAAAAAATGTGACTGTTTTCATTACTGTAAATTGCACTTTGGGATATCACACGCTTGCAATCGCATGACAGAAGAAGATAACAAATAAATTAAAAAAGTTGATTAAAAATATAAAAATAAAATACCAACCTGCCCTTATGACTTATGTTTCCGGTGTATAAGAAAAGCATCAATTTTAAAATTTGATCTATCAATTTTTACTTCAATTTTTGTAAAAGCAATATTTTTTACTTATAGTTCAAACAACATCTCAATGATCAAATGGCGCATACAAAAAAAAAGAGAATCCAGGTGTACATGTATAAAAAAATATCGAGTTACAGTATTTTACAATATTAAAAAGCAATGGTGAAATTGTTGCGAATTAAACTCACGTTTTGTTTTACAACAGCAACAACAATTTTTTGCTTATTTATTTTACGAAACCCATTGCTGCTATAGTCTTTCAAAATACAAATTCGTAGAAAATCTCTAAGATTCTCACAAAATATAAACTTTAACAAATGCTTTTTTTATTATAAATAAAGCTGCCGCCGCTTTCTAAAATATATAATCATTCCTGAAATTTAATTTTTGGAAACTGAAAATTTCACTCCTGTGCCCAACATTTGGCTTTTTACAAAAACAAGATAAAAATTATTTAAACCTAAAATGGCAGTGATTATTACCACATCCATAACCGATGTGATTCTAGGCAGTGTAGTTGTTATAATTAGTTTATTATCGTTAACTTTTTATTTACAAATTTTAAAAGTAAGCTTTGTTCAACTTCGATGCAGTGAGAAAAAAGAAGGTTGATTGCTTTCAGATATTTTATTCACAAAAGAATCGCTTTGGCACTCAAGCATATCGGTTAATGTTTCAGCTTGGCATTACCGATTGTCTTCAATTATTTTTTCATACTTTTGGTGGCATTTTTTCCATTGCTAATAGCGACTTTAACTATGTTTTTAATAAGGTTTGTATTTTTTTAATATGAAAAATAATCCAAAAAATAATATTGATGCTGGTAAACAAAAAATTATTTTGTTTTTGCTGATAAAATGGCGCCATCTTTCATTTATAAATTTTTTTCTTATAATAACTGAGTGTTCATTGAACAAAAAAATCTGCTTTATTAGCTGCAAAACACAAACATAATAAAAAGCGGAGTCGAAAATCGATACAGTAACAAACTGATTTTAATGATAAGAGAAGGAAGCTAAATTTTGAGAAGTTATCTTCGGCAACATTTTTATTTTATCTATCGTTTTTAATCCGAAACATTTTAAAATAATTTATTAAAAAAAAAGCAACAATACAGTAAAAAAAAGGCTAAATATGATATTGCTAACTTTTGCAGATATGTGGTGGAATATTGAATGCTGCTTGGATTGTTTCCATCGTCTTTACACTTTTGTTAGCTTTCAACCGCTTTTCAACATTGTGCTTCCGACACAAATCCGTTGCTTTTGTGAATTCATTTTTCTTCAACGTAAAAAACTTTTTTCCAATAACTTTCTCAACTTCCTCTTTTCATTTATTTCTCTTCATTTCAGCTCCAAATAATTATTTCTTGGTTATATTTTATTGCATTTCTCATAATTTATATGACACCATACTGTAGTGTTATTTATATTCCAGCTAATTTTGCTTGGGAATACGATCCATCTCCTTGGTCACATGTTATTTCTAAAATTGAATTTTATGCAACTTTATTTCAATTGGGTTTCACTGCAATTTTGTATTTATTCATTATTTTATGGTTATTGACTACTGTAATTTTTCTTTAAAAAAGCGTGGGAGTTATTTTTTTTAATGATATGTATGTTTTAGAAAAACTTCGCAAGAAATTCAAGTCGAGAATACAAACAAGAATTTAAAATTCTCATTCAAGTAAGTGAAACTATTTGCAAACTATTTTTGTGGCAAATATGTACATATTTTAAAAAAGGTTATCATCGAATTATATGTATTTGAAATAGGAAAATAATTTTATGTTTTCCGTGTTGGTGGGAAAATATTTTTTTGCTAATTAATTTGAAAAAATAAACCACGTGTAAAAAAGATAAGCTTTTAAAGGACCCTGTTCATTTGATCTTTTTTTCAAACTCGCGTTTGATTATTCCCTCATGCCGCAATATTGCAGAGTCCGTAAAGTACAGTAATTTGACCGTAAAATTACTGTACATTACGGTACTTTACGGGCTTTGCAATATTGCGGCATGAGGGAATAATCAAACGCGAGTTTGAAAAAAAGATCAAATGAACAGGGTCCTTTAATGTAAAAGATCAAGAATACAAAAATTTAATTGGAAATGTTTTTGCAAAGTTCTTACTGTAACAACACTGAAAGAAAATTTAATTGTTTTCTAAAATTTTTGTTCTTTGGGATTCTCAAAACACAAAAAACTCTTTGAAAATTAAAGCTTGTAACCCTTTATTTTTTATAGGCAATTGTAATTAGCGGTTATACGGGATTTTCTTTAATCATGTGGCATACCTATAGTAATTTTCTCCCTGATACTCGATATTCTACCTTTGCTGCAAATGTTGTTTGGATTATTAATGGTTCTATCAATCCATTTTTATATATTTTAATGAATAAGTATGTAAAGTTTATAAATTTTGCATGCATTACTTCCGAGGCTTTCCCGCACCTTTTTTTTAAAGAAAATAATTTTATGATGGTGTTGATGTTGCTGAGGCGGCTGCAGGAGACTGCGCCTTTATTTACTTTTCCAAAATTTTATTTTGTTTAGTATTATTTTTTAATTTTTTAGGACTATTCGGCAAGCATTGATCGAGAAAATTTGGCCATCAAAAGCTCAAAAAAATGCTACAACAATAAGCGTAATGGAAAGTCGAACAAATTTAAAATTTAATACTACCGTAATTATTTGAATGTAATTTCCAATTTTGGAAACATTGATTGCCTGAATTCAAAGGTTCCGTTTACACAAAATAACAAAACGGATCTATGTAAGAAAAGGACAATAATAAAGGCTTTGGGATTCTTTCTAGTTTGATTCATTTTTTTATAAACATGGTGATTAAATTTAAAAATTATTTTTTCCTGTTTGGTAAAAATATTTTTATTTCTCTTTGTTGTAAAAAAGCGTGATCAAAAGTCATTTACTAGTGGTTGTTAGAATTATTATCAAAAATCAAAAATCTTGAGACAAAAAAGAAACTGATATTAATTTTTTTTAAGTGAAAACAAAGGAAATACTGATAATTTTTGGTTAAGTTTGACAAAAGTTATCTTTTTTTTCATTCTTAGAAATAAATGGTTAGGAAATTTCCATTGTCAAAAAGGGTTTGTTGAAGTCTTTTTATGTGAAAATACCAATATGGCAGTTTTTTATAAAGTTTAAATCGGAGAATAAAAGCTATAAGCTTCAAATAAATGATAAAGCTCCTAGCCAGTTGACGCAATGGGTGTGTCTCCATTATTCATAAAGAATTTTTCTTTTTTGCGAAAATAAAGGGGTTAGGCTGCTTAAAATTTAATCGAAAAATAAAGTCGAAAATCATAGGTCAAGAAAAGAAATTTTTTTTTTAAGTTTTTAAAATTTTACAACTCCATGATTCATTTTCTTTTTGTGAATAAGATGTTCCTTTTTCGAAATTTTAATATTTTTGTTTGTTTTGCAAATAAAGATCAAAAAATGAGGTGACAAAATAAAGATGACAAATTTTTTTTTCTTCACAAACACTTTGTGTCCATAAAGTGCAGAAAATATCATGATTCAATTAAAAAATTGAAGACATATTGGAAAAGGATGTGCTTATATTGTTGCTAAACTGATAACTAACGACTTCACTCTTCGACGCAAACATCAAAGTAACAAATAAATGTGGATTTTATGCAAGTTGTCGCATTTTAGAAAAACAAAAAAATAGTGACCATGTGAACTTTGGAACTTTTCTACTTTTGCTATGTCAGCGATAACTGAATTTAGAAGGGAAATTGAAAATTTTTTCAATCAGTAAAAAAGCTTTAGTTGCAAGGTTTGTTTCAAACTAAAACTTTCAATTTCAAAGGGTTTTTCTTATTTTTCCATTTTAAATAATTTTTTAAAAGAATTTTTTTATTAATAACTAAAAAAATGAAGAAAAAAAAACTGTTTCAACAAAACAAAAACAAATAAGATTAACAAATTATGCAGAAGGTTGAATTTTTTTGTTGTAATGTACAAAATCCGCTATAAAAATGATTTTAAAAATTTTGAACATTATGTACAATATTGCAGCAGCTTATTAACAATTAAGGACAATGTATTTACAAATAAAATCATGGGACATGGAAATGGATCTAACGGCGACCAAAAAGATGAAGAACAATGGAATCTTGCCAAGCTAAAAATAAAATAAAAAAATCAGTAAAAGCCGTTTTTAAAAAGTGTAAATTAGACTTACTTGATCGAGTGCCGCCATTGAATGCAGGATCACTAAGACCATAACCGCCATAATATTGAGGATAGCTCACAGAAAGTTGAATAATTGCAACAATAATAAAGAAAAGAAATATCTTTCGAGTGAACATTTTTAATTTTTTTAACACAAAAATTGGAATAAGAAAAAAGCTTGTTTTTGGGAGTCTCTAAACCTTTTTAATTTTTGACTGATACTTGTTTTACGAATCTTCGATTATATTTATATGCCTTTTATTTTCTTGAAGTTTTACACATTTGTGTTCTTGATTTTTTGATCCGCCTATTTTTCTATTAAACAATATATTCAATAACAAAAACACCACACAAAAAAAGTTTGTAGAAAAGTTTCGAAAATACTTGAAAATAAAGGTAAGCAATAATAAAACAAAACGAAGAAAAAATGCGTCACTTTCGTCCTTAAAAGAGAGAGACAAAATTAATTTACATCCCTTGTTTTTGTTGTTGTAAACCGCCGATGAAATTGATGCTATTCAAACGACATCGAATGATCAAATGAAACGGAAACAATGAAAATAAAAAAAGAGTATAAAAAATTACTAATTGTTTGATAATAATAATTTTAAAGTTATTATAATTGATTTTTTTGGATCACAAAATTATGTGAGACTTTTTTAGTTCTGTAGCAATCTTAAAACTTTAAGACTCGCACGCTGAAAGGCAAAGGAAAAGTGCAAAACCATAAACAATTAAGTTGTTATTCCCAATTTTCTTTTTTTGTTGCACTAATTTGAATGTTTTGATTGAACTTTTTTTAGTTCAAAACAATATTTTTTAGTAAATATTTCACACATGTTGAAATATTTTTTATAAAAAAAAAGAAAGAAAATAAATACAATGGAGAAAAAAAATGTCTGTATCTTTTTATCGGAATGTTTTGCTTTATTATTTTTTATCTTCGCTTGAAGGTGGATGAAAAAGGTAAATTATTTCGTTCAAAATTTAATTACAATGTTTTGAAGAATAACAGCCACCTTTCATTGCTTGATCAACAACGAGAGATGATCCCCGTGTTTTTTTTTTCACACAGTCTTTCTCTTGTTTTTTTTTTGTTGTAAAAAAAGTGAAACACATAAAATATATTTTTTGTAAAAAAAAGCTTTGAAGCAAAATGAAAAAAGAAACGATGATAGATAATTTGAAACGTTATTGATTCATTTTAAAGGCTTTTGAGAGCTTGCCTTTTCCTTCTTTCATTTATTTTTTTGAATATTTTATAAACCTTTTTTTTGTTTTCAATATAAAGTTATCCATGAGTCTAATGACACACGAAGAGATAATCCAAAAATATAACAACTTATTTAAGTTCTTCAACAAATATATCCTAAAGAAATTAAAAGGGATTTTCAATTTAAAAATTTGAAACGTTTTTTTATTTTTAGCAAGATGGATGATAAGAAAGCAGCAAAACCAGCTGATGTTGCTGCTGGAAAGGGGGCCTCTGCCCCAACACAAAGTAGCGAAAACGCTAGAATGCATCCACCACTTGATTCTGCCATTCGAAATGTAACTTATTTTTTGGCATTTATCTTAGTCAAGTTTAACAAAAGTGATGTTTTAAAATAATTGTTTTTTTAAACTCGGCTAGTATCGAGAATCAATGATCGAGCAAAACACGATTAATTACATCAATTCATTATTTTAAAACAATAAAACCTTTTCACATAGATGTTAAACACAATGAATTGTTTTTAAAACCACCATTATGCATTCTTTATTTTTTGCAAACAAATTGATAATAAAACAATGAAATTTTTCCTGCAAAAGTTAATACCTTTTTTGCAACGTCCTGTTTATATACGACGTAATTCTTTGTTTTTATCAATTTTTTTACCTTTGTTTAATTACCTTTTATGAAAAAAATTGTACTGATTATGTTTGATTGAAAAAGGGACAAATTGCGCAAAAAAAAAAATAAAAAATTCAAAACATTGTCAATGAACTTTTTTTTTCTTTGTAAATCTATCAATCTTTTTTTAGCGTCCAGTGAAGAAAAGCTGTTGTTGAATTCCAGATTGAAGAGCTTGAGGATTGAATGTTGGGAAATTTTGTGGAGTCATGAGTGATGAAAAATTTGGAGTTGGAAGAGGTTGTTGAAGCCGAGCTTGAGCAGTTTGAAGATCAAGAGCTTGTGAAACTTGAGGATCCACATAAAGAGGTCGATGAAATTGCATGAATTGAGTTTGATCAATTTGAGGAAAATATTGACGGCCACGATATTGAAGGGTATGTTGATCCAATCCTGGAATACCTGATTGGACGCTCTTTTCCCATGCTGCAAAAAAAAAATTTGTTAACTTTAGGCTATGACTTTTTAAAGAAAAAATTCTTTTCAAGGTCTAAAGTTTTTCTAACAAAATTTTTAACTCCACTCAATTTCATTTTCTAAAAACTTACTACTTTCGCCTTTGCCATCGCCATAACTATAACCATTATAATATAAATAATTCGGGCCATTACCAGAATTAGGAAAATAATTATAATATGGATATCTTTGATGAATTTGGCTGGCAGTCATTCCTTGCCGTTGCAAAGCAGCAACACCGCTTTGTTGTTGACCATTAACAGAATGTAAAGAAACAACAGCCATTATTATGGCAATAAACACTAATCGATGAAGCAACATTTTTAACTTTCGAAAATGTCTAAAATTAACTTTTCAAGGAAAAAGTCTTTTCTAAAAATAAAATTTATAAATAAACATCTCGATTTGATTTGGTTCCATCTTAATTTTATTTCCTCTGCATCTTCTTCATGGTCAAATAATCCGCCTTTGATTTACTTCAAACTAAAAACAAGATTTTCCTGGATAACTTTAGAAGAAATATAAAAAAATGCGAATAAAAACTGGACTTTAGCTTATCATTAATTTATTTAAAACCTTTTTTGCAAATTCATTTTTTACGCTACAATGATTTTTCTCGGTATGTGTTTTATAGTTTATACATAAGAATTAAAACTAAGTAAATATTTATTTTTTTTAATGTTTTTAATAGTTATTTTTGGTTAGAAGTTTGGGAAAAAAGAAGTGGCAAAACAGACACTACCAATTTTAAAGAAATAAAGGATCGTTTTGTAATTGTTTTATGTGGGTGCAAAAAGTCAATTATTTTTTCTTTAAGTTAACTCATTTGATCTTTTGTTTTCGTGATTTTTTTATTTTTTATGTAAACTTTTAAAAATTAAAGCCCTCTTTGCACACAAATAAAATATCATACACATTTTTTTATATTTGCACGTACATAGAAGTTTTTGAAAGTGCAAAGAAGCAATTTTATTAATCATTTCTAATTGAAGCAAAAGTCCAAAAAGTCAGAGACATTTTAGTCATCTTTAAAAATGGGCAATTTCTTTGAAAGGCATTGAATGCTTCCTTTTTAATTCATTCGTTATCCTGTAATTTAATCTGAAACTTGCAAACTCTTAAAAGTAATCCACCTTCGTCACGTTTGAAGAATGTTTGCATTTTTTCTAAAAATCAATGTTGTCACAAATGATTTGAAACTTATTGGCGATTGCCGCATGTATTTTTTTTATTTAAGTGCTTAAATATTTGGAAACTTTTAAACGATGCAGTCTTCTGTGGTTCAATTCATTAAAAATTCTTCATAAAAGCTTTTTTTGCCTAAATCCAAAACAAAAACAATCCATTTTTCATACTATACACATTTTTTTTTTAAAACTTCATATTTCGCTCCTCTGAATTTGGTAAGTGATGATTCCGATAAAATAAATTTAAAATTTTGAATCATCTATTAGCAATATTTTTTAGTAAATATTTCACGCATGTTGAAATATTTTTTATAAAAAAAAAGAAAGAAAATAAATACAATGGAGAAAAAAAATGTCTGTATCTTTTTATCGGAATGTTTTGCTTTATTATTTTTTATCTTCGCTTGAAGGTGGATGAAAAAGGTAAATTATTTCGTTCAAAATTTAATTACAATGTTTTGAAGAATAACAGCCACCTTTCATTGCTTGATCAACAACGAGAGATGATCCCCGTGTTTTTTTTTTCACACAGTCTTTCTCTTGTTTTTTTTTTGTTATAAAAAAATGAAACACATTTTTTTGTAAAGCATTAAAGCAAAATGAAAAAAGAAACGATGATAGATAATTTTGTTGTTTTCAGCGCAAAAAAACATTATTGATTGATTTTAAAATCTTTTCAGTGCTTTTGCCTTTTGCTTATTTCATTCATTTTATTTTTTTTTGAATATTTTATAAACCTTTTTTATATTTTAATTTTTTCATAAATAAAAAATGGAAAACTATTTGACGTTTTCTCAAAACCAGCATAAAAAAATGAAAAATTCAAGCATTCACATTGAACTTTATTTTTCTTTGTAAGTCTCTCAATCCTTTTTTTAGCGTACAGAGAAGAAAAGCTGTTGTTGAATTTCTGAAAACCAGTATTTGTATTTGTTTTGTAGCAATAAATTTTGATTTGCCTTTTTATAACTTAGGGTTAAAAAAAAGCAAAAATATCGGGCTGAGCCGGGGATCGATCCCGGGACCTCTCGCACCCTAAGCGAGAATCATACCACTAGACCACTCAGCCTGCTTTCAGTGGCTCGGAAAATAAATGCAGTCACAAGATGGAAAAAATGGACTGAAAGGGTTCTCCATTCGTTTGCTACTTTGTTTACTACGGACAAACTTCTCCATATACATTAACATAACATTTTCTTTCTCATTTTTTTCCGTCGGCTTAGTGGTCTAGTGGTATGATTCTCGCTTTGGGTGCGAGAGGTCCCGGTTTCGATCACCGGCTGAGCCCAATCTTTTTAGTTTTTCTTAAAACTAAAATCTTTGTTATTTCGATAGATACTTTCAATGTTACATGATTTTGAGCCATCTTCAATAAAAATGCACTCTTTTTAATTTTTTGCAGAATGAAAATGAAATGGGCGATCTCTCTTTGAATTTATTTTCGAAAATGGAAGGAAAGCAATTAGTAAAAGTAGCACAAGCAACATTTGGAAAAGTTTAAAAAAAGACATTGAAAAAAAGTAAAAACATCCGGAAAATTATGATCTTTGAAAAGCGAAGAATGTAAATAGGCTCTTTCAAAGAATCAATTTTGGTTGTCGTTGTTGATCCTTCAATAAAATTTTATTGGTGCATAAACTTTGGTTTTACCAAAGTTGATAACTTTATTAAAACGAAATAAGTTAGAAAGAAATGAATGCTCGTAGAAGATTTTTAAAGAGAGCGAGAAACAATGTATTATTCCCATTTTTTGTTTTTAAAAATAATTTTTTTTGTGCTTAAAAATTGGTTGAAAAAAAACCATAAACAATTCCATGGTTCGCCTAAAAATTTAATGTTTCATAACAAATTCATTTTCGTTTGTTTTTTTTTTTGTTGACAGCGAAAAGAAAAAGATCAAATCATTTGAATCATAAACCTTCATTATTATTCAAGATTTTGTTAAGCGATGCTTTTAACCAAGAAATGCATTAACGATAGATAGCACAAAAGAATTTGAAGAATATAAAAGGAAATTTTTACACCACTTTAAAACATCAAAATTTTGCCTGTTTCTTTGCTATTATGAAAGTCTTTCTTGCCTTGTTGGTAATCGTTTGCGTTTTGGTTGTTTCAGTAACATCCACACCAACAAAATGTGAACGCGATAGCGATTGCAAGTTATGTAATTCTTGTGTATTCAATTATTGCTCGGATGTAAGTTTTACTTCGATGATTTTTTTGAGAAGAGTGAAATCTGATAATGTTTTAGCGAAGAACAAAAAATATGGTTGATCATTTGAAACGAGCAAAAATGAATCGAATTCGTAAACGATCAACTTTGCCTCGATGCACTAGTGATAGTGATTGTAATTCATGGGAACATTGTGATGATGGAATTTGCCATGTAATAAACTTCCGAAACATTCCTTTCAAATTTTTATAATTTCAGCAGCAAAAACACAAACGATCATCTTGGCCTGAATGTTCCGACAGCATTGACTGCCACGAAGACGAACAATGCCATGGTGGTGCATGTGTCAAAAATGGTGGTAAATAAAGAAAAAAACGATATTCCCCATAAGTTTGAGTTTTTGAAAAAGTAATAAAGATAAAGAAATCATAAAAAGAAAAGTTACAAAATAAAATTTATAAGCAAATCATAAACAAGTTAACAAACAAAAAATAAAACAATTTCATTAAGTTTCAAAGCAATTTGAGATCACCAGTAACTTGATCGACATCTTCCATTGGACCAAATACAGCTAATATAGTTCGAGATCCTGGAGGTATTTGAGTGTAGCCGGCATCTTGTACGAGATAAGTATAAAGTTTCTGAAAGCAATATGAATAAAATTTGATGAATTTCATAATAGTATCAAACATACAAGTCTTTTAGCCTTTTCATAAAGTTCAAAAAGATGTTCAGTTGAAGTTCCTTTCACAGCAATTTTGACTTCACCATGACCTCTCCAAGCGTTAAGAGCATTTTGTCCCTAAAAATTCATAAACATATTGAGCTTCCAAAAACATAGTCAAAAAAAGATACATCATCTGAACTCATCGCAAAACGATAAACTCCCAAACATGCATGTCCAACTTGAGCAGCTAATTTTCCTTTTCCCATTCCAAGTTCCATATTTGCAACAAAAACCATTTTATGAGTTCTTCCAGGTCGAGCATGTCGAGCTATCGTTGATGTTGTATTTCCCATATTTCCAATAACTTCGTTTTCAACTTCACTATAATTTGGACCAGTAATTGAACGATTTGATGATTGAGGCCAAAAAGTTGATAATATTCCTAAAAATTTATTATTAAAATTCATCAAAATAAGAGAAAAAAAATTTACCTCCCATTTACAAAGTTATTTCAAATTTAGCAATTTTTCCTAACAAAAATTTTCTTCTTTTAGCTTCAGTTTCACTTTTCTTTTGTAACTTCTTTGCTTCTTCTTATTGAGAATATTGAGAGATGGCTTCAAATTCTCAAGAACCAATGTGTATCACCAACTATCGATCGGTATGCAAGTTTCTAAAAAAAGATCGGTTTTGAATGGCTAACGTTTGGAAGCTTGCAAAATGAGGAAACAATAAAGGTGATAGCAACCTTTAGAAATTCTGTGCAAGATTTACAAGCTTTTAAAATTTCAAAGCTAGCTTTTTTATTGAAAAGTATTTATGTTTTAGTTATTTCCGCTGCATTTCTATGAAAGGAATTAATCTCTTTTTTTAGCAGCATAAATACAACATATTTTGGATGCCATTTTTTATTTTTAACCCTTTTCTTTTACATCAACCGAAAATTTTTTTTTAAGTAACCGATACTTTCCAGAGCATTTTGAAGCTACAGTAATTGTGTTAATTCACCATAAAAACTAAATATTAATACTTTATTTTTAACGCATTTTGAAATACATAAATATCACAGTAATACCATAAAAATTAAAAATTATGTATGTTTTCAGCCTCAATAATGATGAGACTATTCAATGATATAAAATTATTATTAACAATTAACAAAAGATGATTTTAAAAAAGTCTGCAGAGAAGGGAAATGGAACATACTCGTACTTCTTTTTTTTGACCAATTAAACAAAAATTAACGATAATAAAAGAAAGGCAGAGGAATGCTCTCTAATTTTGAAGAAATGTAGAAATCCGAGAGGAAATTGCCATTAATCCTAAAAAAATAAATTAATTTAATAATTTGCGATGAAATAAATAAATTCGAACCAATAAAATAAAAAAGCCAGCTTTGTAGAAAAGGGATAGGTGCAAAACAGAAAAATAATAAAATAAGAGGCGCTTGCTTTTTTTTTAAGAAAAGGAATTTTTCATTATTTATTGAACGAGCTCCCATTCCGCGCTATCTGCTGTTGATGAAGAAGCTAAAGATCCAGGGCTTACAAGTGTGGGTGGTGGTGGTTTGGAACTTTGGAAATTCTAAAACAATTCCATTGGGGCTTTGTTGAAAAGAAAAAGAAGAAAAAAGAAGTTAGAAAATAAATAAAGCTTTGTTAAAAAATATGTATGATAGATTTAATCCCTCCAAAATTGAAGCAACAAAAAAAAACTAATTTTAAAGATGTCTAACCTTTTCAAGAGCATTAAGTTCAGCTTTCAATTCCGCTTCTTTTTCGCTATATGCTTTTTCGATAATATCAAGCTGTTGAGCCTATAAACGGATTATTTGTTTCATTAAACCAAACATATAAAAAAAACGGTTGTTTACCAAAGTTTCAATAATTTTTTCCAATCTTTTAACTTCGGTTCTCAATTTCTTAGCTTCTTCATCATTATTATTAGTTTGTGATTGGTCTTTTTTGGAAGTTTGTTCAGCTGCTATTGTAATAGTGGGTTTATGTTCAGATGTGACAGATTTAATTGCACTTGGTAATCCTTGAATCCATTTGGTGAATTCTTCTTCTGTTTTTGGAGAAGTTTCAGAGATTTTAATATTTGCAGATTTAAGAGAAGTTGAAAGAGCAGCAACAAGTTGTCTTAAATTTTCCACTTTTTGTTCATCTGATTCCTTTAATACTTTTGTAGCTTGTTCTTCCGCAACATGAACCTTTTCAACAAGTCTCATATTTAATGCGTGAAGCTCCTAAAGAAATAATTAGAAAAAATTAATCAAAGCATCTGTAATAAAATAACGAACTTCTTTTTTGGCTGTAACTGTTGCAAGCTCCTTTTCTAATTCACTAGTCTTGCTTGAAGTGCCTTCATAATTACCAGTAAAATCACCGAGTTTCTTTTCAGCAATATCAAGCTTTTTAATCAAATCTTGCTTTTCAACCGATAAAGCTTCAATTTGAGTTTCAAGTTCTTTGACCTTTTCGCTATTATCTGAGGATGATGAAGATGGGGTTGCATTTGTTTGGGTTGCAAGTGAATCTTCTAATTTATCAATATGTTCACGTTCTTCAATAAGTTGTTTTTTAAGGTCACTAAAATTAAACAAATTTATTATAAAAGTCACTCTCAACTCAAATTTTCTTTCTTACTTCTTTTCCAATTCCAAAGAATTTAATTCATTTTCTAATTCACGAATTTTATTTGTTGAGGTTTCATAATATTGAGTGAAATCTTCGAGTTTCTTTTCAGCGATATCAAGCTTTTTAGCGAGGTCCTTCTTTTCATTTGACAAAGTTTCAAGTCGCTCTTTCATATCGTCTCTATCTTTTTTATATTCCATTGTTTCTGAATATGATTTTCGAAGTTCAATATTTAATTTTGCGATAGCGCCATTGCACATATCATTTTTGTTTTCAAGTTCATCGATTTCTTGTTTCAATTTATTTAATTCTTCTGAATTATCTGGGGCTTGAGCAAAGTTTTCCTTTTCAATTCGAACGTGTTGAATTTCATCAATTTCTCGAGTTAATGCATCAACTTCAGCTGAAATTTGTTGTTCTCGATCACGAAGATTTTTATTTTCATTTTGAATGGTTTTAAGGGATTCATTTGAATGTGCAACAGCTTCTTCCGATTTAGCAAGTTTATTCTCGAGTTCTTTAAGGCGTTGTTGAAGAGAATGATCAACGGTTGTTGGTTGGGAAAGAGTTTTCTTAGCTTGATTAAGTTCAACTTTTAATTTTTCAACCTCTTTTGCATGTTCACTTGCTGCTTGAAGACGAGCTTTTAAATCAAAATGCTCTTTTCGAAGTTTTTCAAGTTCTTCATTAGGCTTTGGTTGGCGAGCTTCATAAAGAGATTTTTGGGTAGCTTGCAATTGATGAGTTAAATCATCAATACGGCTTTTAGTTTCAAATGCAGATTTTTGGGTTTTTGAGAGTTCGTTTCGAATTTTAATAATTTCGCCATCTTTGTTTTGAACAATTTTTTCATTACCTCGCATTTTGGTTTGTAAATGATGGACTTGATCACGAACGGATCCAAATTCAAAACGCTAAAAATTTTAATAATTTTTTTACTGCAAATAGAAGAATGACATACTTCATTGTGGACATGGTTGATAAATTCTGTGATAAATGAAAGGTATTCAGGTTGGAGTTCATTAATGGAAGCAATGCGAGTAATGAATTTATCTTCATCCAAATTTGTGATTACTTCTTGTGGTGCTTGAGGGACAGCAGCTAAATTATAAAAATTATAAAAAACCTGTTAGCAAATTTATAAATAACATAAAAATGCTGTTATTGCATAATCGCGCACCCAGAAAAGGAAAATTCTTATCATTCTTTTCCCCTTTTTTAGCCTCTAGCATTGATCAATCAAAAAAAAGTTGCGTGAATTAAACTTCCGTTTATACTTTTTTTTGGTCTCTAACATAAACATTGCGGGTTGTAGTATTTCATAAAAGTATGCTGCTGCCAAGTGTATCTATTTTCTCCTTCATAAAAGCAGTCTTAAAATGGGTCGTCGTTACTTCTTTTTTTTGCAATTTGTCCCTTCAAAAACTAATAGAAGTTTGGATTGACCTTGAAAGGAAAAAAAGTCTAAGGTGTTGGGTTTAAATAAAGTTGAGCTCAAAGGGTTAACGAAGCGATATTCTAGCAATGAAAATAAAAATATAAAACGGATAAAATCGGTACATCAAAGTCGCAAAAAAAAATTTACCTCGCTTTTTGCGATTCTTTTCTTTTACTGCCGCGGGAGCTGCTGGAGCTGGAGCAGCAGCTTGTTGCTTTTCAGCTTCTTCAATTTTGATTTCAAGCTTTTCGATGATTTCTTCAATAGGTTCAGGGATAATATTCTCCTTCTAAAATACCAATAATACACAACCTTTTAAACTAAACTTTTGGAATATTACTTTAGGGGCTTCAGCTTCAACTTTTTTAACTTTATTCTTTTTCTTGTTGTTATTATTGTTGTTGTTCTTGTTTTCGGATTCAAATGGAGTAGTTCGTTCATAGGCTTTTAATGTGGGTTCAATACCAACTGATTCAACAACTTTAGGTTGTTGTTGGATTGTGGAAGTTGTCGAAGTTTCATCACTTGTTTCAGTGCTGTCAGTATTTTGACCATTCTTCTAAAATATTTCATATATTATTTGATTGCCTTTTGAAAAACGAAACAAACATTTTTTCCTTTCTTTTTTGTTGCCTTTTGTACTGGCTTCTTTTCCTTTTTCTTTGTATCTAAGTTTGCAAGAAGTTGAAGCTTTTCTTTGGGAAAGGTCTAAAAAAATGCTTGTTGGTCAATATATTCGAGAGAAAAATTATGAAACTTACTTCACCAAAATGTGCTTGAATAGCAAATTTATAAAGAATATAAGTAATACCAGCAAATACTATAGCTGTTGCAGCAGCGGCTAACATAAAATGATTATCAATAAATGTAACAATATCAAACGTTTGAGTCGTCATTGCTTTTTCTATTTCCCAATCTTTCGGCTTTTAAAAAGAGGGTCTAAAAATTACAAAAAAAACTATATAATTTTATTCGTCATACACCAAAAAAGCAACGTTTTAATGATTAAAAAATCGATGAATAAGTCAATGAACGCTTTTTTGCCTCATTTGTTAATGTTTTTTTTAAGATGAGGACATAGACGCGCAAAAAAAAAATATGGAAGGAAGAAAGGCGGAGACAAAAAAAAGTGTCCACGTCTCAAAAAAATAATTTGATGCAATCGACCGTCAATCAGAAAGAAAAAAAATAGTAAAAAAAATATGGGACGCGCCAGAAGCCAGCTGAGAAGTTTTTTTAAATAAAAAAAGAGAAGGAATGTGCACGATGATCCAACGTGAAATGTCACTATTTTTTTTTATATTGGGTAGAAACAAAATATCGATGGACAAGTTAAATATAAATAAAGAGAAGTTTGATTCGTGTCAAGACATGATATATGAAAAGTTATTTACGAACAAAAAGATTTATAAAGTATTTGGATTTTTTGATCAAAAAAATTAATGAAATTCAATCCATCGAACGAATAAAAAAATTGGAAAATGTGATGTGAGTATAATTTTGCTATGTATTTGCATAAATTAGTCAAAGTAACATTTTTTCTCTCTCGCAACACATCTCTCAATCTGTGTTCATTTTTTTTTATTCATAACTAAAATATCTGTTTACATTATTTCATTTCATTGCGGAACTGAAAATGCAAGAACGGCAAATATGTAAGTGCAGCTGCATAAAAATCACAGGTGAATGAATGAAAGAATTTGATTGAATTGAACCAGACGACATAGAATATTCTGCATCCAGCATTTCCTTTCTCGTAGGCGAAAAAATAAACGGAATGTCGAGATAGAAAAAAAAAACACAGCAAGTTCCCTTTTCCACGTTTTAAAAAAGTCTGAACAGATTTTTAATGCTTCTTTGTTTTAACCAACAAAAAAACAAACTAATGTTTCAAATAAATATGTCGCTTGTTCGCTAAAGGGTTAGATAAAAAAAATAGTTGAAAAAACATGTGTAATGTTGTTGATCTTTGATTTAAAACAGAGGTTTAAAAAGTTGCTAAAGACTTAAGACACTGTAAAGTAAAATAAGAAGAAAGATCCGAAGAAATAGCTTCTCTGATATTAAAAATATTTTTTCATCGAGTAACTTTCAAGTTTTTTATGATTGCTAACAACAACTTTGTATAAATTTTTTATTTCCGGTAACATTTTTTGAGAGAATGCTTGAATTATTACAATCAAAATAATTAACGCAAAAATAAGTAGGCTGACGCCAGAAATCTTATCAAATTTTATCTTTCTTCTTTTTTTTTGACATGTGTCAAGAAAATATGCAAAAAGTAAAAAAATTAAAGGAATAGGAATGAATAATTTATTATTGAACTTTGAGATCCTGATAGCTCTCTCTCTCTCTTTTAAATTTATCACCAATTTTTTTTTTTCAGTCAATTTATTCAACAATGCTTTTTGTACACACATAAATAAAAAGTAAGAAAAATGTCAATCAGCAATCTTTTTTTTCTTTTATCATCGACCCGCGAAGAATTGAAAAAAAAATGTCTGCTAAAGAAAGGAATGTATGTATTTTTATCCAGTGATTCCGGTTGTTTGATAATTCATATTTAATGGCGTTGAATCCTTTCGTAATTTAATATTTGATAAACCATAAATTCTAAATTTATCTTTTTCATAATTTTTTGTTCGATGAAATATAAACCCTTGAAGATCATTGAGGCAATCCTTTACAAGATGGCGAGAATATCCACTGCACAATAGAAGGACATAAGGTCCAGAACATGAATAAGTTATGGAAAGGGAATTATATATAGCATAAAAAACATTTGGAGTTATGCATTTTGAACAAATCTTAAAAGTTTGAAAATTTTTGGTAAGAAACAATTGGCTCTCAACTACTTAGACTTTTATCCATCTCAAAAAATCTCTTTATTAACTTACGCTTGCAATTACAGCGGCAAATATTGTAAAACATATTTCAATTGTACAAACACAAATTGCCATTTTAAACAATTGATGATTAATTAAACGGCGTTGTCGAACGGTTGCTGAAGAAAAAAATGCATGAAATGAAGTTCGCCTCTAAAACCAACGTTTATGCCTTCTAAATATCTTAAAAAGGATAACTTACAGATCGATAAATATAAATCATATAAAAATAACAAATTAATAATAAAATGCAAAATATGCATTGAGTAGCAAAGCCACAACCAAAAACCAAAAATTTTGCTTTTTCTTCTTTAAAAACAAGTTTCAAAACCTGAGGTTCGTTCGCAATAAAAACATTGCTATAATTTATTGAAGGATTTGTAGCATAATTTTCATTGAGTTTCCAATGAAGATCTTGTTCATAAACTAATAATGCTAAAGGTGCACCAGAAAATATTTGTAATAATACGCATGATATTATTATTGGTGCACTCCAAATCTGCAACAACAAAAAAGTTTTATCGTTTTTCTCAAGAAGTGATGAACTTACAATTTCGTAATCCAATGGGTATAAAACTGCTGAACATCGATTGATAGCTACTAGTAAGCATGTAAATCCTTGACTTACTCTCGCCCATAATAAAATCATTAAAAGGAATTTACCTATAAAAATTTTTATCAAGTAAAAGAATTTGAAGGATGTATTGTAAAGCATGTTAATACTTAGATCCCCAAAAAAAACTTACCCAAATTAGCTCCAGCAATGAGATACCAATCAATTGCAATTCCCCACGCTGGTAGCATTATAGTTAAAACCAAACATATTCCACTAATAATATCAATAAAAGTATTTACAACAAAAAATAAAAAGAATGATTTATTTAATTTAAAATTATTAAATCGTCGCAAAATTGAAATAATTACAAGGATTTGAAGTGGCAAAGTAAAACAAAACATTCCAAAACATGTATAATCAACTAATCGAGCTATTTCGAGCATAGTTGCAATTTGATAAGAATAATAATGAAAATGATGATGGCATTAACTTAACCTTTTTGCAAAACTAAAAATGTAATCGTCGTTTGTTGTTACTTTTATATAAAAAGCAAAACCGCGTATGTATGTGTAAAATGATATAAAAATGTAAACGTGGTGACATTTGTAAGAAAAATCCATAAACAAAAAGAAGAAAGCGGTAATGACGTTAGAAAAATTTAGGTAAGAAGTATGAGGTAGAGAAAAAGGATTCCCTGGCTCGCTAGTAAAAAACCCATGGAGTTAATAAAAAAATTTTTGTTATTGACAAGATAAACAGCGAGACAAAAAATGAAAAAAAATTCTCCAAAGATGCATTTTACCGTAGTACTTTTTCTAAGGTTCAAAAAAACTTGAAAACTTATTAATATTTCTTCCTCTTTCGAAAACATAACTACATAACTTTTCCAACGTTTATAATAAGTTTAACATTTTCACAAGAAATCAATACACTTCCAAAAAAAATTTTAATCCATAAAAGCCTTTATAAAAAACATGCACACGCAGAGTTTAAATTTAGATGCGAAAAAAAGATTAAATTTTTATTTTGTCGCCTACTCATTCACAAACTTGAAGTGGTTGTTGCTGCATTCTTTCTTCTTCTTTTTTTACAAAACTTCATTGTTGTTTCGTAATAGAAGCAGCAAGCGACAACGACAATGTTTGGAGGTTTAAAATACAAAACATAATCTCTCTTATAATTTTTTTGTTGGATAGTTTTTCTCAATTTTCTGAATGGAGCCTAAACGACAAAAAGAGCCTAAAATTGACATGAATGAAATAAAAAAAACAAAAGGAAGAATTCACCTTTTGTTTTTGGATGGCGACTTTTTTCTCACACAAAAAAAAATAAAACAATGTTTGCCAAATAAAGGGAGCAAGGTTGTTTGCTACAATTGAATTTGAATTCTTCACCTCCTCTTCTAAAGTTACCGTTATTGTTTTCTATGGTTTGGTGCCTGCTTGCTCTTGTTTAGTATCTCCTCTCTTACTTTAGAGATATTTGTTTGTATTTTAAAACTATAAAAATTATTTGAATGCTTCGAAGTCAAAAAAAATATGAGATGGAGAAAGCGGAAATATCATTTTTTCTTCACGTGAATGAAAAGAATGAAGAAAAAAAAAGTATTTCCCTTACTGGGTTTATTATTACACAACAATGTGAATTGCATAATTTTTGACTCCTTTAACAACAACAAAAAAATAAGAGTTCAAGATTCATGAGGAAAAAACTTTAGAACGTGAAAAATAAAAAATATTGAAAAGGGTTAATAAATACGGTGAGCCTGCTTTTGTTAGAAAATCGTAGTTAGAGTACTTTCTTTTCAATGACTGAGAGGTGAGAAAACGAAGCGGGTAGTTATTAAATTTTTTTATAAAATAAATGGCAATTAAGCGCCTTTTTTATTTTTAACTTACGGTAAGCAAAATAAAAGCACTTTGATTCAATTATTTATACTCATAGCTTATGGAAAATTTTTATCACCAGAAGAGAAGCCAATTTATATTAGGCACAAAACAAAAAATTAATCGAAAATTTGTAAGTTACAAAAAAAGTAAATTTTAAGAAAAACTAAAACACAAAAGAAAATTAAAGATGAAAACTTAATAATAACAAAAAAAAGGCACAATTCCATTTTTGGCAAATATTAGTTTCATCAAATTTAAAAATGAAATACGTAATCTTTTTCTTTCATTTCTTCATCAACGTCTTTTTTTAGTCTGCAACGCACTAATCAAACAAATGATATCTTTCCATCCAACAACCTCCATGCTTCCATGCTTTTTTTTGTTTAAACAAAAATCATCCAAAAGAAGTACGAAAAAATAAATATTTTCTCGTGATGCCCTTAGGATATTATAATATTTTTTTGGAGAGGAGGAGGTAAAAAAATCCAGACAACAAAATTAATACTCAAAATATTATTTTTATTTTTTGTGAAGAAAATATTGGAAAAAGCGCATAAGTAAAAATATTAATTTTGTTGGCAAAGCTCAGAATTTTTTATATACTTTTTGCTTCCATTTTTGGAGATATAATTAGCTTTAAAATCTTTCTTTTTTCAAAAAAGAAATACACAAAAAAATGCAAACGAAATTTTTTGTTGCTTTATTTAAACAAAGTAAGTAATAAACATAATTGAAAAATTTGGTTATCAACCACGCAAAAAAGAAATGCCACTAATGAAAAAAGCACAAAATCTTTGCTTCCGTTTTATGAATACAAAAAATGAGAGAAAAAAAAACCATAATACAAATGGGAGCAAAAAAGGTAACAATGAAAAAATGAAAGATACCAATTCATAATTTAGTAGGAAAAAAGTTGACGTGATTTTGAAGTCTTTGAGAGTTTAAAAATTCAAAACGCTTGTTTCATAATTCAGGCTTTTTTAAACTTTGTTATTACAAGCTTCAAAGAAGGTATTTGGAAATAATGAGTCATTAAAATTTAAAAGATTTCATATGTGAAACAATTTTGTAATCAATTAAAGATAGTTTAGTAAGATTTGACTCAAATGAAGAAAAGCATATTTTTTTTATCTTCGTCAACCATTTTTAAAGTATTTTTGCTTCAAATGCTGCCTACGTTTATAACCTTGTTATAGGCATTTATACCTTTTGATTCGATATTAAAAAAAATCTTTATATTTACACGTTTACTTTTATATTTTTATAAAGAATTTATTTTTAAAGGGCAATCCTACTTTTAGCAAACATTATCAAAAAAGCATACAAAAAAAAGAAGAAAAATACATACATGTGTGGCCAAAAAAATAAAGGAAGAAGAGGGTTAACTATAAAAAAAAATAAACAACCCAAAAATGGCAACGTTTGATTAACTTTATTTATTTACACATCCTTTTTTCGTTTCTTTTTTTTATCGTTCAAGCGTAGTAATTGTAATTACACTTCCGCTATTATTTCGAGCATCTCTTCGATATTCTTGGTTAATTCTATTTTGTGATGGAATATTATTATTCGTTGTTGAAGCTACACGTGAAATATTTTTTAAAAAGAAACCACGTAAATCAAAAAATGTTTCAAGAACCATATTACGAGTGTATTGACTGCAAAAAATTAGAATGTATGGATTGAGAGTTGAGTAAAGAATGGAAAGGCTATTGTAAAGAGCATAAAAAAGATTAGGATGAATTGGAATCTGAAACTTATTGTTATAATTCACGATTTGAGAAAAAACGGGGACAACTTACAGCGACAATGAGAGCTAAAAAAAGAGTAAATAAAATTTCAATGGTGCAAACCCAAATAGCCATTTTGAGAAGTTGTTGATTAATTTTGCTTCGCTGGGTGATATTTGGTGTATAATAGTTTGTGAATGAGGATTTAGCTTTTTTCTGTAACATGATTTTTTAGTATGAGATCGGCCAAACTCACACAAATTTAAGGTAAACTTTTTGCTACCTATCATAAAGCCATTATTGTTTTCCAACTTACATTTCGAGAATACAATACTCCACCCATAATGCAATAACAAAAAATAAGTAAAAAGCAGCAACTTGTTTCAACAACAAATCCAATAGCAAAAACAATTACTTTATCAGTGTTGTATCTCCAAATAACTTTTAAAGTTTGAATTTGATCCCAATAAAGATGATTTTGTTCAACTACCAAGTCTTCCAATTGAATCCCATATTCCACGGCTGTGCTGATATTTACATACCATAAATAATCTTTGGAAGCAGAAAAAACTGCTATTGGAGTGCCAGCAAAAATTTGAGTAAAAGCAGCGATGGCTATAAGAGTTTTATTCCAAATCTAAAAAAAGTGTTATAAAATTATGGAGGTGCTAGAAAAAAAATTTATCACCTTTTCATAGCTCAATGGATACAAAATAGCTGAACAACGATTTATTGCAATAATCAAACATGCTATACCTTGACTCACTCGAGTATAAAATGAAACAATCAAAAGACATTTTCCTAAAGTTTAAAACAATCATTTTTATAATCGCAACAAAGAAAGGTCTTTAATAATGACAAACCTAAATTAGCTCCAGCGTTAACATAAAATTTAAAGAAAAATCCCCAAGCAGGAAAAAGCATTCCAAAACAAACACAAAATAAGTTTATTAAATCCATAAAAGTATTAATAACGTAAAATAAATAAAAGGATTTATTAATTTTAAAATTTTTAAATCGTCTCAAAATTGCAAATAATAATAAAATTTGAAATGGAATCGTAAAGCAAATCCATAAAAAACCAATGTATTCAATGCAACGAGAATAATGCCACAACATGAATGAGATCGGGTCAGTTTTTATTTATCAGCGGAAAACTAAAAAAAGTGTTAGGTAGAGTGAAACTCACTTCACGAGAATATTTATTTTTGACAAATTATGAGATTACACGATTATACGCTTAAAGGATTTGCTAATTTAAGCTTCAAATAAAGTTTTATTGCCTCTTCAAAAATATTTAGCAATTAATTATTTTTACGCTTGCGCAATTGCAAAAATTCATACTTAAATGAAGCGATGCGAAGCCACAGAAGCTTCAAGCAAAGTTGCAAATAAACAACAATTCAAAATTTTATATTTTATAGGAAAGTGGAAAATAATCTGTGGAAAATAGTCTTTCTGAACTATGCTTACTCGATAACCTCAACTACGATTTAACGGTTTTCACAAGCGTGAAAAATAATAATTTTTGCTTTTGCAATCTTTTTTTATACCTTTTTGATTAATAAAATACAAAAAAATTGTATTTTGCACACGCGATAAAATTTTATTACTTCAAGTTTTCATGGGAATTTTCTCAAATCCTAAAACCTCTAAACAATGGTTTCAGTAAATTGCAAAAAGTTTATTGAGTCTAAAAAAAATAAACACATGATTTTGCACAATGACAAAATAAAATCTTAACAAAAAATGCAAAAAATTGTATAATAAAAAAGGTGGCACACGTAATCGTTGTTTTTATTAGCTCTCAAGCAATTACATATTGAGCATAACAATGACGTTTTGAAGAAGTTATTTAAAGATGTGTTATTTTATGCATGAAAGCGGATGCTTTAAGGAATGATACTCTTTTACTATGGCGAACTAAGGTTCACTGAAACAACTGTGTTTTTTTAGTTTGCTTGACAAAAACATAACTGTGCCATTCACAAGATTACATAAATGGAGTTTATAAAATTAGTTTGTTTTTCTTTTTCATTATCAAAATGTTATTTGAACCAAATATTTTTTATAACAAGAATTCATTTCCTTTGCTGCAGCAAAAAGGTAAGAAGTTTAACAAAACAAACATCAGCTAATTGAGTTAATTGAGTAAAGCAAAACATGAAAATGTAAACATTATTGCATCATACCTGAAAAATAAATTTTTACTTAAAACCATTTCATGAAAGAATGAAATACCATAATCACAAATTACATAAACTTTGATTGCAAAACGTTTGAAAGAATTTAACTATAAAACTTTATTAGAAACAAAAACAAAATGATAAATAACAATTCAACAAAAATCAATTTAAACATTATCTAAACAATTTAAATCCACATAAAATTGGCTTTATAACGCTTCGGAGCATCGGTTTAACAGCTACACAAACTTCCATATTATCTTCGATCCAAATTCTATGATCAATTTTGTTTTCTTTTAATAATTCAATGGCGTTTTTGAGTTCATCGATATCTTTTGCCTGAAAAATTAAAGCATAATCAGAATACAATAAAGTGGAAAAAGAACTTACAGCAAGAGTAACTTTATGCATATGGTCGATACATTCTGGAGCCATATAAGATTGAACATTTGGATCATCCTTGAATTTCCATAAACAAGCAGTTGCAGCATGAGCACCTTGAGTAACTAAAGCACCTGTATTCCATCCAGGTAAAGATGTAAGATCCTTGCGAAGCACCATGTACATTACCAAAGTATCTTCTGATTTTGATGCCATTGTTGTTGTTGTAAAGGATTGCTTAAAAATTGCAAATTTTCGAGTCGTTTTAAAAAGATGTAGCATAAATCATAATAAAATTATTGCAAGCAAAAAAATGGAGACAATTTGATTGAAGAATTGAAAGGTTTGTTCTCAATTTTTTTTCAAACTTTGTTAGAGCTAATTGGCAACCAAACACATAATATTCAAAGAAGAAACGGTATCTTCTCATAAGTGTAATCGAGCTTTAAAAGTTGCTTATTACTATCAAATTATTAAAGGCTATTAATAATTGCTATTGAATGATATTTTGTTTCATCATCTCCAAATTCTTTATCTCGTAAAGCTTTTCATCTTCCCCTTAAAGAACTTTTAGAATTACAACTCTCATCGCGAAATACTCTCAATCAATTATTTTTTTTTTGCTATCGAGCTTTTTTTTTGTTTACGTGCCCATTCTTTGCTTCATCCTTAAATTATTTAAGATTATGATAAAATATAATAAATTGTTAAAAATCTTTTCTAAAAATTGCTATCCTTCACATTTATCTCATCGAACGGCGGTTTCATTGGCATTTAATCAATTTGGTTCATCTGAAAATCGATCACATCCACCATTAGTCATTGGTCATGGACTATTTGGACATAAATCAAATTGGACTTCAGTTTCAAAGCAAATTCAACGTAAGCTTGATAATCAAATTTTTGTAATTGATTTTCGAAATCATGGTGATTCCCCTCACGTTCCTACAATGTCATATCCTGAAATGGCAGAGGATTTAAAGCAATTCATCAATGATGTGGTCATAAAAGAAAGTGGTTATGATTCCATTCATCTCCTCGGTCATTCAATGGGTGGAAAAGCTGCAACTCTTTTCGCTATGGATCCATCATCCCAACCACTTCTTCGAACAGCAATTATTGAAGATGTTTCTCCAACATCTGAAAGTCGAAATATCCATTTCAAACGATACGTCAATCATATGAAGAAAGTAGATTTATCAAAATCAAGATCTGAAATAAGTGCAGATCTCGCTCATGTCATCACCGATTTGCCAACTCGTCAATTTCTCCTCACAAATTTAACACAAGATTCAAATAATCGTTTACGATGGAAACCAAATTTGGATGCTTTGGAAGATCACATTTCGCATATACTCCAATTTACGATCAATGAAGGAACTTTTGAAAAACCAACTTTGTTTATTACTGGTGAAGATTCGCAATATGTTAAAGAATCCAACCATGCCGAAATTAAAAAACTTTTCCCAAACGTTGAATTTGTTTCAATTCCAAAAGCGGGTCATTGGGTTCATGCTCAAAATCCAACTGCTTTTATTGATGCGATCGTTAATTTTATAGAAAAACATTAGATTTTTATGTTAGAATTTATAATGAATTTTATTAATTTTATTCGTTTTAAAGCCTTTATCGCGGTTTTCGTTGCCGTTTATATATATTTTTCATTTTTTCATGAAACTTTCAAATAACTAAATTTGTTTAATTTTTAGGATAAATGTCAGAACCGAATGGAAAATTGATTTCTGAATTAAAAGTTCACGAACTTCGCATAGAGCTTATTAATCGCGGAATTGACGGAAACGGCGTTAAAGCAGCTTTGGTTGCAAGATTAGAAAAAGTAAGTCTATTACCAATGAGATGTTATGGTTCACACTAAATCATTTTTTAGAGTTTGAGTGAACAAGGAGTTGACATAAACTCATATTTATTTGCAACAACACCTGATACAACAATTACTAGTATGGAAAACGAGAATATTGAAGCCATCTCAGCTGCTCCGGTTGTACCTAAAGAAGAAGTTGCAGACTCAAAAGTAAAGCCTGAGGACGCAGCTCAAGAAAATGGTAATTTTTGTTTGTTTTTCTTTGAGGAAAATATGTAGGAGGGAAATAAGTGGGTTGAAAACAAAGCATTAGCTATTAACAAAACAAATCTATCGAATACTGGAAGCTTGATAATCCGCAGATGTTGATTTTTGATTGATACATGTTTAAAAAAAATTTAGGAAATGATATTCATTCAACAACCTTTAACTTGAAAGCAACCATATGATGATATTCTAGGGTTTTTATAATCATAGGGGCTTAACTTTGTAACATTTTGTAATTTGATATTGTTTTGTACATTTTTTTCCAAAGCTTTTTAAAACAAACAAGGCATGTTTTTAAATTTACAGTAAAACCAGCAGAAACTCGAGTAGGAGAAAATGCAAATAATGGAGGAAATTCATTAACTGCTGACGACCTTATCGAAAAAGTCGAAGATGAAATTGATCAAGCCGAATTAGAAGGCCATACTGATGATATTCCAGTTGTTAAAAAAGAAGAACAACCCGCGAATGGTAACACAAATGAAGAATCCCCAGATATTGGTGATTTGGAAGAACGAGAAGAATCGGAATTGGATGAAGGAAAAAATGAAAGCAATTCCAATGAAAATGAAGTTGAAATTGCTGAAAATGGAAAACAGCAAAAACAAAATCATCCTATTCATGATATTTCGGATGAAGAAGATATGGGAGAAGAATTGATTTATGATGATACGGATGAACCTATGGAAAAGGAGGAAGACAATAAACCCGCTGATGTTGTTCAAGCTCCTGTTGCTGCAGCACACGATGAAACTATTAAAGAAGAAGATGCTAAAAATGGAAATAAAGCTACTACACCCGCTGCAGCATCCAAATCTTCAAGAATTCCAGCAGGCCTTAATTTCCCCAAAGATGATCCTCACGGACTTCGATGCATTTGGATTCGTGGTATTCCAATTGAAACAAAATTATCAGATTTGAAGGTAAAACTAATGTTTAAAAAAAAGAGAAAAAAATAGTTTAGGGTTTTATAATTATTTTTAGCTTGCTTTTAATGATGATAATTTTACCGTTCAATCAGCAAAGGTTTTTACAACTAAACAAAGTTCTCGCCCATCTGCATTTGGATTTATGACAATGACCACGGAAGATGGAGCAAAAAAAGCTGTATTGAAAATGAATAATTCAATATTGAAAGGAAAAATTATTGCTGTTGAGAGGGTTGGTGCAGAAATCAAACATTTATTTTTATAAGGGGTAAAAAAAATAATTATAATTTAGGCATGTGATTCATCAATGCTTCAAACAGATTTATTACCAACTGCTGCGGCAGATCGTCCAAGAGTTCATCCACCAATTAAACCACCAGAAGATAATGCAAAAGTTTCAACAGCAACAAATGAATCATCCAAACCAAAAATTACCGCTCCAATAGCAGCAACACAAAAGCAGCCAAGAAGTCGGGATAACAGTAAGACTCAAATAGTGATAATTTCTTCTGAAATTACCAAATCTAATCATTCCTTAGCTCAATCATCCCAACACCAAAGTGAACGGCGAAGAATTCGAGTTGATCGATCACCATATATGAATACAATAAATCGAGCACGGATTGTTCGAGCTGAACCTCCTCCTCATCATAGAGTCGTAGAAGGTTCAGGTAGAGGAATTCGTGTTGTTGCAGCAAGAAATTCTATGAGTCCACCACCACCTCGTCATCATCATCGAGATGATAGACGATATTCACCTGTGCGTTCATCTCATCATCGTGAACGAACTCCTCCATCACATCGTCGACATCATCGAAGCCGAAGTCCTGATCGTTTAGCTGAAGAAACAAGAAGAAAATATGAGGAAGCTTTAAGAAAGAAGGATGAAGAATATCGAAGACGTGAAAAAGAACTTCGTTTAGAAGCAGAAAGAAATAAAGACAAGCTTGAAAAGGAAAGATTGGCAAAAGAAAATCTTGAACTTAAATTAAAACTTCAACAAGAACAACTTCGTGCAGTTGCAGCTGCATCATCTCGACGTTCACCACCACGTTCCGGTTCTCGACATCGTGGAAATACTCCTCCTCCACGACGGTCATCTCCACCACCAAGAAGAGGAGCATCACCTTCAAGAAGATTATCACCCAGACGATCACCACCTCGTTCATCTCGAAATGCTTCACCTCCACGCCAACAACATCATTCTTCTTCACGTCGAAGTGCTGAACGACATGAACCTCGACATCATGCGCCAGCACCACCATTGCCATCTTATCGTCAAGAGCCTCCGAAAGAAGCATATCCATCTCGGAGGTAGCGATTTGCAGTTTTTCTATTTGTCGCATTTTTACATATTCTTTTTTTTTAAATTTTGGATTGGGTAAAATTGATATTTTTTTTTCAGAAGTCGTTCACCTATTCGATCAACCTATGATCGTTCAAACAGTTCACGGGATCAACAACAAGTCGAATTTTCCCGTGGTCGAGGTCGGGATATTGCAACCAGCAATAAACGTCCACCATCACCAATAAGAAATCCTCCTCCAGCTAAGTATGAACGACATTCACCTCGGCGTAATTATGAAAACCCACGGGATTCACGAAGTGATCGACCTCGGCGTGATGATAAACCTGATCCAGCTTCATATCGACCAGTTGATGACCATTCCCGTAGTTGTAAGCTTTATATTTTATTTTACTTTTAAAATTTACTAAAATTTCTTTTACAGCTCGTTCAGCTCGCAATGGACGAGATTTCCCTGATGCATCATCAAGAACATTTGAAGAACCACGATCCGGTGGTGGCGGTGGCAGTAATTCGTATAGCAGCAGTTCACGTCGTGAAACAAGCGGTAGCAATCATTTCCAACCTCCATCAAATAATCCTCCAGCTACTTATAATTTTTCAAGTGGTTCTGTACCCGATTATCATGCACCATTAAATAATCCATCATATTCTACACCAAGTAATAATTCTCGCAATCCAATTCCAAATACAAATACAACTTGGGCACCACCACCAAATTATATTTCAACTAATCAACCTCCACCACAAACATGGAATCAACCTCAAACTATTCCATCACTTTCACAATGGAATCCAACAACATTTGGCGGCCAAATGAGAAATACCAATCAAAGATATGGCGGATTTTAAATGAATAAAACTTTTTTCTTTCTTTAGCTTTACTACTTTTTATGAATTTTTTATGTTGTATCGATGACATGCTTACTGCTTTTAATGTATGTGAAAGAAAAATAATAAAGCTTTTATTAGCAAGTGTCGTTATTTATCCACGCAAATATTCACAAAGACTTTTTCGGATTTTAGAATTTAAAAATTAAAGCCAAGTTCAATGAAAACCTTTAAAAAATGGATGATGCAGATCATTTTTTTATAAACTGCGCCGCCGCGTACATACATAAGAACACTATTCTCATTTGTTTGTTTTTTAATTTTCCACGGAAATGCGTTCATCCCTAAGTCTACAAAAAATAACAGCTAATGCAGCAGCAGCAATGGTCTCTTATTCAAGGACTTGCTGCTGCTCTTCCTCATCTCAAACAAAACTCGCTTAATTTTGTGAAAGTTTTTATTTTAGCCTAACCAAATCATCAAATTTCTTTTAAAAAAAAATATGTCTAAAATTTCAATCATTTCTGCAAGACACGAAGTAAGTTTTTTACAATAGTTTTTTGATAGAAATTACGGTAAACTTTATTTTGAGAATAATCATTTTTTGGTGTTCGTACAGTTCATAATAGAAGATTTTTTGAAAAGTGATCTATGGCAGAAAGGTTATTTTTTTTGGTTTAATTTTATCTAATAAAGCTATGCAATTAAGTTTAGGTCTAGCATTAGAAAGTCCCAAGCTATATGTTTGTAATCCAGTCTCTTTAAAAACTCACGATATTCAATTTAAAATTATTAAACATGGTTGTTTATTCCGAATTGATGGTGGTGGAGTTTTTAAAAATGGAAGTGGTATGTTTCGAATACAGTAGTCACACGGATATTCGACACATGGTTTACCATAATTTTTATTTTTAACGATGCAAGCTTTTTTTTAGCCCATATTAGTCGGAACGAAGCTGAAACACAAAGTATTGAAGCAGGGGTAATTTATTGTGAAGGAACCTTTTCATTTGAATCAGATAAATCCTATCATTTTAACCGAAATATTCCCAAACTCATCGACGATTTGCGAAATGACAAAGATTTAGAATTTGTTATTGAATGCGACATGAAAGAATTCAGAGTCAGTCACTCTCTTTCTTTATGGTTTTTTATAAAAATTAATTTTAGGCGAATAAAGCTATAATGAATGCTCGATCACCCGTTTTTAAAGCAATGTTTGCATCGAATATGAAAGAAGCCATAGAAAATCGAGTAAGAATCCCAGACTTTCGACCTGAAATCGTTGAAAAAATGATTGAATTTTGTGAAACCGATAAAGTCAAAAACTATAAAAAAGTTGAAATTGATTTATATAAAATTGCACAAAAATATCAAATCAGTAGCTTCATTGTAAGTTTATCCTCTGCTTTTTCGGATTTAACATGAGAGATATTTCAGAAATATTGTTTGTTACTTTTAATCGATACAATGTCATTTGAAAATGCATGTGAGCGGCTTCAAATTGGATTAAAATATTCTGATATTGAATTTTGTCAAAGATTATATGCTTTTATTCGTCCAAATTTGCAACACATTGCTTTAACTCCTGGCTTCGACTTGTTGGATAAAGAAATTGTTATTGATATTTTAAAAACGTCTTAAATTGCTTTTTGATTATAATTTTGTGTTTATGTGTAAAATAGGAGATGATATGAACGATGTGGAAATAAACTCTAACGATTCAATCTAAAGCCAAAACAACAAAGTGCAGAAGGAGAAAAGTTTAAGCTCATAGTAACGACAAAAATAACACTGGAGCTGAATATCAACCTGTTATTGCTAGAGACCTTCCTTATCAATAAAAAAAAATACAATTTATTTGCAAAACCTATTGAAAGAATAACAAAATCAAAGTCTTTTTTCTCAACAACTTTGAAAACATCGCCCGAGCAAAAAGCTATCGTCCATTATCTCAACGCGAAAAACATAGTCAACTTTATTGAATTTTTTCTTTAACTGACTTGGAGTTTTTTTTGTTATCCATTATCAATAAATAAAAATTGATTCATAACTTCCATTCTTTTTATTTTTTGTATAATTTATTCAATACTTCTAACCCATCATTAGCTATGATTCGATTCATATTAATTCAAAATAGAGCTGGTAAAACTCGATTAGCTAAATGGTATATGCATTTTGATGATGATGAAAAACAAAAGCTGATTGAAGAAGTTCATGCTGTTGTAACCGTTCGAGATGCAAAACATACTAATTTTGTTGAGGTTTGGCTTTACTATTTTTTAACTTGTAAAGTTAAGGTAGTCCCATTTTTAGTTCCGCAACTTTAAAATTGTTTATCGTCGCTATGCAGGATTATATTTTTGTATTTGCGTTGATATTATGGATAACAACCTTTACTATCTTGAAGCCATACATAATTTCGTTGAAGTTTTAAATGAATATTTCCATAATGTTTGCGAACTTGATTTAGTTTTTAATTTTTATAAGGCAAGTTTTTCGAATGCTTAAAATCTGCTTTTAATAAATCTTATTTTTCAGGTTTATACCGTCGTGGATGAAATGTTTTTAGCCGGTGAAATACGTGAAACATCACAAAATAAAGTTCTCAAACAATTAATGTCTCTTCAAACTCTTGAATGAATCGAATGAGGCAACACATTCCTATCAATTATATTTTGCACCAAATTATTTATTATCAAAAGCTTTTTTTGTAATATGGCATATTTCTCCCGTAAATATTGAGTTTTATTTATTACTTTTTGCAAATTGCAATATCCAAAACTATCAAGCTTGAAAAATTTGTTTACTATATTTTTCCATTTACATTGAACCTTTTTGATTATTTTGTATGAAGGGATTCTCTCATTTTTACTAGCATTATAAATTTTATTTGTACCAATTTTTTGCTTTTAAATAAAAAAATTCTCGAAAGAAAGTTTTATGAAAGAATATTATGGATTGCATTTGCAAAAAATGGCTTTTATTAAATTTTGTTGTTAGACTTGAAACTTTTGCAAAAAAATGTTGATGCTTTTTTACGACGGCTAAAATTTTTTTTGCCATCTTCATTTTTCCGACTTTTTTTTTTAATATTGTCCAAGTTATGTCTGTGTAGCTAAAATGAGTTTTTGGAAGATTAGTTTCCATTGTTATTTTTCAAAAGTTGCACGATATGGAAGTTCAGCAATGAAAACGGTGGGTAAATAGAAACTGCAAGATGGATATTGCTTTTATTGATAATCCTTGAGCAACAATAAATACTGTAGTATTATTACTCTTTTTTAATTTTGTAAATTTTGCTACGATTATGTTTCAACGATTCATTCAATCTTGTTTTTTTTGTTACATTTTAATATTTTTGGATTTAGGATTAAACCAAATTTCCAGTTTCAAATCACCACTCTTTGTTACTTGGAAAATAGTATTTCTTGTTTTTATTTGAAACACGTCAACGTTGAAATAAGCAGCTTGAAACTTCAAATCTTTCTTCATTTTTGGGCAAAATGTAAAAAATCAAGTTTTACTTTTTTTCTCTTCTCGATGATATTATTTTGTAATAACATATATTTTTGATACTTTCATATTATTATTTTTTGTTGATCAAAAAAAGAAAGAGAAGATGAAGAGTGAGGGATTTTACATCATTGAAGCGTAACCTCCATTCACAATGAAAATCCCCTTTTTTAGGCGCTCATCTCTTTCTCCCGCAGAAGAACAATCGCATCAAAAAACTATGCAATGAAAAAAATAAAAATAAAACTTTTATTTCAAAGGAAAAAAATATAATCGACTCAAACATCCGGTTGATTTGACTGTGACAACAACAACAACGGCAACCAAGCAACCAACAGAAAATAATAAAAAATAAAAAATACGTAATAACTCAATCAACCGATTTGGGAGAAAAAAATACTCGTTTTTCATGTGTGATCTCATCATCATCCGCAAGTGGCTGTTGGTTTTTTTTTGTTTTCTCTTTTTTTATTTTGTAAACTTGTATACCCAACACCAACAACATTCTCGAACAATTCATACATACATGGTTTTTACCTGTATTTTTGTTTGTTTGTAAAAAGAGTCTTCACTTGAATGTTTTGTTCTCATTGCTTGGAGGTTGGAGCTTTGTGGGTTGGTGGTGGCTGCGACCCTTTTGTGGCATTGTTTAGTTAAAATTATTTTTGGGAAATGTTTTGTTACATAAAGTTTAAAATAAGCTTTAAAATTTCATTAACCTTTATTATCCTATTGTTAAAATACTATAAAAGGTTATTTTTAAAAAAGATTGGAGTTTGTTTAATTCACAAAAAAACGTGTTAACTTTTTTTTGCTTTTCGGGTTTTAAAATAAATTTTCTATGACTTTAGTGATAGATGATTGTTAGTCGGCTTCTAAGTTTTTAAAATTTACAAATAAACCTTTTAATTTGAATTTGATATTTTTCTGCTGTCAAATTTTACTTTTTTTGACTCATACATCTGAAGCTCTCGAAGATGAATCAAAAAGTCAACAGCCCAAACGTTTTTTTTTCAATTCAAAATTTTAATTTTATCAAACGTATCATAAATTTTTCATACAAATGCAATTCAGCGAAAAGGCTTTGATGAAGCATGGTTTTTTACTTTATTTGTTATTACTTTTTTGCGTGTTTTTTTTTCTTTCAAAACTTTTGCAAACAAACATTTTCACGCGTTTTTTTGATATTTTTTAATTGTTGCTTTTTTTCTTGAAATCCCAAACAATGACATTCATTTTTTCTTTTTTTCAGTTGAATCGTTTTATTTTTTTGGCTTTGCTCCAGAAGTAACTACTAACTGACCATTGAGAGAAGCCAAGCCGAAACTATTGAAGCTTTGAAACAAATTTAACAAAGTTCAATTGTCCCATTTTCCTTCCCACAAAGGCTTTCATCTATATCCATCTCTATTTTTTTTTATCCCATTCTGAAAAAGTTTGTTTTATCTTTATTATTTTTTTTTTGCCAGAGGCGAGACAGCTTATTTTTTTTATGATAGAGACCTTCTTTCTTTTTTAGAGCTACTGGCATTTTTTGAAGGTTTTTTCACCCACCTGCCAGCTTCTATTATTATTCATCTCCCTACCTGCCTTTCTTTTTTTCATTCTTCTAAAACATCCATTATATTGTTGAACGCTTCGTTGGACGTCCCACACACATACAAATTGTTGTTTGTGTGAATTCGTCCTATAAACGGTGAAAAAAAAGCAAAACTGCGTCGTCCAATTGAAGAAGAAAAATTTCGTGAAAGTTCACTTGAAACCGCTGTCGTGCTTGATCGAAGAAACGACAATTCATTTCATTTTGAAGAAACTCGACGAAATCAAACTTCTCCAAGGCGTAAAGAAGAAGAGCGAAGTGCATATTTTCGTTCGATAATAGTTAATAATAGTGGTGATTCTGTGAATACCAATAACGAAGTATATTCTCCTCCAAATTATAGCACCCGAGGTAATACAAGTGGCAGCAATAACAACAACAACGGTAAACACCAACGAGAAGTATATCTTCCACCGCCGCCAGAAAGGTTTGAACGCGAAGAAGAATCTCCTCCAATAAATTATTATCAACGTCGTAATCGACCTCTTGAAGCTACCTCTGTTCCTATAACAAATTTACCAAGTCCCCGACACGTTACCATTCGAGAAGGCCTATCACCTCAACTACCTCCAAGAAATTCAAATAATATGGCATCATCAAGATTTTTAAATGGAATTTCATTGGGTTTACGTCTTTTTATTCTTGTAAGTTTCCATTCATTGATTCGTTTTTAAGCGTGGATTTTAAACACATTCTTTCAATCTAAAATATTTCCATAAAGCTTTAACTATAGTAAAATGGAAGTAAAAATTTGCATTTTTAGATACTCGTAATTATTGCAATGATTCTTGTTATGACTGCTCCAGGAGTTTGTTTTTGGCGTGAAATAAATGGACAACAAACAAGTCGAGAAATTTGTCCTCCATCAAACACTCTATTTCCCATGAATATTGATCGCTGGAATAGTGCTTTGCACTTTCAACTTCGAGGACAAAAGTAAGCTTTCCAGCAAATCCGCTACTAACACATTCAACGCTTTTCAATTTCAGTGTTTGGGGTCAGCTTGCAATTATAATTTTATCTGTTATTTTTGTTATTCCACCTTTGATATTTAGTTGTGTGTATTTTGGTAATGGAAAAAGTTTAACTTTTACTGTAAGTTCTAACATTCAAATATGGTCATAAAGAAAAGCTAAATTTTTAGCAAATAATCGTCCTTGTATTATGCATAATTGCCTTTTTAATATTTGGCGGATTTGAAACTTGGTATGCTACAGGCTTCGATCATATGCCATTATTTATTCGACAAATTGGTGGCGGAACATTTAGTGGTTGCGCTGGAATTCCCGGCTGTGAAACAGGATTTGTTGTTAAAGGATGGGCTGCTGCGGCTGTAAGATTTTTTCTTTTAACCCAAAAAATACCTTATGCACCTGATATGACATTTTTTTTAGGCATTCTATTTCCTTGCTGCCGTTTTATTCATTATTGATGCCGTTATTGTCTTTATGAGAAAAGACAAGTAATTCATTTATTTATATCAATTTTTTAAACGGCTTTTATAATTTCTTACTCTTTTACTTTTAAAGCTTTAACTAACTAATATAAATCTTTCCTTTTTTTTTGCGGGTTGATTTATTGTTGCTTTATTAATTATTGACTTTGATTTACTTCTTTAAACATTAACTTTACAATATAATTTTTTGTTTGCTAATAAATCTTGAGCTTTATTTTTTTTTCACTTTGCTTTAATTTCTTTATCTATTTTTTTTTCTAAGCTGTCCAACTTCTTCGCTGAATTAATTTTTTATAGTTCATCCGACAAAGGTGTGTATTTACAGCACAGCGTGGCAAGAGCGTCGTTCTGAAAGCTTCTAAAAAACATAAATGTGCAAAATTAATATCTGCTATGTTAGTTTTTGAAATTTTGTTTACTTTTTTTATTTTGGCACTGCAAATGACGTTCTTTTTTAAAGAGGTTTTTTTCTTTCAGAGAAGAAGTTCAGGAGTATCGACAAGGCTCGTGGTGAAATTTGATCACTAACTTTTTTTGTGATTCCTGTTTTTTAAATATTATTCTATCGTAATTACTGTCATTTTTCTTTAAACTTATTATATTGTATAAATTAATAATCCTTAAAACATATGTTTCTTATTGTTATGTATACTATATTCACGTTAATTTTTCTTTGAAGCAATAAATAATTATAAAAAAAATTGAACTAGCATCCAAATATTTATTAAAAGCTGATTTCTTTGTTTGTATGTAAAAATGAATTATAATAAAACCAAGAAAAAAAGGTTAAAAACTTCAAAATCGATCTTTTCATTTATTTTGCTTACCAATAATATTTTATTTTATTCATATAAATACAAAAATTTAATAACTTTTTCATTTGCATCCAAAAATTTTGCATTTAATATTTAACAAATCAAAAGCTTTTTTAATTTGGTCATTAATTTTTTTGTTATCGCGGCCATTCAAAATTAAAATTTCAGTCAATTTCTCTCCAACTTTGTCTTTGTATGCTTTTGTCAACTTTTTAAGAATCACTGCAATTAAAAATGATGGAGTTGCTTTTCGAGTTCCATTAAAGGTTTCGAATTGTAATAGCAAGGGTTTGTCAGCGTCTTGAGTATGAATTATTTTGAAGCCCCATTCTTCTTTTTTGTTGAACATCTTTTGGATCCATTGACATAATTTCGAGCAAATCTGGAAAAATAAAAAAAAAATTTTCGCAGGGTTTCAAAGAAAAAATTTACCATAAACAACAAAGGATGGATTTGTTTCTTTCATTTCTTTCGCTTCAACTCCAATAACGGGTTTATCTTGAAAGAAACTAATACAATCCATGGTAATCATTTTTTCTGAAAAATATCACTCTTAGAATAAATGTGTTTTTGAAAGTTTTTTTATTGGAGGTCCAAAAGTAAAAATCTTACGGTCAATTAACAATGGGCTATATTTTCCATTTTCATAAACAAATAATACAATATTTTTGCTGCTGAAAGCCATAAAAGGATCTTTCGAAGAAGTTTTCTTAGAAATACTTTCACCCAATTCAATGCAAGTTTTCATTATTTTACCATAAGAACTCAAGCGTAAAGGAAAATTAAAATGGATATATCCATCTTCTTCAACATCGATAATAATTTCATCTTTTTCGTTAAGATATTCGATATGATAACCATAGCATTCAGAATATTCAAGTTGTTTAACATTCAAACTAATAACACCAACGGGAAGTTCAACAATTTTTTGATAAGGGCAAGTTTCTTTTATTTCTTTAATAGTATCAATAATACGTGAACTTTTACCATTTTTATAAACAGCAGTAATTTCAAAAAAGTTATAACGTTCATGAATCAAATTCCAGCGCGAGTCTTTAAAGGGAGTGTCCCAAACAGGGGTGAGCGGAATTCCGCTTCCATTTCCGTTTCCGTGGAATTCCGTGGTTTTTTTACTTCCGTTTCCGTTTCCGTAAAAAAAAAATTTAAATTTCCGCTTCCGTTTCCGCTTCCGCGTAAGCTTAAAAAAAGAAAATTCTAATACAAAATTTCCGTTCCGTTTCCGTTTCCGCGGAATTCCGGGCATTTTCAATTTCCGTTTCCGTTTCCGCTTCCGCCGAACTTCCTCGGTTCCGTTTCCGGTTCCTTCCGTTTAAGGAAAAGCCACTTCCGCTCACCCCTGGTCCCAAACGATGAGAATAATTTTACTACGACGGGTGTTCTTAGCCCGAAAGTTTCATTGTCTCAAAAGCTTACAAAGTGCTACAATTTTTTGTAGCTTTTTGTAGCATTTTGAGAAAATTTCATAAGCTTTTGAAAAAACTTTGTAAAACTTTGTAAGACTTTGAGACAGTGAAGAAAAACTTTCGGGCTAGGAACACCCGCTGTAAGGGTTTTCTCATCGTTTGGGACACTCCCTTTAACATTCAATAATTCATTGAATAAATTTGTTGAAGATTTTACGAAGCATTCTTCAAAATTTTCTTGGACAAACACCAACAATTTCGAAGGAAATAATTTTTTAAATTCTTCCACTGCTGAAGTATTTATTGATGAACCCATGATAAGCGCTTTTGGATTACGTAATCCGATAAGTAGGGCAAGTTCCATAAACATTTGATCAGTGTCGTCATTGCGAAATTCATGCTTTTTAACAACATTAAATTGCTTTCCAACTTTGATTTCACTCATGGCAAATTCTTCTTTGTAAATATACGTTAAAACAATCAAAGAACCAAGCTTGAAATTAATTTTCGAATTCATAAGTAACATAATATTGAAAAGAACTTCGCGATTGAAAAATCGAAATTTAAAGTTTTCTTTTTGACAAAATTCTTTGAAATCCTTTCTAAGCTTTGAAACAAATTTTGAATCATTATTTTCATATAAATCAAAAATAATTCCGTCGAGATTATTGCTGCCTTTGATCTTCAATAAATAATCGGACACATCATTTAACAAATTTTCACCGTCAAATTTAGTTTTTGAACATTGAGCATCAATAAAATTCCATACTTCAAGAACATTTTTGTTTGGAATCGGAATTGTAACAAAAGCAAAAGTTTTTTCATTTGAAACTTTAGCATTTTTTGAAGATTTTGCGCCCATTTTGGGCATCTTTTGAGAATAGATTAATTACAAATTTGCAGGGTTGAAAAAAAATCGATGAAAGATGAAAAAAGCCGGGGAAAGAAATGCTAAAAGCGAAAGCAAAAACTATGCATTTGGATGCTTTGATACCCTTTAAAAAATGTATATTGCAAAATACTATTCTTTGGCTATTTTTGCTTTTATAAAATTGCGCGATGATTTCGAGTCGGACTTTGGTGGTGAAAGTTGAATGCACAAAAAACTCTTCGTTTTCTTTTCTTTATAAGAAAAAATGTAAGTAAGCGACAGCTTATGGCATACCACTATAACCAAATAAGATAAAGAAGAACCAAACTTACTTCTTTAAAAAAAAATTATTCTTAAAAAAACATGAATAACAAAAATTACATGTGTTTTATGAATCTTCTGAGGCTCCAAACGATTTGGTTCAAATACGTAAGCATTATGTTTAAAACCAAAGCAAATCATCGTCGTTTTTTTGTAATAACAAAAAAATGATGAACCGATGATGCATTGAAGGAATATTATAAATGTATGCTTTAAAAAAAGCATTTTCTTCACAAAATAAAATTGAGAAGCCAAAAAATGGAAGGCCTCTCTCATGTGCTCTTATTTGTCTTAATGGTAGTATTTACCGTAAACTTGGTTTATTCTATCAAGTTTCCTCCAGATAAAAAAGAAGATTTTCGAAATCACTTGATACCCATAAGCTCCAAAAAAACTTTGATTAGAAACAAAGTTTTTGAAAAATCTGATATTTCAATGAAAAATAATGTTAAAAGATTACCGGGGGATTTGAAACCATTTCATTATAAAATTAAAATTCATCCATATTTTGAAGCTCCTGATGTTACTTACAATCATAGTAAGACCTCCTTCTTCGACTCACTCATACATGTTTTGCAATTTATTCTATGTACATATTTTTATTTTTAGGCAAGGATCAAACTTTCGATGGAGAAATAACAATCTATTTTCTTGTTTTGAAGTCCACTTCCACGATTATTTTGAATGCTAACGAACTTTCATTTGAAAGTTTTGAAAATTTTGATCTTTCCCCTATATGGAATGGAATGTCAATAAAAGTTATTGAATTCAAAGAAATTCGAGAACAAGAAATTATTATAATGAAAATGGAACGAGGATTGAGTCAAAATGAAATGTTAAAACTTACAATGCGATATTCTGGTAAAATTAGAGTTAATTCTGATTATGGATTTTATAAATCTTTTTCTTATAATTATGAAACTAAAAAAGATGATGTGGTTTATGTAACTCAATTTGAAACAACAGGAGCGAGAGCTGTTTTCCCATGTTTTGATGAACCCGGATACAAAGCAGTTTTTCAAATGGAAATTATAAAACCCAAAAGTTGGATTGCCCTCTCAAATGGATTCAATATTTCCACTGTCGATGTTGGGTAAACTAAAGCGCTTTTTTCGTCTTCATTGAAGCTATAAAGTTATTTTTAGAAATGGATATGAAAGTGTAACTTTTGATAAAAGTCCATTAATGTCTACTTATTTAGTTGCTTTTGCAATTGGAGATTTGATTTCAATTGAAGGTTTAACTGATGATGGAATATTAGTAAGATCGCGCTGAATAGTTTATTTATAAAAAAAATATAAAATTCAGACTCGAATTTGGTCATTTAAAACGGATGAATATAAACTTGAAGTTGCTCTTGAAGGTGCAATAAAATGTACAAATGCTTTAACTAAATACACTAAATTTCCTTTAAATTTAAAGAAAATTGGTAAGAGCTGCTTAATCATTGTGAATAAGAAACAAGAAAATTTATAGTGCTTTCATTTTTGAAACAATTTTTGTTTCCATTGTGCAAGTAGCTTTTTTTTCTCTTTTTTTAATTTAAAAAAAGATTAAAGATATTTATTTTAAATGCAAATTTTAAGATCATTTGGCAATTCCTAAAAGAAATGGTGCAATGGAAAATTTTGGCCTCATTATTTATGATCAATATTTTTTGCTATATCCCGAAAGAGTTTATGAGAATGAGAAGACAGTTAAGCAAGATCAGTGGTATGCTATTACAAGAATAATATGTCATGAAGTGTCACATCAATGGTTTGGAAATATTGTTACAAATGAATGGTGGGGAGATATTTGGCTTCACGAAGGGTTTGCGGATTATTTTGAAAATGCTGCTAGAGCTTTAGCTTATCCCGAAGAAAAAGAATTTATTGTAAGCTTTAAAACAGAAACTACAAACATGCGAAAAATTTAGTCATAAATGAAAAAATTTATACGATTTTGAAACCCCTTTTTATACCCTTTAGTAAAATAATTAAGACTACATAGTTAAAATTTCCAGAATTATCTCGATGCTTTACAAGTAATTTTAAGAGTTTTATTTGATGATGACTATTCAAGCCCTCATCCAGTTATAACTGAAAATGGATTCTTTGATCGTAAACTTACCTTTTATCTACTTTTTTTCGTTTTCATAAAAATAAACTAACTTTTAGATATCACATATGAAAAAGGCGGCTCGATTATTCGGCAACTTGTTGCGGTCTTATCACCTGAACTCTTTCAAGAGGGATTGCAACATTATATTTCTAAACATCAATTTGCAAACGCAAAATACACGGATTTAATTGCATCGTTGCAAAGTGTTGTCGATAAATCAAATTTAAAAAATTGGTGCGGCGAACCATTTATTGTGATGGAATATTTGGAACCATGGTTAAAACAAAAAAATTATCCTTTATTAAATGTTGATTATGAAAATGGAATTTATTTGATTACTCAAGAAATTCCCAAATATCCCAAATATTCTCGCTCAAATTTTTGGCCTTTACCTATTTTTACTCAAGGATTAAATAATGAAATGAAAATGTTTTGGTCAGCACGTAAGTATTTTTTTCCAATTCCCATTATTTTTATTGATTGCCATGTTTTATAGCTGGATACACGTGTTCCAATGGTTTCAAACTTCCCAATATTTTAACCATCAAAACGCCTATAATTTTTATTAACCACAATGAACTTGCCATCACTCGAATTGATTATTCCCAATCAGCAATGGATAAAATTGTCCAAGCTTTGACAATGACAACTAATTTTCAACTTTCTCCTGCATCAATGACATCATTTTATTTCGATTTCATTCGTTATGCAAAAAACAACGATATTCCTAAAAACAAAGTTCAAAATATTCATCGAAATCTTTTAACTCATCAAAAAAGTGCTTTAACTAACGAACTTTTCCAAGAACTTACAAGCACAATTCAAGGAAAGCTTAATTATTATGAAATGTTGTTTGAAAATGATTTTTAACAATCTTAAAAAATCCATTAAAATATTTTTTTTCTAAATTAATAAAAACTTTTATAAAAAATAATAATCAAAAAAAGTCGATTTGGCAAAACTTTATCAATTTTGTGAAAGATAAAAATTATTTTTTTAAACTTTACTCAACAAACTAAAACTTTTTGTAATTTAATAAGAAAACAGCTGAGCGACATGGAAGTTCTGAAAACCATTTTCAAAGTATTGCTTAAAATATTCTTGTTCATCAAAAAAATGCATTTTCTTATGGTGTTTGTTTTTAATGACATTACAGAATTGATTGAAAAGAAAATCGAAGCTGGATTAATTTGACAATGTTTTGCAACGAATTGATTCTGTTTAGTTTATTCTGGTCTCATCGCTTTTTTTGTTGGATCAAAAAAACGTTTTTGTTGTAAAACCATTAGAAAAAACTTTATAATTGTTGAATGTTGTAATAAATCTGTTTTAAAAACCTAAAAAGTATTTGACGAGAGTGGGATTCGAACCCACGCCCCGAAGGACTGGTGCCTAAAACCAGCGCCTTAGACCACTCGGCCTCGCTTTTTTTGTTGGATCAAAAAAACGTTTTTGTTGTAAAACCATTAGAAAAAACTTTATAATTGTTGAATGTTGTAATAAATCTGTTTTAAAAACCTAAAAAGTATTTGACGAGAGTGGGATTCGAACCCACGCCCCGGAGGACTGGTGACTAAAACCAGCGCCTTAGACCACTCGGCCATCTCGCCTATGAGAAGAGTTAGTGGGAAAGAAAAGTACATACTTGCTCTATTTTCATCCTCTTCCTTGTTGGTTGCGCTGTTGAAAGTAAAAAAAAAGAGCAAAAAACAAACTTTCAATTGTAAACAAAACATTTTATTGCTTTTAAAATCTTAATAAATTCCTTTTTTTATTTTTTTCTCAAATTATAGTTGTTTCAAAAGGAATAAAAGTAAAAAAGAAAGAATTTTTGTTTGCAAAGCAAAAAAAATTTCTAGACAAAATAATACAAAAAAAGGGTAATAAATTTTTTTTAGGAAAGTGATTTTTATAACTTTGCAGCCTTTTTTCATGCTAAAACCCTCGGGCGTGACTAACATAAAAATGGATGAAGTAACGGCAATCATATTGACACAATGTTTGCCACACCTTTTAGTAATAATGATTATTTGTATTTGATAGAGAAAGACTAAGAAAAGGGATGGACTTTATTGTTGAATCATAAAAAAAAAATTTAAAGCTTGAGAAAAAATGAAAATGCAAAAAAATGTCTCATTGTTGATAGGTATCCGTCATAGGTGCATGACTTTACGCGATTGACTAAAAAACTTCCCCTCTAATGTCTTTAAAATTAAAAAAATCTTAACTTTAGTTTTTTAGAAGTATGGTGATTCTCAAACAAACTACCGTTCAACGCTGCTTAGGCAAAGGCAAATTTGCAGAATGCTGGTTAATTTTAGCTCATGAACAAGATGGCCCAGCAATTTTAATTTTTAAAGATCGAACCGCGAAAAAAATGCTTGAAGAAAAGTAAGGATTCCAAGCTATCAAAAAAAAAATAACTTACTAAAAAATATCCATCAAAAAAGTGCGCGAAAGAAAAAGAAACGAAAAGAAATTTTTTTTAAACTAAAAAAAGTTCAAATTGATTTTGTTCTAAAAGCTTCTGGAAATATGCAAGAAAGATTTTATTAGTCTTTCGAAAAGTTTCGTAACATCTCATTTTCTTTTTGCGGCAAATTTAAAAATTTTGTTAAACAATCAAAAATAATTTTTGTTTACATTCTTTCTTTTGAGCTTTCGTTTCCAAATTTAAAAAAAAATAGGATTATTAATTATTTTTCATACTTTTTTCTAGGATCACCGTCGCCCAAGTAGCTGAAAGGATTCGCTTCGGTACAACCACAGTTACATTTGGAAGTTTACCCGAAACTAAAAATGATATTAAAATTCATCATTCATGTTTTATGGCAATTTCAACTGAAAAGTTAATTAAAAAACAACCAAAACCATATATAATTTGGTTGTGTGTTGATTCCATGAAAGAATTGTTTTCAATTGTTCGTTTAATCTCAGCTTCATTGACTTGCCTTCAAGTTCCTTCACCCATGCCAAATCATAAAGACGACGCCCTTGCATTGCATAAATATTATCCAATTCCTTTTAAACCTCGAAATGAATGGGAAGAATATTGGGATAATCCACCTATGGTAATGCCAGATAGTCCATTAAGTATGACATTGGCAACCAATGCGGGACTTGCAAGATCCGTAGATCAATTGGAGGAAAATAAACCAACAAAGAAAAAACAGAAAGATGAAGACAAAAAGAAATTGCATAGTTCCACGCCCATGTTGGCTCAGCAACCCATTCCGCGACGACATTCAGTAAGTAGCAGCAGTTCATCCTCCTCTTCTTCCTTGTCATCATCAAGCAACTCGGAATTTAACACGGCTCCACAAAAACCTCGTCGCTTTAAACAACGGTCCAAACCTCAAAGCATTGAAACAATAAGCACTTTTGATTTTACTGAAAATGCAAAAAAAGTTCATAAAGCTCCTCCAGATGAATGGGATGTTATGTATCCAACCCTCGATTTACCATCTCGCCCATTAACTGCTCAGCGAACAACCACACCACGTCGATATGAATCACCCACGGAAAAGCGATCGAGATCAGCTGTAAGCTCACCAAGCAATACATTGCCACAAAGAGTATATAAAAAAATTTTCTTTTGTTGGAAAAAATAAATATTTTTTTAGTATTCACCAAAATCATCGGTTCCACTTCAAGCAAGCTCCACAGTTGGATCATATGATTCCGATTTGGAGCAACAACAACATCAACAACAAAACATTTACAAGGAACCATATTCTCCATCAATTTTAAAACACCATCGACCTGTTGCAAGCCCACGCGCAAGTCCACCTCGTGAACACATTCAACATGTTTTGCAACCTGATCCAATTAATGAAGCTCCTATTTATGCTTATTTGAGTTCAGCTTCATCAAGAAAACATTCAGAAAGTGAAAAATCTGTTCATTCTATTCACTCCATTCGTTCTTCTCATTCTATTAAACCTATAGAAAAACCTACTTCGCCACATTATGATTTGCCACCAATTGAAAAAGAAGAGCATTCAATTATTTATACTCCATATGAACTTGTTCGACAACCATTACACGCTGCCACTGCTCATTCAGCTTCACCTCCGCGAATTAAAACACCATCACCTGCTAATCTTTTAAAATCACCATCATCACCTCCAAGCACTCCAAATATTATTCCTCCAACTCCCATGTCACCGCCATTACTCGAATCTTCTAAAGTTGCTAAACCACAACCCAAAAAGCGTTCAGGTTATGCTGATGCTGAAGTTCAAACGGATCATCCAATTCAAAAAGAACCGCTCATTGAAACTCCCGCAACTTCATTTGAAAAAGATGTTCAAAAACTTAAAGCTTTAGCTGCCGCAGTTGATCCTGATCCACTTCCAGTTCCACCACCCAAACCCGTTTCAATTAAACAGTAAGTTAAAGCTTTTTGTATTTTATAAAAAAAACAACCACCTTTGGGGCTTAAAGATTCTACAGAAGCCCCAAATATCATTACAACTTCCTATTTGCTTTCAGCCGATCAGGCACATCTTCGTCTTCCACATCTTCCTCCACTTCATCATCGTCGTCAAGTAGCAGCAGTAGTAGTAGTTCCTCCAGTTCAAGCAGTAGTTCAGATAATAAAAAATCAAAAAAGAAAAAACATTCTTCAAAAAAATCTAAAGAAAAAGAAAAACTAATTCCCAAAGGAACTTATCATATTGATAAACCTCAACGTCATCATAAATCTGAAGCAAGGTAAGTCGAAGCTGTATGTTTTTTTGAATGCAATATTGCCTTTTTGTAGTGACTATTATTATCCTTTACTTTTATCTTTTAGGAAATCACCTGAAGCTAGTGCTCCTCCTGTTGAAACTATTGAAGCACCTGAATTGCTTATGGAAGATAAAGATAATCGAGTTTATACAATTAACACACATTTCTAAATACTGCCCAATTTTCTTATGCATGCTTACACAATTAATTTTGCTTTCTTGCTTATTCCTTAACGACCTTTTTCTTTCATTTTTCTTAGTTTCAAAAAGCAAAGTAAAAATTCTTTAAAACAAATCGAAAAAATAACAAATTTTTGCTTTCATTGAAAACTTTTTCTTCGACGAGCGTTAAAGTTTTCTGATTCTGTTTATTTGGATGAAAGCAAGTTTGTTCAAGACATGGCTTCCATTAATACCAAAGTTTCATAGTTCATCATAATTTTTTTTGCTCATTTTTTAATTATCGACTTCCAAATTTTTCAAGCAGAAGCAAAACATATTGTTTTAAAGAACTTTAATCTGCCTTTTTAATAACTTTTCTATTATCATTTATTATCGTATATTTTCTTTAAAAATAAAAATAAAAAAACCGAGGAGGATGATGAGGGATGATGAAAGAACATGAAAGAGAGATCATTTTTTCCATTGCAAGATTATAAAAATTTGAGGTATGATAAAAAAAATTAGCAAAAAAAGTAAAGCAAGCTTTTAGGTTTCAAAATAATGATTGTTCTGATACTCGAGAAATCACTGGCGGCCTTGATGGGGTTTCTTTTCGATTTGGTGCTGTATTATATGAACATTTTCGATTGATATTGTATGATGAACGTCGACGATCTAATACATTTACAGATATCGTATCTAAAACTTGGATCATTTTTATCATAAAATCTCTCTCGTTGCAAAAATTTACCCAATTTTTCATGAACTTTTTTTTGAGCTAAACTAAATAATCGACTTCGAAAATGTTTGGAGCAAAGGCAAAATAGAATAAAATTGGATGCTTTTCCAAAAATAACCAATGCACTGCAAAACAGTGTGATATTGTACCAATTTTCATGTTGTGAGCCATAAACTGTTTGCAATAAATGCACGATTGCACTTGGACCATTTGTTACAGTAAACATTGTAACAATCAAAGCAACCGTTAAAGTAACTCGTTGTTCAGTTTTATGATGTTTAAGGGCATCAACACATGGCCTGAAAAATAGTTTAGCGAGTTATATCAAAATTGAAGACATGTAGTTGTTTCTTACTTTGCCATATCATCTCCTCTTAAAAGCAAATTATGCGATCTTTGTCTTAATGCACATAGCAATAACATATTTAAAGCAGTGAGTAAAATAATTGGACAAATAATAAGTAAAACAACATTTAATAAAGTGCTTATATCAATAAATTGTTGAAATGAAACTGAATACGGATTGGATTGATTTCCAAACCACCGACTAAAAATAAACAATTTAACTAAAATGTTTCAAAACAAGAATAAGAAACATACGGTTGATTTACAGGTAAACAACGAGAATAAAGTTGAGTTCCATTACAATATGATCGAACTAAACATTTATATGCAACATGTTGATATGCAGTAAAAAGCCCAGGACCTATCACAATTGTAGTAATTAAAAGCTTTATTTTATACCCAGCAACATGGGAGCGAATGTAAAGAGGATGTCGAATACCAATAAGTCGATCAGCACAAACAGCAATGACACACCTACAAATTATATGATATGCAAGTCATCGAAATGAAAGCATAAATGCTAACTTACCAAATGGCAATAGCAGAAGACCAATTTGCAAAAGATAATAAATGAACTTTAGTATGTAAATAAAACCAACGAAAATAATAATTAAATGTAAAAAGGGGATAATTTGCGAGAACATTGGGTAAAAGCAAAGATAGAAATGCGATATCAGCAATAGCTAAAGTTGCAAGAAAAGTGTTGGCTCGACTTCGCATTCGTCGATTTAATAATACGGTTAAATTTAAAGCATTTCCAAGAATACCAAAAATAGCTAAACATGGAAATAAATAACGTTGAAGATATTTTTCAAATTCAGTTCCATGCATTCGCATTTGAGCCTCAGTGAGGCATACCGCAGATAAATTTGATGGCATTATTATATCTTTTGTTTTCTGATAGCTATGAAGCTGAAAAAAAGAATTGGATAAAATTATAAAATGCTTGAAAGATCGCGAACTATCAGAGTTTGGGAACCGGTCACGATAAGTTAATGATAAAACTACTGTAGCTTACTTCAACAAAGTAAAATCACATCAAACTCAACTATTAACTATTAGTAACCATAACAAATAAAAGCAAGCCACCACGAGGTTGCTTGCAAAAAAAAAATTCGCGCAAGTTGAATAAACTTTTTTTCACAAATGTTGCAAAAAAATCTTTTTTTTTCTTTAGCTTTTTCTTTTTTTTTGCATTGAAATTTGATATCATATTTCCAGTGCATATTGACACTTGAGATTCAACGAGAAAAAAAAGAAAGAAAAAAGAAGATAAACTTTAAAGGAGCAAAGAAAGATAGGGAAATGCTTGTTCATAGAAGGATAAAATTTTAACAAAAACAAAACAAAGTTGTGATAGTATTTCAGTATTTCTGAGAGAAGAGGACTAATTAAAAAAAGAAAAAAAAGTAACAAAAACGAAATACATAATCAAACATGAAACCCATATGGTGTTTGAGCAGCGCGTAAAAAATGGATATGGTAAAATAAAGTAATCTTTGAATTTCATGGGTTTCATGTTTTGTTGGGCTTCTCAAACAAAACAAAAAATAAACATAGAACATAGCCATGGAAAAATAAAGCTATTAATGGGAAAAATTTAATAAATTACGCACATGTTAAAAAAAGTGTTAAAAAATAACATAATTTGATTCAAAAAAACTACTAAAAATATTATTGTTTACTTTTTTTTGTAATAAAAATAGTAAGATTATTGGGCTAAAAATATAGTGAAGCACTTTTGTGACAGAATAGTGCGAATATCACCAAGGGAAATGTGCAGTGATGTAATAAGTAAAGACTATTAGAAATTAGGACGATGAAGTTAAATTTTTCCTTAAATAAATAAACAAAATAAAAGCCATGAAGTCTCCGCCTCAAAGATAAATTTCACACTTTTGCAACGTCGCTTCAATCAAACACTTGCTTTCTTCTTTCAAATTTTCTCTACCGACAAAGAAAAAACATTTTAACCTCATGTTTATCTCATCCCCATTTAAAACACATTAACATCCAGAATAAATATAAAAAAACAAAGACATCAAAAAAATATATTCATTGACATAGTGACGGAATAAAAGGTTGTTGTTGTTGGCTGCAGCCGTTTGGAAGGTTGTGAACAGGTGTTGTCGTTAAATGCCCTTTGGGGATGAAGGATAAAAATAAATGGAAGGCTTCAGGTTCAAAAAAAAGAAGAAAAAGAAAGCGACAAAAGAAAATTTGTTAAATTTCACGGATGCTTTTTTTTCTCATTCGCTCCGCTTTGACACATGTGGCTTTTTTTCAAATAAAAAACATTTGTTTGATGAAAAAAAGTTAACACAACATCCAAATTTTTTTTTCAAAGTTAATAGTTTTTTTCTTTCATCGATGAAGAATAAAACTTTTGGATTGAATTTGGCGTGAAAAAAGTTCTTTACAACTACGAAAAAAAGAAGTATGTATGTTTTAATGTGTTAAAAAATAAACTTTTCAAATATCTCAACTCGATGGTGAATGACAAAGATTAGAGGGAATTAAAGTTCCGTGTAAACCGAGTTCCAAAATCCAATGAAAGCGGGGAATTTTTAATTAGCATTAAAAATAAGAATCATTTTAAAAACCAGAAAGGTCAAAATTGAAGAACAAAAAAACGAAATAGAAAGAAAAAAAAGCAATTCAACCTAATTGAAAAACGTTTTTGATGCAATTTTGTTGAAGATTTTGGAAGTGGGTTCGTTCGATGATGCTATTTTTATTTTATAAAAAACCAAAACAGTAAAAATTTAAAGAATCAATAAGCAAAATTTTTTTTTTCTTCAAAAAAGCCGATGTTTATGATTTTAAACAAAGATGCAATCGAAAGTAAAAAAAGTGCCAATCAAACTGGATAAAACAAAGATCTTCCGATCACCTAATTATTTTGTTTTTGGAAAAAAAGAAAGAATAAAAAGTTCGCTAGCACTTGTTTATTGAATTAAAGCAAAAGGTTTTTCAAGACGGTTACAATATGTGACGTATTCAACGTGTGACCGACCATTGAAAGAGTTTTACACAACGTCTCATCACAAAAATGTGGTATTTCATATTCCACGAAAACATGAGAATGACTATTTTAGAGTTTTTAATAAAGTTGTGTCTTTATTCCATCGGCTTTTTAATCATAGTCTTTGTACTAAAAGCTTAAGTTTTTTTCTTGGGAGACTACAGCACCAACAACAAAGTATTTATTAATTCCAGCCTTTAAGCCTCAACAATTTGTACAACTTTGTGTCAGCATTTTTCCTATTTGTATATTCGTCGATTGGTTATCATCACGACAAAGCTAATCTTTTTTTTATATTATTTTTAAACTTTAAATAATGGCACACACATACTTCCAAAAAAAATAAACACAAAAAAAAAACGACTGCCATTAGAAGAAGCAAGCAGCACACTTCGTCACTCATCCACCAAAATGGCAAACGAAAAAGTAACACTAATAAAAAATGCACAAAAAAAGTTTTTTAAATGGTTTGTTTCATTTTTTGCAGAAAAAGCAACTAGCTTTAAAATTAATGCCTTTAGCAACTATTAACTAAGCTTGCAGCCTATGTTTTTAAATATTGGAGTAAAATATGCCACGCAACAACAGCTGCATCTCTCAACTGATCCTAAACTATTTGGAATAATATGGAAGCATGGATTCTCTACGGCTATTAAACCCTCCATTACCATCACCAACCAACCAACTTCCGAAAACAATTAACATTCTTTTTTTGAAAAGCAATCTCGTCATCCAAAGTTTTTTTTAACGACAAAATCGTAAACTCTCTCTCTCTCTCTCTTATTTGAATGCCTATTAGCCTATTAACTTTCCTATATTTAACTACATAGAGGAACACAAACATAAAAACTCATAGTTGTAAATAATAAGAAAGAAAGAAAAACACAGACAAAAAAATCCAATCTCTTTTTTCGATATTTTTTTAAAACAAAGGCAAAATTTTTTTATGTGGAAACAAAAAAGATCCAAAAAAGCCAAAAAAGAATCTTTTACAACCTTGTTTGTAAGCATTTTTTACCACTGCCTACAGCAATCAAGGGCCAGCCTTTAATAGAAGAGGAGAAAAGAAACACGGAAGAAGAAAGTTAAACTTCCATGAAGCAAGCAAAATTAATAGGTTCTTCGTAAAATGAAAGTTATTATTTTCCCACGTTGCTTTTTATTCGTAGTAAATAAAAAAGAATTGTATACAATTAATAATTTCCTGTTCAAATGTGCAAAATAAAAAACAACAACCCTTTGATTATGAATGTTGTTGGGACTTACAGTATCCATCCATTGCTGCTTGGAAATGCCTGGCTCCTTGCCACATCAGTGAAAAAAATAATTATTAGACAAATATTTACCTTTTTTTTGCAGCTTCTTTTTATAATTGAGTTTAAAGGAAATATTCGAATGTTTTTTTTTTTTTTTTGCGGAAGTCTAAGAGATCAGAGGTTCAAGAAAATAAAAGGAGTTTTGCAAATTCCAAAGATATTAGCAAAGGCAAACTCACGAGCGAGATGAGTTTAAAAAACATTCCTAAGAATAATTATCAAAAAAAACTAAAAAACTTAATTAAATGAAATGAAAATAATTTTTTGAAACCAATAAAAATGAAAGTAAACAAACGATAAAAGAAAACCACGTTTTGAAAAAAATTTGCAAGAAAAATAATGATAGTAAATGGGGTTTGAGTTTTTATGTTTACTATCTTTCATGTGAAACCAAAAGTAAAATATGAGAAATAAAAAACTAGGCGGGAAAGTCCTATTCTATTCTCAGAATTTATCTTAAAAAATCATCTTTGATTCTTGTAAGATGTTAGCAAGCATGAGAAGAAGAAGAAAAGTTAATGTTTTATGTATTACAGAATTTTATTCTCTCTTTTCTCATTTATGCAACAACAAAAAAATGTCAACGGATGATGAGGACGAGAAGAAATATAAAAAAAATACCAAAACATGATAGTTGTTATTTTTCCAAGGATAAAGAAAAGATGACCTTAACTTTTTTTCATAAATGTTAGAGGAGCGAGCATCAAAAAATATACAATGTTTTTTATTTTTGTTTTTGTTTTTCTATGTGTCGTCAAAATAATATAAACAGAGAAAAGAAAATTTGACACATTTCCAAAAAAGAAAAGAGGAAGAAGCAACAAAAGTTAATAATGTGTGCCTCGAAATAGGATCTTCATTTGCAAAGTTTTTTTATAGACAAAAAAGTGTTAACAAGATTTTTTTGCCCCCGGAATTATGACATCTCGTAAAAATCGTAAAAAAAAGTAAAGATTGAGAAAGAAAGAAATTAATGAGTGTTGACTTTCTAAAAGTAATGGGTGAAATTTGATGCTATGCATAAAACCCAAAGGACGTGATGGAAGAAGCCCTTTCCAATTTGAAGGTTAATTTCCGATTAAATGTTGTTGCTTTTCAAAAGTTTTAAGAAAAGTCGTTAACAAGAAGCATGTGCATGGAAAAGTACACCCAAGAAAGTCTTTGACCAAAAATAATTATTCCTAAAGTTATCTCAATCATTTTGGGAAGGAATTATAAAAGGCCAAAGTAACTAACTGCAGCATCCACCTATTACTATAATTTTTCTAAAAAAAACATGTAAAACTTTTTTTATTGTGAAAAAGCTTTTTAGTCAGTCAGTTAGTCAAGTTTTTTGGTCATTGCTTTTCATAAAAAAAGAAGCCAAATTTTTAACAACCAACAAAATATGCTTTAGACAAACTTCCGCACGCAACTCTTTTTTTTATAGTTAAAGCAATTTTTTACAAAGCTTTTTGGGATGCTTCAATCACTCAGTCGACCGAAAAAAAGAATTTTTTTGTTTAATATTAAAATAAAAAAAAGCAGATACACGGTAGAGTGGATTAAAGGTTTTTTAATTGTGCATGCAAAAAAAAGATGGCAGAATCACCAAAAAAAATTTTAAAAAACGGAAGAAGTTTTTTTGCTACAAAAATCGAAAAAGTAAAACAAATAAAAGAATGACGATAATTTCTAAAGAAGAAATCTTGAATTCTTGCAAAAACGGAGATAGTAAAATAATTGTTCAACAATTTCTCTGAAGATGATGTGTTTTTTTTGTTGTTTGAAATAAAAACCCTCCCAGATGAAAGCAAAACTGCCTTTAAAATAAACACGTTCACTCAATGATAATATCCTTTTCCATTTTTTTAAAGAGTGAAAATTGAATTTAGCTTTAAACCCGAAATCAGCAACTTCCAAACTTGTAAAAAATATTTATAAACGAACACAAACAAAGTAAAAACGCGGAACTGAAAGAAAAACTTTTATGATAACAAACTCCTCATGAATAAAATTTAAGGAGCGCTAAAGACAAGAGAAAGCTCGTGTGTTGTTTATGTTAATTGAAGATAAAATGGAAGAAAAAAGTGACACTAAAAATGGGGTTTAAAGGGACATAGCTATTTCATGCCTTTTCAAAAATTTCGATACTGGGGCTGATAGGAACAGTTGGGGCGGCGCGTGTTTGAATTACCGTGTCACTTCTGTCTTACACGGTAATTCAAACACGCGCCTTACCAAGTGTAACTTTCAGTGCCCGCAAACGAAATTTCAAAAAAGGCATGAAATAGCTATGTCCCTTTAAGGGATTATAAAGAAATCGTTAAACAAAAAATAAAAGTTTGTATCGTTGTTTTTTGTTTTTGTTTGGATTTTTTGCAAGAGAAAAAATTATTAGGATGTAAATCAAATTAAAATTTTTGTTTGTTTGTGGATAAGTTGTTTTTTTTTTGGTGCAGAGATTTGGAAGAAGATGAGAAAAACAAGCATTTCTGTAAAAACGAGATAAATAAGTAATGAAAATTAATGATTTTTGAGAAAAGGATAAAAGGTTTAAGAATTTTTTGATAGCTGTGTATCTGAGAGACTCCTGAACACAAAATTAGGACCACATGTTTTTGTAAAAAATAAAAAAAAGTTCTCGACCATTTTTTTTTGTTGCAAAAAAATACATAAAGTAAAACTTGGCAATCACAGAAAGTACTCTTTGTACTTAATTCCAACCTCGACCCTTCAATTTCATCTTTAAATCACCTGCTTTTCTTCCACAAAAAAAACTATGCAAAGCAAAGTTATTGGAGGGAAACCAAAAGTAAATATTGTACTTACTTATATTTAATAAAACAAAAAATATCCTGCGTTGTCAAAAGCTATATCCTCTCTTTAAAAAATTTTGCTTTGACGTAAATTTTAGAGGGAAATCTCAAGGAGGTGTGTAGTTTAACAAAATTCTCTCACGCTTTATTTTTTAAACTCTGAAAAATATAAAAAAAACAACACACATTCACACGCGACCTTCAATCATCAAAATTTAAAAGACATCAGATTTTGGAATTAGGAATCCCACTACTACATGGATTTTGTTTTTGAGATTTTTCCATGAAGAAGAAAAAAAATGCTTCAAAAACAGACAGAAGCATATTTGCGTGAAATATGTAACATTAAAAATTTCAGCCAAACTTGGAGCCACAGTAAAAAAAAGAGTGGGATGGATAAAGTAATAATAATCAAAATAAATAAAAAGATAGAGGAGGAAGTCATGGACGAATAATTTATAATAAAACAAATATGTTGAAATTGAAAAGTTAAAAGAAAGCACAGTTAAACATTAAATAAAAAAAAGCAATAGAAATGTACAAGTTTGAATTCAAAGAGGCAAAAAAGTTTTTCGGTCTTTAACAAAAAATGTCAGAAATGGAAAAAAAAGCTCAGAAGCCAAAAACAACGGGGAGGCATTTTAACTGACAGCAATTGTTGGAGATGTCTTTACACATTCTAAGCAAAAGGTTAAAACAAGCAATTCAACAACATCGAAAAAGTTTAAAAATAAACAAAACCCAACACATATAATTCTGTTAAACCGAAGTTCAAAGTATAGTGGTGATATAAGTAAATGATCTCAACGTAATAGTTATAAACTGCATAGTTACATCACCCAAACGATACAATAATGTCCACTCAATTGGATATTTATTTTTTAAAGAATTGATTATTCTTTGTAAATTCAAGCCAGACAGAAAAAAAAACTAAAAAATTTATGACATGTTATTCCTATTCGTGGAAACACTTTAACCGTAAGAAGAAAAGTTTTCGTTCCTTTCCATATTTGAGAGATGCCGTTAAATAGGTTTTTTTACTCTAAATTCAAGTGGTCATCATCATAGCCTGAGAAGAAAATGATGAGGTTTTTTTCTGGTCATTTTTATTACACATTTTGTTTACCACATTTAATCGAAACTCCTTCTTTATTTCAAGGAAAAAATAAATAAACAAATATGAGTTTTTATTGAAGGCGGAGTTACCATAATAAACAAATTCTGACGAAAGAAGGTTGCAGCTGATAGATTTACAACGTTAAAAAAAAGTTACTTCTAAGCTTTTGTGGGACACAAAAAAGTGGAGATATTTTTAACTTTTTTTTACGAATTTCCAGACAAAAAATCCTTCATTCCGGATGTGGCGGTTGAACATTAGCCTTTTTCAAAAAAAGTATTTCAAAGTAGTTTCGATGGATTTAAAAAAGCAAAGTATTTCTGTAAAGTGTTTCTTGATGTCGTCAAGAAGAAAAAATGACGAAGTTTTTACTCTAAAAAAGAAAAAACTCAAAAACCCGTAACAGAAAACCAAAAAATCAAATATGAAGAAAAACGTCGTTTCTTTTTTGCTACATAATTCTCAGATGTGTAACAAAAAGTTTCAGTCATTTCAAACGCAAAATACCGAAATGAGATGTTCATTGAACAAACAACAATCATCCTCCACGCATCATAAATAAAAACACCCAGAAACTTATGTATACAAAGAACGCTAAAATATTTCTTCTTTTCTTCCAAAGATAGAAGCAGCTTCCATTTTACACATGCTAATCTAATTTATCCGTCTAAACGCTTATTTGCTTATTTTTTTACAAAATACAAACAACCAAGGAATCATAAACCCAAGGGAATTCAACGTTAAAAAAAACCCAGGAACAACGCTTATAAAAAAAAACTACTGCAAACCCAAAAATTTTCAGAAGCCAAAAAAAGCTTGAAACAAATTTCAAACAATCCACTTTAAAGCTTCTTGCCACAATTTGACTCCCATTTTATTTTACTTTATTTTTTTCATGAAAGAGCAATAAAAAGAAAAGAAAAAAATTCATTTTGTCAAAGACCAGAAAAAAATGGCACAGTCTAATTCTTTTTAACTATAAAAAGCTTCAAAATTGTTTTACTGGAAAAAACCAACAAAAAAAACAACATTGTGGTGCCTAAATTTTTCAACCAAAATAAAAGTGTGTTAAAAAACTTTTAGACAATAGCGCAACAACAACAACCGGAAATTAAAACTTTTTCAATTTTGTTCTGTGAACTTTTTTAAAGAATGTTTTGAGTCAAAAAAAAGTATTTCTCTATCCTATTAAATTTATTTAGTCAAAATAAAGTAGCTTCAAAAAAAAAAATAAAGGAAAAAAGTTTAATTAGGTGAAAGTTAGTCACTCTTTAAAACAAAAAAATAAATAAACAAACTTTTTTTTAAGGATGCAGCATCGCATGACTTTTGACGTTTGCTTGTTCGAAAAAAATAAAAGTTAAGGAGAAATGCTTAAAATTTATTATAAAAAAATTTCTAAAGGATGGACATTAAAAAAAAATTTGAAAACAAAAATATAAACAGATTAATGAATTTTAAGGATGCTCGAGAATGAATAAACTTAGAGCTATTTTTGGTAAGCGAAATATCAAGGGTGACAAAAAGGATCACGATTAACATGTGTCCTTATTATGGTAGCTAATTTGAAGTAAGAAAAAAAAATAAGTTTCAAGCTGTGAATAATAAAAAAAAATTTGGAAAGTTACAAATGACACATATAAACCAGCAGTCTTTTTTTTTAAAGTCTCACGTAAATTATGGTTTTCGTACTGCAACGCCACCAAAGATAGATTACAAAATTCTTGATATCAGAAATTTTCGCTCAACAAAAAAAAATTCATTTATTTTCTTATCGTAATCCACAATTCTTAAAGCCTATTAACAACAAGAACAAAGAAATAAAACAAAGACCTTTAACTTTTGAGACTCAACAAAAAAACAATAAACATAATAGTTTTTAAAATCATTTAAAATAAAGTTGCCAATGCTGTATTTACCCATTCTCTCTGTTTCTCATTTATTTTTTAATTTAAAAGTTTTTATTATTAAACAAACACACAAAGTAAATTAGATTTAGACAAAGTGAAGGTTGATGAATAATGGTTAATGGTGTATGAAATGTGATGTTTATCAACAAGAACAGAAAGGCGCCTCAAATTTAGTGGAACCAAAATAAACCATTGAAACAACATAGCTAACTTGCTTACTGCAAAACACCAGATAAAGTACTAAATTCCTCGTTGCAAACTTCCTGTTAATTGAATTTTTACCAACACATGAATAAAAATAATGAAGTAATCATACTCTTGCAACATTCTCACAAAAGAAACGTAATTGCACTTCCATGGGATTCATTGAAAATAAAATGAAAAATCTTTTAAAGTTTGATAATCGCCCCAAATTAATTAATTGTATGTTACAATTGATTGTGATCAACCTATTAGTTTATTAAAGAAACATAGGGGTTTGTTGTTTTTTTTTTGAAAATGAAGCTTGTGAAGGTGGAAGATGAAAAAATGGGCCAGTGAAGGGCTTCAACAGTGTTTTCGCTTCGAGTAAATTTTTGCTTTGATTTTTTTCCATTTCCTATTTTTTGAAGATGTCATTCTTCTTGCTTCTCTTCAATTTCGTAGTTTATTCCAGGCCAGTTTTTTTCCGTATTGTTTTGGTTTTTTCTTTAGTTGAATTTTTAGGAACTCAAAATCAATCTAACAATGGATCTTTTAAATCCTCCTCCATCAACTCAAAAGCATGATACAACAACTTTACCAACTTCAACCTCAAAAATAACATCAACTGAAATATTAAACTCTTCAGAAGGAGATGATGCTGCAAGTGCAAGCAATGGCACAGTTGTTGGAATTGTTGTTAAAGTTATACTTGGTATTATAGTTATTATGTAAGTTTTTGATGCCTTTTTATCTAAAGCAACTGTTGATTTTTATAGAATCATTATCTTTGTTGTTCTTCGACTTTGTCATGGTGTATGGTATTGTGGTTATATTCAAAAGAAAATACGAAGTAAAGACAATGCTCCCATCAAAAAATTCAACGAAACCACAGAATTCGATGGTAACTTCAACAAATTCAAATTCTCAAACTGTGATATCTTCAAATGATAAAGAGTAAATAATTCTTCGAATTCATGCTAAACCTGGAGCAAAGAAAAGTGCAATAACTGATGTTGGAGCAGAAGAAATTGGAGTTGCAATTGCTGCACCACCAAGGGATGGAGCTACTAATGAAGAGTTACTATCATCGATGATTCGATTTTTGAAACTTCCAAAAGCTGAAATTGGTTTTGATAAAGATGCCAAATCTCGCTCAAAAATTTTATTGATTACGACACAAAGGTTTACCAAAGATGAAATTGAAGCCAAATTGACAGCTTGTGCTGAAGAAAATTGAATTATTACTTTGTTTTGCATTCACAATTTATTAATAAAGTTTCGTTTAACCTTTTTTTTTGTTGTTGACTGCAAAATCTAAGCAGAACTTCTTGCTTCAAGAATATCATTAATCTGTATGTTGTTGTGAATTTTTATTTTATATGAAATGTTTAACTTTCGTTTTATTCATAAGAAACCATAATTTAAAGTTTGAGTTTCAAGAAAGGCTCCAATTGGGTTTTGATTACTTAGATTCCATCAATAGTTCCATTTGTTCCATCCAAAGTTTATAAATTGATTCAAGCAACGGAGCAAAAGAAATATTCACAATTTTTTTAAACTTTTACACAAACTTGAAAGCAAAGGTACTGTTAACTCCAAAAGTAATTTCAAAGTTTTCTCATTTCTATCAAACACAAAAAGTTGGAATCAAACATTTATTAATTATTATTATACATAAAAGACATAGAGAATACAAATAAAGAAATACAAAGTTTGATATTTAGAGTTTTGCCATCGTTGTCTCATCTTTCCTTCCGATTTCTTTCAATCGTTTGTAAATTGCACCAAAATCTGGACGTCGATCAGGGGATTTGTCCCAGCATGTTGTTATAAGAGTTGCGACTGTTTTTGGTGTTTCTTTTGGCATATCCATACGATAATCATGCATGACGATCTTGGCACGAGTTTGGAGGCCATTCCATCCAGGATACGGTTCAGCTCCATCGGCGTAAATTTCTAAAAAACAAACAACAATTATAAACATGGAAAAAAGTGAGAGAACATGAACATACCATATGTGAGAATAGCAAACGACCAAACATCTGTCTTGTGTGTATAGACTTTGTTTTGCATTGTTTCGATGGCCAGCCATTTGATAGGAACCTTCTCCAGTTTTTCGACGGTGTTCTTGTCAGCTCCATCATCGGACATGCCAAAGTCGGATATTTTGAGTTCGTTCTTTGATGAGAGGAGACAGTTTCTTGCAGCGATATCTTTGTGGATAACATGTTGACGTTCGAGGTACCAGAGACCATCAGCTGATTCAGTTGCGAATCGAAGTTTTGTTTCACCAGAAAGCTTCCCTTTGTTTTTTTTGAGGTAACCAAGAAGAGATCCACCAGGACAGAATTCCATGACGATCATGAGGGGATATTTATGTACAGCAACACCAAAGATTCGTACGACACTGAAAAAAGGAAAAATAAAGATGATAAGATAATGTTTAAAAAAACTTACTGCTTGTGGCTGAATTTTCTCATAAGCCTTGCTTCTTTCATGAACTTGAGACGAGCTTCACGAGACGCTTCATCTCTCATTGTTTTGACAGCGACATCGGATTTTCCAGCGGCATTGTTGAATACTGACAGGTAAACTTCACCAAAAGCACCTTCACCAAGTTTCTTCTTTAGCCTAAAAAAAGGATGGTTAATTAATGAAGAAATAATAGAAATAGCTTACTTGAGAGAATCATGATTGAGCAACCATAGAGGACGTTCAATTGGAGTACGAAGTTTGCATCCGGTTTATGTTGATAATGGAGCTTTGGTTTTGAAATGCCATGCGATGAGATCACTAACAGTTTTTTCATGATGTTCTTCCATGTAGATTGTGTTGTCAATATCTTGATTGACCATGAAGTGGCATACACGACCATCATGGAATGCAGAAACAACAAGTACGATTTGACCTAAAAAACAAAAAAGTTAAAAAGGTAAAACATATAAAAATGAAAGCTACCTTCGTTGTCGGTTTTTCTTAGCAGGAAATCTCCATCTTTCTTGAGCAAAGGCTCTACATCAACACGAGGAACAAGACCATGGTAGTAGTCAGCAGAACGAACAGTTTCGGTGATGGATGCTTCATCTTCTTCTTGCTGAAAAAAGGATATGTAGATGTAATAAAGTAAAAAGAGAAAAAAAAACTTACAGTGGTTCCACTTCCACCTCCTTTAGGTTCATCCTTCTTTGGTTCATCTTTCTTTGGTTCTTCTTTCTTACGTTCTTCCTTCTTTTGCTTTTCTTTACCCATATTTGAGGAGATTGACGACGACGAGTATCAAAAGTTGATTGGAATTGAGAATAATAAAGTTTTTTGGTTTTGCTTTCCTTTTATACGAAAATGAAGCATGATAGTATTCATGAAAAAATTAGCATAAATTTTGAATGAAGTGTTGCATTCGTTAAAAGACAAAAGAGTGCAGTGGGAATGCTTTTGAGAAAATATTTAGAAGCTTCCATTTTCATTTTCTTTCAATCAATTCTTGCTTTTTTTGCAGCAGCAGCATTGGATAATCTTGAGAATTCTTGTTTGTGTAAAACGTTTTATTGATTATTCTGTTAAAGCTTCAAATCCATATGGGTTCGTATCAACTGTAGCGTCAACTGCTAAAATTTTTGATGAAGTCTTGCTTCCAAACTTGCATAAAACACATGAGTTTTTTTTCACCTTCATGTAAAAGCATCATCTTGAAGTAATTTTTTTTAGGCGATGGATGAACTTCTTTCGGTTGACTATTAGGGAGATTTTTTGCATGAAGTTAACTTTTTCTCAATTCAGGATAATATGCTAACTCATCATTTTTTCTACAGCAATTTTAAACGCTTCATTAGTGCTTCCAATGGTTTATGTCCTTTAGAAATTGCTTTATGCACTTTTCTATTAACTCGCAACAATTTATATTCTTCTTGTGAAATTGGACCTTTACAAAGGTGAGAATAAAGAGAATTAACAAAAAAATCCCGATTTATGCATAAGAGCTTTTGATCCATCTGCTGCTTTTGTTGGACAACGGGTACACCACATATAATATGTTGATGTCAATTTTGTTTTGGTTTTAGCATAAGTAAACAGCTTTGATTATTGATGTTTGCCACAACTATAGTTATGTGCATTTTAGTATTTTCAATAAATTTGTAGGATGCTTTAATTTTTCCATGTATCCCCGATAATTTGGGGTTTTCAAACTTTTCAAAAATTGTATCATAAAAGTAATTAGCTTTCAAAGAATTATCAAGTTGATCATTATATTCCGCTAATGGCATATCGTCAAGCATGTCACCGATTGAAATGAGCATATCGGAAAATTAATTTTTATTATTCTCATTTAAGTTTAAAATACCATTTGCCATATTTGCTACGGAAATGCAACAGTTTTTTAATTTTTAACAAAAATTTTAAGAATTTAGAGCGGCTTTTTTAGTTAGAAGATTATTTTCAACCAGAAAAGTGTCAGTATTTTTAAGTAATTAAAGCTATCGAAGCCGTCGCTTGAAACGCTCATTGAAAACGATCATTAAAAGTTACAATTTTCAGAAGACATGATCGTCGTCGATGTGTTTCTGAACCAACTGAAATGAGTTATGTTTATGGAACATCCAATATTCCATTACTTCATAATACCATCGGTGAAAGATTTCGTATGGCTTTAGACGAATGTCCAGATCGAGAAATTGTGATATTTAAAAACGAAGGAATTCGTAAAACTTATGAAGAACTTTTCAATGATGTTCCTTTTTTTATTTCTCATTTTTATCATTGTTTTTACAATTTTAGGCTCGCCAACTCGCTGCAGCATTACTTCATTTAGGTTTAGAAAAAGGTGATAGAGTTGGAATTTGGGGTCCAAATTATTATGAATGGGTTTTAACTCAATTTGCTACAGCCATGGCTGGATTTATTAATATCTTTAGAGCGACAATACTTTATGGAACACCAACCATGTTTATTGATATTCTCAATCGACCCGAACTTAAAGATGCTGATTTATCAGCTCTTCATGGTGGAATTATTTCTGGTGCTCCTTGCCCTCAAACCCTTTGTGAATGATTAATTCGTGAATTAAATATGACTGATTTTGTTGGTTGTTATGGATCCACGGAAATTTCACCTGTTGCTACCATGAGTTATCGAAGCGATTCAACTGAACATAGAACTAAAAGCGTTGGACATGTTATGGATGATACTGAAATTTCTATTGTTGATGCAGACTGTAATCTTGCAAAACGTGGAGAAAAGGGTGAAGTTTTAGTTCGTGGTTATACAGTTATGAGAGGATATTTTCATGATGAAGAAATAACTCGCGAAGCTATTACTCCGGATCGCTGGTATCATACAGGTAAAGGCCTTGTTAAAGAATCAACTCATTAATACATATCACACAAAAATCAGTTTTTAGACTAAAAACCACTTCCATTTTAGGTGATACAGCATACATGAATAATGATGACAGCCTTGTTATAAGCGGTCGATCAAAAGATATGATAATTCGAGGCGGTGAAAATATATATCCAACTGAAATTGAACAATTTTTATTTAAACATCCTTTCATTGCTGATGCACAAGTTATTGGAGTTCCTGATGAAAGATATGGCGAAGAAATTTGTGCTTGGATTCGATTAAAACCTGATTGGAATTTAGATGAAAGTGAATTGAAAGAATATTGCAAAGGAAAAGTAAGATTCAGAATGCTCAAGTTCTTAGCATAAACAATTTTAGATTTCACATAATAAAATTCCCCGATATATTTTATTCAAAAAAGAAGATGGTTTTCCAATGACTGCTACGGGCAAAGTAATGAAATATGAATTAAGAAATATTATTCGACGCGAATTGGGTCTAGAACAAGTTCAATATCATTTTAATTCATAATACTTGGATTAGTAAAAAAAATAAATAAATGGTTGATAAATAATGTGCATAGTTTAATTACCCAGTGATGTATAAACTAAAACATGTTTTTTTTTATTCTCGCTAATGTTTCTTTTGTTTTATTTGTCAACATTGCTTCTATGATTTCATCACATTTTTTCTTTCGTACTTTTGACCATTTGATGATGACAAAAAAATATAAAGGAATGAATGGCTAATTAGAACGCCCATAACAAGGGGGGAAAGACAAATTTGTTCAAAGTTATTTTTAGTGATGTTCGAAAGAAAAGTATCCGAGTTTGATTGGATTTTTTCACGTTTTTATTTTATGCGTATGTTTGGGCTCCTCCTTCATAAACAGATAATTTTATGTAGCATAAAAAGACAAAGATTTTTTTCAATCATCATCAACATTCAAATTAATTCATTTTACTTTTACTCTCTGATTCGAAAGAAAATATGTCATCAAAATTTGTATTCATTTTGCTTGTTGCCATGATTTTTATTGTTGCAACTATTGTACAAGCTCAATATCCGGTACTTTTATCGTTTTCCCCCACTTTTTTTGAACTTTTTTTTCTTTGACTTTTTCATTCTTTTTTGTTGGAGGAAGGAATCGAACTTTTTATGAAACTGCCAGATCGGACGGGCAGATCACTAACCGCTCGGCTAGAGATGCTTCATTTTCAAGCAACAAAAAAGTTAATCATATCAAATTACAAAATCTTAAAGAAGGAGTAGTAAGGACACAAGATCCATAGAAGGATCTAAATTTATAAAAGATCCAAGAACCTTTAAAGGATCCAAGAACCGATGAAGGATCAAAATTAATAAAGGATCCATGAACCATAGAAGGATCAAGAACCAATAAAGGATCTAAATAAATAATGGATCCAAGAATCTTTAATGAATCCAAGAACTATTAATGGATCCAAGATCCCAATTATAATAAAGGATCCAAGAACCTTTAAGGGATCCAAGAACCAGTGAAGAATAAACAATGGATCCAAGAACCATTAAAGGATCTAAATTAATTAAAGATCCAAAGAAAGGATCTAAATTAATAATGGATCCAAGAACCAAAAATGGATCCAAGAACCTTTTATGAATCGAAGAACCATTATGGATCTAAGAACCAATAAAGGACCTATTTTAATTAAAGATCCGAGATCCATAGAAAGGATCTAAATATATTAAAGGATCCCATTAAGGATCCAAGATCCCAATAATACTAAAGGATCTAAGAACCAATTAAGAGGTCCAAGAACCAATGAAGGATCTAAATTTAAAAAAGATCCAAGAACCAATAAAGGATCTATTTTAATTAAAAATCCAAGATCCTAATATATTAAAGGATACCAATAAAGAACAAAGATCCCAAAAATACTAAAGGATTCAAGAATCAAAAAAGGATCTAAGATCCCAGAAGTAATAAAGACTAATAATGGAATGGATACTTGCGCGAATTTCATATATATTCTATGTAAATTTTAGTGGTAAAAAAAGAAAAAATTCAAAGAAAAAAAAGTTCAAAAAAAGTGGGGGAAAACTATAAAAGTGCCCAATATCCATATTATCCTAATAGTTATTATTATTATCGTAATTATTATCAACCTAATAGCGTTAATTATAATTATGCTCGCAGACCGGTATATCCTTATGGCGATGGAGTAGGTGCAGATACGTGGGAACGAAGCGTTGTTCGTAATGTTTTCTTTCCATAAAAATTAGGAAGTTCTCGAAACATGCTTTCAAATTTTCTTCATTTTCATTGATTTTAAAACTAATCAACAAACAAATTATTTAATGATCTCTCAGAATTCTATTTTAAAAAGGCTTTGTTATTTCTGTTTTTTAAACCATTTTTCATTTATTTGTACATTAAAAATAAAAACTTATGATATTTTAATTTCCTAGATCGGTCGTTGTTCAACTAAAAAATATTATTTTAAAACATCACTTTTATAAGACTTGTCTAAAATAAAGGCCAGAAAATAATTTACTCTAAAATATCTAATCATTTAACATTAATAAAAATAGAGGGCTTACCTGTATTCCATAGATTCTTGAAGCTTTGTTTTCAATAATTGGCTTAATTTAAAGCGTTTTCCAGCTTTATCACCTTCAGGAGTAAGTCGAGGTAATTTCACAGGATCACATTTTGGTGTAACAAGATCTCGAACTTTATAACCCTAAATTTATCAAATAATAAAAGATCTAGAAAAAAAATGAATTACCTCTTTAACGTTACCATGATAATGTTTAACAAAGCTACCAAGTTGGAGAAATCCTTTTTCATCGATAACTAGACAACCATTGCACTGAATTAGAGTTCCAAAATATTTCGAATATGGTGGATTTTCATTATAAGTACAGGCATAAGTGTTTGGTTGGCAATAATGTCTTGAGAATTTGAAACCTTGAAAGAGCACTTGTTGTTTTTGAGAATCTCGAACATAAGAAGCTTTCATATTTGAAACAACAGGGATGCCAACATTCAAGATTGTCTCAATTAATCCAATTTTGTCATTGAAATAAGTAACGTCGATGTCAGAGAATTTTCTTGATTTTGATAATTGTCCATTAAGCTCTTTGATGATTTTCTTTCTTGATTCATTCAATAGTGTAAGATTTTCCCTGAAAAAAAAAGGAAAAAAGTTTACTTGTATTTTAAAAAATCTTCAGAAGACCTTTCTTTTTGTTTCGTTTTTTCTTTGCATTATAAATAATCATTAATTAAAAATTAACTAAAGATAGACAAAATAAAGCAGAATTAAATTTTTAATATTATCTTTCCATTATTATCGGCATGGAATATGTTTGTAAAACGCGGTTATTATATCTCGAAATTTCTGTAAAGCCATTAATAGAAAAAAAATTTGAACTTACCAATAAGATCTTAAATGTCCTTCCATTAAGTCAATAGCGTTTACATAGCTTTCATAAAGAAATTCACTACTATTTGAATATTCTCTAATCTGTAAAAAAAACAATAAAAAATGAATGCTGATATTTGAAGCGTCACTTACATCTTTATAGTCAAAATCATCATCTTCCGATGTATTATGAATCGAACCAGGATCTTCATCAACGTAATCACTAAGTTCACTTTCATTATCATCGCACTAAAATCAAATTTCGTTATTTATCAACTATAAAATCAAGAAAAAAACCCTTTTCAGAAACTTACGTCAACAATATTCATCAAAGCATCATCGAAGTCATCTTCATAGCTAAGCTACAAAAATGTTGTTAGAATTGGTAAAAATTTACAGAAAATTTGATATTATAACAAAGAGTAATTTACTTTTCGAGGTCTTGGAATTGGAGGTGTTCTATGAGCATCAGCAATACCGATAGGCTTCATTCCAGCATTCTTATTATTGCATGATTCTTCCTAAAAAATAACCAAATAAAATAAATTGTAACAAACATAGTAATATAATTATTGGTTATGGTGGTACTTGGAATTCTTTCTAATACATTTGTGTAGCGAATATTCCATTTTTCTTTTACATTTAAACTTACATTAGGCGGTCGTTCATTTGGAGGCGGTTTTGAAGTATCCATAGCTTCAGCTTCTTTATCTTCATGATCTTTCTTGCTGGTTAAATGTATCTGAAAAACAAAAAACGAATTAAACTCATTTCATCAGTACCGAATTTTCTTCGTTGAAAACAACGTTGGATTTTTTTTGCGGTTAAACTTACATTCTGCGGTAAATATGAAGGAGATACAGGAGCACCATTATCGAAATCTTGAACATCTGCATAGTCGTAAATTGAATCATCCTAAAAAATAAAAATTTATGCTCCATAAACATTGTGGAAAATATGGGACAAGCTAATGGATGAAGAAATCAAAAACTTACTTGAGATCTCTGAGCCACAGCCTGTTGATTTTCTGTATCTGAAAATGAACAAAGTTATAATGGTGTTTAATAAACAAAACAAATTTGTTGTAATTCATCGAAAATAAAGCTACAGTTTAAACCCAATCTATTTGTGGTGTTATTGTTGTTTTTTTTTTGTGTACCAAATATGAATTTTGTACTCTTAGAAATTCAAAGCGAACTAAAAATGTAAACAAGCCATGTCTCAAATAATGACTATCTACAGCTATTCATGGAAGTTTAGAGTCATCATAATATGAAACAACGCCTTCTAATCTACCAAACAAACAAAGGGTAAAGTTTTAGTAATAGTAAACATGTGTCTTAAATTACAAAACAATCATTTCTTCAGTTTGATACCAAAGCAAAGTTATAAAAGCTTTGGAAATATTAGTAGAAATTTCACAACCAAATGAGTAAATTTAAAGAGATAAATAGCCCAAAAATATAATGGCAAAGTAAACCTTGGAGAAGGCTGCAGTCAAAAAAGCTATCATAGTTATAAATTTTCTTTTAGTAAACTATAAAAGACCATCGCCAAAAAATAGGTAATCCAAACGTGGCTATCAAAAAGAAAAATGTAAAATATAAACTAATAAGTTTATTATTTGTGAAAAATTATATAAAATAACACAAGACTATATTCACAAAAAAAGGTTATGCTTTTTGGTCACCTAATTTTCTAAGCGTTGAGCATTTAAAAGAAAAAGAAAAAAATATAAAAATAAAGCAAAAAAAATAAATAAATATTTGCTGTCAAAAAAAAATTTAAAAGCAAAAATATTTTCAGCTTTACAGAAAAAAAAGCAAATAAACGCACTCATAACAAAACTTTCGCTTCAAATTGGAGGTTTAAAGGACGACTACACTTTCTGTTTTTTTCAAATTGTTTCAAACGAACCGCGGTTCTGTCCCCAAGTGGTAAAGTGCTTTGAACATCGAAAAACCGTAATGCTACAGTAATTTGGAAGTGAGATATTACTGTAGCATTACGGTTTTTCGATGTTCAAAGCACTTTACCACTTGGGGACAGAACCGCGGTTCGTTTGAAACAATTTGAAAAAAACAGAAAGTGTAGTCGTCCTTTAATAAAAATACAACATACCTATTGGTTTATCAGCACATACACGCATTCTATATTGATGAGTTGGTGGTGCTAAAAAGGAAGTAATTTAACAATTGTTAATATAAAAAAACATTACGTATATCTTTTGGCTTTTTTGGTGACAACTTTGGTGGCTTTTCAAATGGGAGAGCAGAAGGAGGAGCTTTTTGTATTTCTTCATTTCGAATGCGCACTTAAAAAAAATTATAAACGTAAGAAAAAGAGAAACAAACTTCGTTTTTTATTTAAATTTCTTTCAGGACGCCCAGTTAGGGTTTTTTTATGTCTTTTAGTCATAATAACAAGAACATTGGGGCCTTACCTTCGGTAAGTCCCTCAAACTAAAACAATCATTTTATAAAAAAGAAAATCTACGGAACCGTTAAATATTTACGACAACAAAAAAATAATACAATATGAATGAATCGAGAAAACGCTACATCCAAACAATTAGAACAACATAAACAATAACAAACAAATTGCTGAGTATTGGTTTATTAAAGTGCATTACTGTAAACAGTAATAACTTCAATAGTAAGCCTCCAAACCTCGTCAAGGTTCACAGCATATTGGAGGATAGTTGTTTGTTTTTTGGTCAACAACACCCTTTAAAAGGGCAAAGAAACCCCATCGTATTCGTACGTAGGTGCAATAAACACATATAACTATACCAGGTATTAAAATGTCAACAATGCGCTATGTTAAGCATGTGGCTCACCTGAGGTGATTTAAGCAAGCACCTCATACTTACATCCGAGGAAGCGCGCATTTATCCCATAAATAGGCATGACATTTCGTACTTGCTACTAATATGGCCTTGTATATATGGTCAAGCCGCAACTCATCGCTGACATAAACTCATCGTAAAACTCTTATTGCTTGAACTACTATTGTCGCATTCTCCTGAAAACATCATGACGCAACTTTTCTCGTTTATAAGGAAAATAAAACCCTTTAAAAAGGTCAAAAAAATCCTATCTCTTATTATACGCAACGCTAATGCAATTATTACGTATGATCCTACCAAGTATTAGAATGTCAACAATGCGATTTGTTAAGCATGAGGCTCACCTGAGGTAATTTAAGCGTAATGCACCAAATACTTGCTTCCGAGGAAGCACACATTTATCCCATAAAATAGGCATGACATCTCGTACTTGCTACTGATAAGACCTTGTAAACATGCTAAAAACGCAACTCATCGCTGTAACAAACGCAACTTCATTCTAATTAGAATCGCTATCAATATCATTCATTTCAACGTTATCGTTCCACTCATCGCTAATCTCATACTCTAAATCGACGATATCGTTAACGGAAACATTTTCTAAAACTTGATTATCGTCATCGATAGGTCGCTGCTCTTCATCAACTTCCATATTTACGTTGTTCTCAACGTTCCAATCGGGATTTAAAGCAGCATAATCTGGAACATCTGGCAACATAACTGAAAGCGGATCGTCGTTCAAAAGTTCGTTGTAAACGATATTTCGCGTACTATTCACATCGTCGGAAGGCAATTTAATATGAAGCTTATCCCATGCACGAGTGCGTGAAAGGGCAACATAACAATGGCCGTGCGTGAAAATTCCTTTACTGAGATCAACTCCTACGCAATCGAACGTTTGTCCTTGTCCTTTATTAATCGTTAAAGCGAACGCAACTCGAACCGGAAATTGTGTGCGGTAGATTTTCAAAACGCTTGAATCGTCGAGGAGCGTAATTCGTGGAATCATTACGATGTTATCTTCGCTATTATCGCTTCGATTGGTTAACTTTTCAGCAACAATAATGTTACGTTCAAGTCTCTTAACAATAAGTCGCGTTCCGTTACATAAACCTTCTCGGATGTTCAAGTTACGCATAAGCATTATTACCGCATTTACTCGTAGTCGTAACTTGTAGGCTGGAAAACCATTTGGCTTAAACGTTTCGAAATGTTCTGGACTATACTCAAATACGTTATCTTCAACTCGATCGACAGCTTGATAAATCTTTTCGGTATCGCTATCAAGTAAATCGATAATCGCTTCGTTATACGTGTCAACTTCAGCATTAACCGTAGAAAGAATAGCTCTAGACGCAAACGCATTTAAATCGTTATTCCTTATAACATCGCCGAAAATAACCTCAACTAAATCACTCTCAGTAATACACTCTTCGGGTAACGATACTTTACCGTGAACATCGTTTGCGCTTCCGTTTCCAATCCTCAATATCGTTTCCGCAAAATCATCTCCATTATTATCGGCTCTTTCGTTACTAATTAAATCGTATTTATTCGCCGAGAAAAGCGGCCAAAGCGGACTCATCTTAACGCTATTTCGGATAACATCGTTACGCGTACCGTTTTTCACAACTGGTCCTAACTGACGAAAATCTCCTCCGCAAACGATAATTTTTCCTCCAAATGGAACGTCGTTATTCATAATTTCGCGTAACTTCTCATCAACAACTTCAAGTGCTCTTCGTGGTGCCATCGGAGTTTCATCCCAAACAATAACTTTAACTTTACGCAACGCTTGTCCAAGTGAATCCGAAGAAACTACACCGGATTGACTTTCTTCGCCGAACGGAAAATCAAGCTTAAATACGTTATGAGCTGTTCGTCCCGTTTCATATAAACTTGCCGCAATACCGCTCCAAGCCATAATAACAACATCGGTATCGGACGCAACTAAATTCGAAAATAAACAATTAAAGAGATACGTTTTTCCTGAACCTCCTGGGCCATCAATATAAAAACAGGCCGCAGAATTATCTGGATTAACGACTCGTTGCATAATCGCTTCATACGCATTCGCTTGTTCAGGATTCAACGTCCCTCTCATTTGATCACCTCGAATTCGGTGTGCTGTAACATCAACGCTTTCGTCGTCAATACCAACAATTTCTGCAACCATTTGAAGGATTGGATAATCTTCAAGCGATCGCTCATTGTTGATAATCATTCGTAAAACTTGACGCCATGCTAAATTTTCCGCAAGATCTTCATCGCCGCGATGATTTCGAAGTAAATCAGAGATTAACTGATGACGAAACTGATTCCATAACCATAACGGAGCTTCAACATCGCAATGAGCAACGATTCGTGCGAATAAACGTCGTAATTCTCTTGGTAAGTTGAAAAACGTTCCTTCATGTAACGCATCGTAGTAAATTTGATCAGATTCAACTAATCCTCGTGCTACACACGCTTCGCGGAACGTTACATGGATTGCATTAGGATCGTAAGGATCTCTACGTAAATCTTCGTAATCTCTCGGACCTTTAACAATGGTAAGTAACTTTCGAAGATAAAACAATTCGGTGTTTTTCGGATTAACAGCGTACATTCGTGGACATTTCGGTTTCGTAGTTCTCAAACGTGTATGCCATTCGCGTTTCTTTGCGTCCCATGTAAAATGGTGGCAAACCTCCGTATACGTAAGATTTCGATTAACTCCGTTTGGCGCGTTTCGGTTTAAATCAAAGAACGCTAATAACTTCGATTTTTTCATCGCATCTCGAATCATATCTGCAATCGTCGCATCTTCCGCCATCGCAATCGTTTGTTGCTCAGGTAAATGAACCTGAAGCCTCTCAATACTTTCACTCGAAAAATGCATATCGAACTTGTAAAGTCTCCAGCAAGCTTCATGAGCGCTTAAATATCTCGCATCAAGGAAACATTGAATCTCGTCGTAATTAACTTGTCCGCTACTAATCTCAATATTAATTCTGTCCGGACCTTTAAACAAATACTTGAACAAATAATTCACTGTTCTCAAACTGCATACCACTTCTATATTGATGTGGCAACCGAAACGCTTCAATAAATACGCATTATACGGAACAACGGAACGATTATCAAGAACAAAGGGTCGTCCTTTAAAGTTGACCGTAGCTTGTTTACCGTCGTTTCTCCTTCGGTAAGTCGGATACGAATTTTCATCAAACGTTGTCTCTTCGCTAAACGCTTTCGGAAAATGACGTTTACATGTACCATCCTGCATACACATAGCATTCGGATCGTATTCTCCGCAAGGTCGATGAAGCATATGTTTCACCACGAGTTCGTAAAGTACGGGGTCACTTTCTCGATCTGGCAATTCCGCAGAAATGAAATCGTTAATTTTCGCAATATCGTTCCATTCTTCTTCAAACCACCACAAACTGTGAATATGTGGTAATCCACGCTTCTGAAACTCAACAACGTAAAGGAACGCTTTAACTTTTCCGAAAATACCACTTTTCATTTCTTTGACGAATTGCTTAACGTGGTAATTAAAAACGATATCAACAACGTCGGGTCTGTCATAGGCTCTCTGGTTCTCGAATAAATGTCTCGTAATATCGGGATCATCGGGATTACACGTTTTCGTAATAAATAAACTCGGCTTTCCATGCTTCTGACACATCGCATTCGCATCATTCAAAAATTCAGATTGGCTTCGAGGTCCCATCGTATACGATGAGGGCAAAACAAACTTCTTTCCTGGTAACGAATCGTTAGCTTCTCCAACATTTCGCAAATAGTCTGTAAGACCCGTATACGTATCAACTCGTAACTTCTTTTGATTCAATCGCAAAAACTTTAAACGCTCATTATCGACAATTGTAAAGGACCAAACTAAATATTTGCTCAATAATTTACCTCCATGAAGGATGGGATTAAAAGGCTCATAGATTTACACCGAGTTTGATGCCCAGTTGATTATAAACGTTTATGAAGATGTGCAGGCTAAGGAGAATTCCATCAACCATTAAACCAAAATTTAAATATTAAAAATAATTTTTACTTTTATTTTTGCAAGCAATAACTTTGCTGATTTGCAGATTTACAGCGAGCTTGATGCCCAGTTGATTATAAACGTTTATGAAGATGTGCAGGCTCTGGAGAATTCCATCAACCATTAAACCAAAATTTAAATATTAAAAATAATTTTTACTTTTATTTTTGCAAGCATTAACTTTGCTGATTTGCAGATTTACACCGAGTTTCATGCCCAGTAGATTATAAACGTTTATGAAGATGTGCAGGCTCTGGAGAATTCCATCAACCATTAAACCAAAATTTAAATATTAAAAATAATTTTTACTTTTATTTTTGCAAGCAGTATCTTCTTGGTTTTGCAGATTTACACCGAGTTTGATGCTCAGTTGATAATAAACGTTTATGAAGATGTGCAGGCTCTGGAGAATTCCATCAACCATTAAACCAAAATTTAAATATTAAAAATAATTTTTACTTTTATTTTTGCAAGCAATAACTTTGCTGATTTGCAGATTTACACCGAGTTTGATGCCCAGTAGATTATAAACGTTTATGAAGATGTGCAGGCTCTGTAGAATTCCATCAACCATTAAACCAAAATTTAAATATTAAAAATAATTTTTACTTTTATTTTTGCAAGCAATAACTTTGCTGATTTGCAGATTTACACCGAGTTTGATGCCCAGTAGATAATAAACGTTTATGAAGATGTGCAGGCTCTGGAGAATTCCATCAACCATTAAACCAAAATTTAAATATTAAAAATAATTTTTACTTTTATTTTTGCAAGCAGTATCTTCTTGGTTTTGCAGATTTACACCGAGTTTGATGCCCAATTGATTATAAACGTTTATGAAGATGTGCAGGCTCTGGAGAATTCCATCAACCATTAAACCAAAATTTAAATATTAAAAATAATTTTTACTTTTATTTTTGCAAGCAATAACTTTGCTGATTTGCAGATTTACACCGAGTTTGATGCCCAGTTGATTATAAACGTTTATGAAGATGTGCAGGCTCTGGAGAATTCCATCAACCATTAAACCAAAATTTAAATATTAAAAATAATTTTTACTTTTATTTTTGCAAGCAATAACTTTGCTGATTTGCAGATTTACACCGAACTTGATGCTCAGTTGATAATAAACGTTTATGAAGATGTGCAGGCTCTGGAGAATTCCATCAACCATTAAACCAAAATTTAAATATTAAAAATAATTTTTGCTTTTATTTTTGCAAGCAATAACTTTGCTGATTTGCAGATTTACACCGAGTTTGATGCCCAGTTGATTATAAACGTTTATGAAGATGTGCAGGCTCTGGAGAATTCCATCAACCATTAAACCAAAATTTAAATATTAAAAATAATTTTTACTTTTATTTTTGCAAGCAATAACTTTGCTGATTTGCAGATTTACACCGAGTTTGATGCCCAGTAGATTATAAACGTTTATGAAGATGTGCAGGCTCTGGAGAATTCCATCAACCATTAAACCAAAATTTAAATATTAAAAATAATTTTTGCTTTTATTTTTGCAAGCAATAACTTTGCTGATTTGCAGATTTACACCGAGTTTGATGCCCAGTTGATTATAAACGTTTATGAAGATGTGCAGGCTCTGGAGAATTCCATCAACCATTAAACCAAAATTTAAATATTAAAAATAATTTTTACTTTTATTTTTGCAAGCAATAACTTTGCTGATTTGCAGATTTACACCGAGTTTGATGCCCAGTAGATTATAAACGTTTATGAAGATGTGCAGGCTCTGGAGAATTCCATCAACCATTAAACCAAAATTTAAATATTAAAAATAATTTTTACTTTTATTTTTGCAAGCATTAACTTTGCTGATTTGCAGATTTACACCGAGTTTGATGCCCAGTAGATTATAAACGTTTATGAAGATGTGCAGGCTCTGGAGAATTCCATCAACCATTAAACCAAAATTTAAATATTAAAAATAATTTTTACTTTTATTTTTGCAAGCAATAACTTTGCTGATTTGCAGATTTACACCGAGTTTGATGCCCAGTAGATTATAAACGTTTATGAAGATGTGCAGGCTCTGGAGAATTCCATCAACCATTAAACCAAAATTTAAATATTAAAAATAATTTTTACTTTTATTTTTGCAAGCAATAACTTTGCTGATTTGCAGATTTACACCGAGTTTGATGCCCAGTAGATTATAAACGTTTATGAAGATGTGCAGGCTCTGGAGAATTCCATCAACCATTAAACCAAAATTTAAATATTAAAAATAATTTTTACTTTTATTTTTGCAAGCATTAACTTTGCTGATTTGCAGATTTACACCGAGTTTGATGCCCAGTAGATTATAAACGTTTATGAAGATGTGCAGGCTCTGGAGAATTCCATCAACCATTAAACCAAAATTTAAATATTAAAAATAATTTTTACTTTTATTTTTGCAAGCATTAACTTTGCTGATTTGCAGATTTACACCGAGTTTGATGCCCAGTAGATTATAAACGTTTATGAAGATGTGCAGGCTCTGGAGAATTCCATCAACCATTAAACCAAAATTTAAATATTAAAAATAATTTTTACTTTTATTTTTGCAAGCATTAACTTTGCTGATTTGCAGATTTACACCGAGTTTGATGCCCAGTAGATTATAAACGTTTATGAAGATGTGCAGGCTCTGGAGAATTCCATCAACCATTAAACCAAAATTTAAATATTAAAAATAATTTTTACTTTTATTTTTGCAAGCAATAACTTTGCTGATTTGCAGATTTACACCGAGTTTGATGCCCAGTAGATTATAAACGTTTATGAAGATGTGCAGGCTCTGGAGAATTCCATCAACCATTAAACCAAAATTTAAATATTAAAAATAATTTTTACTTTTATTTTTGCAAGCAATAACTTTGCTGATTTGCAGATTTACACCGAGTTTGATGCCCAGTAGATTATAAACGTTTATGAAGATGTGCAGGCTCTGGAGAATTCCATCAACCATTAAACCAAAATTTAAATATTAAAAATAATTTTTACTTTTATTTTTGCAAGCATTAACTTTGCTGATTTGCAGATTTACACCGAGTTTGATGCCCAGTAGATTATAAACGTTTATGAAGATGTGCAGGCTCTGGAGAATTCCATCAACCATTAAACCAAAATTTAAATATTAAAAATAATTTTTACTTTTATTTTTGCAAGCATTAACTTTGCTGATTTGCAGATTTACACCGAGTTTGATGCCCAGTAGATTATAAACGTTTATGAAGATGTGCAGGCTCTGGAGAATTCCATCAACCATTAAACCAAAATTTAAATATTAAAAATAATTTTTACTTTTATTTTTGCAAGCATTAACTTTGCTGATTTGCAGATTTACACCGAGTTTGATGCCCAGTAGATTATAAACGTTTATGAAGATGTGCAGGCTCTGGAGAATTCCATCAACCATTAAACCAAAATTTAAATATTAAAAATAATTTTTACTTTTATTTTTGCAAGCAATAACTTTGCTGATTTGCAGATTTACACCGAGTTTGATGCCCAGTAGATTATAAACGTTTATGAAGATGTGCAGGCTCTGGAGAATTCCATCAACCATTAAACCAAAATTTAAATATTAAAAATAATTTTTACTTTTATTTTTGCAAGCATTAACTTTGCTGATTTGCAGATTTACACCGAGTTTGATGCCCAGTAGATTATAAACGTTTATGAAGATGTGCAGGCTCTGGAGAATTCCATCAACCATTAAACCAAAATTTAAATATTAAAAATAATTTTTACTTTTATTTTTGCAAGCAGTATCTTCTTGGTTTTGCAGATTTACACCGAGTTTGATGCCCAGTAGATTATAAACGTTTATGAAGATGTGCAGGCTCTGGAGAATTCCATCAACCATTAAACCAAAATTTAAATATTAAAAATAATTTTTACTTTTATTTTTGCAAGCAATAACTTTGCTGATTTGCAGATTTACACCGAGTTTGATGCCCAGTAGATTATAAACGTTTATGAAGATGTGCAGGCTCTGGAGAATTCCATCAACCATTAAACCAAAATTTAAATATTAAAAATAATTTTTACTTTTATTTTTGCAAGCAATAACTTTGCTGATTTGCAGATTTACACCGAGTTTGATGCCCAGTAGATTATAAACGTTTATGAAGATGTGCAGGCTCTGGAGAATTCCATCAACCATTAAACCAAAATTTAAATATTAAAAATAATTTTTACTTTTATTTTTGCAAGCATTAACTTTGCTGATTTGCAGATTTACACCGAGTTTGATGCCCAGTAGATTATAAACGTTTATGAAGATGTGCAGGCTCTGGAGAATTCCATCAACCATTAAACCAAAATTTAAATATTAAAAATAATTTTTACTTTTATTTTTGCAAGCAGTATCTTCTTGGTTTTGCAGATTTACACCGAGTTTGATGCCCAGTAGATTATAAACGTTTATGAAGATGTGCAGGCTCTGGAGAATTCCATCAACCATTAAACCAAAATTTAAATATTAAAAATAATTTTTACTTTTATTTTTGCAAGCAATAACTTTGCTGATTTGCAGATTTACACCGAGTTTGATGCCCAGTAGATTATAAACGTTTATGAAGATGTGCAGGCTCTGGAGAATTCCATCAACCATTAAACCAAAATTTAAATATTAAAATAATTTTTACTTTTATTTTTGCAAGCATTAACTTTGCTGATTTGCAGATTTACACCGAGTTTGATGCCCAGTAGATTATAAACGTTTATGAAGATGTGCAGGCTCTGGAGAATTCCATCAACCATTAAACCAAAATTTAAATATTAAAAATAATTTTTACTTTTATTTTTGCAAGCAGTATCTTCTTGGTTTTGCAGATTTACACCGAGTTTGATGCCCAGTAGATTATAAACGTTTATGAAGATGTGCAGGCTCTGGAGAATTCCATCAACCATTAAACCAAAATTTAAATATTAAAAATAATTTTTACTTTTATTTTTGCAAGCAATAACTTTGCTGATTTGCAGATTTACACCGAGTTTGATGCCCAGTAGATTATAAACGTTTATGAAGATGTGCAGGCTCTGGAGAATTCCATCAACCATTAAACCAAAATTTAAATATTAAAAATAATTTTTACTTTTATTTTTGCAAGCAATAACTTTGCTGATTTGCAGATTTACACCGAGTTTGATGCCCAGTAGATTATAAACGTTTATGAAGATGTGCAGGCTCTGGAGAATTCCATCAACCATTAAACCAAAATTTAAATATTAAAAATAATTTTTACTTTTATTTTTGCAAGCAGTATCTTCTTGGTTTTGCAGATTTACACCGAGTTTGATGCCCAGTAGATTATAAACGTTTATGAAGATGTGCAGGCTCTGGAGAATTCCATCAACCATTAAACCAAAATTTAAATATTAAAAATAATTTTTACTTTTATTTTTGCAAGCAGTATCTTCTTGGTTTTGCAGATTTACACCGAGTTTGATGCCCAGTAGATTATAAACGTTTATGAAGATGTGCAGGCTCTGGAGAATTCCATCAACCATTAAACCAAAATTTAAATATTAAAAATAATTTTTACTTTTATTTTTGCAAGCAGTATCTTCTTGGTTTTGCAGATTTACACCGAGTTTGATGCCCAGTAGATTATAAACGTTTATGAAGATGTGCAGGCTCTGGAGAATTCCATCAACCATTAAACCAAAATTTAAATATTAAAAATAATTTTTACTTTTATTTTTGCAAGCAATAACTTTGCTGATTTGCAGATTTACACCGAGTTTGATGCCCAGTAGATTATAAACGTTTATGAAGATGTGCAGGCTCTGGAGAATTCCATCAACCATTAAACCAAAATTTAAATATTAAAAATAATTTTTACTTTTATTTTTGCAAGCAATAACTTTGCTGATTTGCAGATTTACACCGAGTTTGATGCCCAGTAGATTATAAACGTTTATGAAGATGTGCAGGCTCTGGAGAATTCCATCAACCATTAAACCAAAATTTAAATATTAAAAATAATTTTTACTTTTATTTTTGCAAGCAGTATCTTCTTGGTTTTGCAGATTTACACCGAGTTTGATGCCCAGTAGATTATAAACGTTTATGAAGATGTGCAGGCTCTGGAGAATTCCATCAACCATTAAACCAAAATTTAAATATTAAAAATAATTTTTACTTTTATTTTTGCAAGCAGTATCTTCTTGGTTTTGCAGATTTACACCGAGTTTGATGCCCAGTAGATTATAAATGTTTATGAAGATGTGCAGGCTCTGGAGAATTCCATCAACCATTAAACCAAAATTTAAATATTAAAAATAATTTTTACTTTTATTTTTGCAAGCAGTATCTTCTTGGTTTTGCAGATTTACACCGAGTTTGATGCCCAGTAGATTATAAACGTTTATGAAGATGTGCAGGCTCTGGAGAATTCCATCAACCATTAAACCAAAATTTAAATATTAAAAATAATTTTTACTTTTATTTTTGCAAGCAATAACTTTGCTGATTTGCAGATTTACACCGAGTTTGATGCCCAGTAGATTATAAACGTTTATGAAGATGTGCAGGCTCTGGAGAATTCCATCAACCATTAAACCAAAATTTAAATATTAAAAATAATTTTTACTTTTATTTTTGCAAGCAATAACTTTGCTGATTTGCAGATTTACACCGAGTTTGATGCCCAGTAGATTATAAACGTTTATGAAGATGTGCAGGCTCTGGAGAATTCCATCAACCATTAAACCAAAATTTAAATATTAAAAATAATTTTTACTTTTATTTTTGCAAGCAGTAACTTTCTGGATTTGCAGATTTACACCGAGTTTGATGCCCAGTAGATTATAAACGTTTATGAAGATGTGCAGGCTCTGGAGAATTCCATCAACCATTAAACCAAAATTTAAATATTAAAAATAATTTTTACTTTTATTTTTGCAAGCAGTATCTTCTTGGTTTTGCAGATTTACACCGAGTTTGATGCCCAGTAGATTATAAACGTTTATGAAGATGTGCAGGCTCTGGAGAATTCCATCAACCATTAAACCAAAATTTAAATATTAAAAATAATTTTTACTTTTATTTTTGCAAGCAGTATCTTCTTGGTTTTGCAGATTTACACCGAGTTTGATGCCCAGTAGATTATAAACGTTTATGAAGATGTGCAGGCTCTGGAGAATTCCATCAACCATTAAACCAAAATTTAAATATTAAAAATAATTTTTACTTTTATTTTTGCAAGCAATAACTTTGCTGATTTGCAGATTTACACCGAGTTTGATGCCCAGTAGATTATAAACGTTTATGAAGATGTGCAGGCTCTGGAGAATTCCATCAACCATTAAACCAAAATTTAAATATTAAAAATAATTTTTACTTTTATTTTTGCAAGCAATAACTTTGCTGATTTGCAGATTTACACCGAGTTTGATGCCCAGTAGATTATAAACGTTTATGAAGATGTGCAGGCTCTGGAGAATTCCATCAACCATTAAACCAAAATTTAAATATTAAAAATAATTTTTACTTTTATTTTTGCAAGCAATAACTTTGCTGATTTGCAGATTTACACCGAGTTTGATGCCCAGTAGATTATAAACGTTTATGAAGATGTGCAGGCTCTGGAGAATTCCATCAACCATTAAACCAAAATTTAAATATTAAAAATAATTTTTACTTTTATTTTTGCAAGCAATAACTTTGCTGATTTGCAGATTTACACCGAGTTTGATGCCCAGTAGATTATAAACGTTTATGAAGATGTGCAGGCTCTGGAGAATTCCATCAACCATTAAACCAAAATTTAAATATTAAAAATAATTTTTACTTTTATTTTTGCAAGCAGTATCTTCTTGGTTTTGCAGATTTACACCGAGTTTGATGCCCAGTAGATTATAAACGTTTATGAAGATGTGCAGGCTCTGGAGAATTCCATCAACCATTAAACCAAAATTTAAATATTAAAAATAATTTTTACTTTTATTTTTGCAAGCAGTATCTTCTTGGTTTTGCAGATTTACACCGAGTTTGATGCCCAGTAGATTATAAACGTTTATGAAGATGTGCAGGCTCTGGAGAATTCCATCAACCATTAAACCAAAATTTAAATATTAAAAATAATTTTTACTTTTATTTTTGCAAGCAATAACTTTGCTGATTTGCAGATTTACACCGAGTTTGATGCCCAGTAGATTATAAACGTTTATGAAGATGTGCAGGCTCTGGAGAATTCCATCAACCATTAAACCAAAATTTAAATATTAAAAATAATTTTTACTTTTATTTTTGCAAGCAATAACTTTGCTGATTTGCAGATTTACACCGAGTTTGATGCCCAGTAGATTATAAACGTTTATGAAGATGTGCAGGCTCTGGAGAATTCCATCAACCATTAAACCAAAATTTAAATATTAAAAATAATTTTTACTTTTATTTTTGCAAGCAGTATCTTCTTGGTTTTGCAGATTTACACCGAGTTTGATGCCCAGTAGATTATAAACGTTTATGAAGATGTGCAGGCTCTGGAGAATTCCATCAACCATTAAACCAAAATTTAAATATTAAAAATAATTTTTACTTTTATTTTTGCAAGCAGTATCTTCTTGGTTTTGCAGATTTACACCGAGTTTGATGCCCAGTAGATTATAAACGTTTATGAAGATGTGCAGGCTCTGGAGAATTCCATCAACCATTAAACCAAAATTTAAATATTAAAAATAATTTTTACTTTTATTTTTGCAAGCAGTATCTTCTTGGTTTTGCAGATTTACACCGAGTTTGATGCCCAGTAGATTATAAACGTTTATGAAGATGTGCAGGCTCTGGAGAATTCCATCAACCATTAAACCAAAATTTAAATATTAAAAATAATTTTTACTTTTATTTTTGCAAGCAGTATCTTCTTGGTTTTGCAGATTTACACCGAGTTTGATGCCCAGTAGATTATAAACGTTTATGAAGATGTGCAGGCTCTGGAGAATTCCATCAACCATTAAACCAAAATTTAAATATTAAAAATAATTTTTACTTTTATTTTTGCAAGCAGTATCTTCTTGGTTTTGCAGATTTACACCGAGTTTGATGCCCAGTAGATTATAAACGTTTATGAAGATGTGCAGGCTCTGGAGAATTCCATCAACCATTAAACCAAAATTTAAATATTAAAAATAATTTTTACTTTTATTTTTGCAAGCAGTATCTTCTTGGTTTTGCAGATTTACACCGAGTTTGATGCCCAGTAGATTATAAACGTTTATGAAGATGTGCAGGCTCTGGAGAATTCCATCAACCATTAAACCAAAATTTAAATATTAAAAATAATTTTTACTTTTATTTTTGCAAGCAATAACTTTGCTGATTTGCAGATTTACACCGAGTTTGATGCCCAGTAGATTATAAACGTTTATGAAGATGTGCAGGCTCTGGAGAATTCCATCAACCATTAAACCAAAATTTAAATATTAAAAATAATTTTTACTTTTATTTTTGCAAGCAATAACTTTGCTGATTTGCAGATTTACACCGAGTTTGATGCCCAGTAGATTATAAACGTTTATGAAGATGTGCAGGCTCTGGAGAATTCCATCAACCATTAAACCAAAATTTAAATATTAAAAATAATTTTTACTTTTATTTTTGCAAGCATTAACTTTGCTGATTTGCAGATTTACACCGAGTTTGATGCCCAGTAGATTATAAACGTTTATGAAGATGTGCAGGCTCTGGAGAATTCCATCAACCATTAAACCAAAATTTAAATATTAAAAATAATTTTTACTTTTATTTTTGCAAGCATTAACTTTGCTGATTTGCAGATTTACACCGAGTTTGATGCCCAGTAGATTATAAACGTTTATGAAGATGTGCAGGCTCTGGAGAATTCCATCAACCATTAAACCAAAATTTAAATATTAAAAATAATTTTTACTTTTATTTTTGCAAGCAGTATCTTCTTGGTTTTGCAGATTTACACCGAGTTTGATGCCCAGTAGATTATAAACGTTTATGAAGATGTGCAGGCTCTGGAGAATTCCATCAACCATTAAACCAAAATTTAAATATTAAAAATAATTTTTACTTTTATTTTTGCAAGCATTAACTTTGCTGATTTGCAGATTTACACCGAGTTTGATGCCCAGTAGATTATAAACGTTTATGAAGATGTGCAGGCTCTGGAGAATTCCATCAACCATTAAACCAAAATTTAAATATTAAAAATAATTTTTACTTTTATTTTTGCAAGCATTAACTTTGCTGATTTGCAGATTTACACCGAGTTTGATGCCCAGTAGATTATAAACGTTTATGAAGATGTGCAGGCTCTGGAGAATTCCATCAACCATTAAACCAAAATTTAAATATTAAAAATAATTTTTACTTTTATTTTTGCAAGCAGTATCTTCTTGGTTTTGCAGATTTACACCGAGTTTGATGCCCAGTAGATTATAAACGTTTATGAAGATGTGCAGGCTCTGGAGAATTCCATCAACCATTAAACCAAAATTTAAATATTAAAAATAATTTTTACTTTTATTTTTGCAAGCATTAACTTTGCTGATTTGCAGATTTACACCGAGTTTGATGCCCAGTAGATTATAAACGTTTATGAAGATGTGCAGGCTCTGGAGAATTCCATCAACCATTAAACCAAAATTTAAATATTAAAAATAATTTTTACTTTTATTTTTGCAAGCAGTATCTTCTTGGTTTTGCAGATTTACACCGAGTTTGATGCCCAGTAGATTATAAACGTTTATGAAGATGTGCAGGCTCTGGAGAATTCCATCAACCATTAAACCAAAATTTAAATATTAAAAATAATTTTTACTTTTATTTTTGCAAGCATTAACTTTGCTGATTTGCAGATTTACACCGAGTTTGATGCCCAGTAGATTATAAACGTTTATGAAGATGTGCAGGCTCTGGAGAATTCCATCAACCATTAAACCAAAATTTAAATATTAAAAATAATTTTTACTTTTATTTTTGCAAGCATTAACTTTGCTGATTTGCAGATTTACACCGAGTTTGATGCCCAGTAGATTATAAACGTTTATGAAGATGTGCAGGCTCTGGAGAATTCCATCAACCATTAAACCAAAATTTAAATATTAAAAATAATTTTTACTTTTATTTTTGCAAGCAGTATCTTCTTGGTTTTGCAGATTTACACCGAGTTTGATGCCCAGTAGATTATAAACGTTTATGAAGATGTGCAGGCTCTGGAGAATTCCATCAACCATTAAACCAAAATTTAAATATTAAAAATAATTTTTACTTTTATTTTTGCAAGCAGTATCTTCTTGGTTTTGCAGATTTACACCGAGTTTGATGCCCAGTAGATTATAAACGTTTATGAAGATGTGCAGGCTCTGGAGAATTCCATCAACCATTAAACCAAAATTTAAATATTAAAAATAATTTTTACTTTTATTTTTGCAAGCAGTATCTTCTTGGTTTTGCAGATTTACACCGAGTTTGATGCCCAGTAGATTATAAACGTTTATGAAGATGTGCAGGCTCTGGAGAATTCCATCAACCATTAAACCAAAATTTAAATATTAAAAATAATTTTTACTTTTATTTTTGCAAGCAGTATCTTCTTGGTTTTGCAGATTTACACCGAGTTTGATGCCCAGTAGATTATAAACGTTTATGAAGATGTGCAGGCTCTGGAGAATTCCATCAACCATTAAACCAAAATTTAAATATTAAAAATAATTTTTACTTTTATTTTTGCAAGCAGTATCTTCTTGGTTTTGCAGATTTACACCGAGTTTGATGCCCAGTAGATTATAAACGTTTATGAAGATGTGCAGGCTCTGGAGAATTCCATCAACCATTAAACCAAAATTTAAATATTAAAAATAATTTTTACTTTTATTTTTGCAAGCAATAACTTTGCTGATTTGCAGATTTACACCGAGTTTGATGCCCAGTAGATTATAAACGTTTATGAAGATGTGCAGGCTCTGGAGAATTCCATCAACCATTAAACCAAAATTTAAATATTAAAAATAATTTTTACTTTTATTTTTGCAAGCATTAACTTTGCTGATTTGCAGATTTACACCGAGTTTGATGCCCAGTAGATTATAAACGTTTATGAAGATGTGCAGGCTCTGGAGAATTCCATCAACCATTAAACCAAAATTTAAATATTAAAAATAATTTTTACTTTTATTTTTGCAAGCAGTATCTTCTTGGTTTTGCAGATTTACACCGAGTTTGATGCCCAGTAGATTATAAACGTTTATGAAGATGTGCAGGCTCTGGAGAATTCCATCAACCATTAAACCAAAATTTAAATATTAAAAATAATTTTTACTTTTATTTTTGCAAGCATTAACTTTGCTGATTTGCAGATTTACACCGAGTTTGATGCCCAGTAGATTATAAACGTTTATGAAGATGTGCAGGCTCTGGAGAATTCCATCAACCATTAAACCAAAATTTAAATATTAAAAATAATTTTTACTTTTATTTTTGCAAGCAATAACTTTGCTGATTTGCAGATTTACACCGAGTTTGATGCCCAGTAGATTATAAACGTTTATGAAGATGTGCAGGCTCTGGAGAATTCCATCAACCATTAAACCAAAATTTAAATATTAAAAATAATTTTTACTTTTATTTTTGCAAGCATTAACTTTGCTGATTTGCAGATTTACACCGAGTTTGATGCCCAGTAGATTATAAACGTTTATGAAGATGTGCAGGCTCTGGAGAATTCCATCAACCATTAAACCAAAATTTAAATATTAAAAATAATTTTTACTTTTATTTTTGCAAGCATTAACTTTGCTGATTTGCAGATTTACACCGAGTTTGATGCCCAGTAGATTATAAACGTTTATGAAGATGTGCAGGCTCTGGAGAATTCCATCAACCATTAAACCAAAATTTAAATATTAAAAATAATTTTTACTTTTATTTTTGCAAGCAATAACTTTGCTGATTTGCAGATTTACACCGAGTTTGATGCCCAGTAGATTATAAACGTTTATGAAGATGTGCAGGCTCTGGAGAATTCCATCAACCATTAAACCAAAATTTAAATATTAAAAATAATTTTTACTTTTATTTTTGCAAGCAATAACTTTGCTGATTTGCAGATTTACACCGAGTTTGATGCCCAGTAGATTATAAACGTTTATGAAGATGTGCAGGCTCTGGAGAATTCCATCAACCATTAAACCAAAATTTAAATATTAAAAATAATTTTTACTTTTATTTTTGCAAGCAATAACTTTGCTGATTTGCAGATTTACACCGAGTTTGATGCCCAGTAGATTATAAACGTTTATGAAGATGTGCAGGCTCTGGAGAATTCCATCAACCATTAAACCAAAATTTAAATATTAAAAATAATTTTTACTTTTATTTTTGCAAGCATTAACTTTGCTGATTTGCAGATTTACACCGAGTTTGATGCCCAGTAGATTATAAACGTTTATGAAGATGTGCAGGCTCTGGAGAATTCCATCAACCATTAAACCAAAATTTAAATATTAAAAATAATTTTTACTTTTATTTTTGCAAGCATTAACTTTGCTGATTTGCAGATTTACACCGAGTTTGATGCCCAGTAGATTATAAACGTTTATGAAGATGTGCAGGCTCTGGAGAATTCCATCAACCATTAAACCAAAATTTAAATATTAAAAATAATTTTTACTTTTATTTTTGCAAGCAATAACTTTGCTGATTTGCAGATTTACACCGAGTTTGATGCCCAGAAGATTATAAACGTTTATGAAGATGTGCAGGCTCTGTAGAATTCCATCAACCATTAAACCAAAATTTAAATATTAAAAATAATTTTTACTTTTATTTTTGCAAGCAATAACTTTGCTGATTTGCAGATTTACACCGAGTTTGATGCCCAGTAGATTATAAACGTTTATGAAGATGTGCAGGCTCTGGAGAATTCCATCAACCATTAAACCAAAATTTAAATATTAAAAATAATTTTTACTTTTATTTTTGCAAGCAATAACTTTGCTGATTTGCAGATTTACACCGAGTTTGATGCCCAGTAGATTATAAACGTTTATGAAGATGTGCAGGCTCTGGAGAATTCCATCAACCATTAAACCAAAATTTAAATATTAAAAATAATTTTTACTTTTATTTTTGCAAGCATTAACTTTGCTGATTTGCAGATTTACACCGAGTTTGATGCCCAGTAGATTATAAACGTTTATGAAGATGTGCAGGCTCTGGAGAATTCCATCAACCATTAAACCAAAATTTAAATATTAAAAATAATTTTTACTTTTATTTTTGCAAGCAATAACTTTGCTGATTTGCAGATTTACACCGAGTTTGATGCCCAGTAGATTATAAACGTTTATGAAGATGTGCAGGCTCTGGAGAATTCCATCAACCATTAAACCAAAATTTAAATATTAAAAATAATTTTTACTTTTATTTTTGCAAGCAATAACTTTGCTGATTTGCAGATTTACACCGAGTTTGATGCCCAGTAGATTATAAACGTTTATGAAGATGTGCAGGCTCTGGAGAATTCCATCAACCATTAAACCAAAATTTAAATATTAAAAATAATTTTTACTTTTATTTTTGCAAGCATTAACTTTGCTGATTTGCAGATTTACACCGAGTTTGATGCCCAGTAGATTATAAACGTTTATGAAGATGTGCAGGCTCTGGAGAATTCCATCAACCATTAAACCAAAATTTAAATATTAAAAATAATTTTTACTTTTATTTTTGCAAGCAATAACTTTGCTGATTTGCAGATTTACACCGAGTTTGATGCCCAGTAGATTATAAACGTTTATGAAGATGTGCAGGCTCTGGAGAATTCCATCAACCATTAAACCAAAATTTAAATATTAAAAATAATTTTTACTTTTATTTTTGCAAGCATTAACTTTGCTGATTTGCAGATTTACACCGAGTTTGATGCCCAGTAGATTATAAACGTTTATGAAGATGTGCAGGCTCTGGAGAATTCCATCAACCATTAAACCAAAATTTAAATATTAAAAATAATTTTTACTTTTATTTTTGCAAGCAATAACTTTGCTGATTTGCAGATTTACACCGAGTTTGATGCCCAGTAGATTATAAACGTTTATGAAGATGTGCAGGCTCTGGAGAATTCCATCAACCATTAAACCAAAATTTAAATATTAAAAATAATTTTTACTTTTATTTTTGCAAGCAATAACTTTGCTGATTTGCAGATTTACACCGAGTTTGATGCCCAGAAGATTATAAACGTTTATGAAGATGTGCAGGCAATGTAGAATTCCATCAACCATTAAACCAAAATTTAAATATTAAAAATAATTTTTACTTTTATTTTTGCAAGCAATAACTTTGCTGATTTGCAGATTTACACCGAGTTTGATGCCCAGTAGATTATAAACGTTTATGAAGATGTGCAGGCTCTGTAGAATTCCATCAACCATTAAACCAAAATTTAAATATTAAAAATAATTTTTACTTTTATTTTTGCAAGCAATAACTTTGCTGATTTGCAGATTTACACCGAGTTTGATGCCCAGAAGATTATAAACGTTTATGAAGATGTGCAGGCAATGTAGAATTCCATCAACCATTAAACCAAAATTTAAATATTAAAAATAATTTTTACTTTTATTTTTGCAAGCAATAACTTTGCTGATTTGCAGATTTACACCGAGTTTGATGCCCAGTAGATTATAAACGTTTATGAAGATGTGCAGGCTCTGGAGAATTCCATCAACCATTAAACCAAAATTTAAATATTAAAAATAATTTTTACTTTTATTTTTGCAAGCAATAACTTTGCTGATTTGCAGATTTACACCGAGTTTGATGCCCAGTAGATTATAAACGTTTATGAAGATGTGCAGGCTCTGGAGAATTCCATCAACCATTAAACCAAAATTTAAATATTAAAAATAATTTTTACTTTTATTTTTGCAAGCAATAACTTTGCTGATTTGCAGATTTACACCGAGTTTGATGCCCAGTAGATTATAAACGTTTATGAAGATGTGCAGGCTCTGGAGAATTCCATCAACCATTAAACCAAAATTTAAATATTAAAAATAATTTTTACTTTTATTTTTGCAAGCAATAACTTTGCTGATTTGCAGATTTACACCGAGTTTGATGCCCAGAAGATTATAAACGTTTATGAAGATGTGCAGGCAATGTAGAATTCCATCAACCATTAAACCAAAATTTAAATATTAAAAATAATTTTTACTTTTATTTTTGCAAGCAATAACTTTGCTGATTTGCAGATTTACACCGAGTTTGATGCCCAGTAGATTATAAACGTTTATGAAGATGTGCAGGCTCTGTAGAATTCCATCAACCATTAAACCAAAATTTAAATATTAAAAATAATTTTTACTTTTATTTTTGCAAGCAATAACTTTGCTGATTTGCAGATTTACACCGAGTTTGATGCCCAGAAGATTATAAACGTTTATGAAGATGTGCAGGCTCTGTAGAATTCCATCAACCATTAAACCAAAATTTAAATATTAAAAATAATTTTTACTTTTATTTTTGCAAGCAATAACTTTGCTGATTTGCAGATTTACACCGAGTTTGATGCCCAGAAGATTATAAACGTTTATGAAGATGTGCAGGCTCTGGAGAATTCCATCAACCATTAAACCAAAATTTAAATATTAAAAATAATTTTTACTTTTATTTTTGCAAGCAATAACTTTGCTGATTTGCAGATTTACACCGAGTTTGATGCCCAGTAGATAATAAACGTTTATGAAGATGTGCAGGCTCTGGAGAATTCCATCAACCATTAAACCAAAATTTAAATATTAAAAATAATTTTTACTTTTATTTTTGCAAGCAGTATCTTCTTGGTTTTGCAGATTTACACCGAGTTTGATGCCCAGAAGATTATAAACGTTTATGAAGATGTGCAGGCTCTGGAGAATTCCATCAACCATTAAACCAAAATTTAAATATTAAAAATAATTTTTACTTTTATTTTTGCAAGCAATAACTTTGCTGATTTGCAGATTTACACCGAACTTGATGCTCAGTTGATAATAAACGTTTATGAAGATGTGCAGGCTCTGTAGAATTCCATCAACCATTAAACCAAAATTTAAATATTAAAAATAATTTTTACTTTTATTTTTGCAAGCAATAACTTTGCTGATTTGCAGATTTACACCGAGTTTGATGCCCAGAAGATTATAAACGTTTATGAAGATGTGCAGGCTCTGGAGAATTCCATCAACCATTAAACCAAAATTTAAATATTAAAAATAATTTTTACTTTTATTTTTGCAAGCAATAACTTTGCTGATTTGCAGATTTACACCGAACTTGATGCTCAGTTGATAATAAACGTTTATGAAGATGTGCAGGCTCTGGAGAATTCCATCAACCATTAAACCAAAATTTAAATATTAAAAATAATTTTTACTTTTATTTTTGCAAGCAATAACTTTGCTGATTTGCAGATTTACACCGAACTTGATGCTCAGTTGATAATAAACGTTTATGAAGATGTGCAGGCTCTGGAGAATTCCATCAACCATTAAACCAAAATTTAAATATTAAAAATAATTTTTACTTTTATTTTTGCAAGCAATAACTTTGCTGATTTGCAGATTTACACCGAGTTTGATGCCCAGAAGATTATAAACGTTTATGAAGATGTGCAGGCTCTGTAGAATTCCATCAACCATTAAACCAAAATTTAAATATTAAAAATAATTTTTACTTTTATTTTTGCAAGCAATAACTTTGCTGATTTGCAGATTTACACCGAGTTTGATGCCCAGTAGATTATAAACGTTTATGAAGATGTGCAGGCTCTGGAGAATTCCATCAACCATTAAACCAAAATTTAAATATTAAAAATAATTTTTACTTTTATTTTTGCAAGCAATAACTTTGCTGATTTGCAGATTTACACCGAGTTTGATGCCCAGAAGATTATAAACGTTTATGAAGATGTGCAGGCTCTGTAGAATTCCATCAACCATTAAACCAAAATTTAAATATTAAAAATAATTTTTACTTTTATTTTTGCAAGCAATAACTTTGCTGATTTGCAGATTTACACCGAGTTTGATGCCCAGAAGATTATAAACGTTTATGAAGATGTGCAGGCTCTGGAGAATTCCATCAACCATTAAACCAAAATTTAAATATTAAAAATAATTTTTACTTTTATTTTTGCAAGCAATAACTTTGCTGATTTGCAGATTTACACCGAACTTGATGCTCAGTTGATAATAAACGTTTATGAAGATGTGCAGGCTCTGGAGAATTCCATCAACCATTAAACCAAAATTTAAATATTAAAAATAATTTTTACTTTTATTTTTGCAAGCAATAACTTTGCTGATTTGCAGATTTACACCGAGTTTGATGCCCAGAAGATTATAAACGTTTATGAAGATGTGCAGGCTCTGTAGAATTCCATCAACCATTAAACCAAAATTTAAATATTAAAAATAATTTTTACTTTTATTTTTGCAAGCAATAACTTTGCTGATTTGCAGATTTACACCGAGTTTGATGCCCAGTAGATTATAAACGTTTATGAAGATGTGCAGGCTCTGGAGAATTCCATCAACCATTAAACCAAAATTTAAATATTAAAAATAATTTTTACTTTTATTTTTGCAAGCAATAACTTTGCTGATTTGCAGATTTACACCGAGTTTGATGCCCAGAAGATTATAAACGTTTATGAAGATGTGCAGGCTCTGTAGAATTCCATCAACCATTAAACCAAAATTTAAATATTAAAAATAATTTTTACTTTTATTTTTGCAAGCAATAACTTTGCTGATTTGCAGATTTACACCGAGTTTGATGCCCAGAAGATTATAAACGTTTATGAAGATGTGCAGGCTCTGGAGAATTCCATCAACCATTAAACCAAAATTTAAATATTAAAAATAATTTTTACTTTTATTTTTGCAAGCAATAACTTTGCTGATTTGCAGATTTACACCGAGTTTGATGCCCAGAAGATTATAAACGTTTATGAAGATGTGCAGGCTCTGGAGAATTCCATCAACCATTAAACCAAAATTTAAATATTAAAAATAATTTTTACTTTTATTTTTGCAAGCAGTATCTTCTTGGTTTTGCAGATTTACACCGAGTTTGATGCCCAGAAGATTATAAACGTTTATGAAGATGAGCAGGCTCTGGAGAATTCCATCAACCATTAAACCAAAATTTAAATATTAAAAATAATTTTTACTTTTATTTTTGCAAGCAGTATCTTCTTGGTTTTGCAGATTTACACCGAGTTTGATGCCCAGAAGATTATAAACGTTTATGAAGATGTGCAGGCTCTGGAGAATTCCATCAACCATTAAACCAAAATTTAAATATTAAAAATAATTTTTACTTTTATTTTTGCAAGCAATAACTTTGCTGATTTGCAGATTTACACCGAACTTGATGCTCAGTTGATAATAAACGTTTATGAAGATGTGCAGGCTCTGGAGAATTCCATCAACCATTAAACCAAAATTTAAATATTAAAAATAATTTTTACTTTTATTTTTGCAAGCAATAACTTTGCTGATTTGCAGATTTACACCGAGTTTGATGCCCAGAAGATTATAAACGTTTATGAAGATGTGCAGGCTCTGTAGAATTCCATCAACCATTAAACCAAAATTTAAATATTAAAAATAATTTTTACTTCTATTTTTGCAAGCAATAACTTTGCTGATTTGCAGATTTACACCGAGTTTGATGCCCAGTAGATTATAAACGTTTATGAAGATGTGCAGGCTCTGGAGAATTCCATCAACCATTAAACCAAAATTTAAATATTAAAAATAATTTTTACTTTTATTTTTGCAAGCAATAACTTTGCTGATTTGCAGATTTACACCGAGTTTGATGCCCAGAAGATTATAAACGTTTATGAAGATGTGCAGGCTCTGTAGAATTCCATCAACCATTAAACCAAAATTTAAATATTAAAAATAATTTTTACTTTTATTTTTGCAAGCAATAACTTTGCTGATTTGCAGATTTACACCGAGTTTGATGCCCAGAAGATTATAAACGTTTATGAAGATGTGCAGGCTCTGGAGAATTCCATCAACCATTAAACCAAAATTTAAATATTAAAAATAATTTTTACTTTTATTTTTGCAAGCAATAACTTTGCTGATTTGCAGATTTACACCGAGTTTGATGCCCAGAAGATTATAAACGTTTATGAAGATGTGCAGGCTCTGGAGAATTCCATCAACCATTAAACCAAAATTTAAATATTAAAAATAATTTTTACTTTTATTTTTGCAAGCAGTATCTTCTTGGTTTTGCAGATTTACACCGAGTTTGATGCCCAGAAGATTATAAACGTTTATGAAGATGTGCAGGCTCTGGAGAATTCCATCAACCATTAAACCAAAATTTAAATATTAAAAATAATTTTTACTTTTATTTTTGCAAGCAGTATCTTCTTGGTTTTGCAGATTTACACCGAGTTTGATGCCCAGAAGATTATAAACGTTTATGAAGATGTGCAGGCTCTGGAGAATTCCATCAACCATTAAACCAAAATTTAAATATTAAAAATAATTTTTACTTTTATTTTTGCAAGCAGTATCTTCTTGGTTTTGCAGATTTACACCGAGTTTGATGCCCAGAAGATTATAAACGTTTATGAAGATGTGCAGGCTCTGTAGAATTCCATCAACCATTAAACCAAAATTTAAATATTAAAAATAATTTTTACTTTTATTTTTGCAAGCAATAACTTTGCTGATTTGCAGATTTACACCGAGTTTGATGCCCAGTAGATAATAAACGTTTATGAAGATGTGCAGGCTCTGGAGAATTCCATCAACCATTAAACCAAAATTTAAATATTAAAAATAATTTTTACTTTTATTTTTGCAAGCAATAACTTTGCTGATTTGCAGATTTACACCGAGTTTGATGCCCAGTAGATTATAAACGTTTATGAAGATGTGCAGGCTCTGGAGAATTCCATCAACCATTAAACCAAAATTTAAATATTAAAAATAATTTTTACTTTTATTTTTGCAAGCAGTATCTTCTTGGTTTTGCAGATTTACACCGAGTTTGATGCCCAGTAGATTATAAACGTTTATGAAGATGTGCAGGCTCTGGAGAATTCCATCAACCATTAAACCAAAATTTAAATATTAAAAATAATTTTTACTTTTATTTTTGCAAGCAATAACTTTGCTGATTTGCAGATTTACACCGAGTTTGATGCCCAGTAGATAATAAACGTTTATGAAGATGTGCAGGCTCTGGAGAATTCCATCAACCATTAAACCAAAATTTAAATATTAAAAATAATTTTTACTTTTATTTTTGCAAGCAATAACTTTGCTGATTTGCAGATTTACACCGAGTTTGATGCCCAGTAGATTATAAACGTTTATGAAGATGTGCAGGCTCTGGAGAATTCCATCAACCATTAAACCAAAATTTAAATATTAAAAATAATTTTTACTTTTATTTTTGCAAGCAGTATCTTCTTGGTTTTGCAGATTTACACCGAGTTTGATGCCCAGAAGATTATAAACGTTTATGAAGATGTGCAGGCTCTGGAGAATTCCATCAACCATTAAACCAAAATTTAAATATTAAAAATAATTTTTACTTTTATTTTTGCAAGCAGTATCTTCTTGGTTTTGCAGATTTACACCGAGTTTGATGCCCAGAAGATTATAAACGTTTATGAAGATGTGCAGGCTCTGTAGAATTCCATCAACCATTAAACCAAAATTTAAATATTAAAAATAATTTTTACTTTTATTTTTGCAAGCAATAACTTTGCTGATTTGCAGATTTACACCGAGTTTGATGCCCAGAAGATTATAAACGTTTATGAAGATGTGCAGGCTCTGGAGAATTCCATCAACCATTAAACCAAAATTTAAATATTAAAAATAATTTTTACTTTTATTTTTGCAAGCAATAACTTTGCTGATTTGCAGATTTACACCGAGTTTGATGCCCAGTAGATAATAAACGTTTATGAAGATGTGCAGGCTCTGGAGAATTCCATCAACCATTAAACCAAAATTTAAATATTAAAAATAATTTTTACTTTTATTTTTGCAAGCAGTATCTTCTTGGTTTTGCAGATTTACACCGAGTTTGATGCCCAGAAGATTATAAACGTTTATGAAGATGTGCAGGCTCTGGAGAATTCCATCAACCATTAAACCAAAATTTAAATATTAAAAATAATTTTTACTTTTATTTTTGCAAGCAATAACTTTGCTGATTTGCAGATTTACACCGAGTTTGATGCCCAGTTGATTATAAACGTTTATGAAGATGTGCAGGCTCTGGAGAATTCCATCAACCATTAAACCAAAATTTAAATATTAAAAATAATTTTTACTTTTATTTTTGCAAGCAATAACTTTGCTGATTTGCAGATTTACACCGAACTTGATGCTCAGTTGATAATAAACGTTTATGAAGATGTGCAGGCTCTGGAGAATTCCATCAACCATTAAACCAAAATTTAAATATTAAAAATAATTTTTACTTTTATTTTTGCAAGCAATAACTTTGCTGATTTGCAGATTTACACCGAGTTTGATGCCCAGAAGATTATAAACGTTTATGAAGATGTGCAGGCTCTGTAGAATTCCATCAACCATTAAACCAAAATTTAAATATTAAAAATAATTTTTACTTTTATTTTTGCAAGCAATAACTTTGCTGATTTGCAGATTTACACCGAGTTTGATGCCCAGTAGATTATAAACGTTTATGAAGATGTGCAGGCTCTGGAGAATTCCATCAACCATTAAACCAAAATTTAAATATTAAAAATAATTTTTACTTTTATTTTTGCAAGCAATAACTTTGCTGATTTGCAGATTTACACCGAGTTTGATGCCCAGTAGATTATAAACGTTTATGAAGATGTGCAGGCTCTGGAGAATTCCATCAACCATTAAACCAAAATTTAAATATTAAAAATAATTTTTACTTTTATTTTTGCAAGCATTAACTTTGCTGATTTGCAGATTTACACCGAGTTTGATGCCCAGTAGATTATAAACGTTTATGAAGATGTGCAGGCTCTGGAGAATTCCATCAACCATTAAACCAAAATTTAAATATTAAAAATAATTTTTACTTTTATTTTTGCAAGCAGTATCTTCTTGGTTTTGCAGATTTACACCGAGTTTGATGCCCAGTAGATTATAAACGTTTATGAAGATGTGCAGGCTCTGGAGAATTCCATCAACCATTAAACAAAAAATTTAAATATTAAAAATAATTTTTACTTTTATTTTTGCAAGCAATAACTTTGCTGATTTGCAGATTTACACCGAACTTGATGCTCAGTTGATAATAAACGTTTATGAAGATGTGCAGGCTCTGGAGAATTCCATCAACCATTAAACCAAAATTTAAATATTAAAAATAATTTTTACTTTTATTTTTGCAAGCATTAACTTTGCTGATTTGCAGATTTACACCGAGTTTGATGCCCAGTAGATTATAAACGTTTATGAAGATGTGCAGGCTCTGGAGAATTCCATCAACCATTAAACCAAAATTTAAATATTAAAAATAATTTTTACTTTTATTTTTGCAAGCAATAACTTTGCTGATTTGCAGATTTACACCGAACTTGATGCTCAGTTGATAATAAACGTTTATGAAGATGTGCAGGCTCTGGAGAATTCCATCAACCATTAAACCAAAATTTAAATATTAAAAATAATTTTTACTTTTATTTTTGCAAGCAATAACTTTGCTGATTTGCAGATTTACACCGAACTTGATGCTCAGTTGATAATAAACGTTTATGAAGATGTGCAGGCTCTGGAGAATTCCATCAACCATTAAACCAAAATTTAAATATTAAAAATAATTTTTACTTTTATTTTTGCAAGCATTAACTTTGCTGATTTGCAGATTTACACCGAGTTTGATGCCCAGTAGATTATAAACGTTTATGAAGATGTGCAGGCTCTGGAGAATTCCATCAACCATTAAACCAAAATTTAAATATTAAAAATAATTTTTACTTTTATTTTTGCAAGCAATAACTTTGCTGATTTGCAGATTTACACCGAACTTGATGCCCAGCAGATTATAAACGTTTATGAAGATGTGCAGGCTCTGGAGAATTCCATCAACCATTAAACCAAAATTTAAATATTAAAAATAATTTTTACTTTTATTTTTGCAAGCAGTATCTTCTTGGTTTTGCAGATTTACACCGAGTTTGATGCCCAGTAGATTATAAACGTTTATGAAGATGTGCAGGCTCTGGAGAATTCCATCAACCATTAAACCAAAATTTAAATATTAAAAATAATTTTTACTTTTATTTTTGCAAGCAATAACTTTGCTGATTTGCAGATTTACACTGAGTTTGATGCCCAGTTGATTATAAACGTTTATGAAGATGTGCAGGCTCTGGAGAATTCCATCAACCATTAAACCAAAATTTAAATATTAAAAATAATTTTTACTTTTATTTTTGCAAGCAATAACTTTGCTGATTTGCAGATTTACACCGAACTTGATGCTCAGTTGATAATAAACGTTTATGAAGATGTGCAGGCTCTGGAGAATTCCATCAACCATTAAACCAAAATTTAAATATTAAAAATAATTTTTACTTTTATTTTTGCAAGCAATAACTTTGCTGATTTGCAGATTTACACCGAGTTTGATGCCCAGTAGATTATAAACGTTTATGAAGATGTGCAGGCTCTGGAGAATTCCATCAACCATTAAACCAAAATTTAAATATTAAAAATAATTTTTACTTTTATTTTTGCAAGCAATAACTTTGCTGATTTGCAGATTTACAGCGAGTTTGATGCCCAGTAGATTATAAACGTTTATGAAGATGTGCAGGCTCTGGAGAATTCCATCAACCATTAAACCAAAATTTAAATATTAAAAATAATTTTTACTTTTATTTTTGCAAGCAATAACTTTGCTGATTTGCAGATTTACAGCGAGTTTGATGCCCAGTAGATTATAAACGTTTATGAAGATGTGCAGGCTCTGGAGAATTCCATCAACCATTAAACCAAAATTTAAATATTAAAAATAATTTTTACTTTTATTTTTGCAAGCAATAACTTTGCTGATTTGCAGATTTACACCGAACTTGATGCTCAGTTGATAATAAACGTTTATGAAGATGTGCAGGCTCTGGAGAATTCCATCAACCATTAAACCAAAATTTAAATATTAAAAATAATTTTTACTTTTATTTTTGCAAGCAATAACTTTGCTGATTTGCAGATTTACACCGAGTTTGATGCCCAGTAGATTATAAACGTTTATGAAGATGTGCAGGCTCTGGAGAATTCCATCAACCATTAAACCAAAATTTAAATATTAAAAATAATTTTTACTTTTATTTTTGCAAGCAATAACTTTGCTGATTTGCAGATTTACACCGAACTTGATGCTCAGTTGATAATAAACGTTTATGAAGATGTGCAGGCTCTGGAGAATTCCATCAACCATTAAACCAAAATTTAAATATTAAAAATAATTTTTACTTTTATTTTTGCAAGCAATAACTTTGCTGATTTGCAGATTTACACTGAGTTTGATGCCCAGTTGATTATAAACGTTTATGAAGATGTGCAGGCTCTGGAGAATTCCATCAACCATTAAACCAAAATTTAAATATTAAAAATAATTTTTACTTTTATTTTTGCAAGCAATAACTTTGCTGATTTGCAGATTTACACCGAACTTGATGCTCAGTTGATAATAAACGTTTATGAAGATGTGCAGGCTCTGGAGAATTCCATCAACCATTAAACCAAAATTTAAATATTAAAAATAATTTTTACTTTTATTTTTGCAAGCAATAACTTTGCTGATTTGCAGATTTACACCGAGTTTGATGCCCAGTAGATTATAAACGTTTATGAAGATGTGCAGGCTCTGGAGAATTCCATCAACCATTAAACCAAAATTTAAATATTAAAAATAATTTTTACTTTTATTTTTGCAAGCAATAACTTTGCTGATTTGCAGATTTACAGCGAGCTTGATGCCCAGTTGATTATAAACGTTTATGAAGATGTGCAGGCTCTGGAGAATTCCATCAACCATTAAACCAAAATTTAAATATTAAAAATAATTTTTACTTTTATTTTTGCAAGCATTAACTTTGCTGATTTGCAGATTTACACCGAGTTTCATGCCCAGTAGATTATAAACGTTTATGAAGATGTGCAGGCTCTGGAGAATTCCATCAACCATTAAACCAAAATTTAAATATTAAAAATAATTTTTACTTTTATTTTTGCAAGCAGTATCTTCTTGGTTTTGCAGATTTACACCGAGTTTGATGCTCAGTTGATAATAAACGTTTATGAAGATGTGCAGGCTCTGGAGAATTCCATCAACCATTAAACCAAAATTTAAATATTAAAAATAATTTTTACTTTTATTTTTGCAAGCAATAACTTTGCTGATTTGCAGATTTACACCGAACTTGATGCTCAGTTGATAATAAACGTTTATGAAGATGTGCAGGCTCTGGAGAATTCCATCAACCATTAAACCAAAATTTAAATATTAAAAATAATTTTTACTTTTATTTTTGCAAGCAATAACTTTGCTGATTTGCAGATTTACACCGAGTTTGATGCCCAGTAGATTATAAACGTTTATGAAGATGTGCAGGCTCTGGAGAATTCCATCAACCATTAAACTAAAATTTAAATATTAAAAATAATTTTTACTTTTATTTTTGCAAGCAATAACTTTGCTGATTTGCAGATTTACACCGAGTTTGATGCCCAGTAGATTATAAACGTTTATGAAGATGTGCAGGCTCTGGAGAATTCCATCAACCATTAAACCAAAATTTAAATATTAAAAATAATTTTTACTTTTATTTTTGCAAGCAATAACTTTGCTGATTTGCAGATTTACACCGAACTTGATGCTCAGTTGATAATAAACGTTTATGAAGATGTGCAGGCTCTGGAGAATTCCATCAACCATTAAACCAAAATTTAAATATTAAAAATAATTTTTACTTTTATTTTTGCAAGCAATAACTTTGCTGATTTGCAGATTTACACTGAGTTTGATGCCCAGTTGATTATAAACGTTTATGAAGATGTGCAGGCTCTGGAGAATTCCATCAACCATTAAACCAAAATTTAAATATTAAAAATAATTTTTACTTTTATTTTTGCAAGCAATAACTTTGCTGATTTGCAGATTTACACCGAACTTGATGCTCAGTTGATAATAAACGTTTATGAAGATGTGCAGGCTCTGGAGAATTCCATCAACCATTAAACCAAAATTTAAATATTAAAAATAATTTTTACTTTTATTTTTGCAAGCAATAACTTTGCTGATTTGCAGATTTACACCGAGTTTGATGCCCAGTAGATTATAAACGTTTATGAAGATGTGCAGGCTCTGGAGAATTCCATCAACCATTAAACCAAAATTTAAATATTAAAAATAATTTTTACTTTTATTTTTGCAAGCAGTATCTTCTTGGTTTTGCAGATTTACACAGAGTTTGATGCCCAGTAGATTATAAACGTTTATGAAGATGTGCAGGCTCTGGAGAATTCCATCAACCATTAATCCAAAATTTAAATATTAAAAATAATTTTTACTTTTATTTTTGCAAGCAGTATCTTCTTGGTTTTGCAGATTTACACCGAGTTTGATGCCCAGTTGATTATAAACGTTTATGAAGATGTGCAGGCTCTGGAGAATTCCATCAACCATTAAACCAAAATTTAAATATTAAAAATAATTTTTACTTTTATTTTTGCAAGCAATAACTTTGCTGATTTGCAGATTTAGTTTGATGCCCAGTAGATTATAAACGTTTATGAAGATGTGCAGGCTCTGGAGAATTCCATCAACCATTAAACCAAAATTTAAATATTAAAAATAATTTTTACTTTTATTTTTGCAAGCAATAACTTTGCTGATTTGCAGATTTACACCGAGTTTGATGCCCAGTAGATTATAAACGTTTATGAAGATGTGCAGGCTCTGGAGAATTCCATCAACCATTAAACTAAAATTTAAATATTAAAAATAATTTTTACTTTTATTTTTGCAAGCAATAACTTTGCTGATTTGCAGATTTACACCGAGTTTGATGCCCAGTTGATTATAAACGTTTATGAAGATGTGCAGGCTCTGGAGAATTCCATCAACCATTAAACCAAAATTTAAATATTAAAAATAATTTTTACTTTTATTTTTGCAAGCAGTATCTTCTTGGTTTTGCAGATTTACACCGAGTTTGATGCCCAGTAGATTATAAACGTTTATGAAGATGTGCAGGCTCTGGAGAATTCCATCAACCATTAAACCAAAATTTAAATATTAAAAATAATTTTTACTTTTATTTTTGCAAGCAATAACTTTGCTGATTTGCAGATTTACACCGAGTTTGATGCCCAGTAGATTATAAACGTTTATGAAGATGTGCAGGCTCTGGAGAATTCCATCAACCATTAAACCAAAATTTAAATATTAAAAATAATTTTTACTTTTATTTTTGCAAGCAATAACTTTGCTGATTTGCAGATTTACACCGAGTTTGATGCCCAGTAGATTATAAACGTTTATGAAGATGTGCAGGCTCTGGAGAATTCCATCAACCATTAAACCAAAATTTAAATATTAAAAATAATTTTTACTTTTATTTTTGCAAGCATTAACTTTGCTGATTTGCAGATTTACACCGAGTTTGATGCCCAGTAGATTATAAACGTTTATGAAGATGTGCAGGCTCTGGAGAATTCCATCAACCATTAAACCAAAATTTAAATATTAAAAATAATTTTTACTTTTATTTTTGCAAGCAATAACTTTGCTGATTTGCAGATTTACACCGAGTTTGATGCCCAGTAGATTATAAACGTTTATGAAGATGTGCAGGCTCTGGAGAATTCCATCAACCATTAAACCAAAATTTAAATATTAAAAATAATTTTTACTTTTATTTTTGCAAGCAATAACTTTGCTGATTTGCAGATTTACAGCGAGTTTGATGCCCAGTAGATTATAAACGTTTATGAAGATGTGCAGGCTCTGGAGAATTCCATCAACCATTAAACCAAAATTTAAATATTAAAAATAATTTTTACTTTTATTTTTGCAAGCAATAACTTTGCTGATTTGCAGATTTACACCGAGTTTGATGCCCAGTAGATTATAAACGTTTATGAAGATGTGCAGGCTCTGGAGAATTCCATCAACCATTAAACCAAAATTTAAATATTAAAAATAATTTTTACTTTTATTTTTGCAAGCAATAACTTTGCTGATTTGCAGATTTACACCGAGTTTGATGCCCAGTAGATTATAAACGTTTATGAAGATGTGCAGGCTCTGGAGAATTCCATCAACCATTAAACCAAAATTTAAATATTAAAAATAATTTTTACTTTTATTTTTGCAAGCAATAACTTTGCTGATTTGCAGATTTACACCGAGTTTGATGCCCAGTAGATTATAAACGTTTATGAAGATGTGCAGGCTCTGGAGAATTCCATCAACCATTAAACCAAAATTTAAATATTAAAAATAATTTTTACTTTTATTTTTGCAAGCAATAACTTTGCTGATTTGCAGATTTACACCGAGTTTGATGCCCAGTAGATTATAAACGTTTATGAAGATGTGCAGGCTCTGGAGAATTCCATCAACCATTAAACCAAAATTTAAATATTAAAAATAATTTTTACTTTTATTTTTGCAAGCAATAACTTTGCTGATTTGCAGATTTAAACCGAGTTTGATGCCCAGTAGATTATAAACGTTTATGAAGATGTGCAGGCTCTGGAGAATTCCATCAACCATTAAACCAAAATTTAAATATTAAAAATAATTTTTACTTTTATTTTTGCAAGCAATAACTTTGCTGATTTGCAGATTTACACCGAGTTTGATGCCCAGTAGATTATAAACGTTTATGAAGATGTGCAGGCTCTGGAGAATTCCATCAACCATTAAACCAAAATTTAAATATTAAAAATAATTTTTACTTTTATTTTTGCAAGCAATAACTTTGCTGATTTGCAGATTTAAACCGAGTTTGATGCCCAGTAGATTATAAACGTTTATGAAGATGTGCAGGCTCTGGAGAATTCCATCAACCATTAAACCAAAATTTAAATATTAAAAATAATTTTTACTTTTATTTTTGCAAGCAATAACTTTGCTGATTTGCAGATTTAAACCGAGTTTGATGCCCAGTAGATTATAAACGTTTATGAAGATGTGCAGGCTCTGGAGAATTCCATCAACCATTAAACCAAAATTTAAATATTAAAAATAATTTTTACTTTTATTTTTGCAAGCATTAACTTTGTTGATTTGCAGATTTACACCGAGTTTGATGCCCAGTAGATTATAAACGTTTATGAAGATGTGCAGGCTCTGGAGAATTCCATCAACCATTAAACCAAAATTTAAATATTAAAAATAATTTTTACTTTTATTTTTGCAAGCAATAACTTTGCTGATTTGCAGATTTACACCGAGTTTGATGCCCAGTAGATTATAAACGTTTATGAAGATGTGCAGGCTCTGGAGAATTCCATCAACCATTAAACCAAAATTTAAATATTAAAAATAATTTTTACTTTTATTTTTGCAAGCAATAACTTTGCTGATTTGCAGATTTAAACCGAGTTTGATGCCCAGTAGATTATAAACGTTTATGAAGATGTGCAGGCTCTGGAGAATTCCATCAACCATTAAACCAAAATTTAAATATTAAAAATAATTTTTACTTTTATTTTTGCAAGCAATAACTTTGCTGATTTGCAGATTTACAGCGAGTTTGATGCCCAGTAGATTATAAACGTTTATGAAGATGTGCAGGCTCTGGAGAATTCCATCAACCATTAAACCAAAATTTAAATATTAAAAATAATTTTTACTTTTATTTTTGCAAGCAATAACTTTGCTGATTTGCAGATTTAAACCGAGTTTGATGCCCAGTAGATTATAAACGTTTATGAAGATGTGCAGGCTCTGGAGAATTCCATCAACCATTAAACCAAAATTTAAATATTAAAAATAATTTTTACTTTTATTTTTGCAAGCATTAACTTTGTTGATTTGCAGATTTACACCGAGTTTGATGCCCAGTAGATTATAAACGTTTATGAAGATGTGCAGGCTCTGGAGAATTCCATCAACCATTAAACCAAAATTTAAATATTAAAAATAATTTTTACTTTTATTTTTGCAAGCAATAACTTTGCTGATTTGCAGATTTACACCGAGTTTGATGCCCAGTAGATTATAAACGTTTATGAAGATGTGCAGGCTCTGGAGAATTCCATCAACCATTAAACCAAAATTTAAATATTAAAAATAATTTTTACTTTTATTTTTGCAAGCAATAACTTTGCTGATTTGCAGATTTAAACCGAGTTTGATGCCCAGTAGATTATAAACGTTTATGAAGATGTGCAGGCTCTGGAGAATTCCATCAACCATTAAACCAAAATTTAAATATTAAAAATAATTTTTACTTTTATTTTTGCAAGCAATAACTTTGCTGATTTGCAGATTTACAGCGAGTTTGATGCCCAGTAGATTATAAACGTTTATGAAGATGTGCAGGCTCTGGAGAATTCCATCAACCATTAAACCAAAATTTAAATATTAAAAATAATTTTTACTTTTATTTTTGCAAGCAATAACTTTGCTGATTTGCAGATTTAAACCGAGTTTGATGCCCAGTAGATTATAAACGTTTATGAAGATGTGCAGGCTCTGGAGAATTCCATCAACCATTAAACCAAAATTTAAATATTAAAAATAATTTTTACTTTTATTTTTGCAAGCAATAACTTTGCTGATTTGCAGATTTACAGCGAGTTTGATGCCCAGTAGATTATAAACGTTTATGAAGATGTGCAGGCTCTGGAGAATTCCATCAACCATTAAACCAAAATTTAAATATTAAAAATAATTTTTACTTTTATTTTTGCAAGCAATAACTTTGCTGATTTGCAGATTTACAGCGAGTTTGATGCCCAGTAGATTATAAACGTTTATGAAGATGTGCAGGCTCTGGAGAATTCCATCAACCATTAAACCAAAATTTAAATATTAAAAATAATTTTTACTTTTATTTTTGCAAGCAATAACTTTGCTGATTTGCAGATTTACACCGAGTTTGATGCCCAGTTTATTATAAACGTTTATGAAGATGTGCAGGCTCTGGAGAATTCCATCAACCATTAAACCAAAATTTAAATATTAAAAATAATTTTTACTTTTATTTTTGCAAGCAATAACTTTGCTGATTTGCAGATTTACAGCGAGTTTGATGCCCAGTAGATTATAAACGTTTATGAAGATGTGCAGGCTCTGGAGAATTCCATCAACCATTAAACCAAAATTTAAATATTAAAAATAATTTTTACTTTTATTTTTGCAAGCAATAACTTTGCTGATTTGCAGATTTACACCGAGTTTGATGCCCAGTAGATTATAAACGTTTATGAAGATGTGCAGGCTCTGGAGAATTCCATCAACCATTAAACCAAAATTTAAATATTAAAAATAATTTTTACTTTTATTTTTGCAAGCAATAACTTTGCTGATTTGCAGATTTACAGCGAGTTTGATGCCCAGTAGATTATAAACGTTTATGAAGATGTGCAGGCTCTGGAGAATTCCATCAACCATTAAACCAAAATTTAAATATTAAAAATAATTTTTACTTTTATTTTTGCAAGCAATAACTTTGCTGATTTGCAGATTTACAGCGAGTTTGATGCCCAGTAGATTATAAACGTTTATGAAGATGTGCAGGCTCTGGAGAATTCCATCAACCATTAAACCAAAATTTAAATATTAAAAATAATTTTTACTTTTATTTTTGCAAGCAATAACTTTGCTGATTTGCAGATTTACACCGAGTTTGATGCCCAGTTTATTATAAACGTTTATGAAGATGTGCAGGCTAAGGAGAATTCCATCAACCATTAAACCAAAATTTAAATATTAAAAATAATTTTTACTTTTATTTTTGCAAGCAATAACTTTGCTGATTTGCAGATTTACAGCGAGTTTGATGCCCAGTAGATTATAAACGTTTATGAAGATGTGCAGGCTCTGGAGAATTCCATCAACCATTAAACCAAAATTTAAATATTAAAAATAATTTTTACTTTTATTTTTGCAAGCAATAACTTTGCTGATTTGCAGATTTACACCGAGTTTGATGCCCAGTAGATTATAAACGTTTATGAAGATGTGCAGGCTCTGGAGAATTCCATCAACCATTAAACCAAAATTTAAATATTAAAAATAATTTTTACTTTTATTTTTGCAAGCAATAACTTTGCTGATTTGCAGATTTACACCGAGTTTGATGCCCAGTAGATTATAAACGTTTATGAAGATGTGCAGGCTCTGGAGAATTCCATCAACCATTAAACCAAAATTTAAATATTAAAAATAATTTTTACTTTTATTTTTGCAAGCAATAACTTTGCTGATTTGCAGATTTACACCGAGTTTGATGCCCAGTTTATTATAAACGTTTATGAAGATGTGCAGGCTAAGGAGAATTCCATCAACCATTAAACCAAAATTTAAATATTAAAAATAATTTTTACTTTTATTTTTGCAAGCAATAACTTTGCTGATTTGCAGATTTACACCGAGTTTGATGCCCAGTAGATTATAAACGTTTATGAAGATGTGCAGGCTAAGGAGAATTCCATCAACCATTAAACCAAAATTTAAATATTAAAAATAATTTTTACTTTTATTTTTGCAAGCAATAACTTTGCTGATTTGCAGATTTACAGCGAGTTTGATGCCCAGTAGATTATAAACGTTTATGAAGATGTGCAGGCTCTGGAGAATTCCATCAACCATTAAACCAAAATTTAAATATTAAAAATAATTTTTACTTTTATTTTTGCAAGCAATAACTTTGCTGATTTGCAGATTTACAGCGAGTTTGATGCCCAGTAGATTATAAACGTTTATGAAGATGTGCAGGCTCTGGAGAATTCCATCAACCATTAAACCAAAATTTAAATATTAAAAATAATTTTTACTTTTATTTTTGCAAGCAATAACTTTGCTGATTTGCAGATTTACACCGAGTTTGATGCCCAGTTTATTATAAACGTTTATGAAGATGTGCAGGCTCTGGAGAATTCCATCAACCATTAAACCAAAATTTAAATATTAAAAATAATTTTTACTTTTATTTTTGCAAGCAATAACTTTGCTGATTTGCAGATTTACAGCGAGTTTGATGCCCAGTTTATTATAAACGTTTATGAAGATGTGCAGGCTAAGGAGAATTCCATCAACCATTAAACCAAAATTTAAATATTAAAAATAATTTTTACTTTTATTTTTGCAAGCAATAACTTTGCTGATTTGCAGATTTACACCGAGTTTGATGCCCAGTAGATTATAAACGTTTATGAAGATGTGCAGGCTCTGGAGAATTCCATCAACCATTAAACCAAAATTTAAATATTAAAAATAATTTTTACTTTTATTTTTGCAAGCATTAACTTTGCTGATTTGCAGATTTACACCGAGTTTGATGCCCAGTAGATTATAAACGTTTATGAAGATGTGCAGGCTCTGGAGAATTCCATCAACCATTAAACCAAAATTTAAATATTAAAAATAATTTTTACTTTTATTTTTGCAAGCATTAACTTTGCTGATTTGCAGATTTACACCGAGTTTGATGCCCAGTAGATTATAAACGTTTATGAAGATGTGCAGGCTCTGGAGAATTCCATCAACCATTAAACCAAAATTTAAATATTAAAAATAATTTTTACTTTTATTTTTGCAAGCAATAACTTTGCTGATTTGCAGATTTACAGCGAGTTTGATGCCCAGTAGATTATAAACGTTTATGAAGATGTGCAGGCTCTGGAGAATTCCATCAACCATTAAACCAAAATTTAAATATTAAAAATAATTTTTACTTTTATTTTTGCAAGCAATAACTTTGCTGATTTGCAGATTTACAGCGAGTTTGATGCTCAGTTGATTATAAACGTTTATGAAGATGTGCAGGCTCTGGAGAATTCCATCAACCATTAAACCAAAATTTAAATATTAAAAATAATTTTTACTTTTATTTTTGCAAGCAATAACTTTGCTGATTTGCAGATTTACAGCGAGTTTGATGCTCAGTTGATTATAAACGTTTATGAAGATGTGCAGGCTCTGGAGAATTCCATCAACCATTAAACCAAAATTTAAATATTAAAAATAATTTTTACTTTTATTTTTGCAAGCAATAACTTTGCTGATTTGCAGATTTACACCGAGTTTGATGCCCAGTAGATTATAAACGTTTATGAAGATGTGCAGGCTCTGGAGAATTCCATCAACCATTAAACCAAAATTTAAATATTAAAAATAATTTTTACTTTTATTTTTGCAAGCATTAACTTTGCTGATTTGCAGATTTACACCGAGTTTGATGCCCAGTAGATTATAAACGTTTATGAAGATGTGCAGGCTCTGGAGAATTCCATCAACCATTAAACCAAAATTTAAATATTAAAAATAATTTTTACTTTTATTTTTGCAAGCATTAACTTTGCTGATTTGCAGATTTACACCGAGTTTGATGCCCAGTAGATTATAAACGTTTATGAAGATGTGCAGGCTCTGGAGAATTCCATCAACCATTAAACCAAAATTTAAATATTAAAAATAATTTTTACTTTTATTTTTGCAAGCAGTATCTTCTTGGTTTTGCAGATTTACACCGAGTTTGATGCCCAGTTTATTATAAACGTTTATGAAGATGTGCAGGCTCTGGAGAATTCCATCAACCATTAAACCAAAATTTAAATATTAAAAATAATTTTTACTTTTATTTTTGCAAGCAATAACTTTGCTGATTTGCAGATTTACACCGAGTTTGATGCCCAGTAGATTATAAACGTTTATGAAGATGTGCAGGCTCTGGAGAATTCCATCAACCATTAAACCAAAATTTAAATATTAAAAATAATTTTTACTTTTATTTTTGCAACCATTAACTTTGCTGATTTGCAGATTTACACCGAGTTTGATGCCCAGTAGATTATAAACGTTTATGAAGATGTGCAGGCTCTGGAGAATTCCATCAACCATTAAACCAAAATTTAAATATTAAAAATAATTTTTACTTTTATTTTTGCAAGCAATAACTTTGCTGATTTGCAGATTTACACCGAGTTTGATGCCCAGTAGATTATAAACGTTTATGAAGATGTGCAGGCTCTGGAGAATTCCATCAACCATTAAACCAAAATTTAAATATTAAAAATAATTTTTACTTTTATTTTTGCAAGCAATAACTTTGCTGATTTGCAGACTTACACCGAGTTTGATGCCCAGTAGATTATAAACGTTTATGAAGATGTGCAGGCTCTGGAGAATTCCATCATCCATAAAACGAAATTAAAAAATAATTTTACTTTTTTTTGGAATCTTTAACTTCCTTCTTTGTATTATTTTCTTCTTCTATTCATCATCTTTTATGTATTATTTATTATTATCAAAATTTTAAAATTTTTCTTTGAATCTTTTATCTTCAATATTAAAGAGAAATAAAAATTAAAACAAAAAAGTTGATATAAAAATCTTTCTTTGTTGACCATTTGACTATCTATGAAACCTTCATTCTTAATTTTAATCCCTGTTTCCAAAAAAAATGTTTGTAAAGAAAGCTTCTTTTTTTGTCTCTCTTTATGCCGGCCTAAAAAATCACAACAGAAAAAAGAAAACAAAAACAAAAATCATCACATTGAAAAACGTTAGCTTCGAGCGGTATCTCTGCTGTCCACGTACGCTGCCTCATGCATTCATACTCAAATACCTCTGCTATTGCCACAAGAGTTTTTTTTTCATGTTGTTGTTCAATGAGTTTCTAGTTTCTCTCTCTTTATATTATTTTTTCCATTCTATAATTTCCAAAAAAACTTCTTTTTTGTTGAAAAAACAAATTTAACTTCTTTGGTTGATGTTTGTTGTGCTGAAGAAAAAAATGAGGAAGGAGAGCTTTTTCGTCAAAATAGTTTCATTTGTCTTTTTTTCTTCCTTTTTTTACGTTCTTTGGCAAAAAAAAAGAAAAAACTTTTATTATTCCTGCAAAAATGCTTGCAGACAAGAGAAAAAGATATTTTAAAATTTTTTATTTTATTTTTTAACAATTTTATTTTTTGTAAAAAAAAAATCATAAATTCATCCGTATTATAAATAATAAAAAAACAATATAAAAAAACCGCAAGATGCCAAATAAAATATATTATAATCATTTTTGGGAATTAATAAACATAACCTTAGACAAACATATTCAAATCATATATATACAAGTACAACTAATGACTTTACAGTTTTAAACTGAAACCATAAAAGAAAGAGAAAAAAATCGAATGCACCAAAGTGAAATTTTCTTTTTTGGATTAAAGCTTTTTTGAATCCTTTTTTAAAAAGTTTTTTAAAGCTTTAAAACAAAAAATTATATAGAGAGAGAAGAGAGAATTAAAAATACAAAGTATAAAATATCTTTGATTGAAGAAAATTCAGTCTATTGTTTTAGCTTTAGAAGCTATTAAAGCTCAGATAAGAAATTTTTATAAACATAGTAAAAATGGAATGAAGGCTTTTTTAAAAGACAAAAAAACATTGAGCATTAAATTTAAAAAGATATTATATAATTATTGCTTGATATAAATAAATGAAAAAAAGAATGTCTATGTACAAAAATGAAAGTGCTTGTTTTGAAAGAACAAAAGTTCTTCTCTTTTTTTGTCGTGTTAAAAAAAGAGTATACCATGGGTTTCACATGATTTTTGTGGTGTTAAATAAGAAAAGCTTACGAGAGATAATAAGAATTTGAAAGAAAAATATTTCACAAATAATATGTATATGAGCAAAGAAGTGAAAGAAAGAAAAATATTTCAAGGGGTTTACTTAAGCTTCCATAAAAAATTACGGCTTTGAGGCAAAATATGAACGGCTTTAGTTTGATGTGGTAATTGAGCAAATAAATAAATATAAATTTAAAAAAAAATTGAGCAAGTAATATATGTTAATAAAATTCCATTTGGTGCCATAAATAATTAAACAATGATGATTTACCAGAATTTTGCTGAACGGATAAGTCCACCAGCTTTTTCAGGTTTTTTGATGTGACTCGTGCAGCTATTACAAGCTGATGGAAGTCGAAGAAATTCTTGTGAAGCGAGTTTAAGATTGTGTCCTTCATTAACGGTGAAGAAAAGGGAACCAACGCCATCAAGATACTCTTTGGTTTCAGAGACTTTGGTGAAACTAAAAAAATATTTTTAATTAAAACCATGTTTATAAAAAATATGTTTATGAACTTACGTTTTTCCATCACAATTTTTAACAAAAATTTCAATGGACCAATAACCATGTCCACATCCATCAGCTCTGGGTGAAAAGCGTTGAGTTTTGCCATATTTTTCAAATCTCATTTTCCCAGATGATTCGCCATTGGGTGAAGAAATGCAAAGCCAAAAATCTTCTGAAGTTAATGAAGCAATATCAATTTCAATTTGGCGAGCTTCAACAATGCATTTATGATTTGGAGATGAATGACTGCAAGCTTCTCCAGTATGAAGGGTTGAAACTGAACGTTTAAGTCCGCATCCATTATTAGCACTGGTGTTGTTGTTGCTGCTTCCAGATGGGGAACGAGAAGTTACTGGAGAAGTTGAAAGTTTAGCAAATAAATCACTTTCATCCATATCTGTGAAATCTCCATGTAATTCATCTTCGAAATAATCCAATGCTGCTGTGGATGATGCAATGGCTTCACATGCTTCAAACTTCATCATAGCTGAAAGTCCAGCAAATGATGGCAAAAGATTGGGTTTTGAAACGATAAACATTTTTTTGATAAAGAAATTGAGTGATGAGTAATCAGTAAAAGTAAATTGTATTTCTGAAAAAGAGATAAAAGCTTTTAATAAAAATTTCGTTAAAAAGGTTCAATGGTTATATGAAATCACGAAGCACGAAAGAATCTCGAAAGAATCCCTTTCATGGCACACACGAGAAAGATAGAAAGAATGAAAAATAAATATGCGTGCGCAATAATGGAAATGCATCGAATTTGATCAAACATTTGCTTGGGGCTTTTATACATAAATGAGAAAAAGTGAAAGCTCCGCCTCTTTTTTTTTCTTCTCTTAGACACAGGCGGAGTTGGCGGCTTGCCCGTGGTGGTGGTGGGCAACCAACACATGAAAGACCAACATCGCATCGTCGTCATCGACAAAGAACGAAGGAAAGGAACGAGCAACCGAAAAAGAAAAAGAGAGTGTCCCACCCGCCACCCGCGTGAAAAAAATGAGGCTTCCTTTATGTTTTTTTTCTTTCTTTGCTTGCTTCTGATTCCTCGAAGAACGTGAGCTGCTTTTTGGGGAATCTAACTTCCTAGAAAAAAGCAACATATTAAAAAATAGCATTGCGCATAAGGTACTTAAAAAAGATGTTGATAATGCTTTCTAACCTTAATAAAAAGTCAGCAAACTTGTGGCGAACATAAAAAAAAATAACTAAAAATTTTGTGTATCTATCTCTTCTTTTTTTAAAACTTTGGAATTTTTAATCGGAAATACTTATGGCAAAAGAAAAACTTGAAGCGGGTTGAAGCTTTCGCTTTTTGTTGTTTTTGTGTTTTGTAAATTTTTAAACGGAAAAAGCTGCTGCTGTTGCATTGTTTTTGAATTCTTGAGCAACCAATACACACACTTTTTTTGCCCATGGACGTAAGTAAATTCACGTGAAAAAAATAAATAAATAACATTTTTTTACATCAGCAAAAAAAAGAATGAAAACAATGAAAATTAAATTATTATTTTTTTATCATAAAGGTTAAAAAAAACTACTAATGCAGTCGGAAATCGACAAACCCAAACAAAAAAACACAGAAAATGTTTTTTTTTGCTGACTACGTCGATGTGAGAGAAATACGCCGACGTCATTTAATCTTTTGGAATGGCAAAAACAAAAGCAGCCGGCAAAAAAGCAAGCGTAAATGCCAAAAATGGGAAAATGCTACTAGCTCATTCTGATGTCCTTTTGTGTGAACTTTGAAATAAAAAAAATATGTGAGCTCTTTTTTTCTCACCAATGTGGGTGGATTTGAGTTAAAAGGTGGCAGTTTTTTATTTTGTATGTGCGCAATAATTAAAATGCAGGTGCTGCTTTAAAAAAAAGCTAAATTCAGAAAGAGTTCATCAAAATTTCTGACTTCAAACATTATTTTTTGGATGACATAAAGATCTGCACAAAAATCTTTTTTTGTTTATAAAAGTGAGTGAAAGAGTTTCAGAAACACATAAACACAATAAACAACAACAAAAAAAAATTGGGCAATGACACAAAATGGAGGCCAAAAATCTCTTCTTCCATTCCGTCTCTTTTCGCTTTGTTCAAGAGTAAAAAAAAATTCTCGTGGTTTCGCGTTTAACAAAAAAAAAACAACAGTTCATAGATTTTTATTAAGGAATCAGAAAATCATCGTCGATATGTTTCTTCCTCTATCGGCAAAATATGAAAGTGTGGCCTAGAAAGTACAAGATTCAGCGAAACTATAAAAAAAAACAATAAAATGGAATTTGGGAAACACTGATTTATTGAAAAAGTTGTGTTCGTTTGTGTTTAGGGAAAAGAGAATGTGGGTTCGCTCGAGAAAAACAAGTGTATTTTGAGATCATAAGGAATTGGTGGTTCAAGTCACAATCGGGTGATTCCTTCTTGATTTTTCTTTCTCAAGCAAGATATAAATGAGAGAGGATGGGTCATAAGGAACACACGCGTATGCACGTGAAAAGATAAATCAAAGGCCACTAAGAAAAAGAAAGGAAGAAAAAAGAATGGAAGATAGATAGATGATGACTTTATAATATTATTACAATGTTCATATAAAAAATTATTACTGTAAAACGAAAAACAAAACAAATGAAAGAATTTTTTTCACGGAAGTAATAAAACTAAATATATATTTTTTTAATGATTTGGTACAACTAATTCGCATTTAATCATATGATTTTTTTGTCTATTCGTCGACGACGATGACAATGTTTAATTCCTTCATCATCTCCACTTTCATTTCCCCTCCAATTTTTTTTTCTATGACGACGGGGAAAGAAAAAAATTTTTTTTGACAGACGAGACTTTGTAGTTCACGTGAAAAACGTGAAGAAAAAAAAGTGCAACGCCAACGAAATAGGAAAGACACAGCTGAGGGGATACACTTATTCGATTTCACCCCGTGTGGGAGAGACTAATTTCTTATGGAAAGAAACGGATTTCATCTTCTGCCACAAAATTATTAATCAAAAAAGATTATAACCAGCTTTATAATTGCTTAAAAAATTTAATATCCCAAAGATCAGAAAGCTTAATGCATAATTTTAATGTTTCAAAATACAAAAATTTAGCTTGTTTCCTTTTTTGATTGTTTTTCATAAACATTTAAAAAATGTTTAATTTTAGTAAATTAATGAAAAATAAAAGTGTTTTCTTGTTTACTGTTTACCTTTTTTTGCACGGTTATTAATAAAATATTTTTTTAGAAATATCTACAACCTCAAAGATGACTACGCGCTTTTTTTCCGGTAATAAAAAAATACACCAAAAAAGTTGCTAAATTTAACCCTCGTTGATGCCAGTAAAATGGTGGCGTCTAATCATCATGGGAAGAACACAGCAAATAAATATTATCATCACGTCAAAAAAATATATAATAATAATAATAACGAAAGAGGAATAAGGAGGAAAACGTTATCACGGCGCCAACCAATCAAAAAATACACTACACCTATTTTTTTATTCATCAACGAAAAAGACGACGGCATTTAGCTTTGTTGAACTCAATGGTAGAAGAAAAAAGAGAAAATGACAAAGTTTTTTTTATTCATGACTCCATGAGTTCTCATCATTTTTTTTTTCATTCAAAGTTAGCTTAACGAGGGCAGTGGCTGTTAAACAAAAAAAAAGTCTCTAAGGTTAAATAAAAGGTGTCATGTGATTTCACGTTTTTTGTGTAAGCAGCAAGCTAGCAAAAAAAAATCCTTGAAACAAAGGAATGTGAAGAAACATAAGCATTTTTTTTTACAGCTGTGCATAAAAAATGATGAGCTAGTTTTAAAGTTTAAACAACTTTTTTTCCCTTCATGCTTTCTTTTTTTAAAGCTTCAAGGATCGAGTAAGAAAGAAATTCCACGTGAATGAAATAAATGAAACAAGAGCAACAAAGAAGAAGCTTGTGTTCGCTTCTTTTTTCTTCTTCTTGCAACTTTGTTCTTCCATTCAATTTCCGATTATAATAAGCAAAGATGATTTTTTTTTATTATTGGAGCCACCCGAATCAGACTAAAGTATGAACGCTTTGTGAGTTTTTCATGAAAATAGAGACAGGAGACAATGATCGAGATGATAGGCAATTAAAATTGATGGCGCCGTCTATTGACGATAAAAAAACTCGCAGACGCAATAATATTTCTTTTTCTTGCAAACTTTTTTTCAATATTTCAGACACTTTTTCTCATTAAAAAAGATTTTTGAGTGTTTTGTTTTTTTCTTTCTTTTAGGCTTAAGATCAAAGAAATCTTAAATTTATCTCAAAACATAGACATAAAAACATTTATTTTCTTAGAATTCGTTCCTTTTCGTTGTCTGCCCCTTTAGGATGTTCTTTTTGCTCCAACCCGCAGACATGGTCTTTCATATTTCATTTTTTTGCACCTTTTGGCAGATCCAAATCAGACAACAAAGAGCAATTTGGTATTTTATATTTTTTTTGGCAACGAACATTGAGTATAGGAACGCCATTGAATAATCAACAAGTCTAGACATGCAGGAGAGTGAAAAAACAAAAGCGTTGTTTATAAATGCAAATTTTGTGAGAGGCGATCGAGGTTGGAAAAAAAGAGAGAGAATGAGTAAAAGTGCAATTGCAGCCAGACAAAGTGGAAGATAGCGATCAAAAAAAGGCACCTTTTTGTTTTGTGTCTGTTTGATTGAAACTTCTCTTTTAGAATTTTAAATGAGTCTATGGCGATGACAATGTGAAAAATCATAAGTGTAACCATCTAATCCTAATCCCCCTTTTTTATAGGCCAAAACAAAAGTTTGTTAAACGGAGGTGTTCATTCAAACTTTTATTATTCATTCTTAATTCATTATTTACTTGAAAAGGAAAAAAAATAAAAATGACTCATAATCTTTCTTCCTCCTTTTTTTTGGCAAACGTCCTAAGATGTTCACGTTATTGGAATGCTGACTCAACAAAACAACCACCCAAGCATACCCTTTAAAATAAATAAATAAATAAACGATTTATGAAACTTAGCAAAAAAATGAAAATGCATCAAACAAAAAACAAGTATGACACAACAAAACTTCCAAGCTTTTCTCTTTTTTAGGTCAGGCACGTAACCGTAAGCCCAACTTTTTAGAAAGCTGAGTAATAGCAAAACGATAGAGTTTCCACATTTTCTACGGCTTTCCCAATATTTTCTTTTTCTGGCAATTTTCCCATTTTTCCTTCTTTGAAAAGTTTACTTTAGACTAGACACATGGATTTTATAATTTGACGTTAGTAAAGGCTTTTCTGTGGGCCTTCCTTCGAGGGAAACACAACACACAAACAAAAATGAGTGAAATTTTCACTTTTTTTAGTCTCAACGTCACGTCAATTACGTCAGCAAAAAAAGAAATTTCAGCTTAAAAAAAAGTTTTTTTTATCTAAGTAAAGAGTGAAGGAATTTTATTACTTCTCTTGGCACTTCGAAATGGAAAGAAAAAAAAGCAGACGATGAGGGAACTTTGAAAAAACTTTTTATTTAAAGCGCAAAAAAGACTATGAAAAAAAAATATATAAAAATAACAGCTGCTTGAACTTTTTGAATAATTTTAAATTTTTACTTTACTGCAAAAAAATATTTTTATACATATTTTTAAACTTTGAAGTTAAAAATTTTTCTCTTCGACCTAGACTTTTTGTTGTCGGCTGCTGTTTTTGTTTAAAAAAAGTTAGTCATTTTTTAAATTAAAAAGCTAAAAAAAATTTTTTGCTTTATTTTTTTTGGACAGCTGACAAAATGTCATATGCTTTTACTTTTTTTCCATATTTTTCTTTGCAAAAAAATATTTGTAAATTTATTACTTTAAAATTTTTTTGTTGAAGTTGTAAAAAAAAATAACTGCTAAGTAAAAAAACAAAGATGACTTTGAGGCAGCCCTGTAAGCAAACCGACATTCTTGTCGGTTGAAACCGACAGTTGTCGGTCTAGACCGACAAAAGCAACTTTTAGAACGAAAGTTTCACTTTGTTTTTGATTTTCAAAATCTTTCGAAATCTTTCAAAATTAGGAAATTTTTCGAAAGATTTTGTTAAAATTTCGTAAGACTTTGAAAATCAAAAACAAAGTGAAACTTTCGTTCTCTAAAAGTTGCTTATGTCGGTCTAGACCGACAACTGTCGGTTTCAACCGACAAGAATGTCGGCTTGCTTACAGGGCTGCTTTGAGCGGCTGGCATCATTGATGCTTCTTCTTTGTTTTTTTCCTCTCTCTTTCGGTGGAGTCAAACACCACGTGTAAGCAAGCAATGGGATTTTTGACATAAGTATTTTTTTTATTAAACGCCATCGCCCTAATAAAAAAAAGCCTCAAAAATGATGTTTGTGGAGGTTGAAATGTTGAATAAACACAACAAAAAAGCATTCAAGAAAAAAAGAATCACAATTTTTTTCTCCCACGCTTGCTTGTAAAATGTTTTAACGCAAGCGTGGTAGTGGAATGGCTGGCTAGGCAATCTTCTGATCAAACAAAAAAGGGATATTTTAATTCATTAAAAAATAAAATTAATGAAAAGATCAGGGATAATAAATATTAAGAGCATTGTTTAATTTAGAAGTTAATATAATACAGCTGGAGAGGAAGTCTAACTAATTTATTTTTTTATTCGGTTTTATCTTTCATTCTTCGAGGTTGAAGGATAGAGGGATCGAAATATTATCAAAAACCCATCAAAATTAATGCAACTTCGCGGAGAAATAAAACTAATATAAACAGTTAAAATAATGTTCGAAATAGGCAAATTAAAACGTTTTAGGAATCTGGACGACTATAAAGAGTTTGATCAGAGAAAATGATAGAAGGTTAAAAACGTGGAGACTTCGCAAGAAAGATTGCGCGTGGGCTTTCTTTTTTACACACAAGTTAAGCGCTTCGCCTTTTTTTACTTCCTTCCATTAACAAAAATATAAACTCGTTTTTTACCCATATTTAAAAAAGTAATTAATAAAAAACACTTTTTTGAGTAAACTCTAATCAGCCTATCTATCCTCTATAGTTTCAAAATTTAAAAATGCGATGATAATCCTTGCTTTGATCTCTTTTTGATATTTCCCTTTATGTTGTTGAGTAATGGCGAATGAGTAAGTGCAATGGTGTGATTTTTGTGGGATAATCTTACACTATAAAAAATAATTTTTTAAATGTTGTGCTTTTTGTGTCTTATTAAATTCTTTTTTTCTTTTTAACACTTTTCAATATCAATTTTCTAAATCAAAGCAAAAAAATCTTTAAATCAAAAATTTTAAAAGCATACAAACAAAAAACAGTCTTTGCCCCCAAAAGCCCGAAAACTTTTAAACATTGTCGGCAACTAAAAAGGAGAAGACAATGTTTTTTTATTGGGTTTTTAGAGCTAAAATTTTTTACAAAAAAAAAAGCGATAGAAAAAAATATACAAAATTTTCTCACGATAAAGCAAAAAAATATTAAAAGCTAGACAAAAAATATTTTGAAAAAGAAAAATCAAAAAATGAAAATAGTCAAAGGCTTTCATTTAAAAAAGTAATAGTAGCAGACGATGTTAACAAAAAAAGTAATAATAAGCTAATAATAGCCCAAGAATACAGTATAACGAGAGAAAAAATAATGTGTCATTTGTCTGAAAGTAAAGTCAGCTTATTTTTAGTCATCACATCAACCTTAATATTTTCATTTTTTTTGCCATAGGATATTTTTCAACAATGACTGAAACATATGCTTTTTTTGTCTTTGATGTCTGCTATTCCCAGTCGCTAGTGATATGACTCAAGCCTTTGCTTGTTTCCTTGTTTATCACAAAAAAGTGGGAAAGAAAAGAAGTTTCAAAAAACGTGCTTTGATTCACTAAAAAAAGCGCAGATAAAAAATCCCTGAACTTTGGGCTTTTATTATTATTGTGGGTCTCTTTTTTGCAATGCAAAGTCAGCAAAAAAAGAAAGAAAAGAAGAAAGTAATAATGAAATTTCTGGGGTTTAAAGAATTTGTTGATGTAAATAAATAAACAATAAACATGCGACACAACAAAAAAAAGTGCAGAAAGAAAACTTGTATGGTTGCCGCTGCCACCATTGCCAGGGGCTTTTTCTCCATATACAGAGATCAGTTTATTTATTGTTTTTTTCTTTCTTTGCGCTCATTGCCTTGGCATTTCCATTCCTATTAAGCCTTTCAAAGAACCTTTTATTTTGTTTTTAGAAAGGGAAATTACTCCAGATGAAAAGCACACGAGAAAAGACTTGTGGCTTCAGAGTTAACCAAATTTTGAGTCAAAAAAATGAAAGGGACTTGCCTGGCTCCGTGCCAGGCACTTTCAGACATTTTTTTCGTTCTTTACATTTGCATTTTTATTTTTATGTGTTTGTGTGTGTCGTGTCTATGTAAACGTTTTAAAAAAAGAATTTGCTATTTTTTTACTTGGTTGTTGTGGCTTCTTTGTTGCTCAAGAGTACGGCAGCTTTTTTGAAGTTTCGAAGTTCTGTTGTTGACAAGGAAAAAAAGATAAATAAATAAATTGAAGCATGGAAAAGTGTTTTTTGTTGCTTTTTCGTTTTGCAAAAAAGGCAAAAAATAAATATCAACAAGTCTGAAAAAAAACTACTTACGACCATCTCTTCTCTTCAGACAAGAACGAGAACGATGAAGAAAGTCCTTAATGACTTGATTCGAAGCTGCTGCCACCAAAATGAAAATAAGAAAATGATGACTTCCTGGAAGCAAAAAATGGGGGTCAAACGAACTAGAAAAAGTGAAAAACTAATGCATGGAAGATTATTCCTTGGAAGAGCGCCAACTTCCAAAAAAATATAAATATGCGACTCGGCTAATAACTTTTTCTTTTCTAAAAAAATGACTAATTTTTAATTCATTTCTCAGAACTTCTTTCTAATACCCAAAAAAGGAAAAAGCGCTTCCGTGTTTTAAGTTGTTATTATTTTAAAATATCGTTTTTACTCAATTTTTATATTTATAATAACAACTTATTTGACACGAAAATAACTACTTCCTCAAATTGTCACTCACTCATAAGCACTTATAAGCTTTTTTTTCTTCACGTGAACGTTCAAAGAAGAAAGCTAGCTTCCTTGCCACTGCCAACAGCTGCTTACCAAAAGGTTCTCACTACATTTTGTTATTCTCTCTCAAAAAAGGACATTCCTGGTTCCAGTTCCTCTTTCCTAAATACATATAATTTTCGATGACACGGAAAAAGAAAAAAATGAAAAAATAACTTCCTTGGAATTAAAAATTTTTTATCACTAAAAAAACTATTTCACCTAATTTCTAAGAAAAAACTAAAGTTCTCAAATCTGAAGAAGAAAAAAATAGAGGAAGAAAAACATACATAAATTGTGAATGAAAAAAATCATGGAATGCGGTAGTCTCTTTTTTTCTCAAATAAAATTTATGACTTTGATTTAAAAAAAGAAAAAACTAATTCTCTTTCTCTACCACTACCACAATCATTACCACCACGACCGGAAACAAAAAAGTATTCTTTTTCTTAGTAGTCGTCAAAGAGAAGAACGCCTGCAGAAAAAAAAATTAATTAATGAAAAATGATAGTGATTACAATAAAGTGAATGAGTTAATGGTGAATGAATTATTTGTTTTTGAGAGATTTTTTAAACATCGAGTAATAAATTTTCTTGTGAGTGTTTTTTGAACATAAAAAACTTTGATTTTTTCTTTGCAAAATATATTTTTGAATTTATAAGAAAATGATTATTGAACAAATGTTTGCAGGTTTTTTGGAGGCTTGATTCGAAGATTGAACAGTTTTAAAAAAATCTTCTTCGGTGCTATTTTTATGTATTCTTTTTAGGGGCTTTTATTAATTTCATCTGTCATTTTTTTAGAATTCTTATTTTCTGTGGCCTATTTTTACAAATTCGGTGAAAAGGCCTAAAGTGCATTACGGTAACTATTATTTGATTGCCATTTTCCTATATAAATTAAAATTCAGCTCTTTTTTTTCTTGTTGTAAAAACCAATTTTTTCCCAGCACTTTGAAGAAGAAAAAAAAACACAAAAGCTTCATTGAATTGTGCATTGTCTAATTAAATATTTAAAATAAAAAAATAAAGCTTTTATCGTTTTTATTTTTCTATTTCCTTTGTCGACAATTTTTTTTTGTATTTATTATGGTTTCTCTCACACAATTTTAATTCAAATACTAAAATATGGAAAAACCAAACTGCATACAGAAAAAAATTATTAAACAAAATAAAAACCTTTAATCATGGGACTCACAAAATTGTATTTGGAAAATTTAAAAAATAACTGAGTTTTTGATGAACTTAAAAATAGTAAAATTAAAGAAAACAAATATTTTTGAACTTTTGGGTTGCTAAAACTAAAACTAACTCTAAGGCAAGAGTTCATTTTTTAAAATCATATTGTTTTGTTTTGTAATGCAATATCAAGCAAGAGAATTTATTTATAGCGAAATAAAAAAAATTTTATTGGAACAACTCAAGAATGTTGTTTCAAACCTGTTTTTTTTTTTTGAACATATGAGTATTTATTTGTTTTGATTGTTTTGTTGTTCCAAAAGGGAAAGTTCAGTTTATTCTATCATCGGTGATAAAAATATTTTAAAGAACGTCGTGATTTTTAAAACTTTAAAGTAAAATAAAAAATAATTTGTGATTTCTCTATTTTTGTTATTTTTTGGCTTTCAAAATCTTTTACTAAAGCAAAGTAATCTTTTCCAATCGGAGTAACAAAGAAGTAATAAAAAAATTTAAACTCTTTATTACAAAAATATGCCTTTTTTATGATTTACTGCATTTTTTATTTAGTTTAAAAAAATAACTTTAAACATCGAAACATGAAAGAAAGAAATTAATAGAGAGAGAAGAATTGCGCACATCTCAGCTGCTGCTCGTTCTCTTTCGTATCCTTTTCTCTCTCTTGCGCACAACCTGACTGGCACCAGTCGGAACCGAACCGAGTACATGCAGGCACTACTCTCTCAATGGCTTGCTTGCGCAACTACAATAAAGACGAAATAAAAAAAAGATTGCCTATCGAAGAGGTTTTTTGCTTTTTTGAAGAAAAAAAGGCGCGAAAGTTTGCACTTTTTAAAAGCGGGGATCAACTTTGAAAGAAAAAAATGAAAGAAAGAAAAAATGGCGTAGAGCCAAAGATCATAAAGTTTTTGGAGGATTCCGGTTTCGCAGAATGTTTATTTAAAATGTTTTCAGACAGTGAGAGTGATGAAACTTGAAGAGTTTTGACGTTCATTGTCTGGGCCAAAAAAAAAAGAACAATGAAGACAAAAAAATTTCAGGGGTCAAATTAAAAAAAGAAGGAAAAGTAATTTAAAAACTTTGGATCAAAAATTTTTTTCTTCTCCTGGCATTTTTTATAAGCATGGTTATTTATTTAAAATCAACTAAACTTGGTAAATTATTCTGTTTATTTCTAGCATTACCAGTAACTAATATGGCTTTTTTTAATATTTCTAACTTGCGCTTTTATTTTTTAAAACAAATTTTTTAAAAATGATAAATTTCTTTTACTATTTTTTGATATGTTTTCTTCCACTTTTTTACTGTTTTTTTTTTTCAAACTTTGCAACAACTTCCAATTCGTTTGCTATTTTTATTAATCACTTTTTTCGAAGATAAAAAAGAAGACCCGCTCAATATTATTTAAAAACAAAACGGAAGGCAATTATTCATTCAAATATAAATACAATATTTCTTTCGCCAAAAAAAGAAGGAAAGATCTTTTAAAGTGAGTAAACGACCCACGACTTGCGCAGTCTCTTTTTTCTTTTTTTTCATGCCGGAAAGAGAGGAAATCAAAAGGTCGTACCTTTGCGTGGCTTCGTACCGATACATACTCGATGCCGAGCGCGCATGCACATTCCAATGGATGATTGAAGAATTCAAGTTAACGCAAAGAAGAAAGAAAAAACAATAATCATCAAATTAGAAAGAGAAAAAAAAACGTCTGTTCAAATAATAAAACAATTGCAATCAAAAGCTATGCAAACGACTGACACAAATGAAAAAAAGGTTGTTGAATTAGGGAATCAAAGATTCACAACAGCGAAATATGGGGGATAGTTAAAAAATAATCGGAATGTCGATGTTTCTTCTTTTTTTAAGCAATAATGATTGACACGATTTTTAGCTAATTAAAAAATAAACTAGTTTAAAAAAATTTTAAGCACGCGTGATGATGGATGATGCTTCTTGAGGGATAAATAAAAAAGAAGCACGCGACTTTTCTTATTTGATTTGTGCGCAAAGAAAAAAATAATCTAAAAGTAGCAGCAAAACTGCTCTAAATTCTTTGCATTCCAATTTTTCTTTCCAAATAAAGGCTTTAATTAAAAAATTTGGAAGCAAGGGAAACTTTAATTTCAAAGATTGATTTTTGTTTGCCTTTAAGAGTTATAATAATCTCTTGGGTCTTGCCACTGTAAAAACAAAATTCTAAAGATGCCTTTAGAAAAATGAAGCAAATAAAAAAAAGAAAAAAAAAGTCAACAGTAAAAAAATTTGCATAAATATTTGAATGAGTATGTATTTCGGTTACTTATAATTTAACCGGCGACTAATAGTCTCATTTGGTGGTTCATTTAATCTCTCTTTCTTCTTTCTCTCAGTTTTAGTATGATGTTCTGTGTTTTTAGTGTTTGTTATTTTGACGACGGCGACGACCACGATCTAGAGAGGAATACTTTCGGGTCATTTCCTATTTTTCTGTCTTTGACCCATCACTACCACACACACATACATACGCGGTTGAATGAATATATTTATATTTCAATGGTGCCAGGAACGGCAGAGGCAACGATGCGATTTGACCCCGATCAGCTGAAAAAAAAAAACTTGGCGCCGTGCCATGCATACCACTTTTTTCTTTTCTTTCTTTTTTTGAGTCTCGATTTTTTTTACTAAATGGCTATTTTTCTTTTCTTCTCTTTTTAATTCGGTATTATTTTGAAATGACTCAAAAAAATGGGCGCGAATACGTTGCGCACCAGCCGGTAGCAGGAACGAACGAAGATCGGAGGTCGCGGGTTTGCTTTTTTTTCTATTTCAATTTCTTTCTTTTTTGCAAAAATTGGCGGGCTGCCCAAGAAAAAAAGTCTGTCTTCAAAAAAAAAGTTGAGGGAAAATATACATTTTTTTAGAACGAAGGAATTATATGATATTTGAATACTTTTTGTTACGCTTTTTTGCTTTTTTTGATATTCAGAAATGAAAATTTAAAAAAAATGTGGTTTTTGTTCAACTAAAAAATTAACGTGAAACATTCTTTGACCAAATAAAGTAGTGGAAAAGAGAGAAACGCTGCTGTTCGATAAAGGTTTCAAAAATTAATGAAAGAAAGAGAAAAAACAAACAAAATAAACAATAACAATAAATAAATTCGATTAGATGGTGTGCAATGAATTGCAGAGAAAAACCGACCTTTAAATGATAAACAAATATTGTTTCACAAATTATTATTGCTGTTTTAATGAGAAAAAAAACAATGAATGACTCCTGTAAAATAAAGCAATAATAATTAATTAGCAAATATGTTTGTTTCTATTAAACTTCCACAATTTTTTGTTGTTGTGGTAATGTCTTTACCAAGGAAATGCACTCTTCCAGTTATTAACTTTTTAAGAAACATGAAGTTTAAATCTAATTTATCATCAGCAGACAGCAGATAAAATTCTTTCAACTTTGGGACTTTAAAAAATGTTGTTTTCTGATAATGGAAATTATATCATAAAAAAGCAAGTCATTGAAAAATTACTACATAATAGTGTTTTAAAAATATTTGGCAAATCACTTTATTAACTACAGAATACATACAATGCTGACACATTCAATTTGTGTTTTGTGGTAATTTTCAATTCGTCCTGGTGAAACTACCATCCCATGATTTCTGTAAATTAATTCACTAGTTTTTGCTTACCATTTATGTCTTTGTGATTGAAAACTTGAACTAATGTGTTCCAAAACTCTAGGCAATTGCAATTAAACCTTCTTTTTTTTACAAATTTTCGAACTTTTGTCATTAATTGCTCCATTTTTTGATTCATTAACAGTCATCATTTTATTTTTCCCTCTCCTTTTTCCAACAATGTGAAATCATTGGAATGCAAAAAAAAAAAAAAAGAAACGAAAACTTTTATAAATATTTTTTTGCGGAACACAAAGTTTTTATTTTATTTTAAAGGTGAGGCCCGAATTCGAGAAAGAAAATTTGAGTCATCGATAAAATTTGGCCACCACGTGAAGCAGCGTGAATGAAGGAAAATGAAATGTGAGCGTTGATAAGTTTGTGGCAGTTACAAAAAAATAGTGATTCAGAAAAAAGAGAAAAAAATTATTACGTGATTATTAAAAAAAAGTTTTTTTTTTCTTCTACACACAAATACGAGGGAAATGTTGTTTTTATTGCAAAAAAATGTTTAATTCTTTTTTATAAAATTACAAGAAAGGAGAAAAATATTTATTGCAAAATTTTAGGAAATGCTTGGTAAAAAATAGCGACATAACATTAAAATATTTTGCGAGGGTTTAAAAAAGTGGAAAAAATAATAATGATTTGACACAAAAAAGGTTTTCAAAAAAAAACACTGATACAACACTACTAACTATGGCGTTATACAAACTTATATAATCCAGCTAATAATTTGGCTAAAAAGACTTTAGTTTCCTACATCTAATGAAAATTTTGAGTGATCTTTGCTGTATGAAACGTCCAACTAACAGCTTTTGTTTTTATCCGATGACCACTGCTAATGCAGCAAAAAAAATTATGGTGATATTTTTATAAGATCAAAAGCATTTTTACCTTTTTTGTTATTCTTTATAATCCTTTAAAAACAGATAGATTAAAGCTTAATATTAAAAGCTTGACAACACTGATGTCGATGAACAATGATAAAAGTGCAGACAATATTGCAATAAATAAAAGTAATAAAGAGCAAACGGATAGCATAACAACACAAAGCCCTCCTTTCTTGTTAAAGTTCTTCACCAACATTCTCATTCAAATCAAACTCAAACGATTCCAAGTTAAAAATAAACGATGACTTCATAGAAATACAAATTGAAGTTTCGTTAGAGATGGAAATTCATCATAAACATTACACTTATTAGTGCAAGAGAAAATAACCAATACAAATCTAGCAAAATTGCTGCTGACTTCGCTAACAACAAAAGCGATGTTAAAATATGGATTAAATTTTGTTTTAATGTGTTTGCAGAAAATTAATTGGAGTAAATAAACTTTCTTCGAATGGAATCATTAAAAAGCAAAAAAAAGTCTTGAATCGAAATAAGAGGCGTTACGGTAAAAGCATGAGAAAATTTCAATCCCTTTGATTTCTGACAGTTTAGAAAAAGCTGCTTTTTATATGGCTGAAATGACTTCATTTTTTTAAAGCTAAAAAATTTATTAATTGTAAAATTCTTCTTTCGAAATAGCTGAGAAATAGCAGCAAAATTTGCATATACGCGTATGAACTCATTCGCGTTTTTTGATTTCATGAAAATGTTGATTTTTCTTTTTTTTTGCCACTCTGAAAAGAAGTTGGATAAAAAATGGTTTCATTTTTACGGAGAAAAATAATCATCGTTGCAATTTTATGGTGTATTATTAATTCTCAAATTTTAGCAGCTGATGGATCAAAGGGAAAGAAACCACCACCTGGAAAACCCAAGGTTACTTCAACGCCGCCGCCATCTTTTGTGAAGTCAACACCTGATTCGTCAACATTATCTCCATCAACTAAAAAACCAATATCGCCACCTGATGGAAATCGAAGATCAACGTCGACATCGCTTCCATCAACTACAAATGATTCAAATACAACAACTTCAACATCGTCACAATTAACGAACACAACTACAACAACATTGGCACCGAACGATACTTCAACTCTACCTCCTGGTTCAAATGAAACGACGTCAGCAACTGGTGGTCCTTCTATAACGTCTAATACGACATTTGATTATAATGTAACATCGACAACTATGCTAACATCAACATCAATTGATCCAAATTCAACATCAAATCCGAATGCAACTTCTTCAACGTCACAACCAAGTTCAACAACATCGCAACCAAGTTCATCATCATTACCATCATCAACGACAGGTAGAATATTTTACGTATTGAATAAGAAGAAAGTATTTCGCTTATTAGTTATCTTTGTGGTCGTGCGTCGACTTGGTTCAACTAATTCATGTCACATTTTTAACTTCTTTATTTATAGTATCATCAACAACCACAATTTGTCCAACAACATCGCCTCCAGAAGTGCCTCTGCCAACTGATCCTCCTCCATCTGATGCTACAACAACGACAACTTCAGCTCCACCTATCAAGAGAGAAGTCAATATTACATATGTACCTATAGGTAAGGTTTTTAGCTTATTTTCATTGAAACTATTTGGTTATAAAGTCATAGAATGAACTAACTCTTATACTTTTAAGTGTCAAGTCAAATTCCTTTTTATCTTTTTGGTGGAAGCTTTGGTGTGGCATTGATATGTGTTGTTTTTGTATGTTTGATTACAAACAAAGTCATTTTTTACGAACTTGAAGAAGATGAATCTGGTTCAAATCGAATTACAACAAAATCTCGTGAACCTCCAAAGATGAAAAAGAAAAATTAATTTTATAGCTTTTATTTTGTTTTTTGATTGATGCATAATCTATTTTGTATGTATGTAATAAAAAAGGTTTTGAATTGTAAAAATAAATAAAGTGATTTCTATGGTTACATAATATTTTTGTTTGTCGAATGAAAGTGTTGCATTTTATAAAACCTCATTGTTTGGGATTCACTTCTTTCTTTTCAAGTTTTTAATTGTTGTTTGTGAGATAATGTTTTCAAAAAGCGAGCTTTATAAAACAAAAGCTAAAATAGCTTCATTGGAAAATAATTTTGGAGGTAGCGTTATTGTTAAAAATGGCGATGGAATTGAAGGAGCGGAAGTTTGCAACTTTTTAACTTACTTAATTTCTTCATTGAGCTTTTCTTTTAGGATGACTTTGTTAAGTTTGATGCCGGAGCGACTCCACAAAACCGTTATGTAACAACAGCCGAAAAAACTTGGAAATGTGAAATGGATTCGGGTAAACACAATTTTGAATTTCATGGAAATCAAGAAGTACCCAAAATTTTCAAAGAAGAATCATTCGATGAATCGAAAGCAGTGCCTGACCAACCAAAGGAGCCTAAAAAGAAAAAGATAAAGTTTTGCTGCTTTTAAAAAGTTTTTGATGCTTTGAAAATGAGATTTTGTACCCGAAAATTTTGATTATTCCAAAGTACCTCTTCCATTTGGGGCGTCACAAATTTAATCCTTGCCGTTCGTTTTAATCTTATTTTTTTACTTTGTCTAAAGAAGCTTTTATGATTATCGAATAAATCAATGCAGGCAAAATGTCAAATGTTTCTTTCATATTTAAATAAATGAATCATTAAAAATGCATATTAGCACGTTTACAAAAATTAACAAAAATTAAGCAAAACAATATTCACGAAAAAAGACTCGATAAATGAACAAATTTATTTTTTACAAATTTAGGACATGCAACAGTAATAACAATTCTTGATTGTGATGTCAATGAAGTATGAAAAGGTTCCAACAAAATATTTATTCTTCCAATAACTTTTCAAATAAGATGGATGGTTTATTTCTTCAATAAAAAGCAGCTTCAAATGCACCATATTCAGAGAAAATTTGATATTAACGTAAACATATGATTGTAAGTCCTAAAAACATGATTTTATAAAGACAAGTAAACGATAGAAAAAAGCAAACTTTGCCAATTTTGAAGCAGGAAAATGATCAAAACAATGAGAAGGAAGAGCACAACATTTTCTTTAATATTTTTGATTCACGAAAAGAGTACCCATTTTTTCTAAATCACCTTGAAGTTATAAATTTTCGATTAAAGTTGATAATCAAAACCAATGGAAGACATTCGTTTACATTCATTCATAGTAGGATTTGGAAGAAATAATAAAAGCAGTTTGAGATGAAAGATTATGTTTGAGATATAACTAAAAAAGAAAGTAATTAATTATTTAGTAAAATCACTCGAACAAAATTGACAAATGCTCGTATTTCATCATCGGTGATTAAAAAGTTAACATAGTAATCATACAACAAAAGAAACAAAATAACAGACCTTAGTAAAAGGTAATAACAGCAAAATTCATTAAGGAACAAACTCTTCATTCTTCCACCAGCAATTTTCAATTAATGAGTTTTTGGTTTTGAAATTTTTCCATTGACCACTCGAGAATTATTTCTTTTGAAAAGATTTTTGATTTTCTTAAAAATGGAGAATTTCTTGGGTTTTTTACCACTTTTCTCTTTCTTCGCTGCTTTGGGTTTTGTTGCTTTTTCAACATCTTTTGGCTTTGTTGCTTTTCCAGCAGCTATTGATACTTTTTCACCATCTATTGACTTTGTTAATTTTCCATCATCCACTTGTACGTTCTCTTTTTTGTCGTTAGAACATTTTTTCAATTTGTCACAGGTCTGGAGATTTTTGATTTCTTTATTTACTATTGTTGGATTCTCTATTGATTCTAAGTACGCAATTGTCGGTATTTTAAGAGCTTCTTTCATAAGGGTAGCATAAACTTCATCTTCTGTTAAGCACCCATCACCATTTTCTAAATCATCAATAGGTTTTAATTGAACGTTTCCTGGCTTGAATGGTGGATCATCATCTTTAGTAACATTCTTAAAGTAAGCATGTTTGGTGATTTCAGCGTATCGTTGAGAAGGATCAGGATTCACAAGTTTTGTAATAAGATCTTTAGCATCATCATCATTTATATTGTCTAAATATGGTGGACTATTTAAAGCTTCGTTGTAAATTTCTTGATTATTTTGTCCAACAAAACCAAATGGACTATTTGTTTGGATCAAAACACAAAGAACAATACCATATGCCCATCTATCAGAAGCAACGCCAGCCTCGTCTCCTCGAAATACTTCTGGAGCTGTAAAGAAAATCATTGTTAGAGGAAGAATTATTTTCTTTTTCACATTTCGAGAATGACCAAAATCAATAAGGCGAACATGGCCATTTTCTGTTAGTGCAATGTTGTCAGGTTTCACATCACTTAAAAATAAATGTTAAATAAAGGCTTTAAAGTAATTTTATATTATAACATTAAACTTACCCATGAGTATAATTTTTACCATGAATATATTCCAGAGCAAGCGCAAGTTCATAAGCAATAAATTTTTTTCCTTCTGGAGTAATAATTGTACATTTGTCAAGATGATAACAAATAGTTCCGCCTTTGAAATATTCCATTATTATACACCATTTTTTATCAGCATCGAATCCACTGTATATCAATTTCGGGATATATTCGCTATCAAATCTTGTTAAAGCATTGACTTCAGATATTATTTCATGTGTAGCCATAATTCTTTTATAAATTTTTTGAACAAATTCTTTTGGTTTTCCATCGAATTGAACAATCCATACTTGACCAAAGCCACCAGCTCCAATGTTTATTGTCTTCTTAGCTCTTTTCATAAAACATTCACATGTTTCTTTGACGGCATTGCTAGAATATTTATAATTAATACTCGAAGGTGATGGGTTTCACATTTAAAAAATTATCATTTTTACTTGTTTAGTACTTTGCCCTTTTTTCTTCTTTTCAGTTACACTAACTAAAAATATTAGGAAAGCACTTATGCTTTACTTCACATCTTTTTACAAAATATTTGAAAATCATAAATTATGTCTTTGTTCCGTCTAATTAAAAAGAGTATTCAATAAAGTAATTTACTTTCTGAACAATAATTTAAATGGAATTCCAAGTCAATTTATTTTTTTTAATTTATAAAAACTTGGCTTACTTCTTTTCTTCAGTATCATCGTAAGGTGTTATGATACTCCACCAATTTTTTTCACCTTCTTTAAATGTAAAAATATTTGGATCAAGATTATCCATGTTCTTTCAATAAAAATCTTATTCCATGGTTAAATATTTAAAGAAATTTTAGTGGCTTTTTAACTTTCATCTAAATTTATTCAATGTAAATTTTATTTTTGGGATTAAGAAGCAAAAGAAATGTTTGTTATTGTTACTCATTTTCAATATCACTTCAACATAATATTTCAAATAATTACAATGAAATTGCTTGCAATTCAGCTTTGATTAGTTTTGGCTTCACTAATTTTTAATTGAAATTTTTCTGTTTCATTTGGGAGTTGCTTATAAAAAGATCTCTTAATTTTATGTTTTGTTGCTTCAGATGTGGTTATTCGATCCATTTATTATAGATGTTTAGATCCCAAAGAAACAGCCCTCATTTTTAATGGAGTTCTTAATTTAGCTCTTGGAGTTGCAGCAAGTGAACATCCTTAATCACTGGATAATCTCAACGCTCAATCCATAGCATTTGTTTATCCTTTTGGTGCCATATTATCTCTTAATAAACAACAATACGTTATTGCTTTATTTTCCACTGGAATAATTTATTATCTTGTCGATCTTCCTATAAACTGTTGAAAGTTTGTGGTTGATTGAACTCCATGAAATTTACTTGATTCGTAACATTTCTCGCTGTTAGACCTGTCGAGACCATTCTTTCGATCTGCTTTTTAATCAGCTCAATCAGACCAAAAAATTCAAATTATGGTGTTTAATTTTATAAAAGGCCATTTTGTTATCCCATGCTTTGGCTGAAAAATTTCATAGTTGCATCGAAGAAGAAGAGCGAAGGATCTTGTAAAATATTACTCCAAATCAACTATATAAAAGTCATTTACCCATTTATTAAATGCATCTTTTTAAAACCTGCGCGAATTTTTATATTTCTTAGCTTCTTGCACCATCATTTTCGATGTAGTGCTTATGGGTTTCCATGACCACCACCAACGCTTTTTCAACAACCTTTGTTTTGTTTTCTTTCTTTTTTTCGTCTGCTTTCTTCCTTCCTCTTTTTTTTGTCTATTAGCTTTGCTGTTTTTTTTATTCCATGGAAAATTTTGATGTTTTTTGTGTTCAATTTGTTGTTCAATCGATTGAGAGAATTCAAAGCGATGATTCAAACAATTCCATAATTAAAAATATTTGTTTAAAATTTGGTGAACAAACTGTTGTTATTGAATCTAAACCCATAGTTTTTGAAGCAAATCAAAAATGTAAGAGATCGTTTATAGTTTTCTAGATTAACAGTTAGATTTTTTATTTTCAGACGTGAATATTAAAAAAGGAAAAATATGTTTTTGTGAAAAGGATCAGCTTGGATTTGAAATTATTCTTAAATTACAAAAAGGTTATGCATCCAATGAAATATCATTTATTTCATTTGAGGATAAAAAAGTTAGTCTAAATTTGTTGCATTTTTAGATCATTTTTACATACATTTTCGATGATTTACTTTTAAAGCTTCAGAATTTACTTTCATAATCTCGAAAATAAATTACCAAAAATACTGTTTTAGAATCGCTCAACTTTACAAGCTTCAATTCCCCTTCGAAATGCTTACAATAAAACCATTTTTGTTATTAATTTTATTTCAAGCCGACATTTACTCAAAAATCTTGGACGTCAAATTGAAACAGAATCCATTGGTATTCAAACAAGCCCTTGCCTTCGTAATACCCATTCACAAACTTCAACCATTTTAAAATCAAACGCCGGCACGCAAGTATCAAAAAAACATCAAAGAAATGTTTGGACTTTAAATACGATTGAAACTAAAGATGCTTCAACTCAAACTGATTTAAGTCAAATTGTTAGCACTGCTGATGAAAGAAAAGCTTTATTACGGCTTATTGTACTTCTCGTTTGCAAAGTTTCTTCTCGAATTAGTGGAAATAGTAGGATTCGACCAATTCAACAACATCAACCACAACCTGTTGCGGTTGTTGAAGAAGTTATTCCACCTGAGCCTGAAGTTGATTTAAAAGCAGCTCAAGATTTTTCAAATTTAAGAAAGCGACAAATTGAACAGATGCGTGAAAGATTGCATTTAATGGCGGAAGAAAGGCGAGAAATTTTGCAACTTACTAATGCTAAACATCCTATAGACCCTGGAAAGAAAATCAATCAAGTTAAAGATAGCGGAAACCAACCAAAAGCTATAAGGAAGCCAGATATTTCAGCCTTTTTAGAGCCGAGTAATCAAGTTGCTGTACCTCATGAACCAGTAGTAACAATGCCCGCATCAATCCCATCAGCACCTTCAACTTCTAATGTTCAATCTCATTTTCATCAACAACCACATCCATCATTTGAATTTTCAACTGAAAAGGAAAGAATTGTTTTATCTCCAAGAATTTCTCTTCTTGATTCACCCAAAGAAAGTCCTATAAATATAATCACCGAATCTTCACCGCCACCAAATTTTGATAATCTAACTCCAAAGCATTCGTCGCTACCATTTTCACGCCAGGAATCCATTATATCTTCACTTCATTCTGAAGCAGATGATGCACCACTTGATGAACTTACAAGTCCCGCTCAAAGTGGACAACAAAGTCCAATTCCCATTACAAGAATTCGACGTAAAAGTTTTACCCTTGCTGAAGCTTCTCAAGATAGCACCAAATCATTGTCTATTGGGAACTTTTTGGAACCAGCTATATTTGTTCCACAACCTCCAAAGACACATGTCACCATTAATGAAAGTATAAAAGATGCTCAAAAAGAAGGGACTCTGGCTGTAACAAACGAAAATGAAGCAGAAACTGAAAGCAGTGCTTCTTCTTCATCGACACCAGCATCCTCGACTGCCTCTGAATCATCAGAAGCTTCAGAAACTTCGAAAACAAAAAAACGTTCGGAAGAAGATTCTGATACCACAGAAGCTTCAAGCTCTTCTTCTTCTGCGTCGACCTTGAAAGAAAAATCCAAAGCTTCATCATCTTCTTCGTCAACATTGGGTGAAGGCTCAATTTCCACTGAAGAAAGCATTCAAGAAGAAATTCCTGAAGCTATAGAATCTGATATTGAATCAGTTAAAAATGCTTCATCAATTTCTGAAGCTTCTTCATTTTCGCGGTAATTTTTTGTCTTTATTTTATAATTAATAAATCGTATGCCTTTTCAACAATTTTCCATGCTTTCAAAATTTTAACTTTTATATTAAAAAATTTTTTTAGTCAATCCATTGAACTTTCTCCAACATCCAAATATCTCAGTATAGAAGGAAAAACTCGAAGAAAATCTTTTGCTAAAAAACCTCTTAATACAGATTCCATAAGTTCGTATGCTCCTTCCGATTAATAAAAAAAATTAATAAAAAATGAATTCTTACTTTAAAAACACCAAATGTTTATTTTATTTTTTTAAAAGCAGTTTAAAAAAGCATTTGTTATTAGTCTCGTCAAAGAAAAAAAAAAAGAAAAAAGGTGAAAAACAAATTTCCCGGAAGAAAATGAATGAACGAACAATAACAACTGTCAATTTGCTGAAAAATTGAAAGAAAAAATAGAAATTTTTTATTGTTTAAAAGTTTAACATTTTTTGGACTCTAACAAAGGCGTTTTTGTCCACTATTTTTTTTAGTTTAGCACCTTCCTATCCCCAATGGTCAGTGAAGCATTTATAAATTTACTCACCCATCGATTTACATGCTTTTCATTTTATGAAAGTGAAAGGCATTGTTGAAAGTAGCAAAAAAAAATACGTACGTTGTACCTGGCTGTTTGGTTTGTGGCACATTCAAGACTTGTGAAGAAGTTCAAAAGAAAAAATTCATGTTGCTTTTTTTGTTTTTTACAAAGACTTTTATTTGAAAGTGTTAAATTTTTATAAATTTTCTCTCCAATGAGTAAGATGATTTACGAGCTTATTTGTTTTTCACCCAAATACAAATTGTTGCTCAAAGCGATAGGATATGTTTTGTTGTGGCTTTTTTTTCTTGCTACTGCTGCCAATCTAAAGGCTTTTTTGAAAAGAACGAAAAGAAATTGGACACAAATAAGCTAAAACCTTAAAGGCGAAGATATTTATCTTCTTCATTTTCTTCTTTTTTTTCTATTCTCATTGGAATGTGCTGAACACAAGAAAAAAAAATAAAATAAACTTAAAGCTGTCAACAGCAAGCAAAAACCAAAAAAGATTTTTTTATTTTGAAAAGTGAGAACAAGATTGCGACGATGGTGAAGGAAAAGTGAAATTGGGAAAAAATCAAAGGGTATTATTACTCATCGATTTTAGAGTTTTTTACAAATAGGTTGTCTAAACTTTTCTTTGTTGAAAAATAAAAATTTCTTGAATTTTGAGGACAAAAGTCGTATTAATTCAAATTTCTATCATTCTGTTCAATCTTTATTTTAGAACTTTAGAATCTGTCAAAACCAATGATTAATTTTACCTTGATTTGGCGGGAAAGAAAAATGGTTTATAACGAACAAATCAAATCATAAGACATAGTTTTTTTTGGGTTCACGCCTTTTGGAGCATGACCATCATCATTAATTATTACAATATAACTTTGTTTGGCAAATATTACTTTTAACCTTTTTTTTATCTTTCTTTTTGTCTCACATTTATATTATTTTATATGCAACACAATATTTTTTAAAAACAAATTGCCCTTTTTTAAATTATCAAAAAAACGAGTTTTATTAAACTATTATTTTTTTTTATTTGTTGACGCGATTTCGATTTGAAATCTTTTTTTTGTTAAAGAAAATGGAACTTTGATTTTGATTATTTAATTTTACATTTATTTTTAAGAAATGTTATAAAATGAATCAACGAAACCAACAACAACAATATCACGCAAAATCGGTTTCTCCTACAAAAGAAGTTGTATGGAGGCGTCAACCTCAAAATAATGGGTTTGTTACAAATTAACAACGACCTTTTACAACTACATACGTTGATGAAGCCATTAATAATGGAGATGATAATTTGTCGTGTACTCAACGAAGAAATTTCTTCCAACGGCAAAGGCAACATTCAGCTTTACAAAGTTTTCATCGAGAACAAGCTCAAATGTTAAGAAATAGAAAAATGGTATGTTTTAGATTTATTTATTTTTGATAAGAAGCTTAAAAATGTTTCACGTTTTTGTGAAATTATACCTTCGAGAATTTCTTTTTGCAAAGTTATAAAAATAGATTCAACTATGGATAATAATAAAAAAGAAGGCGTTTAAGTAATTGATTAAACTCTGGAAAAATGATGTTTAGCAACAAAATAAATGCGTGGTTGTGAGCGGCTTTTATTTTTTTTGTTCAAGTGGAATTACAAAAGTTTTTTTCATTGTTTGTCTATCCGCAAAAAAAATTGACAGAAACAACACTTCAAAAAACTACAGCTTGACAAAGTTTTGAGCTTTTTGTTAGTCTTTTTGTACCAGTCACATTCGGTGATGTTGATCGAATTTATCAACTGCAGCTTGGTCATGGCGTGATTTTTCAAACACTTTCCTAGTCGACAATACAACGCCGTAATAGACTGATAGGATTATCTCGCTTTCTTTTTCTTTCTTTCCGCTCATTTCCATAATATTTTTTTTGTTTTTGCTCTTTCAAGCGTTAAAACTTAAACCGATTTGTATTCCACTTTTTTACACTTTTCAATTTATTTTTCTCTTCTGATTTTCATTCCCTGTGTTTTCAACAACAAAAGCTCATGTGATTGTTCTCTTTTTTATATTTTCTTGCCGCTGCTTTCAAAAAAAAAATCAGAGCTTTGATTGATCTGTTTCTTTTTTTTATTTCATACTGTCGTCATTAAAACATCCCTTCTTTTATTTCTAAAACTAAAATAAGAAAGAAATATTTTTTTTAGATATTGCGCGAACGAAGACACAATCAAGTTTTATTTTTTTTTGACAAAAGTCATTTATTTTTTTCGTGTGTGCTACTGAAATAAAATTGATCCTTGATCGTAATTGGTTTTTTTCATCGTTCCTTTGATCACATCACATTCGTGTTTGTTGTTTATTTTAATCACTTTTTTTGTTCAAAAATTTTGTAATTAACAAAATTTTAAATTGAATTTTTTTTTGAGATTTTGTAAATTGTTTTCTGGAAAAGAAATCTGTATATTTATTTGTGTTTCGTTCTTCTCTGTATTTCATGGAATTTGTTATTTATTAGCAAAAATTTGTTTTGCTTTATTCAAAGAAAAAAATATATAAAAGAAATTTGCTGTAATTATTGTTTTGCGATTATAACCAAATATTTTTAATATTTATAAAAATGACTCGTCGACGATCCATTCCTATTCCACAATCACCTCCTAATGAAACTGTAGTTGCTGCAGCAGCTGCTGTTGATAATTATGGTTGGCAACCTCGAGAAGCTGAAAGAGTGAATAATTCTATGTTCACGTATTGGGTAAGTAAAGTTAATCCAAAAGTAACTTTACATTGATCGTCCAAAATGGTATAGCTCAACGCTTTAACTTTGCTTCTTTTTTTGTTTAAAAATGTTCTGAAAATTCTCATAAAAAGTTTTAACTCTATCCCAATGGCTTATGTTAGCGTCATAAACATGTTGTCCTCAAATGTCGTAAACTACCAACCAACTCATCAACCACCCAACTAACTAAAAAACTCCTATGTTTTTCTTTTTAATATTTTTTTCTTCTTCTTGCATTTTTTTATTCATTGTTTCATTTATTTGTAATGACTTTTTTTTTCTTTCGAAGCTTCTTCTTATTCTTCGTTTTTTGTTTTCCCTTATTTTTCTCATTCATGGCTATTTTTCCATTTCTTGCTTTAAAACTTTCATCAACGTTTTATTTTTACTAGGCAAGAAGCGGCCCTCCGGGCCGCTATCCCTATTTGTTTGTTCACTATAAAAATTAATAATTCAATAAAATTTAAGTAATTTTTTTATTTACATCATGGCATGAAATCCCCATCCTTTTCATTCGTGGATCTAAGATCCTCATCCCATACACTCAAGTTCCTCCCACCGATAGCTAATGTCTTTACTCGAGCGATACAAAATACCAATAAAGTCTCCACTTCTTTTGATAATACTTATTTAAGGAATGAAGAATTCGCCTTTAAATTTCCCAGCACAAACTGCTTCCTTCCGATGTTTCCTTACATTCCTGCAATAAAATCCACCTTCTAATGTACCCAAAATAATTTAAAGCCCCTCATTGACAACATCCATTCACTTATTTTTCATAAAAAAAAGCTTAATTTTCAATTATCACGCCGCCAGCCTTCGGCTGGTCGTGAAATTTGATAACTTAAAATCAACCGCCACTCACCAATATTTCATTGCATTTTACTTTTTACGATAAATGTCCTAAAATCTGCTCAAGTAATTTCCTATAGAATATGTATGCATTAACCCTGAAATGTTTCCTTACATTCTCTAAATTTACATTATTTGGGTATATTTTGGATCCTTTGGTTCCTATAGCTTTTTTATATTCTTTAGTATCTTTGATAACTAAAAATCAACCACCACTCTTCATCACTTCATTTTTATGCAATGAAAAATCAAACTTCATTGCCTTCACATTCATTCATTTTTATGTTAATTTTTTTATTTTTATGAACTTTCCCATGAAACATTTCCAAGTGCGTAAATAACAATCAAAATTACTAGGAAGAAAAGGACAAACATCATCATAAAAAAAGTTTTTGCTTTCCATTCCTTATTTTTTCCAGCATTTTACATTTGACGAAAACAATGTTTTGTTTTTACACTTTTTTCGTGGTTGCTTGTTTTAGGAATAGTGGCAATATAAAAAAAAACTACGATAGTCTCTAAGTTGGTGATAGAAGAAAAAAAGATTAACATTTGTTTCAACGATGACAGAATATATTTGCATGTGATTATGCTTTATAAGTTTTGGAGATTAAAAATTATTCATGATCGATTTTACAGTATGCTAAAGAGTTTTTGGAAACTGTACATAAAAATTGTTTTATTTAGGTTTCGAGAATGGATAAACTAAAATTTAAGATTTTGCATTTGAAGACTCACATTCTCAAGTTGAATCATACACCGCTGAAATCATCATCATCTATCTCTCTTTCACTTTTCCCGTTTAGGAAACACGAAAAAAGGATTAACAACGAAATTCATCAAAAAAATTCTCTTTATTTTGAACCATTTTTCAAACGGCGAAGAAAAAACTATTCTTTCTTGGTATGGATTTTTTTTCAAGTTCTGAATGAACAAAGCTTCAAGGCTTCAAAAATTTCTGTTCTTCTCTCTTCGAATAAATTTAAAAAAAACGACGTCTTCACAGGTGTCCCGAAAAAAATATATACCATTTTTCCTCCTTCTCAGGTATTATTGATGGCCAGCAGGAGATGTTAGTCGTCGTTAGTCAGCATTTTCTTCCATTTTCGGGAGAACAAAAATCTTGCTGTTTTTCTATTTCTAAAAAAGGGAATATAGTTAGTTGGAAATGAACGCAGCGGACACTTTCTCCTTCTTCTTTTTTTCCCTTTCTTCTTTAGCGGCAGCGACACCAAAAACAACAACCACGACGAGCGACTTTCAATCAATAATAAATACGCTTTTTGCTTTTTATTTTTGCTTCTTTTATTTTTGGTTTTTTTCTCGACCATTGGTCATTTTTATGGATCGTTTCAAGGTTGAATTAGAGTCGCCCTCTTCCACCAATGCTACTACCAAAAGCTTAAAAATGGCTAACTCCCATGTGGTTTTTTTCTTTTGCCATAAGAAAAAGCAAGAAAGCAAGCTTTTCTTTGTTTTCTTTATTTTTTTTTTTTGTTAGGAGAAACCGTCAAAGTATGGCATATTTCAAGCTGGCCCGATGAAGAATTGGAAGAAGCCGTTGTTTCTTCACTTGGCATCGCGTTTTCTTATTATTTCTCGTTTACTCGTCTCTTATCGCCTTTTATTTTATGTCTCTGAAAAAAAGAGCTGCTGCTGCCTTTTTTATGTTTCATCATCAGTTCCATATTTTTTTCTCACAATTTATCATAACATTTTTTATGTTTCTTTTCAACAACAATCCCAGATTTTTTGATTCTCATAGACTTTTTAAATAAAGCAGCTTCTTTCTTCTCGTGTGTGTTTCCCAAAATAAAAAAGCTGAATCATATAAAAAGCTTTGAACAAACATACAAAATATTTTTTTGTATTGCTTTCTCAAATCCATTAATTGATTTGTTGACAGAATATTTGCTCGAATTCGTATTTAGTACAAGATTTTTAGAGGATATTTCTCGCAATTATTTCTTTCCAATTTTTTTCTCATTATTTTGCATTAAAAAAATAAAGTGACCAAAAGGAAGTAGAACAACAAAACCCAACCAAGTTGCGCCTGGTTCTTTCTTTTTTGTATTTTCTTTCCATCGTTGCTCCCATTTTTTCCTTTTCATCGATGATGATGAAGGTCTGTGTCCTTGTCGCAGAAAAAAGAAAAACAGTCAATTTTTTGCGCACTTACCATTCAACCAACGATGACAATTTATGTTATTATTTTTTTTTCAATAAATAAAATCGATTTACTTTCTTCATATTTTCTACTTTTTTCTTCGCTTCTGTGTTATTATTGGTTGACAACCATACAAACAAACAAACGACGACGACAATATTTTCGCAGAGGGTTTTTTTGCTTTGCGCGTGGCACATATATTTTTTTTACGTGTGCTCTCATTTTTTTTCTTTGCACACGCAGCAAACGTCCTTATGCTTTTTTAGTTGCTTTGCCTTCTCGTGTTCGTCATTATAGTTTAGTTTTATTTTTCTTGGAGGAATTTTCGCAAATAGGAAAGTCGTTTGTCTTCAACCAAAAAAAAGTTTGCCATATTTAACCACCAAAAGTTAGTTTAACCCAGCTTCCTTCTTACTTGAAAAGAAAAAATATTATATTTCATGAAAGCTTCTTATTTTATTTTTGTTTTTCAAAGATAACAAACAAAGACTCTAACTCCCTTAAACTAATTATATTTTTCTTTCCGAACAAAAAAGTTTACCCTTTGCGTTCATTTTTTCTTTAATTTTTTCACCTGTCAATCAAGGTCAAATCCAACCAAGTATATAAATGACTTGCAAATGGAAAAAATAAGTTTAAATAGATTTTTGGAATCCAATATTTCTCTTCTAATTCTCTTTTAAGCTTAGCCGCCTGAAAACCTGCAAAATATTTTATGCACAATTATATATTTCGGCCAACCATTAAACGTGAAATCAATTTAGATTTAGATTTTATAAAACCAAATCCCCGATCTTTTCTTTGCGCAAAAAACACATGAAAAAAAGTTTTCAGCGATGTAATGAAAAAAAGAAACAAAATCGTGGTTTGATGTGATTTGATGTTGGTTGCCTTAGGCAATTTATCATTTAAAAAATAGAGTGCACTTTTTTTTAGTTCAGCAAAAAAAATATAAAGTTTTTTATGGGAACGTAAAATTTTGTTTTAAAAAAGGGCAGAAATCATGTTTAATTTTGGGTCAACAGCGATATTTGGCGGGAGAGAGGAAGACTGTAATAGGTGTTACAAGTAATTCGGTAGTTAATGTTATCAGAGTTTTCATATCGAGCAAACGAGCAATATTGAAATTTGAGAACTTTTAAAAATGAATCATATTGATTTTTTTTTGTTAGCTTCCCTTTTTTTTCTTCCGTTTTTAAGAACTTTGAAACTTTTCAATTTTTCTAGCTTTTTACCTTTCTTCTTTAGTGAAATCTATTTTAATCTTAATTTTTTTATTGAATCAATATTTTATGTATTATCCTGTCAAACTTAATTAATTTCAATTTTTTTCCTTTAAAATCTTAATTGCTTTATACTTTTGTTTTTTTCATTATTGATACAAGACAAAAACGGATCCTTTCTTTTTGCTTATCATAATTTCATTTTTCTTTACACTGCCTTATTTTTTTCGCCATAATTTAAGTGTCTTTTTTATTTCAGTTTTCTCGGTCCAACTGCAACAACGCTAATAGCAATAATAATACTACCGTTGCTACAGCTACTGTATCACCATCATCACCGCCTTCTTACGGTTAGTTTTTTTGAATCGTTGAAATTTTTTTTAATGAGGTTAAAAAATAAATAAATAAATTTTGACACACAAAAAAGTTGTTTAATGTCTCCAAAGTATTTTATTTTTAGAAGAAAAAAATTAGCCACACGCAAAAAACCTTTTTATTTTAATTTGTTATTCTTAAAGACCTTGAAAGTTTACCATATTTTTTATTTTCTGCGCCATCAAACAAATAAATAAAAAACAAACCAATTTAATTTTAAAATCAATCATTACACTTTTTTTCTTCCACACACAATGACCGTTAATGATAGTTTATAAAGTTTGTAAGTAGAAGTAATAAGAGAAGAAGAAAAGATCATTATTTAATTACTCGATTGATAGATTAATGACACTTCTATTCTTTTTATTTATTTTTTTTATTCTCCCAAAACTTCTTTTATATTTACACTGATAAAAAACATATAAACTAAAACTCCTCCCTTTTCTTTACCAATGATTTTAAAAACTGTTTAAAAATATAAAGAAAATCAAATTAATTTGCTTCTGCAAATAAAAAGTTTTTAATCTTAAAAACTTTTTTATTTATCGGCACATTTATTTATAACCCTTTCTTGATTTTTTACTTTTAATGTAAAAAGATTAGGGATTTTTTGTTTACAAAGCAGAAAGCAATGTTTACTGTATTTGGTTTAGATTTTGCTAATTCTTTTGCGGTTTTTTATCCACCTTTTCAAGTTACGGAAGAAGGTAAAGGCTATGAGATTATAAATTTATACTAGATTTATTAGGGTTTTAATCATAGTTACTTTCCAAAATTGTAACAGTTAAACATAATTATTCTAATTTTTCCTGCAATAAAACTTTATCAATTTTTTAGATGCTTATCAAAATCGACATTCTGCATTCGAATTAACTAGGATGCATTCCAATGATTCATTAAATTCAGATCGGCATTATGCCAAATCAATTGATTCTTCATCAAATATTCCTCCATCTACCGGGGCAGTGCAATATGCTTCATCACCACCACCAAGGAATGATTATAATCACCAGCAAGCAGCTGTAGCCATGTCTTCGCCAATTATGGTTAGACGGGAGCTATCAAATCCACATCAAATGCCTCAATCCCAACAACAACCTCAAGCCTATCATCATCAACCACAGCCCCAAGTTTTAGTGGATCCAAATACAGGTCAACAATATTATTTCCCTACAGCTCCACAGCCACAATATTATTATCCTCTTGTTCCTACAACACCTGTGTATTATCATCAGCCACCTCAAGGTTATATCGTGGCTTCACAAGCTCAACCCATGCCTCAGCAACATCACCACCAACAACAAAATCAACCACCTCAAAGTCCAACCCATAATCGAGCAATGTTTTTCCATCATCCACAAGCTTCATTTAATACAAGTTATGGAAATGCTGGATATTTTGTTGAACATCCTCCATCAAGTAATGTTTCGGTTTGTGGTCAACCTGAACCCGAATATTTTCAACGAAATCATGGATCTCGACATTCCATTGAATCTGAAAGCTCCGGTTCAACTAAACATGCAGGACATTTTCGACGAAGAAATTCACGAGATTCCATGTCATCTTCTCCCGCACCATCAACTATAGCTCAGTCGGGTTATGCCTCGAATAATAATCCTGTAACATCGTTTGCTCAAATGCCACCAACTTCGAATGCTAATTCAAATTTTGAACCATCATCACCCAATCATCATCAAACTTTACCTATGGGTGGAAAATTTAGTACTACATCATCATGTACTTCGGGATTTGCATCAGCTACAGGTGAATCCATTATTGCTGATTATTCTGGCAATAATGTTTTTAATACTTCATTAATTACAAACCGACAACGACCTGTTTGGTGGGGAACCACGGAGCCAACGACGAGAATCGGAATTGAAGAAAAACAACCATCTCCAACACGAAGTCATCCAAGAATTTTAACGGAAAAACGTTCAACTGAAAGTGAAAAATCACCATCAGAGGAAAAAACTCCGACATTATCTCCACCAAATCGAAGAGAATTTTCTCCACAAGAAGCTCAACTTGGTCGATCATCTCCACCTGAAAATGCTTTGGAATCCACGCCACCTCCATCCAAACCTGTGCAAAAAGCAATTAGAATGGATATTGATTTTAATGCTCCAGTGGAAAAAGTGGAAAAAGAAAAAACGCCACCACCCAAAGTTGCATCAAATCGAGCTCCAGCTACTTCTTTTACGGTATCATTTGATAATGATGAAGCAGCAACAACACCAACAGAAAAGAAAGCCTTTTCACTTCAAGATGCTGCAAGACAAGCACCAACAAGTCGAAGAATGATGCGACGAAGTGCACCCGCAACTGCAGCTTCAAATAGAAAAGATGATATCGAATCAGATACTCAAGATCCAAAACATTATTTATTTAATAAAATGATTCAAGGATTTAAAGATGCTCCAACAGGAGAATACGAAGTAATGAAAAATTTTAAAGATGATAATCTTGATACTCAAAGTGAAGCAGGAACATATGTGGTTGATACTCGAAATCGACCATATGAAAGATATGTTGATGATACTGATAGCTCAGATAATGATAATGATGAATCGTCATCAACTGTATCTGAAACTCCATATTCATCAGCGCCATCTTCAGCTCGACAAGTTAGTGAAACTAAACTTCCACCTCCTCGCCAATCTTTACTTGCAACTCGACTTCAACAATTACGTGATCGTACAAATGCTCCCGTAGTAACTAAAGGCAATGAACCAAGCCCTTCAACTTCAAAGCCATCAACCCCAATTCGACCATGTCAAAAGCAACAAGCATCTTCGAGCACTTCCACCAATAATTTTAGGTTAGTTTTCGGTTTTCACATTTTTTCCCTTCAAAGCTTTGGGGATTCATTCTTTTTTTATTGGCTTGGGTCGGAGTATTTTTTCCCTTCGTTTATGTTCCAAATTCACTATTTTTTTTATTTTTTCAAGCTCTAATTCTTGCACTTGCAATCACAGGCCATGTCGATGTCACAGCGAAACGTGAGTTATTTTTTCTCCATTGCTTTTGTTTTCTTGTGATTGTTTCATTTTTTTTACCAGTTTGTGTTTTGTCCTTTGTAATAATTACTAGCAAGAGTCGAGAAACAAAATACACTAATGGCTTCATTTTTTCTTTGCTAATTCATCACTAATTGAAACTAGCAGCATCATACAGTATCCTACTCACTCAATCAACTCACCATCTCAATTACTATTTTAATTGTTTTTTAAATATTTTCTTTTTAATATTTTTCTTATTCTCTATCTTTCATAATTTTAGACGTGGCGATGGTGGTCGTTTTTCAATGCGAGCTGGCCCCTCTTCTTCTTCATCGTCCACAACTCCATTTAATCCTCCATCCACTCGAAATAGCGGAGGTTCACGTCCACTTTTTCGAGCAGGCATGGCTCCACCACCAATAACAGCGAAAAAGCCTCCACAACCTGTTGCAATAGTAAAAGATACACCTGAAATGGTTGCATGGCTTCGAAGAAAAGAGTATGATCCTCGAAAATCTGCTGCTGAAGCTAAAAAAATTCAACAACTCAAAGCTCGGTTAGTTTTTACATTTTGTTTTAATTAACTTTTTTAATTTATTTACATACACACATTATTCTTCTTCTAAAAAACATTTCTAATTTTTCTTAATGTTTTTTTTTCTAACAGTTTATTAAATCTAACATCTGGAGGTCACTCATCTGTAGTGTCACCAGTCGAAGAAAATTCAGAGTGAGTCGCTTTTTTTTAATTGATTCTCGTCGTTTTTATTTTTCGTTGTTCTTTTTTGTTATCAGTAGTGGGTGTGGTCATTTTTATTTTTGCTTCTATTAAAACACTCACATCAGAGCTCATTGATAATTGAATACAGCAATTTTCAGAGAAAAAATCTACCAACAAAATCGTTCAATTTCGTTTCATCCAGGTTCATCTGGACTTTCATTTAAACGTCTTGTAAGTTAAAACCATTAAATGGCTTCAAATAAAAATAAATAAATACATATTCTTTAGCAAAGAGATCAACGAAGTAACAAATCACACGATGATTTGAGTCATGTTGGTGAAGATGAAGAAATGCCTGGACATTCAAATGAATTAGAAAAACAAGTTGATGCTTTAACACAAAAATGTCTTAAAAGTATTCAACTTATCAAGTAAGCATTTCATCTTATTGACCCTTCTGAAATCGGATATGTAGAAAAAATATGGAAAAAACTAATCCATTCTTTTCTACAGCAACATGGTTTAACTAAAAAGCCACTTAAAAACTTAAAGAACATTATTAACTTTTAGAATTTGCAATCAAAATACCCTATCAGAATCCGTTGAAAACCTATTAGAAAGAGTTGTTCAACCAACCGAAGAAGAAGATGAAGCTCAACCCAATGAATCAATTTCTGACCAACTTCAACGGCTTGGTTCAGCTTTTGATGCAATACAAAAATATTTTGAAGAGCAGCGATCTGGTTCAGTATCGCCTCCAACATTTCGTCGAATGGCATCATCGCCACGTCCACGAACTTCAGTTGACACTAGTCGTTCACCACCTTCAAGTCGTCGGCAGCCTTTTCATTAAAAACCATTATTATCAGCTTTTTTATATTCATCCCATTTTTATGTTTTTTTGTAAAGTAATAATTTTTTATTATATATGTAATTGTTTTTTAACATATTTTTTATTATCGCTCAAGTGCGTGCACTCAACCAACCAAAAAACACGTGTAAAGTTGAAAATGTTTTCTTCAAAAATAATAAAGTTTTTTTGTTTTTATTTTTGCTTTCAATGGCATGGGAAGGATGTGATTACAAAGTTAAAGATGGAAAAAATAAAGTTCAAAATATATTAAATGCAATTATTTACAAAAAAATCTGAATCAATCAAGGTCTATGATTTCAGCCGGTGGAGCTTTGGGTAGTTCCTCCTCGATGTTAATTTCTTTATCAAGGGATTGTTGTTGTTCGATAGCCTTTCGAATAGTTTCTTGGTTTTCAATTGCAAAAGCTTTAACCATTTCTGTACTTTTATTACCAATAACTTCAGCAACGGCTTCATAATTATTATTGAATCGAATGAGACAATGAAAAGCTGCCGCTTGTTCGTAATCTGACCATGTATGTGAATGACGTTGACGAGATGAAGTTTTTTCATTACTGATTCGTTCAAGTAATTCTGTAGCTTTTTTAACATCACAAAATTCATTGTAATCAATGGCATTATTTTTGGAATTTAATATATGGGCTTTTGCTTTATTTGAATCAATTTTAATGTGGGTTTCCCTAAAATTGAAAAACTTATATATGAATAGTATGGTCGAAATCTTACTCAATGAGATCATCGCAAACAGTTCGAGTTGGTCGATCAACGCATACAATATCTTCTCCATTCATTGCATGCTTTGATTCTCTTGCCATTTCAGCAAATTGTTCTGCAATTTCAACCATTTCTGGTGGACATGTTACTCGTTTATCAAATTGCCGAGGTCGATTTACGGGGCGATGCTCATTTGCTACTCTAGAAATTGCCTGAATTAAAAGAATGTTAGAAAGTGAAATAAACATACTTGAAATATAGTTTACAAGCTTTACAAACTTCAAGTAAATTAACGTGATATGTTCGTTTAACGCTAGCTCCACAATTTTTGCATATATAAAAAACATGAGATCTCTTTTGGGGTTCAGCCTCTTCATCATCGGACAAATCGAAAGTTGCTGATTTTCCCATTTCATCATTTAAAACTGATTTATAATATTGATGCTTTTTGGTTGCATAATAATGATTGATAATTGAAAGCATTTTTTTATGGGGTAACTAAAAATAAATGGAGGTAAATGAAAGAAAAAAGGCAAAAATAACACATACAAGTTGTTTGATTTTTGCAAAATTTTTACCAAACGCTTGGAATGCATACCAAAAAACTCTATCATCATCAGCTGTCCATTGATCCTCAAGATTTATATGGCCATAAAGTTCAAGTTTAGCTTTATCAATATCATTATTGCATGTATGAAGCATATATAAAGCCTAAAAACGAAATTTGTGTACATTGTTTCTGAAATTTTCACAAACCTTATCAACTGGGATTCGATGTACTTTAACTGCATGACGAGTATATTCTGCAACGTCATCATCTTTTAATTCTTTTTCACCATTCCAAACCATAACATCTAAATCATCGCAATATGTTTCGCGTTTATCATCCCCAATATAACTTGATTCAACCTCGGGTAAAGGAACTTGACAACTATCTCCTATTCTTACTTCTTTTCTCTCTTTTGAATGCATTTGGGACGAACTTGCTGTTGCTAAAAATTTATACCATAAGAATGTAACTGTCTTTAGCAAAAATTGAAGAAAACTTACGCTCACGATTTTTGGGAGGCTTCAAAGGTGGAGTTTCAATTTTATCTCCATGTACTCGAGTTCTTGAACGGGTTACTATTGTTTTATTATCCGACGACATCTCTATCACGCTGAACTTAAATTATTGATGAAAATAATTATTGCAAATAATTCAAATGACCTTAAATAAAATATTCAGTTGATTGAGAGTTGGATATTTTTTTATAATAAATGATTGAGTATTCCTTATCTAAACCTTTTGAATGCCCCGCTTTAATTCTTGAGACGAATGGTTGTTGTTGCTATATTTGGTGGAAATAAATAATTGATTCAAAAAGCTGTGAAGAAGAAAAAACTGTCACGAAAACCATTCTTCAAAAAGCTGTAAACAAACTAAATATTTTTCATTTATTATTTTTTATTACAGAAATCATTTGATAGTTTTTTCTCTCATCATTTTGGGAAGTTAAGTAATCATAAATAATTGCGATCTTTAATTGAACTTTTTCTTACTTTGAGCTAGTTGATAAAAATACCGATGGTATAAATCATCATAATTCGCGGAATTTTTTCTACCAAATTTTTTAATTTTGTTATTAGCATTCCAATATACATATCTCTTACCGCATAATTATGTTTGCTAATTACTCGTTTTTGTCTTTTTTCTTTTATTTAGTAAGGAGAGATAGTTAGTTTAAAAAAAGAACAGATGAGTCAACAAAATTGATTTTTCTTCTTCTTATATTATTGAAAGGGCGGGCGTGTTTACCATTTGATGTCAACGACAAGAAAGAAAGGAAATATCATTTATAAGCAATCAAAAAAAGCTTGATCGGTTACTACAACAACAACCGAATGAAACGTTTCAAAAATAAAAAAGCATTCAAATGCAAGAGTTTTAAAAATGGAGTTGTTTTTAATTTTAAATGTTTATGTACGTGGCTTTGAAACAAAAAAATATAATCGTGAAAAATAGATTCGTTTTTTGTTGTTGTTCGATCTCTTTGTTTATTTGGTTTTCCTGACTGCGCTTACTTGCCTTTAAAATTCCTGTTTTTTCCTTCAATTTTCCACATTTTTTTTCAGCCTCTCTTCTCAAACTCCCAACATTTAATGTACTTTTCTGTTTTCTTATTTGTGAGCTTTTTTGTTGCTCACATTACTGCGGCTGGTGAAGGTGGACAAATGATGGCTGGCGGTTGGACTAAACAAGATGTTAATTCCAAGGATGTCAAGGTTTATTTCACCCCTTTAAAGCTTCCTTTTACATTTCTTATATTCTAGGATCTTGTTGATAAAGTTGTAAATAAATACAATGCAGAATCCAATGATATGTTTTATCATGTTCCAGTTAATGTTGTAAGCGCTGAATCCCAAGTTGTTGCAGGCGTTCAATATCGAATTAAACTTCAACTTGGAAAATCTACTTGCCTCAAAAATGTTAGTCAATTCCCTTTTTAAGTATAATTTTGTTTACATTAATTTGGTTTTTTATAGCAAGTTTCTGCATCCGACTTTAATGCATCGAATTGCGAAGTAAAAGACAATGGTTCAAATAAAGTTTGTTTTTTATAAACCATTTCAAATTTTTTTTAAATGTATATTTATTTAAGGAAGTTACCGCAAAAATTTGGTCAAAGCCATGGGAAAATTTTGAAGAAATTTCATTTGAATAAAACCCAAGAAGCAATAAGGAAGAAATAAATGTTATTATATTCCACAAAAAAATGTATTATTATGATTATGTATTTGTAAAATGAAATGTATCTTTCTTTGTGTATGGCCTTAATAATTTTATCACTTTTATATATATTTAAATTGTTTTTATAAAAGTCGTTTTAAAATAAAACTTTCATTTCATCTGAATTCAATTTATTCACTCATCATAGAAACTTGGTATATCTGCATAAAACGTTAGATTTAATTATTAAATAATTTCGAACATACCCAAACATCGCAACTAGAAGATTTTTTTCTGCACCGTCAAAATGGATTTAACGCTTACACTCATGTTTGAGAATGAAAGCCATTGTCTGGAAGAAGTTTAACTGGTTATCAGTTTTGGAAGCAAATTTTTCTTCAAATTTAAGAAGTATCCAACATGAGTTAATGCATAGTGCAATTTTTTGGTATAAGGACTTATTTTATTCGTTTATATTTTAAATCTTGTTAAATAGTTTTTGACATTTTTAAATATAATTTTATTTATATTTTTGTTGAGAAATAACAGGAAAAGAGTAAAAAAGCAATGTGTGTTTGAATGCTGGATAGCTGCTGATAAGAAAAAAAAAATCATGATGGCAGTGCCACTTGACTCGGAAATTCTTAGTCACAAATGTTTTTTGAGGCAGCTCGATCTCGCGGCAGATTATTTTTAGCAGGAATAATACAGTGGATTCAGAAATTTTCAAAGCTAATCCGTCGCCATAGTTGCTTTTTTGATTGACTCAATTTTTTCCATAGTTTTTGACATTTTTGATTTCAATTTTGATTGATCATTGATAGTTTACAGCTTCTTCATTACTGCTCATATTGAATCCAGATGCAAAAAAAAAACAATAAGCTGGCATCACTAAACAATAAAAAAGAAGAGCAGCTTTGGCCATATTTTTTTTCTCGCCATCATAAAAAAGACCTGATAGCTGCTTCTTAACATAATCAAAAAAAGATTATTGAGTTTCTTTTTTCTAACAAAAACTAAAAAAAAGGTCTCAAAAGTGTATGGAATAATAAAAAGAAGGAGTGTTGAGGAAAGAGAAATACAATCACTCACTCAAGCGCAAAAGTACGTAGTAGTAATCCAAAGACACTTATTTTCTTTCTTTTTTTCTTTCGGCATTTCAATGAACAAAAAAGGCGAAGAAGAAGAGTTCGAGCCGAGCAACTCCATCTTTCTTCTTTTTTGTGAGAAACTTTTTTTAAGAAAAAAAGATGAAGCTTCTTATAAACATTTTTTTTTTGCGTGTTTGGTTGGTCCTCCATTTTTTTCTTCTTGACCAAATATATCCAATGCATCCAAAATGGGGAATGAAGCTTGCTATCATCATTTTTGTAAAACTAAGAAAATGGCTACTTTTTTATTCATTCATTTTTTTCGTTATGCATTTGATTTAAAAATAACTATATCTCGCTGCCTTTTATGATTCTGAACTTGAGTCAAGAACAACAAAAGAAAAAAAAATTAGTTTAAAATCCAAATATGATTACAACGAATGTCATATTTTTGTATTATTCTAATTTTTTTAAGTACTTATCTTTATTTTTTATAAAATTGTTGTAAGCATTGTAGTTTGTTACAGGTCATTGAAGCGATTAATTTTTTTTAATTATTTTTACTTTTCTACATGTTTTAAAATATTTTTTGCAATAAAGAATTCAGTTATCACCATTACCAATAAAATCACCAATCAGACCTACAATTTCCACCGACTAAAAACCCATTTTGCTATTTGATTATCAATATAAAAAAATAAAATAAAGTATTTTTGGCTTCTCGCTTTTCAACTCTTTTTTTGTTTTTGAAATAATTTTTCAACTGCATCAATCATTGTCGTTGTTGTCCCTTGTGTCTGTCTCCTTTCGATATCAGCAATATCATCAGCTGACTGACCCTTCTTTGCCTTCTTTACTTTGGTTGTTTTTTTAGTTATTTCTCATCACTTTGAAATAAGACAGTTGCTGTTGACCCTTTTCTTTCATTTGCTTTAATCACCATCGACTTCACGGCTTTTTTGTTTTTTCATTTTCTGCATTATTTGCTCGCTTTTGATGGTGTTTGGCACACTTGTGTTACAAATATAATTTTTTCTCGAGATTGAGTTTTTCCAAATGTTTTTTTTTGTTTCATCGCCCTTTTTTCTTTCGTCAGTCATCACCATCCATAAAAAAACCACAGCCAAATTTTTTTTTGCAATGGCACTCTCTTATTTTCTTTCTCGGCTGCTTTTTGTGTTTTGAAGAAATTGGAAGAAGAAAAAAGGTGTTATTTCATTTTTTGTCGCTCCTTGTCTCTACAATTTTTTTTCTCTATCCAATTCATGCGAGATTTGTGAATTGAATGCAAATCCCTTTTCTATCCTCTCCAAATCGCACGCTTCACAAGTGCCATTACTTTTAAAAATATTGGTTGACATCCTTTCTGTCGTTTTTTGGAGTTCGACCGACGGCTTGGAGTTTCCTTCATTGTCAAGTCACTCAATTTAGATTCGAGTCGAAGCCACTAATCACTTTTTAAGCTATTTTTTCCTTTCTCTTACTTTCTATTATTTTTTTTTCGAGACGGGTAATTGCCCATCTTTTTTTTTCTCACTCTTTCATTCATTCATTCGTTTCAATTAACGGCCTTGGACTTCTTTTCTTTTTTTAAATTAGGCGTAAAGTTTTTTTGCCATTGAAGGTCGAAGACAGCGATTTATTTTCTTCTTTTTTGTCTAATTTTCAAAATATAAAAACGAAAGTTTAATTACCCAAATTTTATAAAAACTTGAAAACGATTACTTCAAAATGATAGCTATTTTTAAAAAAGTGTTTCCTGTCAGTTTTTTTTACAAACAATAAAAGTTTTAAAGATTCGTTGCCCCTTAACGGTGGTTGCTGGTTGCTAAGCTCATAAATTAGTTTTTCTTTTTCTTCTTCTTATCTATCTTTCTCCCTTTTCAGCATCTTTCCTGCTTCTCGTTTTTTTCTCTTTTGTCCTCGTGAAAAGATAAAAAATAATAATACCCTTTTTATCCTCGAGATTTTAAAAATATTCTAAAAATAAATATATTATAAATAAAATTTACAGTAAACCATGCTGCTCAAACTTAGTATTTTATTGCTGCTTCTATCAGCGATTGCCATCAGCAATGGTAATCTTCTTGGTGAACCTGAATCATCTGAAACACATGAAAGCAGTGATTCACAATTTTTTAAGGTTGGAGTTTTTTTAGTTTAATTTATCCCGAAAAAATTGTTTCAACTTTAATATTTTGCGTTTCAAATTCCAAATTATTCCTTTGCTTCTTATTTTTAGCATTTAGCTGAAGAAGCTTTACGTCGCATAAATTATGAAAGTCATGACATAAATTATTGGAAACTTGGAAAAATTCATGATATGAATAAACAAGTCATTAATGGAATTCGTTATAAATTTCAATTTGCTTCCACTAAAACTGAATGCAATAAAGAGGTTTGTTTATTTTTTTATCCAACCAAAGAAAAAAAAATAATGTTACAAGTCTTTGGCTAAAATTAATCTTTTGTGTAAAATAATTCTTTGAAATTTATTTCAGGAAGATCGTGAACGTATTGCTTTGGGACTTTGTGCAGTTCGTGAAGATGCTCCAACACAAATTTGCCAATTTGAAGTTGTAGTTCGCGAATGGGAATCAAGTCAAGAATTTATTAATCGTGGATGTCTTCATCAACGAACTAAATATGTTAGCCATCAATTGTAAGTTTTGAGAATATCCGCCAAAAAATTTTTTGCGAAAGCGAAAACATTTTTTCTTAATTTTCGGAAAGTCCCTTTCTTTTAATTCATCGGATATTATTTATTATTTTAACTTACTGATTTTTTTTTGATACTTTGGCTACAATTTCTTCCTTACATCAAAGTTCTTCATCACTTGATTTCCTTATTTTTAAAAGTAACGATCAAGCTAGTAAGCAGCCGATGCGATTGCAAAATTGATCTTTTATCTAAGGATTAAAAAAAATCTCAAGTGTTTCTTACTTTCATTACTTTCTTATTATTTCCGATCACAAAAAAGAAATAGTAAACACAAATTTTCACTTTTTTTATTTTTCAGACATAAACTCCAAAATAACATTGATTCTAAAGTTATTGACAAAACTGCGGAAAGAGTTTACCGTATTTCAAAGCATATTAAACCAAAAGATTTTGGAGCTTGGAATCTTTTTAGTGGATTTATTGATAGATATTCAAAGGCATATGAATCAAAAAAAGAAATTTTAAGAAGATTTAGAATTTATAAACGAAATATTCGAGCAGCTAAAGTTTTCCAAAAACAAGAAATGGGCACGGCCGTTTATGGCGAAACCCAATTTATGGATTTAACTCCAACGGAATTTAAAAGAGTTTGTGATTTCACTGAAGTATTAGAATTACAACAAGATAATTTTAGATTTATCTTCCATATCAATGGGAAAAGCCATCATTCCGTGTTCGACAACTAAATCTTTCTGATATTGAAGATGAGGATATTCCAACATCACACGATTGGAGAACTAAAGGACTTGTAACTGAAGTTAAAAATCAAGGGCAATGTGGTTCATGTTGGTTTTTTTAAATAATATAATAACCACTGAGTTATTGGAAATTTTTTTAGGTTGGGCTTTTTCTGTCACAGGCAATATTGAAGGTCAATGGGCTAAAAAGACAGGAAAGCTTGTATCTTTATCAGAGCAAGAACTCGTTGATTGTGATGTTGTTGATCAAGGTTGCAATGGTGGCTTGCCATTAAATGCTTATAAGTAAGATTTTTGTAAAACAATATCCTACAGTGATGATACTGGATTTCCATGGACCTTTTTATTTTTACACTTTTAAGAGTTATTTACTTTTTGGTAGCTTAGTATCAGACACCACAATAACAAAAAAACAATGTTGGTTCTCTGATTTTTATGTCAGATACTTGTGTTTCCACAAACTTTACACGGGGGTGACAAAAAGCTAACGATCAATTTTGATCGAAGCTACAAAACTTTCCAAATTCACTGCCATCAACAAACTTTTACATAAAACACTTGAACATTTGATCTCAAGCCTTTCTTCTTCTTTTTTTCAGAGAAATCATTCGAATGGGTGGGCTTGAATCCGAAAAAGATTATCCATATGATGGACATAAAGAAACATGCCATTTAGCTCGAAAGGAAATTGCTGTATTTATTAATGATTCATTACAACTTCCAACGGATGAAGGCAAAATGGCAATTTGGCTTTTTAAAAATGGTCCCATTTCTATTGGTAAGTTTTATAGAAATCTCTTTTATTTATAATATATACATGATCGAAAAACAAATAGTTTAAAAAAAATAACAACAACAACTAAACACAAAATTAAATTTTACTATCACAAAAAAAATGGCGGCGCAGTAATTAAACCAATATTTACAAGAATGGATTTGTGTGAATGTTTTTGATGAGATAGTAGAAAGTGAGAAAGAGAAGTCGAAGAATAACAACAACGAAAATAATTATTATTATTACGGTGAAATATAAAAGTATCAATAATTTATATTTTTTGCCGGTTTCCAGGATTCGAAGAAAAAAATATAGTTTTTTTAGGAAACTTTAGAATGTCATTTTTGTTGTTGGATTTTGTAGTGAGTTTGTTTGATTGTTGCATAAAAATTATGGCATAACATATAATTCGGTCAGCCTCGCTTTCTGGGCTGCTATTCGAGCAGTTCGTCCAAAATCTCGCTTTTGTATAAATTTTTTATGCCTTCCACCTATCGATGATGTGGAACCTTGTCGAACGAGCTTTGGACTTGATGGTGGACTTATTGATGGAAAATCAAAGCTGCTACTTCGCGTAGCTGTTGGCGAGGATGGTTGTGATGGAGATTCAATTTCATCCACAGGCCTTACTAAGAAATCCACCACTCGACAATGTATTTCAACAAGAGTACAAAATATTGTAATTAAATATGGGAGAAATGTTTTTACAAATGAATCTAAAAACATGAAAGGGAATTAGTCAAATGTGTTAAAAGTTTAAAAAAAATATTGAACTCACCACAATTTCTTCGCTTCATTCGTTCCATAACTTTTTTAGTCCTTTGACTGGCGATAAGATTATATTGTAAGCATAAAGGCTTTTTATTATGAAATCGCATGCGGGTACGTAATTCATTTTTAGTATCAGAAAATTCAAATTTTGATACCGTCGGTTGCGGCGGAATTCGAGTACGTTTCATATGATGCATCTTTGACGAATAATAAAATTGAGAATAAAGAAAATGTCAAAGTTCGCTAAAAATTTATTTTCTTTTTATCCTTTATTTTCATCAAATTTTCTCGTCATCAAAAAAGCGGTAGTTAGTTAATTCATAAATAAAAGTACAGGAAAGAAAAAAAAGTAAGTCAATAAAAAATAGCGGTGAAAGGTAAACTTGCGCGGCAGTGTTATTGGTTTCATTAACTTTATCCCTTTGATTCATATCAAAGTGGATCAATGTTGTTTTCAAGTGGGTCCACCTTCCCATCATCACGAGAAAAATTCTCAAAACTTTTATTTTTTTGATTGACTCAGATTTGCGTTAAACTTTTTTTTCGAAAATAAACAAACTTATTTTTTGTTTTGGAAGTTTTTCTAAAAAATGACAGAAATCTGGCAAAATCTTTTTGTGAAGGTATAAAATTTCCATTCTTTCTCTTCGACGTCACCTTTTAAAGAGGTTTTAAGAAGGAAGGCAGGAACTATTAAAATGAAAAGAAGAAAATAACAACAAAATAGAAAGAAGGAAAGAATGGAGACATCCTGTAAGAAAAAAGGGGTAAGCTTTCAAAAATAAAAAAAATGCGCAATAGCGTATTTCTAAGACTAGGGCGATGGATGGCGCTACTGCTGACATCAAAGATGCCAAAAAAATACACGACAACGTTAGTAAGGCGTCATTGTGTTCCAAGCCTTTTTTATTTTCTTCTTTATTTTCAATTGCTTCAAAAAAGAAAAAAGAAAAAGGAAGAAAGAAGAAGAAAAAAATGAAACAAAAGAATGTTTGAATTTTTAGAAAAAAAATAGAGAGTTCACTTTATTGGGAATGACTTTTGATTTGTAAAAAATTTTAGAAGACCAAATCAGTATATGTCAAGGAAGTTAATATCGAAATGATAACTTCCACTCTGGTAGAGTCTTTGTTTTCTAGCGAAGCTCAAAAGTAAAAATGATTAAAAATAAATTCAATATTTAAAAAATTACCACTCTTTCACTTCCGAAATCGCCCTTTTATATATTTGAGATAGGTCACGATTTTTTTAAATTCAAAGAAAAATATTTGGAAGATGAAAAGAATTTAAAGCTTTTTCGGCAGATGTCAACGAAGAATCATCGGAGGGAAACATTTTTATCCTCCTTCGCATTTTCACGTTTTTTCTTTGTTTTTTGCGCAACAACATCAGTAAAAAAAGGCGGAACATAAAAAAGAAAAAAAAGCTTTTACAAAAGAAGAAAATAACAAAAATTTTGAAATTGATCCAACATCAATCTCCTCGATCGCAAATTTGTTTTTTTCGTAGGCCGATTGTGAAGGGGATTCCACTGATCATGGCCACCAAAAACATTTACTTTTCTTTTGCACAAAAAAAAATGTTAAATTTCAAGTGGATTCAACGCGATAATATTTTTATTTTGCAAAAGTTTCGGAAGATTTTTTAAAGATTGTAAAAAGTCAAAAGTTTAAGTTGATTTTAATCGGATGTTTTTCTTTCTTTTTCTTCATCGATGAAGAATCCCGAGATTATGAAGATGAAAGAGGATGGTGTAGGAGGGAAAGTGATATTTTTTTAAGAATAAGAAACATTGGGAATGAGAGAATAAAAAATAAAGTATTCAAAAAATGAAAACAAAAAAGAAGCAGCAAGAAGGAAATAAAGTGAGTTGCGGCCTTGTCAAAGGACTAAGAAAATACGGTAGAGTTAAAGAAAGTTTGTAGTCAGGAAGTTGGCTTTTAAAGTTCTATTTTAAGTGAAAGTTTAAAGTTTTTAAAGATATATTAAAAATGCCTAAAAACAATGAGCAAGAAATACCTCAAAGCGCAAATTCTTTTATCCGAGTGTTACATGGCAAAAAGTTAAATCTCCCTATTTTCTACCTACTTTAATCACACTGTTTTTAAGAATTTTAATTATTTCAACAAATTAAGAACTTTTATAATATTCGCCAGGAAAAAATTTTTTAGTAATAAATTTATTAAATTAAATTAAGTAAGCATGAGGTTTAGTATAAAAAATTATCATAAAAAGCATTAGTAAAAAGAATTATAAATGGTTTGTGATTCCAACACTCCTTCAACAACACCCTCAAAACAAATCCTTTCTTTTAACGTCAATAAATAAATCCCAAATATAAAAATAGATTCTTAAAATATTTATTTTTGTCATCCAAAAATGGCTAATAAATGCATATAAAAAAACACACCAAAAAACAAGCTTTATTCTTCTGTTTCTATTGCATTTTTAATTTTTTTTTATCCTATAAGAATGTTAAAGCCCGGCATCTTATTACAATTACTAAAAGGCGCCTAACACTCACTTTTTTTAAAGAAAAAAAAAGCTCACATCAATGGCATTAGTTTAATTAAAGAAGAAGAAAAATAGACAAATTTCTATTATTTTTTTTTCAAAAAATGCTTCTTTTATGATTGGTCTTTGAAATAAATAAAAAAATAAATTAAATATAACCTTTTTTTCATGAGCTACTAGCGTCTACAAATATCAAATAAAAAATAAACATCATCATCAGCCTTCAATGACTTTTATGGGTTTTTTCTTTCAGTTTTTTTTTACAAAAAGGAAATAATAACGTTTGTAACAAAAACAAAAACTCAAACAAAATTATTATTATAATTAAATTTTAATAATAAATTTAAAAAATGCGATCATTGAATTATAAAATCACAAGCATGAGTAAAAAAAGGTACAAATTTTTATTTAATTTTCTTTATGTATGCATTTCACCAAAAGAAAATTACAACTTTACATCTTTTGGTGGCTGAGTTCATTCACACGTGTTTGTACTCATCATTCTGAAGAAGAAAAAAACTTTTTTTAAAACAAATTTAGCTAATTTTTTATTTTCTTTCCCATTCAATTTTTCTTAAAAGAAAAAAGTTTTGCAAAATTCAAGAAGTAAAAATTTATATTTGAGTTATTAAATTTTTTTATTAAACCGCCGGCTTTGAAGTTTTTTTTTTCTTTTTTTCCCCACATTAGTTTAGTTTATACTCTAACGCTTGAAGCTTTTTTTTAGTTCCGCTATCCTCAATTTTTTTTCATTCTCCTTTCTTTCATTTATTTATTTATTATTTACATTATCATCAAACTATAAAACTATGAATTAAATAATATTTGGTTTTATAATATTAAAAAATAATTTTTATTCGTGACATGGAATTGAGGAGGAGGCATGGATGTGTTTCATTGATTTTGGAATTGTTCTCCTCCAAGGCTTCGAGGATGAAATTGTTGTTGTTGCTGAGGTTCAAAGCCAGCTTCACGTTTTCCGTAATATGCATAACCATAATATGGGTAATAATAACTATAGGGCCACTGAAAAGCAAAAAATATTTATAATAATTTTATGCAAAAGTTCTGTGGTTTTAAAGAGGATAATGAGAATCATCAATAAAATTCTTCGAATGGTTTTAAATATAAAAAACTTACTGCGGCAAGATAATATTGAGCTTGAGTTTCAGGCAAACTTGAGAGAGCTACAAGGAGACATACTAAAAGAAGGACGGCTTGGAAAGTTTTCATTTTTTTGTTGATAAACTTTAGGAGGAGAAGAACCTTTAGTTGATGCTAAAATTAAGATTTTCTCTATCTTTTATACTATTTTTTTCAATTGTTAGTTTAATCGCTTCACGCCTCAAAGTACGTAAAAAACTAACTTTTTATTTGCTCAAGGTGCTTTTTGTTGCACAAAATTTATTTTTTTGCGGAATTAAGCTCTTTAAAATAAAAAGAAAATCTTAAACTCGAAACTTCTTTTTTCCATGGTTAAAGGTTAGTTTGATAGATATAAAGCGTGAAAGATTTTTTGTTTGCTAAACGGAAGTTTGATTTGATTGAATAATTTTGAATGAAAGATTGTTTCGTTTGGCTGTTGCTTGTTTGCAACCTTGTGACTCAAAACTTTTTATTTCTCAAGAACTTTCTAAAGTAAAAGTTTGCAAACAAAAAAAGTTTCAAATTTGAAAAACAAAATAAAAAATTTTCCAAGAAAAAAATATAAGACAAAGACCACAAATTTTTATTTTAGGAATCAATGCAAATCCATTACAATTTTATCGACATGGCATTTCACATCCATGGAAAATCTTTTGTTCACCAATTATGCTTAATCATGGTGTTCTGATTGTTGGTTATGGTGAAGAAGGAAATAAACCTTTCTGGTAATTAATAACATAGCGATTATATTTCTCGATAGCTTTATTTTTAAAAAATTTCAGGATTATTAAAAACAGTTGGGGACCAAAATGGGGTGAAAGCGGTTATTATCGCCTTTATCGTGGCAAAAATGTTTGCGGTGTAAATCAAATGGCAACCTCTTCCATCGTTCATTAAATAATAATAAAAAAATGCATTTAGTCCTTTTTTTGAAGTAATAAAACTTTGTTTATAAAAATACTTGTATCTTTTTTTGTAATAAAATTTTGCAATTTTTTTGTTTTGTTAAAATAAATTTTGCTTTCCTTTTTTGAAGATGCAAAATAAAAACAAAAATTTTGGGTTTGCTCGTGTAATAGTCTGAATTGGGTTATTTGACTATCGCACTAAAGACGCTGCTCGGAACCGTATTTCGAATGCACGAATATTTGCGGAATCCACATTCCCAAAGGGAAGCTTCTTGTTCCATAGCAAACATTCGGCAGATGACATGCTTCCAGTACAGTTCCACATTCTCACTTGAATGTTCCCTTCCTGAAGGATGAAATTGAGCATTTCTCAGACCTTCCCAGGAGTAAATTTGAGTAAGTAACTACCCGTTTGAAACTCCTAAAGTCATCTCACAAGCAAACCAGCGAAGTTGAAAATAAGTGAACATGCTTTTATTCGAGCGATGTAAAGGAGAGAGAAACAAAAAAAGAGGAGATATTTGGAACCAGACAGCAAAAGTAGTACTCTCTCTTTTAATACAAAAAAATTAATAATTCATTTTTGTTAAATTCATAAATCTTTCATATAAACTTTTCAGGCGTTAATCAAAATTTTGATTTTATAAAAAATTAAAAAGAAAACACTTTATTTAAAATAAATTTATTTTTCCTTGTCGTTTTTTCCTTTTCTCTTTCATTGCAAAATGAGTGTAACTTGAAGATGGGATGAACACTTTTGAGAAGATTAAGAATTTCAAAGAAAACAAAATTTGTTTAGGGTTTTAAAGTAGCTTCCTTCATAAAGTAAATGTAAAACATATTTTTTGTTTCTGAAATTTAAAAAATGGCGCCTAAAATTATTATTCGGCTAAATTAAATATCTTCGTTTCAAGAATTTCTCCATTAAAAACATTGAAAGCTTTTGACATCGTAGAAAAAATATTTTCTCTTCATTCATTCAATTTTTTTATATGTCCACATTTTTATAAATAATTATGAAGTTATTATTATGTTTACTTTTATGTGTATTTCCATTAGCTTCTTCAAATTTTATTCAAGAAATTCTTAAACCTTTGAATGCCCCAGAAAATTCAATTGGAACTTGTCCAAGATATAATACTTTAGTGTTTCAACAGTTGAAACAATGTCCAGCAATGAAAAATTCTTGTTGCACTTCCAAACTTCCATTTGATGAAGAATATAAATCCACTTTAACATGTTCAGCGAGTATTTTTGTTTCTTCCCTTAGTTTGATAGTCTTTTAAATTGATTATTATTTTTTAGTTGAAAGCTTTCCAAACAATTCCCTTCATCTGATAAACCCGGAGGATTTCTTAAAAATGACTAAAGAACGGGATTCTTGTGGGCGACCATGGTGTATGCTTTCATTATTTTATTCAAAACAATGCATATTTAGTGCTAAAGTTGCTGATAGATTTGCAGAATTAGCTGAAATATATCCAAATATGGTTGTTGTTGCAATTAATGTTGCTGGAAGAGATAGCAGCGTTGAAACGTAAACATTTCACCTTTTTAGTTTTTTTTTACTTTCATTAAAATGTTTTTAAGGCTTATAAGTCATTATGGTATCGCGGCAACGCCTGTAATTGTTCTTTGGGAAAATGGATTTCCTCGTTATAAAGTTACTGAAACTCCAGGCGATTTTGATGCCCTTGTTAAAGTTCTTCAACAACGTTCTGATTTAAGGCCAGATCGAACATGGATTAAAGATTCTTGTGTGGATGGAAGTTGTGAAATTCCATCCAATGTTGTCCAAATAAATAAAAGTAATATTCTTCGACAAAATTTTGAACTTGAAGAAAATGAACAAAAATATGATTTGTGAGTCAATCGAAGGGTTACGTGAAAAGTTTTTAATTTTACATAAAAAATCTTTAGATATCTCATAGCTGCATCCATTGCCTTGATAATTCAATGCTTATATTTATTTGAAGCTAAACGTCAAAATGGAATCCCTTGGAAAGATTTAAATTTTGGTGTTTTATAAAATTCTTTTATTCATTTTAGAAATAAACGGGTTTAATTTTGTTTTTGTATGTATGTAAAATAAAATTTAAATATTTGATAGCTCTAATTTTCCAACGTTTCATAAAAGTAAAACAAAAATTTTCTATTGAATCCAAGAAAATATTAATAAATCACGAAGAAAAAAACGATACCGCCTATTTCTACGATAGTCAAAGCAAAAGCTAAAAGTTTATGGCCGACTTTAGCGCAAATTGAGATACAGCTTCCAGATAATTATTTAAATTTAACAAATGAATAAAAAAAAATTTATTGATGGCAAATATGTATGATGCAATCTTTGTTTGGTCTTTGATTTTTTTTCATCAATCAGGAGAAAAAATTCAAACAAAAAAATTTAACATAAGAGAAGGTATTAGATGAGTTGGTAAAGCGACAAATCTATGTCTATTCAATTCTGGGGAAAATACGTATTTCGAGATAAAACTTTCATATTGGGAAAATTACTTTATCTTTATGAAGAGTACCTTATTTTTGAAGCAAACATGAACCACGTTGACGTTGTAAGAATCAATGCCAAATTTGAATGTCAAAAACAACGAAGCCTAAATTTACTTCTTTTCTTTGTCTTCTTCTGATTTTTTTGTTGTTGCTTCATTTGTGCCGTAATTTTTATTCGTGTTTTGTACTTTCATCATTAAAATATTAATAGTTCTAAAAATTTTATTTTCAGGTAAAAATGTTTCGTATTTCACATCGACTATCAGCTATCCATTTGGTATTTACTCATGCAAGTTTCTTACGTCTTCTTAAATCTTGAATAACTAATGTTTTTTAGCCAAAAAACTTTCATCGTCGATTATGTGGTGTTATTCTTCAACGAAATTTTTATCCATTACAAACTCCTAAACTTCAAACACGTTCCATTCATTCAAGCCATTTACTTTTATTAGCAAAAGTTCAATCTGTATGTCTTTATTTTTGTTTGTTACAAAGTTAATCTTTTTTATGCTTTATTTAGGTGAATTTCGATGATAGTGAAGCTGAGAAGAAACGTTTGAAATTGGCACGAAATACTTTATGGGGTTCTATTGCTGTTTTTGGTGGTCTTTTCGTCGGAGCTGTTGGATTTTGTTTCTATTATGGTGCACCTTCGCGTGATGCTAATGGCAAAGTTATCCATGATGAATTTTCGGATAAAACCTTTGGTTTTGTTTATCGTATCCTCAACAGCTTCAAATTATGGCGTGATTATGTCGTCGAACCAAGCAGAGAAGTATTATTACCTGATCCTATTCCATATCCATATCATCAACCAAAATATACTGTTGTTATCGAAATGAAAAATGTTCTTGTTGCACCTGAATGGACTTATAAAACTGGATATCGCTTTAAAAAGCGTCCAGCGTTGGATTATTTCTTGGATGTTGTTGGTTATCCCAACTTTGAAGTCGTCGTTTATACATCCGAAAGTTCGTTAACCGCTGCATCTGTTGCTGAATCTATGGATCCAAATCAAAGAATAATGTACAGGCTTTACCGTGATTGCACAAAATATATGAATGGTCATCATGTCAAGGTTTGAACAATTTTTCTGTTTATCTGCCACTTATCGCGTGTTTTTTAGGACTTGAGCAAACTCAATCGTGATCTCAAAAAGGTGATTTACATTGATTTTGATCCAAAATCGTTCCAACTCAATCCTGAAAATGCTCTTCTTGTACCAAAATGGGACGGTGATATGAATGATACGGCTCTTGTTGATTTAGCTGAATTGTTAAAAACCATTCATTTGAGTGATGCTGAAGATGTTCGTCCTACCTTACAATATTACAGTCAATTTGATGATCCTGCAAAAGAATTTCGTCGTCGTGCTCAATATGTTGCTGAACAAGAAGAAAAGAAATATCAACCTCAAGAAGATTCTGGACTCAAAAAATATGCTGGAAAATTATTTGGATTCCGTCGTCATAATTCTGCATAAAAATAGGATTAATTATGTTATTGTTTTATTTTGTTATTTGAAATATTAATAAATATATTCAAACAATCTTTTGTTACAAACTTTAAGTTATGTTTAAATGTGAAATTTCATGTCAGTTGCTGATTATTTTGGTGATTCTTTGCAATGTGTTATAATTATATTTCTCAAACACAAATTTTGTTACAATAAGGTTACATTTAATTCAGTATTCCTCTGGTATCATTGTTATTACCAGCAAAAGAAAATTCACCAATGTAATTACTTTCAATAATGTTACCGACGTTTTTTTTTGAAACACACACTCTTGTTATTCAAATTTGTTACAGTTTGCGATTTTGGAAACATACGAACATAATTTTTTGAAAGAACGATGAAGATCGAGAATGGAGACATGATTACAATAATTATTAAAGAACGTTTATTGAAAAAAATAAAGGCAATTTTCATCCAATGATAAAACAAATTATACCTAATAACAAAAATAACAAATAAATTTTATTAAACAATGAATATTTTCCTATGCTAAACAAACAAACTAATCTTAAAGGACGACTATACTTTCTGTTTTTTTCAAATTTTTTCAAACGAACCGCGGTTCTGTCCCCAAGTGGTAAAGTGCTTTGAACATCGAAAAACCGTAATGCTACAGTAATATCTCACTTCCAAATTACGGTATCATTACGGTTTTTCGATGTTCAAAGCACTTTACCACTTGGGGACAGAACCGCGGTTCGTTTGAAACAATTTGAAAAAAACAGAAAGTATAGTCGTCCTTTAAGATTTGAGGCTTAGAAATGCGTGGTAATCCGTTCACCAAATTTGCTCCTTCTATGCAGAATTATGACGTCGGAAACCAAATAATTTTCCAGCATATTTTTTGAGCCCAGAATCTTCTTGAGGTTGATATTTCTTTTCTTCTTGTTCAGCAACATATTGAGCACGACGACGAAATTCTTTTGCAGGATCATCAAATTGACTGTAATATTGTAAGGTAGGACGAACATCTTCAGCATCACTCAAATGAATGGTTTTTAACAATTCAGCTAAATCAACAAGAGCGGTGTCACTCATATCACCTTCCCATTTTGGTACATGAAGAACATTTTCAGGGTTAAGTTGGAATGATTTTGGATCAAAATCAATGTAAATCACCTTTTTGAGATCACGATTGAGTTTGCTCAAGTCCTGTAAAAAAGGTAAACAATTATACCAAATATGTATGTTAACGAGTAAAATCATACTTTAACGTGATGTCCGTTCATATATTTTGTGCAATCTCGATAAAGCTTATACATTATTCTTTGTTTAGGATCCATTGATTCGATTACCGATGGAGCAGTCATGGAGCTTTCGGAGGTATATATGACGACTTCAAAGTTGGGATAACCAACAACATCCAAGAAATAATCTAATGCAGGGCGCTTTTTAAAGCGATATCCTGTTTTATAAGTCCATTCAGGGGAAACAAGAACGTTTTTCATTTCAATTATGAGAGTGTATTTAGGTTGATGATATGGATATGGAATAGGATCAGGTAATAATACTTCTCTGCTTGGTTCGACGACATAATCACGCCATAACTTGAAGCTGTTGAGGATACGATAAACAAAACCAAAGGTTTTATCAGAAAATTCATCATGAATAACTTTGCCATTAGCATCACGTGAAGGTGCACCATAATGGAAACAGAACCAGACAAAACCAAGGAAAATACTGCCGAAAACGAAAACTGAACCGAAGAAAGTATTTCTTGCTACTTTCAAACGCTTTTTCTCATCATCTGGCATGTTATCATTAATCTAAAGTTTATCATTAAAATTATGTTTTAGCACTGCAAACAACAAACGTTGTATCCAATTCTTTGATTGATACGATACCATAATGATGGCTTTGATAAAGCAGCGGTGGCCTAAACTCTGCATTTACAATAATAAATAATTTAGTAAACCTTACGGCAGCAATGGGTTCCGCTTGAGTTAATGGTGTTTCTTTTTTAATTCTTTCAATATTTTCATCAATTTTTTCAAATCTTTCACCAATGGATTTTTGAGCTTCTTGCAATGGTGTATTTGGGAATGCCTCTTTTTTATCTGAATCTGCAACAAGTGGTTCTGCTTGAGTTGTTGGTTTTTCTTCCTTTTTTAATTTGTGATCTAGTTCTCTTATTTTTTCTCCAATGGATTTTTGAGCTTCTTGTAATGGAATATTTGGAGATTTTTCCTTTTTATCAGAAAATGATGTAATCGGAGGTGAATTCGGTCGACCATCCTAAAATACATAATTGTTTATAACAATGAATGATGAATTCAGAAAACATACCCTTAAAACTCTATTAGGATTAGCAAATGGACTTTTAATTTTTGGGCCACCCAATATTGAATCATCTTTAACGATAAATAGAAATCCATTTGAAGCGATTGCATTGTAATTAACGGCGAGATCAGATTTATTCTAAAGCATTTAATATTATTATAAAAAGGCAAATATCATAAATTATAAAATCCTTACATTAAGCCTCAATACCAATGTATCGACTGAAGAAACAAAATTTTTCATTTCTCGCTCCATATCTGCTACCATTTTATTCAAGGTTAAATTAAATCTGTTATTTAGAAGAGCCGATTTAGTACGATTAAGAAATGCATCAGTTTTTTGAGATGGAAAGATGTCATTTTTTCCTTTAATTTTTTGAAGCTTTGAATACCTTTTTGAAGCTTCTGATGTAAAAGAAAATTGTCGGCGAGTACTACTTATACCAGCTAAACGACTCAAAGATAGCATGATTTACAAATTAATTAACTTTTCTTTTATAACATCAACAAAAAAAGTTATAAAAAGCTATCAAAAAAATGTTAGTAAAAATATTAGAAAAATCAAGGTTCGCCGAAATATTTTCTTCCCAAGCAAGTAAGCCATCAAATAATGATGGACATATTTTGCCAAAATAACAATAATAATCTTCGATTTCAAAATTTTTTTTGCTTGTGACCAAACAAACAAAAGAAAAAATTGTTTTTGGATGCGTCATCGATTCATTTGTTTCTTTTTTTTTCATTCAAAATCATTCCATCCATTTTAGTTTGATCTCCTCAATTTCGGTCATTTTCTTAAATTATGTCACATTGGTTTCATCGCAATCCACTCAAAGCTACCGAATTTGCCAAATATGATTTGAAACATGTATTGAAAAATGAACATTCATCAAAAATTTGTGGGTATGTTTACTTTCTTTTTTTATGTGGCTTAATTTATATATTTATTTTTAATTTTTTAGTGAATTACGTTTGAGAAGAGACAAATTTCTGAAGCATCTTGAAAGTGCTAGCAGTGATTTGCAACAAGTTGAAACAGAATTCAATCAATACTTGTCACTTTTTTATGGTTTTATATTTGATATCGCTGATGGAGATAAAGAATCTAAACTTCGTTATTTAATTCGACATACATGGGGAAATTCTATGATTGAGAAAGATGGAATGTAAGTTGTTAGCTTTCATTAATTCTTTTAACATTTCTTCATTTTTTAGAGTCCTTAGTGATAGCTGGTTTGAAGCTTTAAACATTTGTTATAATATGGCTTTATGGTATATGAAACATGGCGCATGGGCATCTGCGAAAGACGACGTGAAAGATTCCGAAGCTAAAATAGCTCACAGTTGTTTGAAAAAAGCTGCTGGATTATTTGAATTCATTCGTGAGAAAACAGGTTGGACAATCTTTTATTTGATATTGTAACGAAAAAGATCGTTTTAGATTTACTTTGTGGTCTCGATGATTTTCCAGGAAATGATTTCAACATGAATGTTATAAAAGCATATTTGAATGAATCCATTGCAGAAGCTCAAGAAGTCGCTATTGCTCGAGCTATTGAATTACAACATGCTCCAAGTTTAATCTCCAAACTTGCAACTGAAACATCAAAAACTTATCATGAAATCGGTGCTTTACCATTTTCCTATTTCTCTTTTTACCTATTTTGTGCTTTCAGATAATCTTCTTGAAAAATTCAATCCAGCTATCTTTGACAAATGGCGATGTTATGCTCAACTCAAAAACAAATTTTACCTCGCTTATGCTTACTGTTACCTTGGAGAATCTCTGCTTGCTGAAGACAAATGTGGCCAAGCTGTTCGTGCTTGTAAAGAAGGTATCAAATGTTATCAAGAAGCTCAAGAATTATGTGTGAAATATGCAAAGGCTTCGGGTCCTGGTTTCATTGCAAAACCTGAGAAGCATCTTTTCTTCCGAAGAATTCAACCTTTGCTAGAAAGACATCTTGAAAAAGCTGAACGCGAAAATGGATTCATTTATCACCAAATTGTTCCAGAAGAATGTCCTATTTTGGATGAAAGTGCTTCATTCGGTTTAGCGAAACCTGAAGCTTTCGTCTATCCTAAGAAGAGTGATGCATGGACTTCAACTGCTTATGATGCTTTTGATATTAGCAAAGCCGACGTTCCTGATTTCAGCAAAGCTAAGAAGAGTAAGAAAAGCTTGCCAATCGTGAAAGAAGAAAAAGTTTATCAAACTGACAGAGATCCCAAAAACGTTAGTGGATGTTCTGTTATGTAATCTCCATTCAAAAATCTCCAACAAACGTTATACTCTCTTTTCACTTTTTTCATTTATTGTTTAATTATTGTTAACTGCTTTTACTTTACTTTTGTTTGTATATTATTAATGTGCAATTTCTTAATAAATAAATTTTGTTATTGTCGCCAACTTTTTCAAGAACGTGTTTGACAAAAATTAGCATAGCTATTTTTTCTTTGTTTTTTTCATTTTCATTTTGTTTCTCGCTTCCGCTATGTTTTACTTCATCGCAAATCTCAAGTTTTCGTCGAAGAAAGAAGGAATTGGTTCAAATCAAGATGTCTCTTTTTACTTTTACTTGGATCGCTTATTGCTCTGGATTTCTGTTACCATTAATGCTGATTGTAATCACGCTAACAACATGTAAGAAAAAATCTCAATCAAACAAGAAAAAGAAACAAAATTCGAGAAAAAGAACAGAGGTTGGTTTTTACTTTCTTTTGTTTTAAGCTGATAATTATGTAACTGTCAATATGCTCATTTTTAGACCATAAATGAGATGAAACAGAAATCTCGTGCAAAGTTAAATGCTAAAAAAGCAGTAAAACGTAGAAAAGCGCGAAAAGAAGATGTATCAGAATCAGAAGCAAATGGCTCAGTAGCTGGAAATCCTCCAAATTCGTCTGTTGTTGCATCAGCTAATTCTCATTTCAAATCTCAACAATCCAACAATAATACTGTGAATACTATGAATGGTGTACCAAATCAATCAGAAGTGTCATTACCTTGTGCTGCTCCTCCAGTTCAATCCGAAGTTGAAAAGCGAACGACTATGGATGTTTCAAGAAATCAACCTGGTGGAATCGAAAGTATGGTTAAAAAGGCTGAAAGAAAAAGAGGTTCTCATGTGAAAACTAAACCTATTGGAATTGAAACTATGTTCAAAAGTGCTGAAAGAAGAAGAACTAATGATCATTAACAAATTTTGATTCATATTTTTATATAGCAATTTTAAACTGTATTATTATAATATTTGTTTTGACTATTATTTTAAAATTCTGATACTAATAAACAAATGTCAAATCTTTCGGATTATGTGGACCATTTAATTTATGTTATCCTCTTTTGTTCATGTGATTAATAATAATATTTTGAGATCACCTATGAATAGCTAAATTTGTGGTATTCATTTATAAAAGTGTGCCTAAAAATTTTTTAAATCACCAAAAAGTAATCAATATCAAAAACAAAAAAGATTGCTCATCGTTTTCTTTTCTTTCATTTTTTTACATCACAAAAAAGCGCAGCGGCCATAAAAAAAAGCAGCAGCAAACACACCTTTGATTGATTGTGACGTTTGACTTGTTTCTCTCATGTTAGAATTTTTTGGAAGAAAGGAGGGAGCCTCAAACTTGTATAGGGCAAAATTCTCAAAATCCGAGGGAATATTTTGCGCAAAGATTTAGAGTTGGCGCATATAAATTCGATTCAACTTTCACTATGAAGACATTCACATTTTTTCAACGGAATAAAAAGACCTATATTGACAAAAACGAAATTCGCCATGTTGAATTTACAAGGTGAAAATGGTTTCACTTCTTCTTCTTCTACTGATGGTGGAGGTTATTGGAGTTCATCATATGGAAGTTATAATAACACTTCAAGTGATAGCTCACCAAATGCCACATGGCCATCTTCATGCTCACCAGAAAATTCATGGACCTCTACCGTATCCCCTCAATTGCATATGTTATCAAGCACAAGTCCAAACAATAATTTTAGCTTGATTGATTCATTCATTGAAAAATCCAAAGAAGAGAGTGCCAAAGGTAAGCATCCTTTCAACATAAGACTAACAACTTCAAACCCATATTCATGCTTTAAACAAACCTATTTAATCATAAAAAATTTTTAGGAATAAAAGCTGATTATTCAAAATGTAAATGGCTTCGATCGGAAGGTAAACGAGGTCGACCAAAGGAATATCCCGAAGGAGATAATATTTGGAGAAATAATTGGGTTTATAAACAAAAGAAAGAAATGGATTCACAAATTAAAGAAGCTCATGATGCCTTGATTCTTCATACTAATGAAGAATTAAAGGATGAATTCTTTCACCTTTCTCTGGAACATTTTGCATTAATGGAAAATCTTTGCCCTCATAATCGTAAAACCTTTCAAATGGCTGAAACAAATCCCAAAATTCAATTAAATATTTGCACTTGTTCTGGCAATAATCAAGGCGGACGCTTTTAAAATTTAATCATGATTTATTAGAAATATTAATTTGTAATTGTTGGATGTTACTTCTTTATGTTTTTTTACTTCATTATCGTTAAATAAAAGTATTATTATTAAATTAATTAAAGGTTGACAAAATAATGCAATAAACAAGCACGATGTTTTTAAAAAATTTATAAACAGTAAAAAAACCTTTCGGTTCTCAACAAGCTTTTGTTTCACTGCGTGATAGCCTAAAATCGTTCAAGGATGTTCGCTTTTTGCATGACAACAAAAACGCATTGCACATATTTTTCAAGGAGCTGATTTGTTATTTTTTTCTAAGTTTTTTGAATTCAAAAACTTTGACCTGATTCGCCTATGAATATTTCAATCAAAGAAAGCAGCGATTCGCATATGGATATGCCATTGGAAGAAAGCAACGATTCGCCTATGAAAATGTCAGCTGGAGAAAGTAGCGATGAATCTTCATCCGCTTCTACTGCATCATCCTCTCCTCCATCATCGGTATCAGATGAAAGTGAACTTAATTTTGCTGATAGAACCTTTTTTATGAGTGAAAACCTTTTTGCGGTAACTTTTTTTGGTTCTTTTCTTTGTTTATGATATTCACTTTTCATTTTTTAGCGTCAACCATTGGATCGCCTTCGTAAATTCAAAAAGGTTAAAACTTATTTGCAAACCTGCAATGCTTATTATGCTGTCTGTGAACTAACTGAAAGTGATTATTCTGCTCTATGCAAGGTATGATTTTACACACTTCATTTGCTCGATAGCTTTTGCTTGGTTATAACAAATTTCATCGTTGTTGTGTGGAATTCCAATGTTCATAGGGTTTGATATGATTATTAATCGATTGTTTTTTAGGATTCTGATCGTATAATCCTCAATGAAACTCTAAGCTTACCAAAAAATGATAACAAGGTCAAAATTTACCTTCGTTCAGAAAATTCAACTTCAAATGGTAATAAAGGTGATTCAAAAGAAGATGCCGATCATCGTCATTTTTGTATTGCAAAACGAAAGAATCATCGTCCAGCTTCAACTCCTTATGATCATGTAACTACTCCTCGGCCAAATATGCGCTTCAAACGTTTTGATTATTTCGCTTCCAACGATGTTTAGGATTGTTTGATATATGTAATGTTAACTTTAGACTTAATTTTTTTGTCTGTTTTTATTCTCATTATTGTGTTTTTCGTTGTCATTGTGTATATTAAAGTTGAGATATAATTCACATAAATTGGTTATCTTTGATTGTGTTTTTTGATTTTTACTCGTTTTATTTCTTCTTCTTTTTTGCACACATTTTGTACAACTTTTATTTCATTTCCATTTGTGGCTTTTCATTTGTTTATCTTTTTTCAACCTTCGATCACATCCCTTTCAAGTAAAAAGTGTATATTTACACAGTCGTATTACATTAAGCAATTCATCGTTATGATCTTAACCGATAAGAACACGACTAAAGTGTTTTTTTACGTAATTTAAACCCAATTTTTTTCGTGCGTGTTTTTTCTTTATTTACCTAAAAAACAGTCCTTTCAATAACTTTTGTTTACTTTTTGACTGTCGCTTTTTTTGTATTGCTTTTATATGTTTGCAGCCTCTTTTTGTTGACCGAAAGTGACCGATCGAGTGAAACAAGTTCATCCATTTTTGTCCAAAACTTTCGATCAAAGAATGTATCTTTCGTTAATAATTTTAGTTTTTATAAATTTTAATTTCTTAACTGATGCAACTTTAACATTTGCAAATCCAATTCGTGGGTTTTCATCCTCAGCTGAACTTCGTTCTGCTTCAATGCCAAGGAAATTCAATAATAATAATAATCCACAAATGGCTGCTATTGGACCAGGAGCGTCGCCATATCGTAGAGAAATTTATCATGCTCCTTACAATACTAATCCATATTTTATTTCTCCTCCATCGACACCACCAGGGTTACAAGCTCAACCATTTGGAAATTTTGGACATAGTAATTCTGGTGTAAATCCTGCATCATCATTGGCTTCAGTATTAGGGATTGCTGCTCCACCAATGATTCGAAAACCATGTCCAATTTCACCTTTTGCGAAATTTTTATCGAAAGATGAACAGGTTGGTTAGCTATTTATTTTTTAAAGTCATTGTTGCTATTTTTTTCGTTTACAAGCTTTTCGAAGAATGAAAAGCGGTTATGACCGTGCGACATTGAAGCTTCGATAGAAAACAAATCGATGAGCGAGAATGTTTTTAAATAATTTTTTGAGCCATTTTTTTAGGAAGTGCTCCACGAACTTATTCTTGAAGCTCGACGTGCTGGCGCGTCCGAGGATGAAGTAAAACAATATTCAGAAAAGTATGTAAAACAAATTTTGCCACCAGAAAAATTTCAAAGTTTTCAATCAGAAAATAATGATTTTGAACGAAGGTTGTCACTTTTCCGGCGACGAGGAAAACGCAATTCTGAAAGTAAAATAGCCATTTTTCATTCATGAAAAATCATACATACATTCTTTAATTTTATAGTTCCTCGAAGATTTGATGCAGTAACCTTTCGAAATCGTAAAACTAAAAAACTTCCACAAAAAGTTGAAGTTGCGAATAAAAATGAATTCTATGATTTTATTGAAGTCCCAAAAGATCTTCGAAGCGTTGATAATCTTATCGAACTTCAATGATCGATGGATTGAAATCTTATGTTTGTACCTTTGTGTTCTTTTATTAAAAATGAATTGATTTTGTTTAAGGGTTTTTCTTATTTATTTATTATTGCTTTTATAAATTAACCTTTTTTAAAATAAAAATTGTTTGGTGATGGCGGAAGAACTTTCCTAAAAAAAGATTGTTATTGTAACTACAAATTTTGTTTGCAAGGGTTGTTTTCCCAAATAATAACAGCAACAACGACTTACCAAAATTCAACAATAGGAAATAGCGGCTTTGGTGAACTTGAAGCTGAAGTAATTTTTATCACTGGCACTGATGATCTAATTGGTTGAGGCCTTAAAACAGTTTTACCCGCAAATAAAGGTGATGATGCTGCTTCTCCAAATGGTGGAACTTTTTGATATTCTTTCACAAATTCTTTTGTAAACAATACTCGATCAAGATAATCTTCAACCAAATATTTTATTTTTTTACGATCTGCTCCATTTTCCATTGCTCTTCGAACAGCTTTCTAAAATATGATTATAATAAAATTTTGTATTTGTATTTGAAAAAAAAATTACCATTAAAGGTTTAAAATATTTTGGTGGAAGAAGTTGACTATAGGGTGAACATGAAATACTCAGCTTTTGATATGCTGCAATTTCAGGCACTATGGTTTGCCACTGATCGATTGTTAATTGAGATTGAAGAAAGATATAAATTTTGAGGAGAACCTAAACCAAGCTTATTATAATGCTTTCAGTTACACATATGTTTACAGTTACAATATGACAAAGTATGGGTAAAAAAACAAACCTGATCTCGATTTCTTCCATCAAAATTATTTTCAACAATTTTAGCTAATTCTTTTTTCTGATCAGGATTTAAATATTTTTCAAATACTTTCCTTGGTCCAATGCACCCACCAATGAGAAAACTTGTAATCGATTTACACATTAATAAAATAATAATAAAAATTATTAAATCCTTCCGTTTACCGGAAATAATCATAGCAAATCCAACTAAAAAAATAAAGGGATTTCAATAAAGTCGATTACAAAAGTGTTTTATTCAACAAAGAAGCATCGCACATAAGAATTTTAAAAAAACTATCGCTCGAGAAAGAATGTTAAAAGGATTTTGGCTCTAATTTCAATCCATTAAAACTGCGAAATTTCTATGTGGATAAACTGGATTAATTCAAATTCAGCCAAACTAACAAAAAAAAAATGGTGGATGGATGATGAGACTCCAAAATAGGAAAAAGGAAGATTTTCTTCCTCCTTTTTTGTATTACTGAAAAAATGGCTGCTTTTTTATTTTCGACTCTAAGAAATGACATAAAAAAAAAGAAGAGATAAGTAAGTATATTCATTCCAAAAGAATCACATAAAATGCATGAAAAAAAATTTATCGATGAACTCATTTTCTGTTTTTAAAAAAATGAAAGGTAAATTGTTTGTTGTTTCAGCTTGAAATCAAATTTTTTTGTTTTTACATTAAATTTATCGGTCACTTTTCTTCTCTTGAGTGTGTACCTTTTGAATCCACTTAACTTTTAAAAGATGTTCGCATTTATCCTTTTTGAGGTAAAAAATAGTGGAAATATCAATAACATGTCAATGTTTTAAGCCCAATTTTTTAAAGACAAAATTGTAGCAAATGTTAAAACCGCAAATAAAATACATTCAAAAAGTAAAGAATTTATTACATACATGTAAAACAAAAACAAAAAATGAACAAAATTAACTTAAAAATTTGCGGCAAGAAGCCACTCCACATTTACAATTGAACTCTGAAAAACATTAGATTTAATCAAAGGCATAAAATTTGAAAGAAAACTTACTTCCATTTTCATAAGGAAACTTGTAATTGTATGAAAGTTCTTCACCAGCTTCAATTCGTTTGATGGAGTAAATGTAAATCTTTCCATCGTCGACTCGAGCGATACAGTTGGCATCACATGAATGATTCAGAAATCTTGCCATATTCCCATATCTTGTAGCATCGATGACATTATGAGTATCAATCTTGAACATGTAGAAACCATTCAGATCATCTCTTTTGGCCATTCTTTCACGAAAATCAGCTAATGAAGCACGAATAATTTCACCACGATATTCAAGAAGTCGGAGATTCGGCTTGAGTGCAACAAGAGCAAAGAGGCCTTGAGAATGTATGGATGAGCGGTGGACTTTCAACATATATTCTCTCTAAAAACAAAAAGCATATAAGATAAAATACTAATGACAAAACAAAGACTCACGGTATCATCATCACCTGGAAGTTCATCCAAATCATTTGCTACGCGTTCACGATTTTCAGCTCTTAACATTCGAGCATTTGCTTTGCCTCGATGAACCAATTCAAGATCCTAAAAAAATTATGTTTGTTAAAAAAACAACAAAGTCATGAAAAAACTTACTTTTGGAGTAATTTGAAAGCAATCAACATATGGACGAGTTCTTGCGCACGAGTTTTTGTCAATAGCGGCCTTCAAAGGATCGTAAATATTTAAACCAAGCATAGCTCTTTTTACAAGTTTATTGAACTTTCCTGCTGGTGCTTCTTCTTCACAACAAATTTCTTCATCTGTTACTTTTCCGGTTAGAGCAGCGTCCACTTTGCAACCATCACAAATCCATTCATCCTTCGGAGCACGTTTCTTGCCAATACATTTGAGATGGAACCATTCATAATAGCAATTTCCTGAAGAACATTCAACCATCGTACCTCCTCTTTCCTAAAAATGTGAATGTATTACATGAATATTTATAACTGATTTATAGTTTACCTGTTGACAGAAACACCATGCATAAGGCCGGAGATGATCATTAGACATGGTGAAATAAAAAACGAATATGAAAAACACCAAGCAAAATGTGAAATTGAAAAATTGGATGGCAACAAAAAGTAAATAACGAAACAAAAAACGATTTCGTTCGCATTTTTGGGATCGTTGGAATCGTAATTTCTTGATTCACTTTTCGTTTCAAGGTACAAGACTTTTTGAAATGGATAGGTTTTTTACAGAATTTTTTTTTATATCAAAAACACTTATTTGTTGCATTTACTGGATATGCATTTTCTATTGTCTGATGAATGGGGAATTTTCATAAGCTAGTATTTATTATTGATACATGTAAAATAATTAAAAAGTTTATATTACGTACAAAAATAAATTATGCGAAATTTCTGTTAGATTCTTTACGAATTTTATTTTTATGAAAATTTAATAAACCATTAGCAAAAATATTCCTCAAAGCTTCTTGTGAATCTCGTCTTAATCGATGATTGATTCGTTCATTAATTAAAACTTGACGATAAAAATCAATTACAGTAAAAAGCCACCATACTTCTAAAATGCCGGGAATTCCAATTAATATAACTAAAACAATTGCGGATGGCCACATAATTTTTCCAAAGGATGCAAAAATTAATATAGATGTACAAATAATTGTTGAAATAAATGCATAAAATACTTGCCATGCCAAATGTGGTAAAACATAATTTGCTTTAACTTTAATTATAGCATAAAATAACATTAAAATTGATGTTAAACATGTGAGAAGTACTGTAATAAAATAAAGGGGAAATGTTATTTAAAAAATGGATACTTTATTTTTTATAAGACTCTAAGGACGACAAATAAAAGTTATGCGATGTCCGTTCGTTTTTTTTTTATTTTAAAGATCATCGAAAAAAAGTTCAAACTCTTATATTTTTGTAGTTTATGATTGGTTCATCAAACTAAAAAGTTATTGGATGGATGCAAAAAAACTTACTAAACATTTCAAGCAAAAATAAAGGCACAGAAAAATATGAAAATCTTTCATCGGTTACATAAAAATGATTATTGGTTGTTCGATGAAGAAGATCGGGAGCTTGAAGGATTAAAATTGAAACAATTGCAAGTTCAAGAATACAAATAAGTTTTATGCTCATTGTTAGAGTCATTGCACCACAAAAACATCCTGGCTGAAAGATGGAGGGTTAATGATATAGTTAGAAGAATTATTAAATGGGAAATATTTTCTGGCACATTTTAGGATCTTCTAAAAGTTTCATTTTACCTTTTCAAAATGAACATCCACTCTTTTATCATCAATTTTTTTAACCGTTAAATCCGCTTTTGTTGCAAATGCTACAATATGACATAATTCAACATCCACATTTCCTTCATGTCGAGTTATAGGTTGATGAGATGGTCGTGGAGTGATTGACATCTTTCTTCCCCTAATTTTTCTTCAGTTAACTAAAATTTGAATTCAAAATAAAAAAATTAACAACAAGTTTCAAAGCTCAATGGAATTATTTTTAAAAGTACAAAAAGAAAAAATGTAAACTAATAAAAACGAAAAGAAAAAAGCAGCAAACACAAAAAAACTTTAAGAAAATTTACAGCCTTTTATTGAGAGATATCTTTTTATTTTATTTTTTTCTTCTTAAAAATGACATGAGCTTCAAAAAAAAAACATAAAATAAACTCCCATGAAACTTTTTTTTAAATAAAAAACGAAGTGTCAAAAAATAAAAAATAAAGAGAAAGAGATATGTACGTCTTTAGAGAATTGAGAAATGAAAGCCTTTAAAAAATAAGGATGTGGTGGTGCCTCCTCAAAATGTGTTCCAAAAAAACACAACGACAAAAAAACTAAACTTAAAATGAGCAAAAAATCCTTTTTTAAAAAGGCGTAAATAAAGAATCAAAAAGCTGGTGATGTCTTTATTTTTAGGGGAGAAAAATGTTTCTTTTTTTGACGTGATTAGCTAAAAGATGCAGAAGCTTGAAGCGAAACAGAAAAATGCCGACGACGGTGCATTCGTGTGAATTCGACCTAAATAAAATGCAAGCTTTCTTCTCCCAGTTTGCAAAAAAAATTATGAACAAGCATAGCAAACACAACGTTTTGAAGCTTTAGAAGGAGAAGATATAGAGTGAAGATGGATTTGGTGAAAAATGTTTTAAAATGGCTATAATCACTCTCTTTCAAACTGCAGGAGAAAAAAAGTGTGCAAAAAAAGAAACTTCCGGGAATGGAAAGATAGAAAGTAGCTGACACTTGCTTGATGCTTTTCTTGGACTAAAGAACGGTTATAAAAAAAAAGATGGCATTTGATGAGTTTAAAAAGGTCATTGAATTTTAAATCCTGCAAAAATTAACACATGTAATCCATGCCTTTGATAAATAAAAAAAAAGCAATCAAACTATGGCTTCTTTCGCAGCAAAACTTTTTAGTTTCCTTGCCACATTTACACCTTCACTTTCTCGTGAAGCCAGAAAAAAAAAAGTTATGCTAATAAAATTATTTTATTTTTTATTCACCCAAAAAATTCAAAACTTTACCATTTTTTTTTCATCACCTTTCTTTTTGACTCAAAAAAATAACAAGAAAAAATAAATGACTGAAACGCTGGCGATGGAAAAAAAAGAACTTGAACAACAAGAAGAAGAAAAGGTTAGTCCTCCTCTCTCGAGAAAAAAAAGTTATTATTATTATTTTTCTTGTTATTTTTAGAATTTTTTTAAACATAATAGAAAATTTAAAATTACTTTTTTTCGAAGAATGTTTTTTATGAGTTTTTTTTAATAACAATAAACCAATTTTTAGGAGTGTCCACAAATTTACCAATTGCATGTTGAAAATTCGTTTGTTCGATTTGAAAGATATCGAAAAAGTAAAACTGTATGTGTGCAAGTGACATCATGTCCTCATCGAGCTATTATCAAAACAATTCCAAAATTAAGTCTTCAAATTATCACTTCGTCGTTTTCATCTAAAGCAATCTCACACTTTGGTTTTTAGGTTTCATCTCAAATTTTCATAGTTAATCATCTTCTTGGATGGAGTGAAATGGCTCAAATTGCTTCTCCTGTACCAATACAACATATTCGCATAATTCGATTTAAACAAGAAGAAGAAGTAACAAAACCTCCATCAACATCATTGTCTCTTTCATCGCCAACTATTCGTGTTCGACTTCCAAAAAATGATGAACCTGCAAGTGTTGAATTCAATTTAGCCGTAAAAATATTTTAAACATCTATGTTATTTTCTTTGGTACATGTTAATCGAAACAATAAAGAATTGTTTACTTCAAATAATCCAAATTTGTTATGATGATGCTAAAGATTCAAAGATAAAAGAGCAAGTAGAAAAAAATAAAGAAAAACAAGCAAGTAGTTAAAGAAGCTAAACCAATTTGAAGTTAGAAGAAAAGTGAAAATTAATAATTATTGAAAGCTCGATCATTTACAAGATTTTATAATTTTTGGAAAACTCATAGCCACCTTTACTGTAAAAGCTTTTGCGAAAGTTCTTCCTTCATCAGCATTGGAGACATTCCACTAAAATGCATTCTTTAAATTTGCCTAGGAATACAGAATCAAGAAACCAAATTCACTAATGTTCGCCTAAACTTTTTTGAAAATTACATCTTCACACTAATGCTACTAATATCGGCATAACTTTTGTTTTTATTATTTAGTCTTAAAATCCTGGAAAAAAGTGTTCTTTGAAACCAAATTCAAACTTTATGAAAGCGTAATGATTTATAACTATGACTTCAAAGCATTCTTTGATATAAACATTTAAAATAATATTGAAGCCAGACGCAATGAATCAGCAACATTTTATGTTCCTTTTTTGTCTGCTATTTATTAAATTTTGTATAACATTTTAGTTTTTAATTTTATGATTGACTATAAAAGGCATTGAAATATTGGCTATTTGGAAGGGGCTTGCTTGCTTTTATGTGGGATAAATAATTACTAAACAAATAAACAACAAACTCTTTTTTCATCATGGATATTATTGCATTCCTTTTAAATTTCTCAAAATAGAAGAATTGAATGAATGCCTTTTTTGTTGTTGTTGTTTCGTCATTGCTTGAGGCATTTTCTCCAACAATGCTATTCACGTTGAAGCCGCTGCTGCTTACTTTCTTATTGCATCCATTGACGGAGAGAAAAAGCGCGCGCACTCTAAAAAAAAAGGCTAGCTTTGGGACACTTTGTTGAAAAAAGTGGAGGAGTAAAAAAGAAAAAAGGTTTTTCTCTTTCTAACTTTTTATTTAGCTTTCAAAAAATGACCGATGTCAATTTTCTAAAAACACGTCTTTTCATTGAAAGTCTTTTTTAGACTTTGAAAATTACATACTTTTATTGATCGAAGAAAAGAAGAAGAGATAATGAAAGTCATTAGAATTTTTTTTCTGGTTTTCATTCATCGCGTTTATAATAAACCAATGAAAGTCACATTTGTTTGATTTTTAATCGAATTATATTTTGTGGTTGTTTGTTTTTGTCCGCGAACCTTTTTTTAATAATGCAGATGTTTAGTGGCCTCTTACATAAATATGTTTATTTATTTTTTCCATTTTCAGATGTCACTAACTTGAACTATTCTAATCATAAAATCAAACAACAAGTGGAATCAAAATGATCGAAGATCCTGTGGCAAATTTTCTCGTCCGTCAAAGGCCGCTTCCAAGAATAATATTTATATTATTTGGAGCTGTGCTAATTCATTTATCGCTTGGAACATATCATACATTTGGTAAGGTTTTACTCAATCGAACTTGACAAAACCACATATATAACAATTAAATTTTTAGGAAATATGTTGCCTTACATTGGATCATACTTAAAGAATCATACCGATCCTGAAATAAAAATTGAACAATTAATGTGGATTCCAACGTTTCAAGGATGCTTTCCATTTGCAATGATTATTGGTGGATATTTATCAATGAGAATTGGACCTCGAGCTGCTGCTGCAATTGGATGTTACACTATGGCGTATGAACTTTCTTATTCTTTTATTCTATTGTACCATCTTCTTTTAGATTTGGAGTATTTCTCTCTTATTACACAATCAAAATATCTTATTCTTTATTCCTTATTACGTATGGATTTATGTTTGGTCTTGGTCAAGGAATTGCTTATGTCGTTGCTGTTACAAGTGTTATAAATTGGGCACCAGAAAAAGTTGGACTTGTTAGTGGCATCGTTGCTTCTGGTTTTGGTTTATCTTCATCAATATTTGCTCCAATTCAAACAAGAATGATCAATCCAGAAAATAAAGCTGCATCAAAAGAAGGGTTCGTTATTGATGATACTCGTTGAAAAATATCGCAACTAAAAGTTAAATTTTCAGTTATTTTACCGACGAAATGTTAATCAATCGAGTACCTGATGTGTTTCTAACGATGTCATTTGTATATTTTTTGATGCAAACTGTTGGTCTTATTTTTATTTGTGATCCACCAGCAGAGGTTCGTTTCTGATTTCAACACCCAAACATTCTAACAAAAATAATTCTGAAAACAAAAAACAACGCTAAAATCTTTGTTATGTTCACAAAAAGATTAAACCTTTTTTTTGTAGTTTGTTCGAAAATATCTTTCGGATTCTGCCATAATCGATATGGCATGGTTATCCAAACGTCGAACACGTTGGCAAAGTTCCGCGGCATCCACAAAAGATACTTTATTTTCTGGTTATAGTTATTCTCAATTATCTGTAAATGTTGATGATGACAGTCCTAAAAGAACGGTATTTTATCAAATGTCGTATATTTGTGGTGGTGGTTGACATAATATATATTTGCCATGCTTTTTTGGCTTTAACACTTCTTAGTTTCTTGCGCTCACATTGCTGTAGATTTATTATTTTCTTTTTTCGAATTTACTTTAATGTGATGCTTCCTTTTTAGTCAAAACGAAAACGTTCAATCGATGATGATGCAAATGATCTTGTTTCCAATGACATTGAAGGAGCAGCTGATGATAGCGATGATGAATTAGAAACTGTCAACCCTCAACCAATATCATTACGACCAAGTGAAGTATTAAAAAGCTCAACATTTTATTGGTTATTTATTGCCCTGTTTTGCTGCTCGTTTTATGGAAATTTATTTTATAATCTTTACAAAGTACAATGTTTTTTGGTTAGGTATTTTTGTTATTTTACAATTGATTTTCAGACATTTGGTGAAACTTTTATTGAAGATGATATGTTTCTTGCTGTTGCATTTAGTATTGGAACCGTTGCAAATGCTGCTGCTCGTATTGGATGGGGTTTATTAACCGATAAAACGAGTTTTCAAGTTGCTCTTTCAACAGCTTCGTGTCTTGCTACAGCTTTACTTTTGACGATGCCATTAACAGCATCGCTTGGAAAATATATGTATCTTCTTTGGGTAATTTTTGGCTTTCTTTCTTTTTGATTTAAATCTTTCATTTTTAGTTAACTATGATGTTTATTTGTCTCGCTGCCACTCATGCTTTATTCATAACAGCTGCTGTTCGATGTTTTGGAACTCAATATAAAGCAACAAATTATGGATGTTTGATATTATCAACGGTTAGTTTTCTAAATTTATTCAAGCCAAAATTGTACCACTGATTTTTAAGTTGTATGATCGTAACTCCTGTTTTCAAATTTTGCTTTAATCAATTTATTTTCAGACTCTCAGTGGCATACTTCTTTCTATTGGCTGTCAATCATTGCTTGCTGTGATTGGTTATAATTGGACATTTATTATTTCTGCTGTTTTTCCATTTGCTGCTTTCTTAATTACAAGTGCCATACGTGTGACACCTCAAGGACATCTCATCATTTGAAATTTTTGCTTCAATTATTTTCCCGTGACCAATCTCATCAGTATTCTCTTTATCTTGTTTTTATTTGTTTAGCATTTATCTTTCATTTGTATGCTCTTTCTAGTCATATCTTTTCATTGTTGTATCTTTGTACTTATTTTGTTTTCGGGTTAACTGTTCATTGTTAAGATTTAGCTACTATTTAGGATTTTTTACTTATCTCTGTACTTATTGTATTTTATGATGATTTTGGATTTTTTTAAATGAGATTAATAATAAAATATAAATAAAGATTTCTTATTTTTACTCAAACCGTAAACATTTGCATATAATTTGTGATTCTCGTTATTTATTGCTTCAGCATTTTTTAGCCTTTTGTTATTTTTATTGAAAAGTTCCAAAATGGCCATCCTTGTTGCTTTCCGACAACAAAGTCCTTTTTTATTTTGTATGTGATATTTTAGCATCGAAAACTTTGCTTTTTCCTTATCTTTTTTTGTTGCTGACTGTCTTTGATAAAAGTTAGCGAGACATTTAATAATCAAATTTTTTTTGGCGCTTTTGTGATGATACACAAAGAAACCATTCATGAAAGTTTAAAATTTCTCATTATTTTAAATTACAAATCCTGTAAAAAGCCCGGTAGCAGCTCTTCATAAAATTTAATCTAGCGGAAAAGTTGTTGTAGTTGGATCAGTTCATATGTTTTCTGATGCTTATTTCGATAAAGAAGAAAATTCAAAAGTTTTTGTTTGTTTTTCAATCAAAAAATGTTTGTAGGATTTATTGATTAAATTACTGAGTGAAGGAATCGATTTGAATACATATGATGCGAGAGAACCTGAATGAGCAGATACAAAATTTATTCCAGATAATATTAGAGTATCGGGTACATTATATTCATGTTTGCAAGAATCTGAACTTGAAGCTGGTGCTTTTCATTGTTGGGATTTAGATACTGTTTAAGATTTTTTGCCTATCTCTGTACTTATTGTATTTTAGGATGAGTTTTAAATTTTTTTAAATGAGATTAATAAAATGCCAAAAATAAAGCTTTTATTTTTATTCGAACCGTTAACATTTGCATAAATCAAAATAAGTAAATATTTATATTCTTTTTAAAAGTGTTGTTGATTTGTTCAAACTTCACATCGAAGAAGGAAGTAAAACATGGGAGGCGGTGAAAAGAAGCATAAACGAAAGCATGATGTTGCTGATGGTGCTAATGAAAAGCCAAAAGATGTTAAAAAGGATAAGAAAAAGAAAAAAGGTTTGTAAAATTTTATGTATTTGCTTGAAAATATTTGAATTGAAAACCAGAATTCGCTTCTTGCACGAAAGCTACCGTATAAATACTGAATGGGACTTTGCTAAAATCAACCAAAAATTTCTGCTTTTTTAGATTCAAAAAAGAACAAAGATGCCAAAAGTCCTATTCCAAAATTTGGTAAAAAGGTTTCAAAATCAAAAGTTCGTTCAAAGCATAAGAAAAAATCAAAGCATGGAGAACCAACAAAAGAAAATGTGCCACAATCTGTTCCACCGACTCCAAATCATGGAAGAAATGAAGAATTGAAAAACCGAATGCCTGCAGCAAATATGAATCATCGCAAAGCTAGAAAACCGGCAGAAGCGCCACCTGTTCCACCAAGAAGTGATGATGCTCGAGCCAAGGAAATGAAACATCAGCCACAAGCAGCAACTAAGAATCCTCAAATGAAGTCCGATAGAAGTGGAGAAAAATATTCATCAGACTCAAAATCATCAAATGTAAGCCTGTGATTCCTTCTTTCTTTAGTGTTATATACTTTCTTCTTTTTTTTCAGAAAATAAAACAAAAGGAGTTGTTACAACCATCACCTGCACCGTCGACACCAGCTCAATCATTTCTTCGTCCAAATTCCAGAGAAAAATCAAAGCATGAAGTACCACCAAAAGAAAATATGCCAAAATCTATTCCTCCTCCAACACCAAACGATGGGAGAGTTGAACAAATGAAAAATCGAATGCCCGCAGCAAATATGAATCATTTAAAGGCAAGAAAACCGGCAGAAGCGCCACCAAGAAGTGATGATGTTCGAGCCAAGGAATTGAAACGTATGCCAACAGCAGCAACTAAGAATCCTCAAATGGAGTCAGATAGAAATGGAGCAAAGCACTCATCAAACTCGAAATCATCAAATGTAATTCTTTGATTCATACTTGCTTTAATGTTTTATATGTTTTTTAGAAAAAAAAGATGTTACAACAGTCACCTGCACCGTCGACACCAGCTCATTCGTTTGTTCGTCCAAATTCTAGAGAAAAATCAAAGCATGAAGTACCACCAAAAGAAAATATGCCAAAATCTATTCCTCCTCCAACACCAAACGATGGAAGAGTTGAACAAATGAAAAATCGAATGCCACAAGCAAATAGGAATCATCGAAAGGCAAGAAAACCGGCAGAAGCGCCATTTGTTCCACCAAGAAGTGATGATGTTCGAGCCAAGGAAATGAATCGTCAGCCAACAGCAGCAACTAAGAATCCTCAAATGGAGTCCGATAGAAATGAGGCAAAGCACTCATCAAACTCAAAATCCTCAAATGTAAGCCTTTGATTCATACTTTCTTTAATGTTATATTTTTTTAGAGAAGAAAACAAAAGATGTTACAACAATCACATTCACCGTCGACACCAGCTCAATCGTTTGTTCGTCCAAATTCCAAAGAAAAATCAAAGAATGGTTGTGAAATTTTTCCTAATCCTCATGGACAAAGTCCTCCAAAGAATCCTGATAAGAATAAAGAAAAGAAAGGAAAGTCTTCTTCAAAATCGAAATCAGATAAGGTGAGATTGCTTGCTGGTTTAGTTTACATTTTTACAAACTTTTTTCAGAATCAAAAATCAGGATCAAAGAAACATGGATCACCAAAGATGCTGCCTGCTCAACAACAAAAGTCATCTGAGAAATTGCGCAAAGAAGTGGTTGATAAAGAAAAATCGAAAGATGGAAAAGAAAAGCAGCTATTATCTCATTCGAAGTCATCTAAGGTAAAATATCTTTTGGTCTTTCTTTCCACGTATTAACAATGTTCTTTTTTAGAAGGAAAAAGTGAAGAAACTTGCATCGCCCAAGAATGTCGTCAAACATGAAAAATCAGCTGAGAAACTCCACCACCGAACACCGAAACGAATGACTCCAAAGAAGAAGGAACGAACTCTCCTGGTTAATGTTAACGAAGTTTTACGAATTGGAAGTGTTTTGGAAAAAGATGGTATGGATGAACAAAGAAGAGTAAGTTCTTTTTCTCAAGAACGTTTTTATAAAATATTTCAATTTCAGAAAGCTTTTGAATGGTTGGCCGAACATCGAAGTGAATCAATGAAGGATTCTCCGAAACTTGCTTACAATTTGATGGTTGCTATTGGTGATTTAACTTTGACTCAAAACTTGGTTTCTCACATGCTACAATGTTTGCTCCAAGAAGGTGTAATCAATCAAAAAGAATACCAAAAACATTTTGCTCCACTTGAACGTTCATCGGCTCGTCTGACTATTACTGAATTTGCTCATCTTCTCAAAATTTATGGTAATCAATTTCAATCATCTTCCCAACTTCAATCTTCGTCATCTTAAAATAATTTAAACTCTAATTTTATTGTAATAAATATAAATGTGTTTAAATAATAAATAAATGTGAAATTGTATTTTGTTTTAATGAATATCAAAACTATTGATAAAACTAAATATTTGAAAGCTTTTTCGAATACAGTATTCTTGATAACAAACAAAAAACAAACAAATTACATAACTTTTTACAAAGTTTTTTTTGAAAGCAATAATAACTTTGAATTGCGGTTATTGCTTAATTCCACAAAGCTCTAATATGGAAATCCAGATTCTGCGATTGTAATATGTTCTTTAGCTTCATCAACAGTTGGAGTTAAAATATCATCATCCAAAATTTTTTGAATTTTCTTTGCTCCAAACATTTCTGCAAGAGCCATCAAATGAACGGGTTCAGCAACGGCTCGTCGATTACGCAATTTCAATTTTATCATCATATGTTTATGCCATGCAAAATATATTTCAGCAACAAAGATAACAATCGAAATAATCAATCCAATCATGATAACCAAAAATACTCCAAAAGTTGTGGTTAAACTTAAATTTTGAGCCACATCCGTTTGTTGAGTTCCTGAATCAGCATCAGAACATTTGGAAAGATTTCCAATTTTATAATTTTCTGTGAAATATTTATTATAAATTTTTATGATGTAATCTGTTTGCATTATGATTGCGGGATTAAAAATTTTTGGAAGGGTTGAATTTTTTTGAAATACAAAATATGCTTCTTTTTCAGGAAGTCCATTACTAACATAAACAAGGCCACAACGTGATTTACTCATTTGCATTGCAAGTGAATCTTCTTGAATGGGAAAAATATAACCTCCAAGTTCAACATAATCAAGTACATCATCGACAGAATCAGCAACTATGACGGGATTATTGGCGAGTGCAGCGCGTAAATTACGGAAATGAGCGGTGTCGGAATAAGCTAACTGCAAAGAGGGAAAAGAGCAAACATTATCCATTTATGTAAAATTAGAGTGACTTACATCCTCAAAATACCAATTACCAATATAATTTGTTATAAGTTTATATTCTCCACTTGCAACAAGTTTTATTACATCATCAGCACTTTTAAAAGGATCAGTATTGGGTGGCCTAATGATGGATGATAATAATAAGCCTTGATAAAATGACATCATCACCCTGGCTTGCACCAATGAAAAAGCTGCTAATGCTATATTTCCACTAAAACTTTTCATTGCAAAATCTTCTGGTTGATTTAATTGAACTTTGACATATCGCCATATTATCTGTAAAAATTATTTTTTTTTGAAACTTAGATAACTTCTTTAGGAAGCAGCTTACATCCAGAGGGTCAAATACATCTCTTCGATTCATTTTACATTCAATTTTTGAAACAGCAATGGAATAAATTGATTGAACTATGAAGGCTGAAATCATGGCAATCCAAACCCAAAATGAAAATGCTTCAAAAGCACTCCAAATGCTGTTTGAGAAATTGGGCTTTAGTCTTTTTGCAACATAAATTGGTTTAACCTGAAAATGAAGTGATTACGTACTAAATTAATACATTCATTCATGTTGTGAAATAATTCATGGACTTACATTATAAACATTATAGCTATACGCAAAATATTTTCCTCGAAGTTGAGTAAGTTGATAAAGGAGACAAATAACATCGGCAGTGCCATTGTTTAAATAACCCAATGTTCCTTCCCAAGTATCATTTACCTAAAATCAACTTTGGTTAATTATGATGAAATGATGGCTCCTTAAAAACTTACATATGTTCCCCAATCAACTAATCCATCAGGTGATGTAGTTACAATTGGAACAATTTCATATCCCATATAATCAGTAATCATTTTTAAAATTTCTAATGTCCATCCAGGAAATGGACAAGCCGTAGTTGCTTCCATCGTTGGAAATCTCGCGCAATTACTAAATGCATCGGGTGGATTTCGAGCAAATACCACTCGAACTTTATTATTCTCTTTGAAGGTTTCGTTCATTTTTTAGGTAGTGAAATAGAAAAAAAAGAAATGTAAAAAAATAAAGGATTTTTAAAGGTTTGCTTCTCTTTTTTTAGGTCCAAAGACCAATTTTTTTTTTTTTGCAACTCCCGCATTTCCGTAATTCAATGCTATTGCAAAAAGCTTTTTCGGAAATGGAAGTTAATTTTAGTTATGTTGAAGCTTTTTTTTAATTTTATGTCTGGAGTATGAACAACTACAAAATATAAAAAAACACCAACAGCTTGAGTCATGAGATAATCCCAATCCCACAACGATGCATGTTAATTTTAGTTACAGTAAACCTAAAAAAGGCGCGAAACAAAAATGTTGTGGTTTTTTACATAACTGTTTTTGTTCTTCTTTTTTCATTCATCCTCAAAAAAATCATTTTTTATAGATGCAAAGAAAATGCCGCGTCCAGATTTCGTCGATCCAACTCGATCAACTACCGGCGAAGATAATAGCCGTCAAACTTCAATAAAATCTTCGTCAAATTCAAGAAATCCTAAAAAGCCATCAAAAAATTCACATAAAGAAGTGGCTGTTGAACCAGATGGTGAATCAACGACATCAAAATCAGCTGAAAATTGTGGTGGAGAAAGTGGACGTCAAAAAGCTAAACAACAAGTGGAAGAAGTTGTTAATCGTTTAATGAAACATCCAAATGAACCTGTGAAAGCTGCATTAACTCAAGATGATATTATTCCAATTATTGTAAGAGCTCGTGAAGCTTTAATGCTTGATCCTGCTTTAATTTTACTTGAACCTCCTATTATTGTTGTTGGGTATGTTTGTTTACATTTTTACCATTGCTTGACAATATTCATATGTTAATGCTTCTAACCGCTAAATCATTTTTATTCTTTTCAGTGACTTACATGGACAATTTTCGGATGCTTTAGCAATTTTTGATCAAAATGGTAAACCACCTACAGCTCGATATCTTTATCTTGGAGATTACATTGATCGAGGTGAACATTCAACTGAAACAGTGGTTCTTCTTCTTGGTCTAAAACTTCTTTATCCTGATTCAATCTTTCTTCTTCGTGGTAATCACGAATGTCGTCCAATTAATCGTGTTTATGGATTCTATGATGAAGTAGTTTCTCGTTTTAATATTGAACTATGGGAACAATTTCAACTAACATTCAATTTTTTTCCAATAGCTGCAAGAGTTTCTAATCGGATTTTTTGTATGCATGGTGGACTTTCAAGAGATCTTTGTTCATGGAAAATGTTTGCTGATATTCAACGCCCTATTGAAGTTCCAGCTTATGGTGTATTGTTGGTTTTTATTTGCTAGCTACTTTATTCTTTATCTATTAATTTTTAGATGTGATCTGTTATGGGCTGATCCAACATTTGAAAATGTTCAATTTGCTCCAAGTGCTCGAGGAATCAGTTCAGCTTTTGGTGAAGATTATGTTGCTCAATTTTGCAAAGATTTAAATTTGGATATTATTGTTCGAGCTCATCAAGTCGTCATGGATGGTTATGAATTTTTCAGTGGAAGAAAGATGATTACGATCTTTAGTGCTCCATATTATTGCAAAGAGTAAATTTTTTGTTTCTTTTCTTTCAAGTTAAACCAATTGCTTTTTAGGTTTGCAAATTCTGGTGCTGTTTTGGTTATCTCAAAAGATCTCGAATGCCGAATTAAAGTCAGATTTCCTAAAGGAATAACTGATAATTGATCATCATTTTGTATATATGTTTATTGTCTTTTAATTTTTGTAAAATAAAAAGTGTTATATCTATCTTTACAGGCTTTTTACACACATAACTCAGATCTCTTTGACACTCAACGTTTTTCCAAAACTTGTACTCTCAGCAACTTGATTTTACATCAATTTTTCCATAATTTTCATATCCGTTATTATTTGGTTTGCCATCTGCCCAAATAAGTAAAGTTTAAAGAACTCCTATTTATCCAAAGCCAATCTTTTCTTGAATCATTCGTTTATAAATCAATCCACTCTTGATTATCACAGATAGGATCAGTTGCATTTAAGAATTTTGATGCTAAATCTAAAAATAAATTTCAACTGTTATGTTGTTTACTGTAAAATTATTTTACCAGCTACAAAGCATTTTCTTCATTGCTAAGAATTGACACCAAATTGGCTTCATAAGATTCACAAACTTTTTTGAGAGTGTAGTATATATAGCTAATGAGGAAAAGCCTAATAAAGAAACCTCAATGGAAACGCGTAATGAGGAAACCTTGTCATTTTAAAAGTTTATTAGTATGAAACTTTCAGAATATGGTAATAATTTAGGGGGGATATAACATTTTTAATCTTTCCAGCCATCTATGTCGGTAATAAATGGGTTGGCTGATGCCCTATGATGTGAATATGGTAAAAAATGATTTTTTTTTTTTGCAAAAAGTCCTCGGTTCAAATTTGACCGGCCGCTTAGTCTGAGAAAACCGGATCCTAAGATCGGGTTTTTCCAGTGTTCTGATTTATCCAAGATATTTAAGGTAAACACTCGATTCAGTAAACACCAGCTGTAGGTTTGCGGCAACCTCATAGTTAACATTACAACTACGAATAAGTGGGACGTTACCATTTCCGAAGAATTGGCTAACAGTGAACCACAAACACTGTGAGAAATTCAGAGAATCTCTCTTAACTTTTTATTCGTAGCTGACGCCGGCGTGCAAACGCTTGTGTACAAGTGCTCGCCACAACACCCGGCGACCACTCACATTTTTAATCCAAAAGAAAAGAAAGAGAATATTTTCTTTCAAATTTTTCGCTGTTTTTGCGAGCGATTTTTTTTTGAAAGTAAGATTCCTCGGTGGTGTTTAATTAATTTTTATAAATGATTTCCTTATTAGGCATTTCCTCATTAGGTATTATTGTACACTCTCCAAATAAAATATTTCGATTTTGATGGAGTTGACAAATTTGTTGTATGACTTGTACCAAAGGTGCTCTTTGTTTGAAACATTTATCAATGAGCGTTAAATCGGTTAAATATTTTTCCATTTTATGGTTAAAACAGCAGCGGATTGGATTTCACTATCTTTGCTTTTTTGCACTTTATTTATTCGACCAACTCGCCAGGTGCCACGCATTTGTTGGAGGATGATGTTTTAGTTGATGTCCCGTCTATAAACATCCAAAATGGTCGAAATTACTTAAAAAAATTTTACGTTCAAATCTTTATTTTGTTCAAAATCTAAATAAATACAAAAAAAGAAAAGCAGATATCACGAAATTAACTAGCATAAATAGATTCAATTTCTTTAAGAAATACATAAGATGATTCAACTTCTTGAATAGATAATTCATTTGCAGCGAATATCCATCCATTGACCATTTGTTAATTTTTGCGTCCATTCACTTTCGATAATATCATAATATCCACCACGAGTTTCTTCATCATGAGTCAGTAATTTATCAACGATATCTTGAGCATCTTTATCGGTTATTTCAGGATAGTTTAAAGGATAAACAAAGGTTGTTTCAATAGGATCCTAAAAGTTTATGCTTAGTTTTAAAAAGGTTTATAAAATAACTACTTACATAAGGCCATTCACCTATTACCTATTTGTAAAGAACAATTCCAGAAGCATACCAATCAGCAGCAAATGGATTATAAGGTTTTTGTTCAACAAGTTGAGGAGCTGAATAACGCCGAGTTCCACAAAATGATGTTGATGCTTCAGCTTGAGAGATGTAACGCGCAAAACCAAAATCATCTAATTTTACGTCCTTGTTTTTATCCAATAAAATATTTTCCATTTTGATATCTCTAAAAAAGAAAGTAAAATGTAATAGCAAGTTATTAGTTATAAAATATGTGCAAAATATGGAGCGACTATCACTTCGTTATTTAGTCACTTCGTTATGCTCACTTCGTTATGGGTTACCTCACTTCGTTATTAGTAACCTCACTTCGTTATTAGTAACCTCACTTCGTTATGGGGCATTTTTAAATGATAGGAGGACTATGAATGTCGATGGGCATTATTTATATTGTAGTTGCAATAAGTGGTTTTAAAGTTTGTCTTTATGTTAAAAGCGGCATTTAAGCCGAACATAAGAGTTGATTCAAATATTCAGTTACTAATAGGTTTTCATAATTTAGTTTCATTACTATTGAACTCAGTCACTGGTGCTTAATTCTTAACCAAAAATGGTTTGAAAGTTTCAAAAACCAAAAATTTACATAATTATAATGCTCTGATTAATGACAGATATAGCTTAATTGTTAGCTTTAAATTATGCTAACAATTTTAAAACTTTCATAAAACGTGTATGTTGCCCCTTCCTTTTTTGAATAACCAATACTATGAGTAAAAAAGCATGTGAGCAAAAAAGGTAAATCAAAATGAACCTCAATAAGCAAATGAAATATAAATTCATTTCCGAATTTATAAACCTCTTGGAGAAATTTGACAATCATATTTTTAACCCTTTAGGAATGGCGTAACGAAGTGAGATTACTAATAACGAAGTGATGATAACGAAGTGAGGTTACCCCATAACGAAGTGAGGGGATAACGAAGTGAGAATAACGAAGTGAGATTTTCCCCAAAATATGAAACAAAAGCAAAACCATAACTAACCTGTGAACAACTCCAAGATTTTGATGAAGATAATGAACGGCATTAGAAAGTTGACGAAAAAGTCTTGCACTTTCATAATCTAAAAATGACACACATTTTGTTATAATTCAAAAAATAAATGCAACATTTTACCATCAAGATGAGTACGTTCAAAAACATGGTTTAACAATGTGCCACCAGAACAAAATTCAGAGATGATTACAAATTTGGTTGAATTAGGTTGAATGATATCAAAGCAATGAACGATATGAGGATGATGAACACTTCGAGTGATTTCAAGCTCACGATAAAGAAACTTATCAACAACAGCTGCAGGAATTAAAAATTTGTCAATGAATTTAACAGCAACCACGTCACCAAATCTAAAAAAAGAAGTAAATAAATAAGAAAACTAGCTACGTGAAGAAAGTTACTTAATTGCAAGAAAAAACTTTATAAACACCACATTATTGAGTTGTTTGAGCAATTAAATGTGGAATTTCACGAAATTTATAAACTTTTTCAATTGTTGTTGTAGCATGAATATACGATGGAGTTGCACATAATTCTCGCTTTGATGGATCCGTTTGTGAATGATGTTGATGAATGAAAGGTTCAACTACAGGAAGTTCAAGTGCATCACCACCAGCTTCAACTTTAACACGTTGATGAGTATCATCACCAACTTTAGAAAGTTCAAGAGTATCATCACCAGGAAGAGAATGCTTATCAAGAAGCAAAAGTTTAAGTTTGAGTGAAGTGATGGATGAAGATGAACAATGAAACATGCTACTTCAGATGGTTCTAACTAGTGTTCATTTCCCCCCCCCCCCCCGTTTTTGAAAAAATACGGGGACGGGACGGGGAACTTTTTTGACGGGGAATCCCCGCGGGGAAAAAGGCGGAAAATTTTTTTAGACGGGGAGTCCCGCGGGGACTCCCCGTTCCCGTTCCCCGCGGGGAATTACGGGGAATTTCATTATAAATTTTTCTTAAATTGGGTTATTGCCTCAAAAATGCCTTTTTTAATGTAATTTGGTGTTATTTAGATGTTTTAAGCCATTTGGAAAGAGTTTAGATTATTATTAACGAATTTTGAAAAATATTCAAATTTTTAGACGGGGAAAAATTATCGGCGGGGATTCCCCGCGGGGAAAATGACGGGGAAAAAATTTCGACGGGGAGCCCCCGCGGGGGCTCCCCGTCCCCGTTCCCGCGGGGAAAATCCCGTCCCGCGGGGGGGGAAAATGAACACTAGTTCTAACATGCTACTTCAGATGGTTCTAAAAAAACAAATATAATATAAAGTTATCACAAAGATCAGTAGTTGCTTTTCAAACTATACTAAAAGCTTTAACACAGTTTTATTTAGCTTCATAAAATAAAATAAAACATACCAAAGTCAAGATCTTCCAAAAAATCATCATCAACGAGTTTAGCTGTAGAGCTAAGAACAGCATAAAGAACAGCGTCAATTGGTTCAGCAATCATAACACTCAAAGTGCTAAGAGAAAGCGCAGCCGAAAGGGCATCTTCAATATTCCAAAGATAACTTGATTCTTCAATATTTGATGATTTTCAGCAACAAACGATGATGGATAAAAAGCATCAACACCAGAATTTTCTTCCATTTTTTTCTTTCAGATCAGAAAAACAAGCAATAGAAATTGTTCACACAGCCGAATCGGAGGAGAATGCAAAATGAAATCGAAAAAACTCGATTGAAAAGGTTATGAGATCCTTTTACTCAGATTTTTTTTTGGAAATTGGTTGATGGATGTTTATATTAATTTTGATAAGAAATTAATCAAAAAAATGAAATTCGTAAAGTGATCGAAGTTTACAACTTTTGCGACTTTTTTTCATTCACTAAAGGCGCGAAAAAAGTGCGCTCTTCGAGAGAAAAAAAATTGGAAAGGTAAAATCAAAATTTTAAGCTACAGTATGTTTTTTTAAACGCACATTTCGTAATTGATAACCACAATCCTTTACTTTTGTCTTGCAAAAATAATCTATTACCAATAAATACATGCATTCCTTTTTAACATTCTAATTCTAATTTTAACATTTTGCGCTTATAAAAAAATTACATCATTTGAAACTCTATTGACTTTATTTTTTTTATATAAAAAATTTGTAAAAATTTTTTTTGAAGTTGTTTAAAGTTTTTTTAAAGATAAAATTTATGTTAACAAAATGTTTTTCAAACCATCAGATATTTACAGATTATGGAGATCAAGTTACTTTTGTCATACGATTTTATTGTTGTAAGCAAGCATCGGATACTTTTTTGAACCTAGGTACCTAAAACACAAATTGCAAAAATGTCAAGAAAAAAATTTGAGTGAAAAATGAGCTTCTTTTTTTAACGTAAAAAATCAATTGCACTCCTTGCTTGCTACAGCTACATACAACGGAGGTGAGATGATAAGGACAAAAAAATTCAGGCGTGGTCCATAAAATCAAACACAAAAAAAAAGAAGTTTTATAGCTTTTTTTCTTCTTTTTCTTTGGAGAATTAATTGATTCATTTTTTGCAGAGGTATTGGAAGAAGCAACTAACTAAAAAGAAGGAGATGAAATTATTAGCCGTTGTTATAGGTTTATCATTAATCGCCCACAGCTCATTGGCTTTACCACAACTTGTTGGAATTGCAACGGATGGAATTTTAAATGCCATAAATAAACTAACCAATTCTGCATCATCTGCATTTTATTTTGAATATGAACAGCCATCTCATAATGCTGCTGCTCCGCCAACAGGATGTGATTATCCTAATTATGATGCCAAATTTACTCAATGGACTATCGATGCTGGACTTGCTCCAGGAACAAATTACACAAGTAATGGACAAGCATTAAAAGATGCAATCAATGCTATTTTTGCTGGAATTGATTCAACCAATAATAATAACGCCCAAATAGCTCTGGATAAATTTTGTATTGCTCAACGAAATTTCTTTCAAACTCTTGGAGTTGCTCAAATTGGTGCATGCATTGATGTAGCAAATTTTGTTGGAAATGGTTATGATAGAAATTCAGCATTTCAAACTCAACAAGTTTTTGTTCAATTAAATTATCAATGTGGAGCAGCATTTAAATCATACACCGATTATATTCAGTCATATCTTAATACTCAAGTTTCGAATAAAACTGATCTTGATCAATGTTCAACTGATTTTATCACTAATCTCGATAATGGTACCGCCGTTATGCAACATGGTTGTCCGTAAGCAAACTTTTTTTAAAAAGCTTCCCTTAAAAGAAATATTATCATAGTCTCATCATATGTTTTGTAAAACAAGGAATTTACTAGAATTTTCTCGGTTGTAATTTCTTTTTAAGCTTAATCTTTATCCTTTTTTTATAATTTGGATATAGTTTTTACCTCTGAGAAAAAAAGGCTTAAAAAACTTAGATGAACCACGAATTCCTTAATACCTGGAATAATCAGTGGTTCTTGACTTTGGTCTTAGATATCATACCTTAGAGTAATGGTTATTCAGAATGTTGTTGAGGTAAGATAAAATCCATAAAAAATATCTTTAAGGCACTTGTGATTAAGCAAAACGGATTTTAAAAAGTTTTTTTTCAAGTAAACCCTTAAATTGTAATTTATTTTTAACAGATAAAATTGAAAATTGCTTGTAAGCGAAAATAATAAAAATGAAACATGAGCTTTTGCTATAGGTCACAAAAGTTTTTTGTTCAAAGTTAAAAAAACAGAACGAAAGAAAAAGAGATTCGTTAAAAACGTGAAAGTGAAATTTCATATTTTTCTGATTCCACGGACCACCTTTCTTTCAAAATAAATTTTATCATAAAAAGAAGTTTTATAACTCATTTATTATTTGAGTCATTTACAAAGGTCATAAGTGATTAAAAAAACAAACATACAATTTTGAAAAATCGCGTAATGGAAATTTTTTTTTAAAACTTCTAAACTAAAATTTATGGAAGGATTTTATTCAAGACCAAAAAACACAACCTCAAATTTTTAAAACTAAAAAGTAGTTATAGGTTAAATTTTTCTTGGCTTATCTTCGCTAATATCCATAAAGTGGTGTTACTTACTTATAAATATAAACTTATCAGATTAAAATATAAAAAGCACTTTTGAATACTCTCAAAAGCCCCAGTAATTGAAGCTGTAGGCAAAATGGCATTTTTACTTTGCGATGTAATAATATCCTTCTTTTTTTCTTCCAGACAATTAAAAGTTTATGAACATTGCATTGGAAAAGTTTATAATAAAGCCACAAATAATCTTGATCTTGCTTGGACGGTTTGTGAAGCCGCTCGACGAACTAATGTTATCTCCCTTCCCGCATGTCGAGATTCATCATGGTTTTGTCAACTTTGTAAGATCCGTTATTTTTATTTGCATTTATCAATTTTTTACATTTTTTTTAGCTCAACTCTCATTCTAACTAATTACGTCAACTAAACAAAATGAAAAAGATTGTTTGTCCTGTTGTGACCACCAAAAAAATATTTAAAAAAAATCAAATTCGTCATTTCATTCATTTTTTTGACTTCAAACAAATCTTTTTTATTTGTCGAATCCCTATTTTTTGGTGTTTTTACTTGTATTTTCAAAAGAATTTTTGGGTAAGAAAAATAAAATCCATCTTTATGTTTGACGTCTGTGTTCTTCGTTATCGTTGTCTATAAGATTATTACCCAAATAAAATCTTAATTTCTATTCAAGAAATTTCTAATTTCTTTTTCACTGTAGTTTTATTATTTCTTTTTGCTGTTCATTACCCTCATCATCAGTAAGAGAGACATACGATTGTTGAGAAATTTTGACGACTTCAAACAAAAGAGAAAGAAAGAGCATTTGCAATCATAGAAATGCATTAACAAATACAAAAATAAGAAATCCAAAAAAATATTAAGCTCTTACTTGCGTGGATGGACGGATATAGGTGTACGGTAATAATATGTCCATTTATATCTTGATGAAAATGGAAAAGAAAATGAAAATAAATACAATTTTTTTCTTGCTTTTTGCCACTAATCCAACAATACGAGAAATGCTTTTTGTTGATGAAAAGATTACGCATTTCTTCATTTGGTAATCCATGTCTCTTGTAAAGGATCATGTCAACAACAGCCTTAAGATTCCAAACAAAACCATTCCAAATATGGAAAAAAAGAAAAAGAAATTATAATCAAACGAGAGTGGTTGCAACCGTGAAAAACCGCAAGATTTCATCTTCCCGAAGAAGCTGTTGCTATTGTATCACTGCCTGTTGATGTTGGTAGTGAAGAAGAAGCAGTGGTCACCACTGCCATCAAGCAAGGAAAGGAAAGAGATTACGATTACGCGTGGAACATACAATATATTTTTTACACACATATTTTTGGAAATTTAATCAGTTAAAGTAAAGGGTAAAAATGGATAAGATGGGATAAATCTTTTTCTGTAACACTCAAATTAAAAATCTATGGAACATACCTTTCGTAAAAAATTAATAACCCTTTTTTGGAAATTTTGATGAAGGGTTGTTTCACAATCAAATCAAAAATATTTCTTTCCCTCAAAAATTTGTAGTATTTGTTTGCTTGCTTTGAGGCTAATATTCTTGGATGCTTTCATCTTCTGTTATTTTTTTATATCTCTCACCTCCGCTGAAGTAACAAAGATGGAAAGTCAATCTTTTGTAATAATAATATCACACCATACAGCTTACGAAAAAAAGAAAAGGAAATAAATAATTTTTTCATTTTGTTTTTGAACATTCCTTCAGCTTCGTTCTTCGATATAAAGTCAAAGTCTGTTAGCATCAAAAATAATAGAAAAGCTGGAGAGAAAAAAAAGTACGGTAGCATCTGAATTAAAAAGAGTGTAGTAGCAAGAAAAGAGATAAGTCCGGCATTTTGGTTTTTTATCAGTGATTTGAAGAAAAGAAGGAAATATACATTTCTTTTGTTGTTGGATTTTAAGGTTTCCATTAAACATAGCATACGCCCTTACAGTAAACATTTTTCTGGAGAGAAAAGTTGTTATCACTGAAATGAAAAATGCGATGTCTGGCATTTAACTCCAATAATTGGAGTTTCTGAAAAACGTCATTCACGAAGTTTACCAGTACGAGGTAAAAGCATTAAAGTTGTCATTTACCACTAAAAGATGAATCCACACTTTACTCAGAGTTTTGTAATGATATGCTTTCGTTTGAACATTGCATCTGATACAAGTTAATCATGAAAAACTATGATTTTCATAATTTACAGTTTATTTTTGAATCTTTCATTACTTTTAAGTCTTTCAAAGTCAAATGTTTCAAGTTTATTTAAAGATAATTTTTATTATTAAAATAAATATTTCACATGAGCCTAACTCGGTAAATCACTGTATCGTCACATTGCAAACGAAAAAATGTAAAAATTTGTCAACAAAAAAAAAGAGATGCACAAAGGACGTTTACAAAGAAAACAAATATAAAAAGTTGCCTGCACGATGAAGAACAAAAAAATATATGTAAAAAAGTAATGAAGGCAAAAAAATAAGAGAAGAACAAAGTGATTAAAAATAAACACTTGCAAAAAATATATATGTTTTTAAACTGAAAAATTAATATAATATATAGGACAACAACTGACATGGTAATTAAGAGAGTGAGAGAGGTCCAAAATTAAAACATGATGAGATTTATTTAGAAAATAAAAAAAAAGATGTGCGTAAAAATATATAATTTTTTTAGTATCGAGACCTGTACAAAATAAAAAATTGCTGAATTGAAAGGTGTCGTTTTTGTGTTTTTTAACAAAGAAACTTTTAAAATTAAAAAAATATTAATCTCCAAAATAAAAAAATTAATAACCGATGAAGAAAGTTTTTTTAAAGAAATTAAAGAGAAAAGCTTGGAGTCATGACAAGAAGAAGAAGAAAAAATTGGTGGTGGTGTCCTAAAAATTAACAAAAGTAAAATCTCACTCCATTAAAGCTGGCAAAGAAGAAGAGACACAATAACAAATGCATTCAAGAAAAAATAAACTTTAATTAATTGAAATTAAATTATTTAAGTATTCATCGGAAATTTCCATTCCGCGGGTGTCATGTAGGTTGCTGCTCCAGTAACGGGTGGATATTGAAGATATTCCATTCCGGGTGTGGTTTGATAACTATATGCTCCAGGATATTGTCGAAATGCAGCTGGAAATGTTGCGGCATAATTTGTCGATGGTGATAAAGTTCCATTCCAAGCATGGAGGCTCATATTTTTAATATCCAATTGATCGTTGGATTGAATGGGTGAGGTAGTTGAATGGGGATTTGATGGATCTTGTTGGCTTGATTCATTTCCACCACCTGACATATCTTCTGTTTTAATTTCAATCTCAGAATTTCCTGAACTTTGATCAGTGGATGAACTATTTGAGGAACCTGCTGTGGCGGATGTGGATCCATCGCTATTTGATGAGCTTCTATCACCGCTAGCTCCACAAGTTCCATTTTGTTGGGCTTTTTTCTGTTGACGAGCTTTGGCTCTGCGGTTTTTGAACCAAACCTGAAAAAAATTGCAAAATTTAAATTTAATTTTCATATTTGCATTAATTGTGTTTCCTCATCTAAATGATCCCGAAATGTTTTTCTTCCCCATTTTTCGATGAACTATACAACAAAAAATATTTTGAGGGTCCCAATGCATTCTCGAATTAACACAACCACCACAATAACAGCAGCAGCGTCATTCCATCAAAAAAAAGTTTTGCTGTTTCTCGCTGGGTGTGTGTCACACCGTAATCCTTTTCTTCTTCATTTTAAAAAACTGCGTGCTATTTTGCTCTGTTTTTCGGCTGCGATGGTAGTATAAACTAGTTCGTTCCAGTCGACTGACTTGACAAACAGGCGGTTAGTTATGATGAAGGTGGTGGAAATATCTACTTTTTTGTTAGTAGCAACCACCGAAGAAGAGAGGAAAAAAGATAGCGATGAGAAAAAAATAACAAAAATGAAGGAATTTGCGCTCGCTCGGATGCTTTTTTTTCTTTCTTTTTTTTCTGATACAGTCTTCTTCCTTTCTCGCATTTTTTTTTATTTCTTTTAAATCTTCGATGTGGTCAACAAAAAAAATAAGAAAGGTAGCAGTTGTAGTAGCCGGTCGTGGTAGCAGCAGCAGCTACTGTCAGTCATCATCATAGGTCAGTGAAAACCAAAATGAAAAACTAGTTCGTGACTTTTTCTTTAGCTTCCACAAAAATTACGAAATTGAAAATGAAAAGTTTTACTTACTTGAACACGACTTTCGGGTAACCCAATTTTAGTTGCCATTTCTTCTCTCATAAAAATATCAGGATATCGGGTTTTAATGAACACTGTTTCTAAGATTTCCAATTGTGATCGAGTGAATGTTGTTCGTTCACGTCGTTGTTTCCTACAACCTCGATAGTCAAACAATCTATAAAAGAAATAGGAATGTGGCAAATGTGTGATTTGAAAGGAAAAAATATGTTTGTGATTTTAACACAAGAAAATAGAAAGAAAATGAAGAGAGTCAGAACAGAAGCAAAAAAATTAAAGCATGAAAGTTTTAGGATGCTTACCTTGGAGTTGGTTGACCATTCCATCCAAGTCCTTGACAATCTAAAGAATTATAAATATTTGGTGAGATGAAATTTGTTCCTGGTGTTGGAAATCCTGTTAATGCGGTTGGGGTAGTTTGATATGCGGGTTTTGAAAAATAAGCAGCCATATTTACAGCTGAATTCATTGCAGCCGCATTTGATGCGCTAACCGGTGATAAATAAGACATGAGGGATGCTGTAGTTAAAATGATTGGTGTTGAAAAAAGTTTATAATTTTATCTTTTGTAAGCCTGCAAAAAGATGTAATATAATTATTATTAGTATTATTGATACTTGACTTTATTAAAAGTACACGATAATCTTATCAACGATACACATAAACTCTCACAATGAAAAATCATCTTCTGATTCGGATAAGCCCCGATGATCTTTAAAAAATCGCTTTTTTTCACATACACAAACTTTCAATGAATGAAAGAAGGTATGTATTGTTTTTTAAAAAGCTTTCTACCAGCCTTAACGAAAGGAAGGAAAGGAATCACACGCAATCGAGAGCGGCTTACGGCATGTTGTATTGCACACACTTGAAGCCGCTTACCACGGGGGAAAAGAAAAATAAGGCTGAGGCTAAACCGATTAAAAATAAAATAAAACGTATTTGCGATAAAAACCCTTTCCATTCATTTATGATCGAAAAGGAAGCTGCTCCGTCGAAATCTGATAAAAAGCTTTCATCAACATTCGACGAGCCTATGTTAAGCTCGGATTGATGCCGGATAAAACTTTTTTCTTTCCTATTTATTTTTATGGTAAAAAAAAGAAGAGTTACTCTTCTTCCATCCTATTTTTTTCGATTCTAAAACGAGAAGAAGAAAAAGTAGTCGTCGCAACAGCACCCAATGCATCGCGAACTGACTTCAATGCGTTGTTGTCGGGGCGTCCTCGTAAATTCATAACGCAAATAAAAATGAGTCTGAGTCCTTCCCCATTCAGTTCAGTCAATCTTTTTTTTCTATTTGGGCGTGGCTTTCATCTTTTTTGCATTGGGAGGAAGCTACGGTAAAATGCGTAGTTTTGATTGGTTGTTTCATTAATCAAAAAAAATAAAATGAAAAAATAAAAGAAATGCTATCATTTGATTAAATATTTTTTTGTTTCTGCTAAAGGATCTTGAAATCCTTGTTTTTTATGTTTATTTTAAAAAGAAAGAAACTTAGAAAAAAAAAGAAACAAATAATAAATTTTAAGAAGCTTAACATAAAAAAAAGTGAAAAATGCAACCATGAGGACGGCGGAAGAAACAAAACCTATAACCAACAACAACAAAAAAACCTCGGGAAATCGGCAATGAATGAATGCAAAGCCGCCTGAAAAGAGGCTCAACATAAGCTGAAGAGGATGAGCTGGTGATTAGAAGGAAAAAGGTTTTTGCGCGTAAAATAGTTAAAAAAAGAACTTCCCTTAAAGGGCTTTTTTAAACAATTTAGTGTTGGTGGTGAATCTCCTCTGCCACATAGTCAGTCGATACTTATTTTTTTTTAAAAATATTTTTGCTATTAGTATCTTTTTGAGTTAGTTGCTTGCGGCAATGACAAAAATATTTATGATAACGTTTTAGAAGTTCGTGAAAAGCTAGCGATTGAGAAACGTAGTTTTAGTTTTGATTTTTTTAGATCAAACTAATTTCCACCAAACTTTTTTTTCTCAGTATCAACTTCACTGTTGATTTTAGTTTTTGCAATATTCTTCGTACAATTTTTTTCCTCGAACAAAGTTTTAACATTTCCGTTGAATATTTCCACTCTCTTTCCCATACACATATACACATTTTTTCATTATGTTTTTTTGTTGCTTTTCTGATAAGATTCGCGTTAAATGGCACACAGATCGTGTCTTTAATCCCTTCAATTTCACCTTTTTTTCTTCTTCTTCATTCTTTTTCCACTCCTAAGTTTTAACTGATAATAACCATATTTAAACTTGATTCTTTTTTTGCTACACATGGTCTTAACTTTTTGTTTAAATGAAGAAGACAAAGTCTAAAGCCATTCTTTGTGGAATTATAAAACTGATTGTGGGAATTAATCACGTTATACATTATATATTCATAGCTTTAAAAATAAATAGGAGAAGATCATTTTGGCAATTAGAAAAGAAAGTTAGTTAGTGGACATCATGTTCGAGAGAGATAGATAAAGAAGGCAAAGGAAAAGGTTGGAAATTGTGAGAATTAGATAAAACAAGGTTTGAGAGCCTTTGGAGATAGGATTCGAAGGCACAACAGGCAAAAACGTTAGGTTGAATTTGAAAATTGTAAAAAAATTAAAATCAAGAATACCACAAGGCTGATCACAAAGTAATAATTTTTAACTTTCTTTTTGATTCCGCTATTATTTTAGTTTTTTTTAAGCGGAGGCTTTTAAAATTATTTAAAATTTAACAACAGTGCTTTGACAAAAAAATTTTTATTCTTGTTATTTGTAGGCCTTTGAAAACCTTTTACAATTTTATGTTTTTGTTTTAAAAATTTAAATCCAATCAAACGAACAAAAAAACTAACACGCAAAAGTAATTGATTGATTTCCCCATTCTTTCTAACAGAGCATAAAAAAGTTTCTTTTATTCAACCAAAATAAAAATATGTAAAAGAATTTCCACAAATAGACTTAGTCTCGACTTAGCAAGCGCAAACTCGGATAAGGCCTTAAGACGATTTTTTGATTGATCAAATACATCAACAAGCGAGTCACACAACCACCACTACCATCGATGAATAAAAAAAGGGTGAATTGATTGAAAAACATTTTTATTTTCATTTCAATAAATTTATAACGTTTTGTGGCAGTCGGGTTTTTCTCTTTATATTTTTACTTCTGATTTTGAAATAAAAGGAAAAGAATTTTTAGGGGAAAAAAAGAGTGATAACAATTTTTGAGGCTCACTACCGTATACTTTTTATGACGACGATGAGTATGATAATATTACATTTGGGATGGGCTATCGTATTATTGTTTGTGTTTTGAAACATTTTTTTCTGTTTGGCAAAAGTTTAAAACGTGGATTTTAATTTAATCGAACCTGATACTTTTTCAACCTCATCTCGGCCATCCATTTTGCATCAAATCATCAAAGCCTAAAACGCATTTAATCGACCAAAAACTTGAGCCTTTTATTCCAAATCTTTTTTTGTTGTGCGCGAAATTTTTGCTTTAATATTTTTTTTTGTTTTCGGCATGAAAAAGCGTGGCATTAACAATCCTCTTCATTCACTCATTTTTTCTTTCTCTCTTCCAACTTCGATTAAAGAGAAAATGGTGATGGTGCTAAAGTACCTTTTTTGTCAAAAAAAATTTTCTCGATGGATTAACAACAAAAAAAGAAAGCTTTAAAAAGAATGAAAAATACCGCCAAAGTAAGTAACTACTAACTCTCGACGGCAACGCCATCCAAGTGGAAAAGCGACAAGTTTATAGACATGCCACTTAGTTAAGTTTATCCATTTTTTTCTTTTCTTTTTTATTTTCTCGATCAATGTGGAAAAGAGAGATTGCCGTGTTGATGATGATGGCGGAAAGATCAACACTTTTTAAAGAGCTTTTTTCATGTGGAAAATAAAGGGCTTGAAAAGGGCACATTAAAACATTTTCACTATCGGTAGCTTTTAGAATAAGAAAAAAGTGTATTTAGTGGTTTTAAAATTATTATTATTATTATCTTACTTTATCATCTTCATCAAAGAATTTTAAATCTAATTATTAGCTTTCTTTAATACCTATTTTAGATTTAGTTATTGTATTAGCTGGGAAGCCAACCTTTAAAAAGATATACGGTATTATGTATCTTCTTCCTCCAAATTCTAAAATTGCAGACGTCAATGACCACATTTTTGGTTCTGAGACAACAACAGAATTTCATTATGTATTTCCTATATATCATTTTTAGAAATTGGCATACATTTTTTTTAATAAAATGTAATTTTCTTAATTTCTTCAAATATTTAAACAATTTTGTAATATTTTTTTTACCATTGTCTAATACAAAAATACCACTCTATTATTTCATAGACATGAGTGAAGAAAAAACCTTTTAACCAAATTCTTTAACTATGGTTATTTTTTAAACTTCAAACTTTTACTTCTTTTTTCTTCCCTCCGCAAATTCATATCCATTTAGATCTTTGCCTTTTTGTAGTGATGATCCAAAGTATATTAAGTCATTCATTCATTTTCGCTCACATACTTACTTGCTTGCTTTTAGCTTTTATGAAATCCATCTTATTTTTGTTGTTGAATTTTATTGTTTTACAATTTTTTTAATACCTATTTAGATAAAAAATAACTAACAAAAATGGGTGGAATACAATTTTATGATTATATAACAAATAATACTGATCGTTTTTTTTTTTGAGGGAAAAGAAATTTGTCAAACTTGATGGTTTCTTTATTTTTCTTTTTTTTAATGTGAAAGAAACTTAAAAAATAGTGAAAAATAAAAACCATTTTTGAGTCTGTTTGATTCAGAAATAATTGCAGTCTTTAAACGCTCGTTGTTGTGTTTATGATCTTCCTCCAAAAAAAATAGTATCGAAAAAAATATGCGTGTGGCGAGGTATTGTCTCTCTCAACCAAAGAAAAATTTATACTTTTTTAAAAAGTGACCTCAAAGTTGTGGAGTGGATTAACGCTGTATGATCTCTCTATTTTCCATAAAAAAAAGGTTAGAAACAATCAAACGAAGAAAAAAAAATGAGTTTGTGAAAAAAAAGTTTGAACTCGATTGAAATTTTAAGGGAATCATGAAACTTATTTTCGAGAATGAAAATCTTTTCTTTCTTCTTTTTCGATGATGACACTGAAAAAAACTGCCACATCAAATTTGTAACTTCAATTTTTTAAACTTTTTTGATGTTTGAGGTTAACCGCGCAGTAGGGAAGCTTTCCATCCTGTTGTAATCTTATTTTTTGCTTATAAATAATTTGTTTAAGACCAATGTTATAAGGACTTAAATATAGGGACAAAAAACTTAAACGATCAGCCAAAAGAATCCTATTAAAAGCTAAGCTAAATAAATAGATTCATTAAACTTTGCTTCCGGCATCTGAATAATAATGAAGTTAAAAAAAATCATAACAACTTCTTTGATTTTAAAATACTAACCAAAATCTTAAAAAAAACAATAGCAGCAGTTTTTTTCTTCAGTGCTTATTTTGCATCAACAACTTAACTAACACACATAAAAAATGGTACAGTATCCAAGCTTGTTTCTCTTGCTTGAAAATACATATACGTAGGCTGGTTGAATGTTGTGGTGATGGACTCTTCTTCATATTTTTTTTTGTGCTTGCTAGCTTTTGCTTTGCTTTTTTTTCCCTATGTACACAAAAAAGATGCAGTTTTTCTGTTTTCAATCGACACAAAAATATTTAGCAGACACATCGAAGAAAAAAGCAAAAAAGCTTTAGAGACTCGTTAAAAACGAAATTGTGTTGAAACAGAAAAAAATTATTTGAGATGAAAAAAAAGCTGCTGAAAATAATTTTGTTTTTTTATTTAGTGGTAGTAGTCGATAGAAAATAGAGCCAATTAAATTAGCATAAACTCTTTTTGGGTTTTATGGAGTTTCTTTGTGTTAATTTAAGAAAAAGGCGAAGCCGACGATAATAAAGTAGTAACCACCATTTTTAGATGTTTTTTAAACGAGGGAAATTTATTTTCATGGAACCTTCTTTTTTCGCTTCATTTTCTCAAAACTATTTTAAACTCAAAAGAAAAAACTTGAGAAATTGCTGGAGGCAAAAAAAAGCCACCGTAATTATTTTTTGTTGGGACCGTCTGTTGTTTTTTGGGTATGCCTTCTAGCTGCCAGCTTCTGTTGTCTGAGATTTTTTCTGTTTGCATAACTTTCAAAAAGAAGAAAAAAGATGGCACAAATGTAAAATTTTCTCACGCCACTATCCTAAATATGCTGGTTGGTTGACTGTCAACTAATGGATAAAAGCTTTTACACTTTGTTGTTTTTGGTTTTCTAAAAAATAAAAATAGGGAGCAATTGCATAATGCTGTTTGCTGCTAATTTAAATGACTTTTAAAAAAATATATAAGAATAAATCAAGTACCCATTTTTGGATTGAATTCCGCGAAAAATAACTTAAAAATGCACTTAACTTCCTCCACCATTTTAGCTATTGCCGAAAGTTTATAAAAGAGCGCTAAAAAAGAGTCAAGAAAAAATAACGAATCATTCATTGTTTTCTTCCATTTCTTTTTTTCTTCTTCTGGTCCGATTGTTTACAGTCAATCGAGTTCGACGACAACAAGAATGACAAAAACAAAGTGAAAAAGCGGCAAAAAGGAATTCATTCAAAAGACAAAAGAGGGGAAAGAGAGATTTTTAACTCGATTAACAGTTCATTTTTTTGTGTTTCAAAAAAAGGTTGTTAATCCTGAGTCATCGAAAAAACGAAGATGGACCAACAAAAAAAAAGATGCAAATGAAAAAAGCAGGCAGGTGATGATGGCACTGTACTGCATCATCGTCAAAAAGTTACTTCGTCACCTTTTATTTTTCGTTCTTCTAAAAATCTTACAAGGAGTAGCTTCATTAGCCGATCTTGATGGTTGGTTGACTTCCTTGCTAATACTGTAATTGGCATGATTGCAATTTTAAGGATCTGTTTCATTTTTTTTTTGTAAATGAAAAAAATAAGGATGCTTTTTTCGAGAAAACCTAGGCCAATTTAAGAAAAGGGATTTTCATCTTTATTGTTTCTTTCTGAGGAAATATAAAGTCAAGGTAACACATTTTATTTTGAGAGATTCAAAAAAGTATATAAGGGATTAACCAAAATTTCTCAAGTAGTTGACGATGATGACTTAAAGCAATACAAAAATGGTCCTCTTCGATTTTTATTTTTATTTTTCGAGGTGAAATTGTAAATGAGCTGATTCACTCACTCTCTTTCCTTCTTTTTTTTATCGACTGGAAAAAAAGTTAAACGTTTTTCTTTCAACTACTTCTCTTTTTTTCGGCAAAAAAGATACGGTAACAACACGCGTCTCAAAATAATTGCTTTTGATTCCTCTTCAAAAAACTCTTTTTTTATTGTTTGCGAGGATCACAAGTTTTTTTTGTTGCGATCGTTTACGTATTATTGTATGTATGTAAAAAAACATAAAATGTTGAAAGAAAAATAAATAGAAAACAACCTGATCGTCACCATTCATCCATCCAATGTCAGCAAAATCAGAAGCGCACTATCGATGAGATAACAACCCACGCCCACGGGAAGAAAAGTAAAAAAGTGTTAAAATCCCTTATTTTTTTAATCAACTTTTCTTGAAAAAAACCTTAATTAATTTTTTTTATGACGTTTAACAACAAAAAAAGCAGGAAGAAATGAAAAATCAAATAAGTAGCTAGGGTCGTAAATCACAAGCTTTTGTGTTGAAAAGAAGAAGAGGCAAAAAAATTTATTGTGTGAGTCCCAAAAAAGACTGTGATAATCGTGCAAATATTTTGAGAGTGCTCCTTCTTCTTCGCCTTGATTGTTGTTGTTGAAGCTTTATTGGGTGTGATAAGAAAGTCCCAACTAAAATAAAAAGCGCGATAATAATGATTGATTACCATCCATAACTCATTCTTCTTATTTTCTCTCTTATTTTATTTGTACAAAAAACAAAGTCGAAGAAGGAAAAATGGACTTTTGAAACATAGAATCTTAAAGTCACAGACCTTTGATACTTTGGAGCTCTTAAATTGAAAAAAGTATGTATGTTGCTTGAAGAAAATGGAGGAAGTAAGACATAAGAAATTGGAAATTATTTTACCTACATTGAAATAAAACTTTAATCGCTAAAAATGCGACAAGGAAATACAGAAATGCTCGAAATGAAAATTATCCTTAATATTTTTTTTGAACAAAAAAGCAAGTAATCAAAAAAACTTTAACAAATATACTCAATCTCACAGCAAAATGATGGCCAAAGAAAAATCCTAAAACAAGGAATAATAAAAATTTCGTGGAGATGATCTTAGCTTTTATTATCTTTTTTTCTTCTCAGATTGATGAGGTGCTAAGGATCTTGATTCCAAGAGTCTTAAAAGCTTTATAAAATACTTTTGAACTGAACTATTAATTTTTTTTAAAGAAAATATAAAAAAGAAAGATTCTAAAAATAAAAAGAATTATACACGCAAAACAAAATAAAATAATCGAGAGAATTTTTTTGGGCTGATGAGGCAATCATTCCCATTTTTTCTTACTTTTATCATCTCTTACGACGTCCACAACTTTCGAAGCTTATTGGAAAGGATATGAGTGAAGACATGGAAAAAAAAATGCAATACTAATATTACTTCTTCTTACCTTTCCTTTTTTTCATCCATTTGATAATCCTTAAATTCAATCGGACTAATTGAAAATGGTGAGCATGTCGACAACATACATACGACGGTGACAATGACAGCAACGTCGACACCAGGAGGCATTGTCAAAACCAATAGCCCCAGTAACAACGTTGACATTGGTAGTACTTTCAAAAGGAAGAGCTCAAGAAGTCTCTATCGACGCAGGAAGAAAAGATTTCATTTACTTTTTTTGTTGCTTCATTATTGTATTTTTGTTTAATGGTGCTGCTGTTTTTGCGAAGCTGAGATTTTAATGAATTGTACAGAAAAATTTGACTATAAACAAAAAAAAGTACGTATTACTTGACATTTATTCAAAGCAACCAAAAAATTCTAAAAATCTTAAGAAAAAAAATGCAAAGTTTTCTTAGAGAAATAAAATAAAAAATTAATCAATTTAGCAGAAATATCAAAATCCAACAATTTAAAAGAGGCAATGATTTCAATAAAAAAAAAAGACTGTTGTTTACGGTTAAATGTTGCTTCTTTTTTTTCTTCCATAACCAAAACACAGATCATTGACCCGAAGATGAAAAAGTCACTCCACACTCACATGAGTTACATAACAAAAAATGATATTCATTGATGCGGGAATAATTGCTAGGTTGCACTTCCTTAGCGGTGTTGATGGTAATCGCTACTCTCAAGCTTCTCTCTAATTGCGGGTGAAAACGTTTCATTTTTTTTCTTCTTGCAGCTTCCGTTTTCTTCAGTTCATTACCACCTGGACTTTTACTTAAACCGAACCGGAACCAACGAACGAGAACAAAAACGAGATCGAGCAACGAAGAAACCATTTTTTTGTTTCGAGCCTTTACTTCTCTTTTTTTTATTAAATCCAAAATGCAAATAAAAGTTTGAAACACTTTTTGTTTCTTGATTTTTTGGTTGGCTGGATTTCTAAAAATAAATCCCAAAAAATAATAATAATATCTTCTTTTTTTAATTCAAATATTTTTAATGACGTTAACTTTTATCTTCTCTTCTGCAATATTTTTTTATTACACCACAAAAAAGCAAATTGAATCCGGGTTAAACTATTAAAAGTAGCTTTTAAAAATATTAAGCTTTTTTGACCATTATTGTATCGGATTTTAAACACGACAGCAACGACGAAGGTGAAGACGACAAAATGACGCATAATATTGACCTAAGATTTTTTTGTTCACACCATTTCCTCCTCATCTCATCTTCATCATCGTTTGCTTCTTATCTTTGTTTCAATGGTTAGTTTTTTGGTGGTGCCAAAAAAGGTCATATCGTTTCAGAGTTTTTAAATCCTTCTTCCCTTTTCAATACAAACAATTGAGTGTAATACTCGATTAACCTCACTTTTTATATTTATTTTTTTATATTCTCAAAAGAATAAAGAAAGGAAGAGAAAACGAGTAGAGTACCTCAAATAACCGATCATAAAAATATGATGATTTCAAAGAGTCATGAAAACTCTTCTTTCTTTTTTTCGTTTTCAAAGGTCATTCTTTGAAATATTTTTTTTATGATCTTCAAAATTAGCGCGTGTGAAAAAAAATGAAAGAAAAATGATACAACGAATCGTTAAAAAAAGAAATAAAAATTGTTGCAACTTTTTTTTATTCGAAAAACAACGGCACTTTTTTATCGGCTGGCTTGCTTCCTTTGTCACTAACAACAACAAAAAAAAATCGGCCGATATTATTTGATTTCATGGAAAATAGCGGGAACCGATAAAATCAAGCAAAACAAGAAGAAAAAAGCGTGAAAAAATTCGCCAATAAAAAAACATGATTACGCAATTTACGATTGACAGTTTCTTGAAAAAACCTCTCGAAACTTATTTGAGGACATGACAGGAGAGAAGAAAAAAAAACTGTTGTTTATGCAAATTAATTTTTTATTTTAATAAAAAGGTCAATGCAACTTTTTTTTATGTATAGAATGGAAGAAGAAGATCGGAGAGAAAGGATTAAGTCCCAAATGAATGAATGAATTATAAGACAACATTGAAGCCAAACATATTATTTACTCGAGAGACGAGCAATGACCGGAGAAGAAAAAATTTTTTTACTTGACAAACATAACTTTTTTTGTTACTTTTCAGCCACAAAAGATGGGGTGGATATAATTTGGAATCATTGATCAACAACAAAAATTTTATTAAGCTCATTTATGGGGAGAAAAAATAAATCATTAATTATTTTACCAAGAACAATTTTTTTTAAAATTAAAATTCAACGATAAAAATGTTTTTTTCTGTAAAAAAATGTTGCTGTCGCCGTTAAGAAAAGGAGGTGGCATTAAAAAAAGAATAAATCAGAAACATTCTAGAAGGTGTACTTCAATTCTGGTAAATCTTTGGAAATTATAAAGTACAATACTTTAATGTAATAAGTTAAAACCAAAGAAAAGATTTACTTTAAAAAAAACAATCGGCTTAGCATTTTTTGTTTGAAATATTATAATGCTTTTAGTAAATTCTTTCGAACTTTATTTAACTATGAAATTGATTGATTTCTCAGTTTTGAAAGCTTTAACTCTTCCGACAAGCTTAAAATATTTTTTATTTTCTGGTGCAATTGAATTTGATTCGACTTTTAAAGATTTTATGGAATTTATTGTAGCTTTATTTAAGTTAGAAGGATTTAAGTAAGCTTTAAACAAATATATTTTTGGTGCTTTAAAATAAATTTTTCTTTCCAGGTTAACAATGTCTTTTACTCCTATGCGTTTTAACATTATTGATCTTGTCTTTCAAATGAAAGCTTTAAAGATGCAACAATTTATTCATAGTTTTTCTGTCAATGTCCCAATAATTAGAGTTGAGAAAAAAAGAGATGTTTTAAGAATATTGTATTTGCAGATTTTTTGAATTGTTTGTGTTTTCATTTGTTTATTAAATAAATTTTTGATTTTCGATTAAAAGATTTACTAAGCAGGTATGGGAATGAAGCAAAACATTCCATTTTTCAGATAAAAAAATGGAGCAAAAATTGGCATAAAGTTCTCGATTATTTAAAGATACATTTTTGTTTATGCGTTGATCGAAAATGTTTATAGCGGCATAATAATTTGTTTTATTAAATCTTTATTATTACTTTTACAATGAATTACAACAATAATTATAACCCCCAACAACAACAGCAGCAACAGGGGCAGCCTCCACCAAATAACCCTCAATTCCAACAACAACAGCCAAATAACGCTGCCCATTTCCAGCAACAACAACAGCAACATCATTTTCAACAGCAGCAACAACAACAAAATCCGAATATGGTTTGATTTTTAATTTGCTTCAAAAACTTAGTTTCAAATAATATATAAAAATTTTTTTAGCGCGGTATGATGCAGCATCAACAGCAACAGCCACCACCGGGTAATATGAGTTATCCACAACAAATGCATCAAGGTGGTGGAGGACAAAACTTCCAAATGCATCAACAACAACCGCAACAAATGCAAATGCAAGGTGGACCCAATTTTCAACAACATCAGCATCCAAATCAGTTGCAGCAACAAATACCAGGACAGCAAGGTTATGTTCGAACTTTAACTACAGAACAACATCGACAAGTTTGTAGCGAAAGCTTTATAAAAATATAATATATTGGATTACTTAATTTTAGTTTCAAGTTGCTCAACAACAACCTCTAAGTTCACAAATGCCTGTGAGAAGTTATTTAAAACAATCAATAAATAATCAACTTACTTCACAAGATCATAATGTTCCAGTTGTAACTGTTTCACAAGCAAATCAATTTCAAGCTCCATCATCAACTCAAGCTGAACATGGTTCGGTTTTTGCTAGTAAGCTTCCTTATTTCATTAAGTAAAAAATTTAAGAAATCTATATTTCAGCAACTCATGGTCCTTCATCAAATTTAGGTCCACCATCAGCCAATACTGGTGCTTCACCATCTGTAGGTCAAATGGCTCCAGGTTCAGTTGGGCTTAATCCAACATCTGTTGGTCAATTAGCTCCACCATCTGTTGGACATGCTGCTCCATCTTCCACTGGTGGCGGTGGTGGAGGTGGTCAAGGCCCTACATCAATTCCACCTCCTCAGCAACAACAACAACAAAATACTCCACAAAATATTGCTCCTGCTTCAGTTGGTGGTGGACATGGTGGTCCAATCTCAGTTGGACCAACTTCGGTTGGGCAACATATTGGTTCCGTTGGTCAAGTACATAGTGTTGGCCCTGTTGCTGCTACATATTCTGAATATCCTCCCCAATATGCTGATCCGATGACGGATTTAAAAAGTTTAATTTTAAAAGATCTTCGGCGTTCCATTTTTGTAAGCTCCTCAATTTATAGTTTTAAAATCATAAATTATTTTTAAAGGCTTTGAATGAACAAATTGCTCAAGCGGCGGCATATGTTCAAGATCAACAATTGACTGAAGATCCAACAGCAGCTTTAAATAATCCTTTATCAGCTACTCCTCATTCCATAATTAATCCTTTATCCATCCCAGCTCCAAAATCGATTGATGATGGACGCTTTCGAACTAAATTCAATGTTGAAGATTACACAAATGCTTATCTTCGATTTTTTGCTGTTTGTGATCGAATTGAATCTCGAGTTGTATGTATTTGTTATTCATTGTTAAAATAATTTTATTTTGGTTTAGGCAATCTTAACAGATTCATATCGATATCATAGTCGAATGCAAAAAATGGCTGATATTGATATTCCAGCAAGAATTAAAACCGCTGGTTATGCAACCGTATTACAACCATGTTTGGATTCAATGAGAGCTGAACGTAATCGAATCCTTGGAACGGTTAAAAATTTGAGTACAAGTTTACAAGAATATCGAAAAATAACCGATGAAGCAGAATATTGTTCCATTTATCCTCGAAAACGTAAATATGAAGATATTGAAGATGGCGATGTGGAACAAGGAGAGTACGAAGAAAATGAATTTGGTGAACTTGTACAAAAACGTCCAAGATTAAATACAGATAAAGATGAAGAGGAGGATTATGAAGAAGTCATAGAAATAGAAAAAGTTGAAGGAATTAAGAAAGTAAAACCTCAAGTACCTCCACCTGCAATTAGACAACGAGGTCGTGAAGCAGCTGAATATGAATCTCCAATGACTTATGAATCCTCAGGTGAAAAGGCATCATTCCCATCAAGCATGAATGATTCAGCTGCTAGTTCACCTCGTGAAGGTGCAAAGGAAAATGTCCAGGATGAAGAAGAAAGCGATGAAGAATTAATTGATAGAGCCCATGAACTCGTAGATAGCGATGACTCACTCGAAGAAGTATGTTTAAAAAAATCATTAACTAAGAAAACGTATTGATAAAAAAAATCTTTAGGAAAAACCCGCGCCTGGTTTTTATGATAAAGCTTTATCCGCAGTGGAACAAAATAAAAATTATTTGGATGAGGAGGAATTGAATGACGATGGCGATGATGAATATGATAATTTCGATGATGATGAAGATGAGGATGATAATCTTTCTGAAGGCAGCTCTATTGAAGAAGATGAGGGCCAACAGCGAAAGGGTCATGTTGAGGCTTCAGACGATGAAACAGCATATACAAACGAGGGACATGGAGATTATGAAGAAGGCGATTATGAAATGCAAAGAAAAGAATCAAATGGAACGGATGATGAAAATAATGATTCTTCTCGATCAAGCGTTGGTGAAAAACTATATGGATCCAATAATGGCAATACTCAACAATCTGATGCTGATGAGGATCAAGAATATGCGCCACATTTATTAGCAGAAAATCGAAATTCAATGTCTGATAGCGTTGTAAATATGGAGGATGATGAGGATGAGTATGATCCTCCTCCACCTGTTCGAAGACAACAGGATTCTAGCCCTTAAATATATTTTTTAATGCAATGTCATGTTTTTAATTTAACTTTATTTATTTACACCCTATTTATTTTAATTACGTATTTACAAAATAAAAAAATTCACGAGATCGATATAAAAGTTTTTTTTAAAGCTCTTCAGTATGTTGTTGCTGGGATTGAGGAATTGAATGCTGAGATGTCCATTTAGCGTGTTTTTGAGATTCAAGAAATTCATCTCGCTCATGCAATAAATTTGCATAAACTTCATACGGATCAATGCCTTCATGTTTGTGAAAGGAAATAGGTTTCTGACGTTTGAGATAATCCTCAGAATAATCTATGGATCTTGCTTGATGAAACGCAGCTGAATGAATAACATTGATTGAATGTCGACGAGCACACATTCCAATAATCATATCATCCGGAGAATCATCGGATGGACAATCACAAAATGATACAATCGATCGAGCTGCAGAACGAGAAAATATCATACTAAAAATATGTTTCCAAATTTAAATAAATAATTGGAGTAAAAGAATAAATTACCCAGAACCTCCAGTAGGATAATCATATCCACCAAGTCCATCAAACGTGAAACCATAACCATATCTTTCACCAACAATAAGTTTAGACAATTTGGGTAAACAATTTAGCAAACGATAAAGTCTTGGAATGCTTATGAGACTATCATCATCACCAATTATAAACCATGAAACTTCATTTAATTCATCATGTTCAAGGGCATGTTTTAAAATTGCAAATGTTTTTGCGCAATGTCCTGAAAAATTGTGTGTTGCTGTAGTTAAAAGCCATAAACTTAGAAAAAATAAACCTTTTTCAGTGTTGGGAATTCCTAAATCAACAGTAGGAATGTAAAAATCTGGAACATCACTAAAAAATTCCACATATTTTACTTCTTTCGCCCATGTTCGTTTTGCAACAACTACACGAGTTTTATGAAATTTTGAACAAGTTTTTATTCCAACAAAAGTATTTTCATTTGTAATCCCTCTTCCACAAAAGCTTGTATTTCGAGAATATTCGGGTTCTTCAAACCATGTAAAGCATTCAGGTGATGATGGAGAAAGGCAAAAGCCAACATTAGTGATTAAAGAAGTTCCACCGAATTCAGCTACAAATTTTGCAAGCTCAAATTTAGCATCAATGGAAAATGATGTTGCTGAATTTTCATCCGAAGCTACTTGAAGAAGTCTAAAAAAATGTGGGAAGCTTGAAAACAGCTCAAATAAACCATGAAGCGACAATGTATGTGTGAGTGTGTACAAAAAAGAAGCTTACATACTTTGAAAGCAAGGATTGACTAAAAACGACACCAGCACCAAAATCGGGGTATTTTAGTTTCTCTGTTTTATCATAACCATAAAAGTGGTGGATTATCACTGGTCTAAAAAATCAAACAATATTCGTCTTTAATCTCCTTTTAGAAACTCTTACTCTTTATCAATTAAACCATGCCCAAAAAACAATAACTCATCTTTATTTTGATTTTCAAGAAATCCAATCAAACGATTCACATCAACTTTAGTATAAGGTTCAATAAAAAGAAACCAATCATGTGAAGTTGGTTGAAGTTTACGAAAAAGTGGCCAAATTGTCCAACCTCCAACTACAGTAGAAAAATCTTTATGAAGAAAATTAATTGTGACATCAGCTTTGAGGTCATGAAATTGATATGCTAGTGATGAAGCAAGATTATCTTCAATGGGAATATCTTGTGAAAGGATAATAACATTTAAAAAGTTTGCTAAAATTGAAGAAATGATACAATGCCAAAAAATAAAAATCGGCTAACCTTCAATAGGAAGAATCAAAGCAAAAAGAAAAAGTGGAAGAAAAGCCACTTTCATTTATCAAAGTCTGCAAAACTTTCGTGTTTCAAAAAACTAACAACTTCGAAAAATTATTAAGGCTTTAACCAATGTTTTTCATTCACAATAAACTTTCGTAATAATAAAATTTTATTTACTCTTCAAAAACACTTTAAACAAATAAATTAATACAAATTTAAAAAAGAAGGACAATTACAAACAAAAAAGAGATTAATTTAATTGAATTGAGCAATGGAATGTACCGTAATCCATGAAACCATGAAGGTAGCAAAAGCTGCACCGAATCCTTCTTTAGCAAGTTCCCAAAATCCACCATATTCTTCTTCATCTTGTTCTTGATATTGTGTAACAAACATTTGGCCAACATAAGTAGATGCAGCAACATAAGATACAAGACCAATAATACCACGAATTGGAATTAAACCAAAGATAATACCAAGGAACAGAGCAAGAATTTGACGACCCCAATAAAGAACATCAAGCAGCTCATCTTTATCATACCAATTTGATTTTCGTGTAATGGCTTTTGAAAACTAAAAATATGTTGGATAATCAAATGTGAAAGAAATGAAGTAAAAACATACAGATTCTGATATTGTTGGTGGCTTCTTATCCTTATCAGCCATCGTGAAACTAAAATTTCTAAATCTATGAAATGCAACGACGTAAAGCGATAAAAGTATTGTGCACTGTAATCTTACAGAAAATTAAACAAGCGAAAGAAACAAATAAGCGAGATACATTTTAATTTATTATAACAAGACAAGATAGTAAAAAATGAAAACATAAAAATACAACAATTAAGAAGTTTGAGTTAATGTTGCCAAAAATTCAGGAGTCAATTTATAGTTTCCATTATCAACAAAGACCAAATTAGCTCGAACTTTACGATTCATAAAAACATGAACATCTTCCAGATTAACAGGTGGTTTGCCAGGACTTGAGAGCATTTTAAACGTATTCAATAATCTTTCAGCGGTAACCGGTAAAATGTGTTGCCCAACATGTGGACGCGATGCAATTTTAAGCTGAAAAAAAAAAGAAAGAAAGTATTAAAATGTCATAAAGAAACAAAGCAATTACCATATTTCTAACATAGTCCCAAAATTTCTCCATATATTCGATTCGTGGATTACAACCATCATCATCTCCTTCGTCATCTTCTTCTTCGGAATCTTCATCGACATCACCCTTTTCTTGATATTTCTTTTGTTGTTCTTCTGCTGCTTTTTGAAATTTGATCCATACATTTTCATCTTCATTCAATGAAACGAAATTTCCATCAGATATTAGACATCCTTGCTGTATCCACCAATCGATGACTTCATTTAAGGTTTGCGAATCCCAACCTAATGTTACAGTAAGTTCAGAAATATTGATTTTTTCTAAAAAGGATAAACATTAAAAGGAGTAAAGAAGCATATAAAACCCATTACCTTTCTCAAGAAACGCTGTAATAATCGCATAATGAGCCAATGGGATTTCAACGTTAAGATTAACATTACCAAATTCAAGATTCAAGTCAACAAAGCATCCATAATTGTTAAACCATCGAAGCTTTCTATTGTTTTTCCGAGTGAACTCATAAAGTTTATCAACATTTTCACGAAGTTCTTTGAAACTTTCTGGAAGCGAAATCTTTTTATCATCTTGAGATGGCCAATACTCCTTTGAAATGATTCTAACATCCCAGCTGTTGAGATCTTTGCAAAAAGTTTCAGAATCTTGAATATCCTTCAGCATAACTTCGCATTGAGTTAATTCTCCTTCGTGGAAGCGATTCTTCATCATTTCAACATAGCTGAGTTCTTCTTTGAAACGCCGACGCCAACCATTGAGAACAAGGCGAGCAGCAAGAAATTCGTGATATTCTTTGACGAACATTTCTTTACTACCATAAATCATTACTAGCATACTGAAGACATCTGCGGATTTACGGAATAACCGACTTTCATCTGAAAGAAAAAAGATGGTAGGAAATAGTGACAAAGGATATGTAAAATCATAACATACAAGGATTGGCATCATGTGGATCTGGTTTCCATTTACTCCAGCTATTATTTGCAGTTTCTTCGATTGCTAGCACATATTCATCATTGACAGCAGCAAGTTGATTTTCAGAGAAGATGAGATTACAATAATTTGAAGAATTTTCTCCAGGTCTTTCAATGGTGATAAATTTGATAATGGTCTTAATAGTATCAGGACGAGATCTAAAATAATAAATTTATAGTCCATATAAAGCAAACTCAGTATTAACTTACATAACATAATCCTTGATAACATTACAAACTCGATGAACCAAGACGAATGAAGAATCAAAGAAAGTTAAAGATTCAACAACATTTGCATAAGATTTAAGAATCTGCTTTGTGCTGACACCCGTTTGTAAAAGTCTTTTTCGAATTTCAACAATAAGAGAATTAACCAGCTTTTCACGACCATGCCATTCAAGATTCTTCATTGCTTTCATTAGTTGAACAAGAGTAACTTTCGTTTTAGGGTAAAGCTCAACCACAAGTTCATAACACTAAAATACAAAACTTTATGAAAGGAAATAAAAGAAGAAGTCAATACCCTTGAAGTTAAATGAAAAATGAAAGCTTTGATAGCATAAGTTTTGAAAGAGCCTTCCATTTCTTCAAATCCAATATCAAAATAGCGTAAATATTCAGCAATAAAGTCAGTATCTTTAGCGATATTAGGGAAAATTGAATAACTTGTTAAATCAGCAGAATGTTGAACCACTTCCACATTGATCACTTCTTTAGCAGCCAAGGCCATAGCTTCATAGAAAACATTATGTAGGTGCAGCTTGTCCTTTTCACATCTAAAAAAACATCTATTAGTGTTTGTTGAAGTAAAAAAAGTGAAATTACATTGCATTTAAAACCTTTTTGACTTGTGAGAGATACATGTAACAATCAGTTCCATCGAGATTACTTTTTGATTTGATACTTCTCCACATTTGTACATCACCTTGACGAAAAATAACAAGCCCATATTTGAATACTCGTTTAGTGACGACTTTGAAAGGTTCCATCGCTTCATGTCCAAGAAAAACTTCAGTTATTTCTTCCCATAATTTTGAAGCAGGAATAACATCATTGCTTTTACAAATGTTTTCAACAAACTAAAAATGACCATTAGAAGCAGTAAATAAAGCAACGAACTTACTTGGTTAAGAAACTTATTAAGCTTCCAAATCGTTACAATCCATTCATCAGCAAGAGGTTCCCTTTCCTTCTTTATTCCACTTTCAGACCACAATTTTAACTTTTCTAATAATCTCTTCTGAATCACTTGCCTAAAAATGTACATGTTAGCGTATATGAAATGTGCGAGAAAAAAAACTAACTGAATTAAAAGTTCAACCAAAGCTTCTTGAGATAAATCAACTTCTTTCAAGTCTGAAGGAATCGTAGGTTCGAGAATATATGAAGTTTGAATGCTTGGAAATGGATCCATTGCAATTTTTCAGAGATCAAAAGCAAATATTAAAAATGTATGTACAAAGTTAAAACAAAATGAACGTAAAAATTTCTGCAGTTCGAAACAATTTTTATTCGAACGAATGGGTTTGATTGAATCTTTGACTATTTGGCCGCGTAAAATGGCAACCGTGTATTATAAAAGCAGGTTGCTTGCATTTTTTTTCGCAGTTAGAAATTTTTTTTTGTTTTACTTCAAAACTTCAAAGTAAAAAAAACCTGCAATTTTTATTTGAGAAAGAACAACTAACAAATTTATCAAGCTTTTCATTTTTTTTAAATCAGTTGAAACATTTTTTTCTGAACAACAAAAAGGTTTTCATTTTAGAAACTGCAGCAAGGGCAATATTTTTAAAAGTTTAGCTTGCATTATGTGTAATTATCCAACTGATTTGATTTGTGATACAATTATGGATATTTGTTGTTACAACTACAACTTCCACTACCACAAGAAATATGATAACAAAAATCTCACCAACATCAGCTTCGGCAAGTACATGTCAAAATAAGGCTACAAATCCAAATGATTGCACTTCGAATACTAACTTTGCAATGATAGTAATTATTATGAATTAATTTTCCAAAACATGCAACCCCTGATGATTCATCTTTTTCAAAGTTACTAAAACCAAAAGTGAAACAAATTTTTATTTAAACAATTCTACAATGAAAATAAAATTACAAAGAAATAACAAAAAAGGAGATCTTGTTTCATTTGCGCCAAAAATAAATTATGATTTTTCACTTTATGTGGATTTAGAATTTAACCACCTTTTGATTTTGTTAAATTTCCATTATCCGCTTGAATGCTGTTTTCTTTGCCAGTAGAAAGTTCCATCAATTTCTCACAAGTCGGAACATTTTTGATTTCTTTATTAACTATTTTTGTTTCCTCCATAGATTCTAAGTATGCGGTTGTCGGTATCTTAAGAACTTCTTTCATAAGTGTATCATACACTTCCATATCATCTGTAAAGCACCCATCACCATCTTTTTCATCATCGATATCTTTTAATTCAAAATTTCCAGGCTTGAATGGTGGATCATCATCTTTTGTAACATTCTTAAAGTAAGCATGTTTAGTAATTTCAGAGTAACGTTGAACGGGATCAGGATTTAGAAGTTTTCTTATAAGATCTTTAGCATCATCATCATTTATGTTATTTAAATTTGGTTCTTTGTTAATAGTATCATTGTAAATTTCTTGTTTAGTTTGCCCTTCTTGACCGAAAGGTATTTTTACCATCTGGAGTAATTTTATCATCTTTTATATGATGCCATAAAGTTTCACCATTAAAATATTCCATTATTGTGCACCATTGTCCTTTACCATTGAATCCACTATAAATCAATTTCGGGATATATTCACCAGCACAACATGTTAAGGTATGAATTTCATATAGTATTTCATCTTTAGATTTAATTTTCATATAAATTTTCTCCACAAATTCTGTTGGCTTTCCATCGAATTGTATAATCCATGCTTGACCATAACAACGAGCTCCTATGCATATTCGCTTCTCATTCACTCTTTTCATAAAAGTTTCACATGTTTCTCTAACAGCAATGCTAAAAAAAATATTATAAATATTTTCAAAAGTTAGATATTTTACTTACATATTTTTTTCTGAATTGTTGAAAGGTAATTTGACACTCCACCAATTTGTTTTCTCTTCTTCCACAATCAATGTAAAAATATTTGGATCAAGATTATCCATGTTCTTTCAATAAAAATCTTATTCCATGGTTAAATATTTCAAGAAATTTTAGAGCCTTTTTTAAAACTTTTATGTAAAATTTATTCAATGTAAATTTTAATTTTGGGATTAAGAAGTCATGATAAAATTTGTAACTCATTTCCCAAATCCCTTCAAGCATTTTTACAAATGGAGTGTTTTACAATTTAAAATTCAAATGAAAAAGTTTGCTCCTATAAAGTTTTTGATTCATTGCAAATACAAATCATTTTCTTGATCTTTCAAAACCTTATCAATCTCCAACTGCACGTTCAGCTAAAAATGATGCTTTTTTTAATTCCAATATTGGAGCGAGGTCCACTTTTATTGCTTGAATTTCCTTTAATTTGATTATGGAAAGATTTTATGAACATTTAATAGCCTATTACCATTAATATGGTAACCAATTACGTCCATTTTTTGTAAAATAAATTATAAAAAAAGAAGATTCTTTCATAATATTTAAGTCTAAAGAAATTAAATTAAACATCGCCTGATAAAAAAAAATATGCAGCAAAAATTATGAAAAATGATAAAGTCCTTAGACAATTTGAAACTCATTTATGTCTCGATACGGTGTTACCGTATGAAATATGTTGCTGCACGTCGGTAAAATTTTTTGCTGACATCATCAGCTCTGCCTATTTTTCTCTCTCTCTCTCTTCCTTTCGTTATTTCCAAGCAACTTCAAAATATTGTTTTTTTTTCTTCTTCTTGATCCATTTTCTTACTTCAAGGTGAATCAAATAATGGCTAAAAGAAATTATAAACGATATCAAGTTTGCATGGAAATGATTCAAACGGAACAAAATTATATTGCAACCTTGGAACTTATTCTAACTGTATGTTTTCTGTTTTTACCTTTGCTAACTTATTTTAAAAAAATTTAGTTATTCAAACAACCATTGGAAGATGCTTTGACAGCTGTAGATCATGGCCCAAGCAACTTTGCATCTGGATCTCTCAAAAAACCAATATTGAACAAGCATCAAATTTCCAAGCTCTTTGGTAAAATTCAGCCTATTCTCAATGTGCATCGACATATTCTAAGATCTTTGGAAAGTGATATGGGATCCTGGGAGACAAATGATGTCAAAGTTGGTTTTATTTGGAAAAACTATGGTAAAGAATTGATGAAAGTTTATCCACCATTTGTCAATGATTATGATTCTGCTCGTTTATTTCTTGACTACTCTCTTGTTCAACTTCCTAAATTTGGTTCATTTGTTAAAAAAGCTGAAGCTGATCCAAGATGCCGCAAAATAAAACTCAAAGACTTGCTCATCAAGCCTGTTCAACGTCTTCCAAGTGTTGGTCTTCTTCTTAATCGTAAACATTTAGTCTTTTTTTTTATTACATTAACTTTCTTTTTTTAGAAATCCTTAAGCATACTGATAGAAATCTCCCTGATTACGTATCCTTGAAAGAAGCTATAAGTGTAATTAATGCTGTTAACACGCAAACAAACACAAGTCGTCAAACAACCGATACCTGTCAAGATTTCTTCGATGTCGTCAGTCAAATTGATGGGTTTCCTGTAAGTTTTCTTTGCTTTTTTAAATACAAGTTTTTACATAGCCGAAGGATTCACACCTTTATTAACATGGTGACAACCTTTTGTTGCCTCTATGTTCTCAATTTTGTTAACCAAGTTTACTCTTGCCAGAATTAATAGATATTGGAAATGTTATTTTTTATTATTTCAGGCTGGATGGATTAGTTCAAGTCGAACATTTCGTCGATCTGCTGAAGTTTTAGTTCTAAGTGGTGATGGATTCTTTTCAAAGTACCGTGGAAAAGATATGTGTCTTTTCCTTTTCAATGATATCGTTGCTGTGAGTTTTTTGGTGCTTGATCGTTTTTACATTTTTACCTTTTTTAGTTTACAAAAAACCGTGGAATTGCTTCAAATCAGACTTTATCACAATCCTTTTATTCTCGTGGAACTTTATCTCGTCAATTGTCGTTTATGTCACCAAAATGTCGTGAAAAGAAGATGTTCAAGCTTGCTGCAATGGCTCGTATTTCTGATTTCCGCAGTATTCTTTTTATGCGACATAATGAAATATTCGTCGTTAAAATCCGAAGTGAAAAATCTGAAGCCATTTTTCTTGCTCAACCAACACATGATACAACTTATGGCGATCTTTATGATTTCTTTAAACTGCTTTGTTCTTTGGTAAGATTTTTGCTTTTTATGTTACCTAATTATTTACATTTGGTTTTAGGCATCTCTTGTTACAAAGAAAGAAATTCGAATGGATGAATTGACTGATGATATTTTAAAGGATATTAGCAATCAATCTTGTTCTGATTATGCGATAATTCGACAAGCGCTGTAAGTTTAATATTTTTTGTAAAATTTTTGATTGCCTTTAATGATTTATTTTTTTCAGTGATTTGGTTTCAAATGGTAAACATCGTTCAACACTTCACCGAGCTGTATCAAATATTTCTCTTGGAATAACTCATGGTCTTCAGAAGTTTTCAAGTCGAGCTAATTTAAGCTTCATCAACGAATCATCATTATAACCATTCCATTGTCTTTGTTAATTCTAATATTGTTTTTTATTTTTGTTTTTGATCATATTTCATTTTGCTTTTTGCAGAATAAACATTACTGTAAACATTGTTTTATAAAGCGTTTAATGATAATTTTGTTATTGGTAACATCCATGTTTTCTTTTTTTGTAATTTTATGTATGTACATACAAGCAGCAGCGAAAAGTGAAACTCCGTCTATTGATTATTCCACTCCAATTGGCTTCTTAAAAAAAGAAAGAAAGGGAAACAACATAACTTCTTTTTACCATAATTTCTCCTTCTTGTTTTTCTTTCCTTTATCCTTCTTTCAAATAACGCGGATCAGGGTCATCGAGTTCTATTAATACTAACTAAGAAAAAGTTTTAGGATTCCATCTTGGAGATATTCTTTGTGGCTTTACTTTTAAACGTTATCCTTCTTCTCCTTCTTCCCGGATTATATGTATCCATCCATTTCATGAAGGGCAAAAGATCTATTTATTCGTCATGTCAATTGAGCATCGTTGTTGCTCTTCGTCACTCATTTTTTGTTTTATTTGTTGTAAATATTTTTTTTGAAACTATCGTTTATGAAGTAAGTGGGTCAGTAAGTCTTCTTTCTTCCACTTTTTTTATTCTCATCCTTAAAAATTTTTTTCTGACATCCTGAAAGTTCATTTTTTCACTCACTCATTTTTAAAATTGACTGTGAATAGTTAGTTAGTTCGATTTCAAAAACTGAATTTGAATGAATGAGTAAGTTGAAGAAAAAAAGGAAGAGGCAAATGAAGAAGAGAAGATGTGTTGTTACAACCTTGACTTTTCGAGTTCAGAAATGAAATCGTCGTCGGATCGCCGTCGTCGAATATCTTCCACTTTAATTTTTTATTTTTTCATATTCGCGTATATAATTTATTATTTTTCAAGGGTAATTGTTCGCAACGTAATTTCTTTTTTATTTTCAACAATTGAAAAAAGACAATTTAGCGTAATAATACACATACTTCTTTTTTTAATACTAGGTTCCTAAAATAAGACTCGATCCTCAATTTTTGGGTTAAAAATTTATTTATTTTTTAATGAAAAATTTTTTTTAATGTTTTTTTCCCGCTGCTTTTTTAATTTTGTTTGATTAATTTTTGTTTGATTAAAATTAAATAGTATAAATATCCCTTTCAGATTCCCCTATTAATTCCAATTCGGAAATGTGAGAGAAAGAAAAAAGAATTATGATTAGAAGAAAACTACTTTTATTTTATATTTTTTTGTTGAGTTTTTATGAATGTTAGTTTTTTATATCAAATTTTGAGTTATGAGTGATTAAGTTTATTATTTTTTCAGTAACATTTGGATGTTCGGGTTCTGCATCTTTTGCAGCCGCGAGAAGTAGAGCTCTTGCAGCAGCCAATTTGGATTCTGAAATGCGTGCAGCTAAATGTGAAAGAGCTGATTTTGGAATTTATAAAGCTGATGGTAAGTTTAGTGATAAAAATAAAGAGGTTATTGTTGTTATGTCAAATATACATACATACTATAAAGAGAGAAAATGGGAGACTAGAATAGTTTTTTTGTGTAAAGATTTTTATCTTGGCATTAACCATTTTTTGCCTTATTACAGAGCATTCTTTTAATAACGTTAAACAAATTTTAGAGCTACGAAAGCTTGCAACGATGCATCCAGACACTGTAGCTCGACATATTATGGATGGAGGATATGCCACATGTAAATTTGATGCAGCGGATGAAGCATGTAGTTGGTTTTCGGTGATGACTGAAAATGCAGTAATTTTTAATCGAGCTCGCTTTGATACGGTTTTTGATCCTCAAAGATTTGATTGCACCAGTGATCGATCATTTCCATTCGATGATTATTTCCTTCTTGCTGGTGGAGAAGAAAAAGTTGGCGAAGGTACAGCAATTCTTGAAACAATAATTCCATGCCAACTTGATAAAGGCATTTTAAAATTTGATTTTTGGATAAACAATGAAACGCCCGTGTTAAAAGTTTGCGTGGTGCCAGAAGATAATCAAATACCAAATTGTGAAGAATCAAAATTGGATATGAATCCATTGACTTTTGAAATTCCCGGAAATCAGCAGCCATTTAGAATTCGAATTGAAGTGGATTTTATTGGATCCAATGATATTGTGTTGCTGGATAATATCGATTATGAAGCCCAATTTTGTGAAATTGTAAACCCAGCAAATGAAGTTCCAAAAATTAAAGCTGAAGGAAATACACAAGCTACTGATAACAACCTTGCCGAAACACTTCCACAATTACCCGAATTAACTCTTTTTCCAACAACAACTACCACGGCTTTAGTTCCTGAGCCAAATTCAGAAATTGATTTCAATCAAAATGGTTTATTAGATTCTGAAACAACTTTACCCATACCTGATAGCAAAGTAATCCTTCCAGATACTGCTATTCCTTCATCCATTGAAGCTACAGCATCCAAAAGTGAAGCGGAAGAAGATAAAAAGGATGCTTGCAATGCTTTAGTTTGTAATTTTAATTACGATGATGCTTGCTTTTATGGACTTTCGGGTTTAGCGGCATCGTACGTTCATTGTTTCATCTTTTTAGACTATTAATACTTATCTTTTCAGATCGGCATGGCAAGTAGGAAAAACCCTTCTTGGAAATCCGCATACGGGAATTCATAAACCCAATCCCAAAGACAACATTAGTGAAACTGATCCAAGCAAAAATAAACCAAGTAATAAACTTTTTTGTGCTCGTTTTTCGAAGTTGAAAGCAAATATTTTTAGGTGGTTTCGTTTATGTTGGTCTTGATGGAAATGATTTCTCTAATGAAGTTTTTGTGCTTGAATCGCCGAGATTCAAACTTCGAGGTCCAGCTTATTTATTTTTTGATGTTTATCAACGTTCCAAGGGAGTTCAATTAAAAGTGAGTTTGCAAAAAAAGGGATTAAAAAAGGCGATGATGTTCATTTTTTGAAACTATCCCTGACATATGTAAATTGTAGTTAACCTACATATTTTATAACGGATTATTATTCTAAAGCAAAACCGAGAAGGTCATGTTTAATTTTTAATACTTTTTGGCTCATAATTTTTTTATAACTGCAATGTAAAAAATTCGTAACGCTTCCTCAATAAACTCATCTCCAATAATCTTAATGCGTTCCAATTTTTTTTCTTCAGGTTTGTGTAAATGGTTTTGAAGAATGTCCATATTCAAATCCACCATTACTTACATCAGAATTTTGGCGAATTGATCAACAAGTTTATCTTCGATCTGATGCCGAGAAAGTGTATTTCTTGGCTTCAAAAGTTCGACAAAATCTTTATCTCGCATTGGATAATATAAGATTACAAACGATTGATGGACAAAATTATTGCCCCTCTACTGCGAATAATCAACATCAAAAATTGTATTTTGATTGAACCATAATTAAAGGACGGACGAAAGGAAAAAATGAAATATTTGCTCAGATTATTTATATTTAAAATACTGCCTCTATTTATTATTGACTTGATTTTTGAAATAAAAATAATAAAAGATTTTGCTTGTTAAAAGACATGTAAGATTACTGGAATATTTAGATTTATAAAGGTTCCAAAATAATTTAAAAAAATAAAACTTTACAATTAAAAGTTATTGTAAAACAAAGAAATTCCCTGTCAAAGTACTTATTTTCTTTCTTTTTTCCAATCCCTTGGCCAAACCCTTTTTGGGTGCAATTTTATAACGAAATTTTTCTTATGTGGTCACTTTTTTTTATTTTTAACAACATAATGCGCCAAAATAAATATCTGTCCATAACAAAGGGGAAGGAAAAAGGGCGCACCTTAAAATTTCACAATCTCAAAAACTCCACAAAAATCAAGCCTATATAAATCATCACCATGACTTCCCTTCCTCTCACATTGATTACTCAACAAAGCTTTGGACGAATGAGTGAAAAAGAGAGACTTTCGCATTTCAACTTTTTCCATTTTTTTTTGTTTCTTGGCTGCTTTTTTTCTTTTCTGCAAATGAAAATGAGGAGAGAGGCAAACCCCTAAACTAAAAGGCTTGTTGTCTTTTTTTAATTTTCTGTTTTGTCGTTTGAAAAAAAGAAGAAAACGTGTGCTGCAAAAAAAGAGTTAGTTGGCTCTGAAAAAAAAAAACCAAAAGAGTTGGATGGAGAAAATTTTTCGACGTTTGTCGTGGTTTTTTTTCTTTTTTACTAACAAAAAAAGTGCATATATTCATTCTTTCGATCACCTTTCAATGTCTTTGTTCAAAGCTTAAAAGGATTTATCTTTCTAATAAATAATTTAGCTTTTCTTTGCCCTCAAAAAAAAGTTTACTATTTTTTTGTTTGTATTCTACCATTGCCAGATAATTTGTGTTGCTAAGCAGCAATTCCCATTTTTTTGTTTTCTTATTTGTATGAAAAATGGCCGTGAAAAAGTACGCATATTTTTAGATGCAAAAAAAGTTTTTGGTCTTGCCTCCTAGTGTGAATAAGTGCAACATTTAATGTTTGAGTATCCTTATCGCGATTTACAGACGATGATGAGCCGCACCTTTTTGATTTAAGTTTTTTTCCTCCTTCAAAAATGACTCAAAATTTAAAAAAAGCAAAGAAAAAAAACCACGTATTGATGAATTTTTTTGTTGTTGCTCATTTTATTTATTCTTTGTGGTTGTTTATTTTTTGTTTTCAATCAATAAATATTTTGTGGTGGTTTTTTGTACCCAAAAAATGAGTAATTTACAAATTTGGTGAAGAAAAGTTTTTATCAAAATTTTAGTTTTTAAATTCGTTGCCTAAATTTTTTGCAAAAAAGTCAAAGTTTACATTTTTTGTTTCTCTGTGGCTACATGGCTTATTTCCAAATAATAAAACTACTGTATGCATGTAAAAAAATATTGTGTACTTTGCACCTGGAGACAACATTTTCTTTTAAAACAGCTTGAAACTAAAACTTCCTTAGTGATTTAATTTAGCAACATAGATCAATCTAAACAAATACGATTGCGAAAGTTCTTATTTTTTCATCTGGCAATGATCCAACCAGAGGTCAAAGAATGACTCATTCTCATTTTTTGTTGTCAGCAAATTGTTGATTGTTGATTTAGACCAAAAAGAATTTATTGAATTGCAAAGAAAAACAAAACCAGCAGATTTTTATTGTGTGTGTTTTAAAAAAATTAAACTCTCATTATTCCATAATTCGCTTCCATGTTTTAATAATATCGTGTTAACCATTTTTTAAAAGCTTGTAAGTTCAAATGAAATTTTTGTATTTTTAAGGAATGAAACCGACACCTAAAAAGAAATCAACTGCTGCCACAACAGCAGCAGCGAAGGTTCGACGTTCCACAAGAAAACCGGTTAAATTTGTTCCATTTGTTGGAGTAACTTCAACTCCAAAATCCAAACAATCAAAAGTCATCGCCAAAAAACAACAAGCAAAAGTAGATAAAGTTATTGGTGCTACTAAGAAACCATCCTCGAAAAAGAAGGGTTTAAAAACAACTGCCAAAGGAAAAGTTACAAAGAAAACTGCCGAAGTAAAATCAAAAAAGAAAGTTGCTGTTGAGAAAAAAGTTAAAACTCCTCGAATTAAAAATGATAAATTAAAGCCACGTCTGGAAATAGAAAAGCTTGAACAAAACCCTATTTTATTTGGAAAGGGAAAACTCGGTGATGAAGATACCATTGAAGATGTTACTCGTTTGGTTTATCGATTAACACATCAAAAAGATGCTACTAATTTAAAAAAACTTGCAAATGATTGGAAGCGTTTTCCTTCTGAAGGTTTTAATTTGCAATATTCTCCATTTGATGGTCGATCACCTGACTACATTGCACTCAAATATGGTGATAAAAAGCTTTATGATGCTATTGTCGCGGCTAAAAAAGATGCAGAAAAACAACGAGAAAAACGACCCATTATTGAACGAAATTCATTACTTCAAAGAGTAAATTTTCTAAAATCTAAAAATATTTTAGGCAACGAAAAACTTCTTTTTCTTTTTTTAGATGACCACCGGTCAATCAAACATTCACATGTTGGGTCATCGAACAATTCATATTGAAATGACTCGTGGCAGTCGTCAAGGAAATAATGCTTTAATCCTTTATGACGATACTCGAGCAGCTGATCGATTTGAATTGGGTAAAGCTCTCATCGATGATGGAGCAAGTTTTGATATAATTTCTCATGCGCAAGAATTAATTTATGGAAAAGATAGTTTAATTTATCGAGCAGTTCGAAATGGACATCGTAAACTTGCTGCAGCTATGATTGAAGCATGGGCTTCATATCAATTTAATGATCTCCATATTAATACTTTGAAACTTGATAAACAACCGTTACCTAAATTTATGCCTATTTCAACAACTAAAAAAGGTTAGAAAAAAATAAGTTTTAAATTTAGAGAAATTACTTAATGGTTTTAGCAATGGGAAATAAAAAAATTACTCCAGTTCATACAGCTGCAATAAACCCTAATGTTGATTATCTAAAAGCTATTCTGGCCGTTGAACCTGTATACAATCAACCGGATATTGATAATTGGTAAGTTTGGTTATAAGTATAAAATATTTGCATCAAGAAAAAGGCTTTTATGTACATATTTTTCATCGGAAAAAGAGGGAGATTTTCTTTTTTAGGTACACAATTCATTATGCCGCTGTTTGTGAAGGCCCAGGTCCATTGAAATATCTCATTGACCGAGGAGCTCCTCTTTCCATTCTTAATAAATCAAAAGAATCCCCGCTTCATTGTGCAGTTCAAGCTGGAAGACTTGAAAATGTGAAACTTATTATTGAAACCCTTCAAAAAGAAAAACTCCCATATGCCGTGGAAGATGAAGTTCCAAAAAAATCAAAGCTCACACATTTTGGTGCAAATTTGAATGCTAAAAATAAAATTTCTGAAACTCCATTACATTATGCCGTGAAATATGAGCATTTGGATCTGGTCAAATATCTTTTAAAACAACCTGAAATTATGGTGGATGCTCAAACATCAGCTGGATCTGAAAAACTTACACCATTAATCCTTGCAGCCCAAAAAGGAAACCTTGCAATTTTGCGAGAACTCATTGATGAAGGTCATGCTTTTATTGATACTGGAGATAAATTCAAACGAACCGCCCTCATTCATGCAACCGTTGGTGGACATCCTCATATTGTGGCTGAACTTCTTCGACGTGGAGCTTCTATCAATGCTGCACCGGACTCCTCTGGAAATACTGCAGCTCATTATGCTTGCGCATATTCATGGCAATCAGTTTTGCGATTACTTGAAAAAGCTGAACCTGAATGTTTAACTCAAATTAATGCATGGCATTTAACTCCACTTTGCGTTGCATTTTTAAAGAACCACATGGATATTGTTGCTTATCTTCTTGATGAAGATCATGGCGAAATTCAAATTAGTGTCAATGATAAAGATAATGAAGGCAATACTTTGCTGATGTTAGTGCTCAAACATGAAAGCATAATCGGTCAAGATAAAGATTTACTTGGAAAAGTTGAGTATTTAATTGAAAATGGCGCCGATGTTGGAATTACTAGTGCCACGGGAAGAACTGTATTCCATTATTTTGCTTCCAAGCCTGTGACTCTTAAAGCAACAAAGAAAAGTTTTGGTGCCAATGCTCCAGAAAATAAAAAACGATTCACCAAAGATGAATATTTTAAACTCGTGAACCTTTTAACGGGCGATAAAAAAGTTGAAATTGCTTGCATTGTTGATGAATCTGGAAATAGCATACTTGAAGAAGCCCTCGAACAAGGAAATATTTTACTTGCCGAAGAAGTTTTTAAATGGACTAAAAATGAAGCCATTGAACGATGGGCAAAAACTTTGGAAACCATTGAAACACAATCTTCAAATATTTTGCATTTACTTTTTGATGCAATTAAAATGGTAAGAGTCCATACAAAGATGTGTGATTTATTAAAACATGTTTTTAGATTTATCAAACTAAAAATTCATTTGAATATAATTTTGGATTTTTGGAACTTTTCGAATCCATTGCAAAAGAAGCTAAAGCTAAGACAATGAAAAACGGAAAATCTTTACTTCATGCAATGGCTTCGCAATTTGATAAAAATGGAAGAACTCCATTAATTTATCTTTTGAAAGAGATTAAACAATTTCGAGTAAGCTCTTTCCATTTCTCCCGAGCATGCTGGAAATTTTGGTTCTTAAACTTTGCAAGTTTTTTAACTAGACCTTTGGAGTTTTTTAGGTTCCCATAAACACAACAGAAAATGAGCCAAATCGAGATGAAATCAAAAAATTCATTGAATCCATAATTGAACTTGCTCGAGCCTATGTTCGGATTGATAAAGATTTTGTTTTTGTTAGAGAAAAAGGGCCTGAAATTGATTCCAATGGGATGCCATCGTCTCAAAGCTTTAATAATAACAATTTCGGATTTGGAAATAAGAAGACACCATCTAAAAAGGGAAACAATACCGATGCATTATTAGCTGCTGGAGGACCATATTATCCTTCAGCCTTTGAATTGAGTCTTCGATTTTGGTTAAATGATTTCAAAGAAGAATATTTATTGAAAGATTATAAAGTTTTTAATCGAAATCCTTTATTAAAAATGATGATCGAAGAATTGAGAGATGGTGGACGACTTGAAAAAGCTTTGACACAACAAGATGAAAGGTAAAAAGATTTTCATAAAATGTTATTGGGCATTAAAATATTTTTTAGACTCGGTTTCAAAGGTTATTCGCCACTTTTATTCTGCATCCAAAATGGCGTTCTTGATTCCACATATTTAATTTTAAAAACCTCAGAAGAATTAAAACTTACTCAAAAAGTTTGCAGCCAAATCCTTGAGAAGGATTTTAATTCTGAGAAAAAGGAATGTAAGATTATTTTTTAACCAAATTTTGTGAAAGCTTTATCTTCCTTTTTTGTAGATCAAACAGTAAACAAGTCTGCCCTTTTACTTGCAGTTGAAAAACGTCAATTAACGGTAGCTAAATATTTGGCAGCTTACACAGATTTAGCAAGCAAGGTGGATGAAAATGGTAAAAATGCATTGCATTATCTTGCAAGTTCACCTGAAAATGTCGTTGAATTCCTTGAAGCTCTTATTTCTCGAGGTGCTAAAGCTATTGTAAGCATCATATTTTACAGTACATAATATTTTTAGTTTACTGTAAATTTTTAGGCCGATAACTTTGGTCGATATCCAATTCACTATGCTGTTGGAGCAATTCATTCTACTAGTTCCAGTGATATTTCAACCGACAACATTGAATATTTGCTTCAAATAAATCCTGAATCGGCAAATAAAGTTGATTGTTGCAAACGTTTACCACTTCATTATGCTTTTATTCCAGTAACTGTAAAACAAGAAAAATATTTTGATCATTCAAGTGTGAAAAGGGCGGATCCCATTGCTGTTCTAGTTGTTGTTCTTAAACATACCACTGATCTCCATGTTCCTGATATTTATGGAAATACACTAATTCATTATTCTGCAATGGCAGGCTCAAATATTTGTTTATTAACTTTGCTTTCAAAGAATCCCGATGTTAATAATCAAAACAAAATGTCCAACACTCCTCTTGGACTTGCTGTGGTTAATAGTAATGAATCCGCGACGATGACTTTAATTCAAGCTGGAAGTGATGTTAAAGCCCAAGTTTTTACTGTGCCTCCAGAACTTCCCAAACCTGAAGTGGAATTATGGAAATGGTTCCCCGATCGAACTCCTAAAAAACCATATCTTTCATGGACTATTTTAAGTTTGGTTGTTCGTAATGGTTGGCAAGGAATTATTTATGTTGTTTTGGATCGACTCAACAATCAACCCAATGTTTTGTTGAATTTGTGTGCAGCCGCTATCGAACATCGACAATTTAATCTTGCTCAAACTTTATTGAAGAAACTAAAAAATGATGATAATGTTAAAAATATCGCTTTTTTTTTGTATGAAAAATTAGCTGAAAATTGCAATCTTCGTGAAGAACCAGCATCAAATTTGATGAGAAGCTTATTTGCCGCTGGAATGCTTTGGCAAGAATATGATACAGCATATTCAAAACCAGCTGAAATTTATGCAGAAAAATGTGATCTCAATGGACTTAACCAACTCAAAGCTCTTGATCAAGAATTTAATAATAGCGTAAATTGGAAAGAACATCTTCGTTCAGGAGGAACACATGTTGTTTTGACAAATCTTTTTAAAGCTTGGAAAGGAAACCTTCCCAAAACTGAAGCATTACAATTGCTTTCTTTCATCTCTGAATATGCTTTTGCTTGCGGAAACGTATCCACGAAATTACTTGAATTCAATAAACCCGCATTTTATGGAATGGAACTTCCAAGATCGAAAAAGCCCATAGCAGAAAAACAACAAATAACTCCTTTAATTTATGCCGTACAAGTTCGAAAATATGGTTTAGCAGAATTTTTACTTGGAAGTTTGAAAGTCGATGTGAATGCTGTGGATGAAGAAAGACGAATTCCATTAATGCATGCTATAATGGCAAATGATGAAGAAATGATTAAAATTTTAGCAAGAATGAAAAAAGGTGGAGGTAGTGAAATTGCTGAAGCCTCACAAATGGAAAAAGATAATGATAAATTGGATGAAGATAGAGTCGTTGCAACTGATAATGATGACGATGATAAATCACAAGCAAATGGTACAGATACTGAGGAAGATAATGATGACCAATCAGCAACAGAAGATGATGAAGATAATGATGATGAAGACGATGATGCCGAGAGTGACAATGCATCTGAGCCTCCAGCTCCAAAAGCTATGATGTTGAAACGAAAGGGTCAAAAATCCACAGTTCGAGCCCCAAAGAAAAAAACAAAAAAAGACACTTCAAAAAAGCTTTCATTTACATTTAAAAATTCTAAAATCAATATTGCTGCCACGGATATTATTGGCCGAAATGCCCTTCATTACTTAATTGAACCCAATGGTTATGAAAATGTTACACTTGCTCGTGAACTTATTAAAGGTGAATCAGGTTTTATCGCTTTAATTAACAAAAATGATGACAAAGGTATTTCACCTTTGGCTTTGGCTTCAAATCTCCGTCAAAAGGATATGTTTAATCTCTTCCAATCATACCTCCGAAAAGGTCAATCCAATGGCACTACTTTCATTGCAATCCCATCAGAGATGCCTAAAATTGAAGCTCTTAAATGTCCATACGATTTTGAAAAAACTTCACAAGATTTTGTTCAAGGTCAAACAAAAAATCAACAAAAAATTGAAACACCAGAAGAAAAAGAAAAGCGGCTTCGCAAACCTCACACACTTGTTCAAAATCATGATATCTCTGAAATTGTTAAAGATGATGAAGATGGAAGTTTATATAAAATTATTATGCATAAAACTGATGTCGCATATGGTTTACAAGGATTTCATAATTATTATCGAATGGAATTAGTTCAACGTAAAGGTGCAAATTTGTTTGTACTTTTTACAAATTGGGGCCGAATTGGTGATCCAACTGGACAATGCCAACATACTCCATTCAGTGATAAGGAAGCAGCAACAAAAGAATTTAAATCTATTTTTAAACAAAAAAGTGGAAATGAATGGGGACAAGAATTTGAAGAAAAACCCGGAAAATATCGTCTAGTGGAGGTTGATGAAGCTAGAATAAATTTGAGCGAACTTAAAATTGTATTGAAACCCGATGCTAATGAAAAAGACGCTGAATATAAAGTAATTAAAGATATTTCGGATGTTGAATGGATGAGAAAAAAATGGAAATCAGTAAGTAATCTTCTCTATTTATGATTGTCGCTACAAAAAAAGTACTCCTTCGATAACAAATAGATTGACTAAAGACTTTTGTTAGAATAATTTCATTTAAAGCCATTTTATTTTTCCAGGTTTGCAGTCAAGCAGCTTCGGTTGTTCCATTTGGTCAAGTAAAACGTGAAAAGATTATAAAAGCCAAAGCCATTCTCGATCAACTACGACCATTTATAAGAGAATCGGAAAGCAATCAACTTTCATCAAATAAACCAAAAACTCCAGAAGAAATTATTGAAAGACTTAAAACTATTGGAAAACTTTCAAATGAATTTTATATGGAACTTGCCCTTGGTTCTTTTGCTTATAGCAGTCTTCCCGTAGTTGATGATCTACAAACCATAACAGAATATGATAAACTTATTGAACAAATGCTTGAATTTGAAATAGCTGGAAAGTTATTAACTGCTGCTGCAGGGCAAAAAGAAATGGATCCCTTTAAGTGAGTTGTCGCCGAACGCGAAAGTGTGATTGCATACGGTATCTTTTTAGGTATATCAAAAAGTGCATTGAATGTAATATTGACGAACTTGATCCTGAAAGTATGGAAGCTCAATCAATCCTTCATTACATTCGAAACTCCAATTCCGATGTAAAGGTTAAAGGAATTTATTCAATTCTTTCAAAATCAGGAATTGAAAATTTTGACACTAAAGGTCGCAAAGCTAATAATCACAAGTAAACTCTTTCTTTCAAATTTACTCGTTTAACCTTTGTTGAGTTACAGATACCTCTGGCATGGAACTCGCCCTGAAAATCTTCTCTCAATTTTAAAATTAGGCCTCCTCGCTACTCCACCTCATGCAATTCAAACTGGAAACCTCTTTGGTGAAGGCATTTATTTTTCTGATGTTTTTGCCAAATCTCATGCATATTGTACTGAATCTCCATCAGGGCAAAAATATGCTTTACTATGCGAAGTTGCACTTGGAAGTGTTTTTGAATCCAAATCTTCATATGAATTACAAACAACCAAAAGTCAAGATGTTAAAAATAAAGACACCCTTAAAATTACTGGAAAACATGGTCCAAATGATAAGTTTGAAATCACTCAACCCACTGGAATTCGTTTACCTCTTGGAGAATTAAAGGAAAATAAACATCTGGGTTCAGATCATTGGAATTATGTTTCATTTTCAGAATACATTGTTAAAGATCGATCAAATGTTTGCATTCGTTATCTTGTTTCATTCAAATAATTGCTTTTTTATACTCAGTATTGTTCAATTTTATAAAAATTTATTATAAATATCCTATTTTATTTTTATTATAAAAAAGTTTTTTTGACTAAACATTAGTTGGTTTTAAAAAATAATTAAATTTTCGAGTATTTTTTTCAAAAAAGAAAACGATTGTTTCAGCGACGGTAAGTAATGTGGCCCCAACATACAAACCAATGGTACCACCGATCTCGGCTAAAAGGAAAGAAATTATAATAAAAAAAAAATACGATGGTAGAAAAGTATTACCAAGAAGAAGGAAAAGATTATATGAGCGCTCTTGAACAATTAATTCTTGTTTGAAATGAGCAAAATAAATTTTTAGGAATAGCAAATTAACTCTAAAAAAGCGGTTTTTTCTTTAAGTGAATGCTGTAAAAATTTGGCTTCAAAGGGCATCAAAAACTTTAAGAAATTTGTATTCGAATCTTTAGATAAAAGTCATACCGATCATATTGTGGTCCAGGTGAATATGATTGAGCGACCGTAACCTCTCGTTGCAACCTTGACATCCATTCAGCTCGAAGTAAAGCTGATTTCTAGAATATTAATCAATAATTTAAGTCTTTATAAGCCATGAAAAATAAACCCGAAGAGTATGAATTTGTGGTATCATTTTATTCAAGCATGTCAAAGTTTTATGTATTTGTCCAATAGATGCACTAGGAACTGTTGAAACTCCAATATCAGCGAGAAATGCAACACGAGAATTTAAAACTTTATTAAGTTTATCCGTCAATTCTTCAATCTAAAAATTATCAGATTTACAAGTAGCATTTGTTTTAAAACAAAAAAAAACAAACATTTTCAATAATATCAGTTTGGATTGCTTTACGAAATTTTAATATTTCATGCAATGCTTGATAATCTTTTCCACCTTCCCTAAAATTAATAAACATTATCAACTTATGTACTAACCAAGCACAAAGAAAAACTAACCGATAAAGATTTTCAAATTGTCTCAAATCAATATTATAATTTGAATATTCAAAAACTTTAGGAATGTTTTCAAATTGAGTTTTTCTTAACAAACCCATTAATCTTCGAGTAAATTTTTCATAATCTGCTGCAATATTCGGTGTTAATAATTTTGATACGGTTCTTGCATCCAATAAAGTACGATAATGATTTTCAAAAAGCTATAAAAAGTTATTTTAATAAAATTCTAAAAAATGCATGAAAGATTTCTTACATGAAAGCATTTGCCTCGATAATAATGATAATGATCAGGTTTTTGTCTCATTTCATGAAGGCAATCAAGCATGGAACGAACCATTCGAACTATTTTCTTCACAACATAAGTTCGTTCTTCACGATTCAAAAATTTTAAACCAAATATTATTTTAGAATTTTGCATTGAAGTCTCTATTAATTGTAGGTCGAAGATGGCGTTTTCAATCTGCAATCGTAAAGTCTTTAGCTTTAGATAGGCATTTTGGTTATAAAAATAATATTATAGCCACCATTTGATTTTTAGGATAACAACCTTTAGCTTTTCAACGAAGAAAGTGAAAGACTAAATTTTGGTAATATTGCCAACTGTTCGTATTTAATAAATTATTTTTATAAGACTACAATACCCTTAGATTGGAAAACAATCAATTCCTACGTATACAAACAATTCAGGATCAATTTCACTTTGTTATATTTATCACATCAAAGCGAATGATGTTGTTATTTTTCACAAACCTGTTTAACATAAGCATCAACGCTTCCTTCTTCCGCTGAATCACGAGTATGTCTTTTCTGTAATCGAAAATCTGCATCTAATTCCATTTTGAGAAGTTTAAATAATGAACCCAAATGATATGGAAATACTAATTCCAAATAACTAAAAATTTTCACTCAACTTTGAAGTTTCAAAACTAAAAAACAAAACCTTGCAACATTTTTCCATAATCTTTCTTCGCCATGTATTCGATTTATGCTTCGAACAAGACTAGCCTGTTCGCCATCCATTGTGCAAGGTACATGAGTTTCATTGGTGCTGTTTGTAATTTCAAAAAGTTCTATGGCTTCTGTAAGAAATTGTTGAGCTTCATGAGCGAGTTTTTGAATATTTTGAACCAAAGGAATTCGATGCTTTGGAAGGATATCGAAAGCCACCTAAAAATGAAAGTAATTTTTGCTTTCACTTCATTTTCTAAAATACCTGAAAGTTGCTTAATCTTTTCTCTTTTTCTTCTTCCCAATCACCTGGAAGAAATCTTGATACTTCATTTACATCCAACTCATTTCCAAAGACTATAGTTGTAAAAGTAACTTCATGACAATCTTGAAAACAAGCTTGCGTTAATTCGAGAGCTCGTCCACGTAATGGTTCATTCTGAAAGTTTTTTAAAGTAAACATGCGTCCTTCTTTGAACTTTAATGTTAATACCTTCCATCGTTGAACGCATTCAAGTTCTTGCCTTAAATTACAAATAGGTAAACTCCATTTTTTGAATGATCTACGAATTGTTCGATTATTCAATTCTGAATTATTAGCCTTTGGCACTTCGGTTTTATCTCGATTTAACAATGGATCTCGATTGAGTGGCGAATTCACTGGCCGACATCCACATCGTTTTTGAATATCATCAAACTTTACAGTCCATTGACAAGCTGCTCGAGAATATTCTTTTTCTTCAAAAACTCCTCCATAATCACTTCTTCCACATCCACTGCTATGTCGAGTCAATCTTCGTATATCATTAATTGGAATGGTTACAACTTTCCCCGATTCAAGATGCATTCCTTCTGTAAAATGTGCAGTTGCTGACACCGTACTATCATGCATTGAAAGAATTATTCCTGGTTCAGATATCCATCCTGGAATTGCTTCATATGTTTCAAGATTGAGTAAAAGTGATAAAGTTGTTTCAGGGCCAGGTCTTTGAACGGATGAATTGAGAGCAACAGTGAAGCAAAGGCCATTTGGTGTTACAATGGGTTTTATGGAATCTATGCATTGACGATTTTTACCATATTGACAACTAAAAAAAGTGTGGTAAGGTTATAATTTTGAAAAGTGGAAAAGAAATTAAAAATTATGTACATATCACATACATGCCGCGAATAACAACCACACATCGAAATTTTTACTCACCTCATAAACAAATCATCAATGGATTGTCCAGCATTTTTAAAAATATTCAACAAATTCAATTTATCAAAATCTCTTAAATTTTGTATTGTGGTGTCATTTAAATTTAATGTTTGGTCATCGTTATAAATTTGAGACATGATATTCAATAAATCTGGATTAATTTCTGCAACTTTTGAAGCTCTAAAAATGGTGCACAATTTCCAAGTATTTTATTTTTGCAACAGAAAAAAAGAAAGACGTTTCATTTCTTTTTAAAGTTTACTTACTTTATTTGCATTTTTGGACAAAGTACTATCGTTGGAAATTCAATACTTGTTGGAGAATCATATGTTCGTACAGTAACAAGAGGGTTTCGAATAAAATAATATCCAATTCGTTCAAAAACTTGATAAATTGTAAGACCCAGAAAAAATACGAGGAGTAAAGCCCAAAGAGTGCTGAAATTAGAAAAGAGTAAGAACAAACTTTTTTTTAACCTTGAAACCATTATTAAAACTTACCGAAACCAATTTTTATATCTCGAATGCAAATACCTAAATCCTAACATGGATGCATCTTCTGCAAAGCGATTAAGCGTGGGTTTAACATCTGCGGCAAGCTCTGAAGCTGTCATCGTGGAGCATTGATCCTCATTGTAAGTTCTTCGACGTCGTGGCATATTTTTAAAACAAGATTTAAAAGATAAGACAAGTTTCAATCCCAAAAATGAGTTGAATAAAAACTTTGCCTCCGCTGCTACTACTGCAACAATATATTTTATATCAAACAACAAAGTAAATGACAGTTAACAGACGACGATTTAAGAAATAAACATACATTCATTCATTCTGTGTTTGACTTTTTGAAAATAATAGGAGCACATCCTTTTTTCTTCTAAAAAAAGTGTATGCTTCAACGTCGCCCAAAAGAAAAGAAGATATCATTTTCGGGCATTTCCGTTCTTTCTCCTCCTCCACCAACTTCAAATGGAGCTTTATCTTTTTCTTTGATTTTATTTAAAGTTATCAAATTTCTTTTTTTCATAAAAAATTTTACTCTCTTAATTTATTTAATAGCAAAGCAACTTTGACAGAAGAATGAAAAGTGACCATCACAAAATGAAACAAAAACAAAAAAGAAGCATATATTTTTTTTTAGCGTTACATGTTTCGATCAAAGTTTTTGATGAACAAAAGCTAAAGGTCATAAAGTTAAAAAAGAATGTTAGTTTGACGAAAAGATATGTTACACTAACCCAAATTTATTTTACAAATTACAAACAACAAAGTGAACTTTTAAATGACTTTGAGGTATTTTTAGATTAGCTTCCTGTAAATGAGGAACGAAAAGGAAGAATACTGTAGTGTGGCATCATCATCAATAGTTTCTAATTATGTGTTTTCTATTATTTCCTTTTTTTCTGCCATTCAAAAAAAAAATGCACATGACTTTGAGAACTAATAAAAACCAAATTTGGAATAACGTGTGCGTGAATAAGAAAAATTACAAACTTAGAATGTTTGTGTGTGAACAACATCCAAAAGAAATTCCAAACAATTATAGCTTATTTTATTTAATAATTTTGCAACAAAAATATTTTTTCACATAGCTTTTTCTTTTCCGCTTTCATTCAAACATTTGTTTATTGTATCAAACCTTTTTAGTTACCATTTAAAAAATAGCAAAAGCATCCATCATCCCCTGCTGAGAATTTTATTCTTAAAAAATATGAAGAAAGAAGCAGTCGTTTGAAAAAAAATATTTCTAGAAGGTGTTACTTCTTCCAAATTGTGTTGCGGAAATGGCACCCATAAAAAAGAAGGTGTGGCAGTTCTTGGTAAAAAAAAACTTATTTTCTTCCTTCATATGAGAGATCATTTAAAAATGGCCATTTGAAATTCACTGAGTTGCAGTTGCTTGCTTTCATTCACTCACGGTTGAACGTTTTTAAAATAAAATAATGTCTTATTTAATGTTTTGGAAATTCGTCATCATTTCTTTAATATTTTTTGTTATTTTTGCAAAAATTGATGCCAGAGATATTCGTGCTAGATATCCTGTAACCTTCTCACAACCTGATGTAATTGATCAACTTGGAGTTGATTATATTACAGCTAAAACTCCACCACCGTTTGCTCATAAACCTCAGGATTATCAATATCGTGAAGGCACAGTTCGTAGAAAGCCTCAATCTTCGAGATTTCAAAATATTTTTAGTAATTCAATGGTAAAGTTTTCCCTGTCATAAATTTGGTAGCTGAATCATCTAAAGCAGAAATTTTTATAGTATCTTTCAACTTTACCATTCCAGGTCATTCATGGAAGCGAATTTTCCCCTAAAGAATTGCATTATGGCCGAATGAATGATCGACGACGTGAAACATTTCGATGGGCACCACCACCTAACATTCTCGAAAGCACATATGTTAATTATTAATTTGTTTTAGTTGTAAATAAATTATGCATTTTAATCCTCTCATATCCGATTTACAAGAATAACGTATATATAAATTTATTAAATCTAGTCGTAAAATAAACACAAATCAACAACAAAGTAAAAAAAGAACAATCAAATAATCATTCATCAAAAAGATCAAAAGGATTTGCATCGAGATCATTATATGGAGTTGGTTTGCCACGATTTGAATTATTACCACGACCTCTTCCTCTGAAACCATTTCCACGATCATTGTTGCCGCGTCCTCTGTAGTTATGACCACCTCTTCCACCACGTCCTCTTCCATCGCCTCTTCTTCCACGGAATCCACCACGATGTTCTTGTGAATAGCTGTTATTTGGATTTGGTGGTAAAAATGATGCTGGAATTCGTCCTTTAACAACATGCCAAACCATTGGAGTATGAATTGAAAAAGCATTAAATCGGCTTAAAAATTCGATCCTTTCATTATGAATCCATTCATGTTTAACCATGTAATTTTTTTCTTCAATTTTTTTTCTTGTCCATTGAGCATCACTAAAATATAAAAGTGTTAAAAGGTTTAAAAGACAGAAGAAGAAAAAACATTTACCCGCAACCAGTTGATTCTGTCCAAATTTCAAGCATTTCATTATCATTTTCAACTAACAAATATTCTCCATCATCAAGAGTTTTAACTTCATTAAGCAGATTGTGAAGTCTTTGCCATCGACCAGAGAGAAGTTCTTTTGATTCGTCAGGAAGGGTATCAAACATTTTTTGACTTTTAATTTGTTCAAATTGGAGACAATGAGCATCGGGAACTGTGAGATGAACATTAGCATGATAAGTACTATCTTTGAAAGTTGCTGTTAATGCATTCCAAATCCTTTCTTCAATAAATGGCTCCTAAAAATTAAGTTTTAAGACATGAAAAAATATTAAGCAAAAACTTACTTCCGCGCCACACTGTGGAATGTATTGTAACTTTGAAGTGATAGAAATAGGATTGTTTGCAATATCACGTCCATGAGGTCGAGATCGAACAAGAACTTTATGAGTACCATCGTTGTCAACAGGAACAACCATGTAAGAATAAGGATCTGAAGTCGTTGGAGCTAAAAAGAAGGCTTTAAAAAAATATTTATGTAAAAACAGTTACCGTTATTAGCTAATGGAACTTCACTCATTTTACTGAAAATGGAATCAAAAACATCGATTTCAGCTTTCATTGGTTGAGACGTAGTAGATTTAACAGGAGAAGCATCGAGCAAGAGATCCAATAGACTAGTACGAGGTTCAGATTTTGGAGTCATGATTACAGCCGGCTTAACAATCGTTTCATTTCTTATAGTTGGCTTAACATCTTCTGTTGTGCTTTCTTCTTCTTCTTCATAAATAGTTAACTCTGATTGAGGTTCATCCATTTTTTCTATTTTCACCATTGCATTTACATCTGTTGATTCATTTATAGTTTCTTCTTCTTCGATCTTCACTTTCTTTTCTTGGATTCCATTCTCGTTTGTTTCTTTTGGAGCTCGTCTTTTGAATTGTCTAACACCTTTGAAAATTCTTTCTTCTTTTGGTTTTTCAGCTTTTTCCAGAGAATTTCTTACAATGTATTTAACGAATACTCGCATCAGATCAGGTTTTGCTAGAGCTGATACAGGAAGAGGATTACCAATGCACACAACACGTTGAGGAGTTCCATTTGTGAATTTCCGAAAGATTGAGAGAGGAAAGGCACGACGATATTGACGCAATGGAAAAGGAGCAGTTAATAAATGTCGCATTGAAGATGAGCTGAGAATCGCAGTAACATTATGTTCGATAGCATAATCAAATGCTTGTGGATCATTTCGAAGTAACTTCTGAAAAATAAGTAATATATTATGCTATAATAATAAACAAAAACGAGCCATACATTAGAATAATCAGCTGCAAATCGATCACTTAGTATTTGTTCATCATTTTCAAGAACGCAGCGACGAGTTGGATCAGGTACCACAAGCTTTTTACTCCTACCGACAGAAAGAATTGTAGGTTTTTTGACATAAGCATTTCGAGATGCGATTGAACGAGTATCCTTCTTCCATTCCACTTCTTTAACAATTGAATGATAGCCAACATCAGAGATAGTCTTCAATCTTTCTCTTATTTTGTTCTAAAATGTAAGGATTAGTATAAATTTAGAATAAAAATGCATACCAAAACAAAACGACTTGCGCCCTTAAAAGTTGCTGAATAAACACCCTTTTCTAAAAAGTTTTCTTTAACATAGTTAACAAATTGTTCTCTTTCACTTCTGAGTTTAGCATCCATATCATCCAATTCAATGTTATTGTATTCAAATCTTAGCGAACGATCAGGACGAATAAAGTTGGAAATAATTGCAACATAGCGTTTATGATCATCAATTGAAAGTTTGGAGATAGAATTCGGTGGAAGCATAAAATGAGGATTAGGAACCCATGGCATATTTGATGAAGCAACGACGGTTTTAACTTTTTCAATACTTTTATTTTGTTGAGCTTCAGTTCGACGAGTTTCCACAATTTTCAATGCAGCTTCTTTCCTATAAAAAAAACAATGTATTATTGTAACTACAATCAAAGTTAATGAAACATACTTGTCAAAATCTTCTGTTGTTTGTTTCATACGTTTCATATCCATACGATCTTTAGCATTTCTGCTTAAAAATTCTTCCTTCTTTGGTTTTTCATTTCTTTTTGCTTTATAAGAAGAAGCATTATTAGTTGTTGTTGGTGGCGGTTTTTCATCCAATGGTGAAGACGACATCGAAATAGTTGTTGGTGTATGTTCTAAACAAATTTTTAACTTTTAGTTTGAGAAAAGTGTTTGAAAAAATTCTATGGATTCTGTTTCCGTAAACTTTTTGGCGCCAACTGGCATTTTGTGAATGTTTGCGAAACATCAAATCTCTCAAAAATGAATAATGTCTTTGAAAAACAAAAGTCTTTCATTTCAAGCAAAACTTTCAAACATTTTTTATAATCAACTATCGTTATGAATTTGTTGTCCCAAATTTTACTAATAAATTTAATCCTTTTTAACCTTCAACTTAAAATTGCCTTTTGACAAATTCTTTCTTGCTAATGTTTTTAGGCTGCGAAAGAACATATCTTATTAGAAAAAATAAATAAACGCTTGAGAAATAATAGCTTACAAGATTTTTTTTACTAAAAAAAATAATGCAAAACGTGTGTGGGATTAGATGATTGATAGAGAGTAAATGATATGCAACGGTATCATAAGTAAAAAACAAAATAGCAAAAATTACTCATTTACATAATATTATTACTTCTTTTACGATTAAAGCACTTACGAGTTGAGGATTCATTTTCAAGGGCCTTCTTTTCAATAGTCTTTTTAGTTTCATCTGGAGTTGCTTCAAATTTTTCTTGGGGTTTAGTTTTGATATCAGAAGCAGAATTTTTAGTTTCAGTTTTTTGCTTCAAACTGCAACAAATATTACAATTCACCCATGTATGTTGAAGTTTTTCGCTAAAGTCTGCCAATTGAGATCTTATGGGGCAAGCATCATAAATTGAATCATCATCCATAATTAATGATTTTAGCTTTAAAAAACTTGAGAAATTGAGAAATAACTAAAAGAAAGATACTCAAACTAAAAAATTTTATAAAAAATATTTTTTCTTTCACCTTTTCGAAATACTCATTCGCGGCAAGAAAGTATTTTTATGGTCCTCACTTTTTTCTTCTTCAACGTTGGAAAAAAAAAATGGAAGGGTTCTTTCATTCATAAATCGTCTTTTTCTTCATCCATTTTTAACAGTAATTTTAATTGTCTGATTTTGTTATAGGTATCAAATAAGAAATGAATAGCAGTCTCAGCTTCCTTGTGGTTGGAGCTATACCTGGAATCCTGTGTGTTGCTGCATTTTTCTTGTAAGTTTACATTCAAAAAATCAAAGTAATTACTAAATTCTTATTTTATAGGATATCCATATTTACGCCATATGTGAAACGAACTCAAAATGAATTATTACAAGAACGAACAGCATATAATCCAAGTGGAGTGGAGAATATAAAATTTAAGAAATTGTTAAAAGCAAAATCTGGAAGCAAATACGGCTTTGAACATACTCCTGCTGAACGATATGTTTCTATTATTATTCCAGCCATGAATGAAGAAGTAAATTTTTCTTGTGATCATGTTTTTTCTTACACTAACTCATTGTTTTTTAGGACCGATTACCTATAATGTTGGATGAATGTTTGGCTTATTTGAACAAGAGAGCAGAAGAAAGCAGTGAATTCACATTTGAAGTTGGGCTTCTTTTTATCCATCACTTTTTATTAATGCTGTTTTTTCAGATCATAGTTGTTGATGATGGAAGCACAGATGATACAGCTAAAAAAGCTTTTTCATTCTCGAATAATTTGAAAAATGGTGAACTTTATGTTTTAAAACTTCCTCAAAATGTTGGAAAAGGTGGTGCCATTCGTTATGGTGTTCTTTCTGCTCGTGGTGAAATTATCCTATTTGCTGATGCTGATGGAGCGACGAAATTTTCTGATTTTGGTAAACTTGAAACTGCTTTACGTGACTTGTCTTCGGATGGAGAATATTTTGAATGTGATGCTCATGCTCTTGCTCTTGGATCTCGTGCACATTTAGAAGAAGAATCAAAAGCTAAAAGAAGTTTGTTCCGAACGATTCTTATGAAAGGATTTCACATGATTGTTTATCTCTTTACTGTTCGAAGTGTCAAAGATACTCAATGCGGCTTTAAAATGTTTACTCGTGGAGCTGCAGCTTTGGTAAATATTCTTTTCTTTTTTCCTATTCATTATTTATCGTATCCTTTTTACAGCTATTCCCTCGAATGCACATTGAACGTTGGGCTTTTGATGTTGAACTATTGTATCTTGCTGAAAAGGCTAAAATGCCTATCGCTGAAGTAGCTGTTGAATGGCATGAAGTTGATGGCTCTAAAATTACTCCTGTATTATCGTGGATTCAAATGGGACGGGATATCTTTTTAATTTGGTTCAGATACACATTCCGTATTTGGGAAGCCAATGATTTGGTTCAATAATAATTTATTTAATGTTTATTTATTGTTTTAACATGTATCACTTTCTTTTATTGTGGCCTTATTTCTTCTTTTTAATTGTATCTAGTCTAAAACCTTTTAATGTTAATAAAATATTTTTGTTAAATGTTCTTGCATCATTGTTGATAGTGTTTTTGACGCTTTTAGTATTTTTAAAGCTTCTTTTAACTTTATTTTATCCTCAAAAATAAGTTTCTTTTATTCCAGCAAAATGAACCGCCGTACTCGTCGAAACACAGCTGAAACAGAAATGCAAGACGACAACATGGAAGTTGACGTCCCTCAAAAGAAAAGCTCATCAAGAAAAAAGACGAAATCAACATCTGATAATCCACCAAATGAACGTCCTCTGCATTTTGATCCACCAACACATGAAATAGTTGGACCTGATTTTATTCAAAATGTATGTTTCTTTTTCAGTGAAATGATGTGATTATAGTGGTGTTTTTTAGACTTATGATGGCCATTTGAACAAACGAACGGTTTACAAATACCTTGATAACATCAAAATTCAAATGATTACGGAAGATAAAAAAGAAAGGCTATTGGAATTTGATATGATTAACGTGGAAGCTGCCATTGCTAACACAATTCGAAGAGTAATGATCGCAGAAGTTCCTACAATGGCATTTGAAAAAATTATGCTCTACCAAAATGATACTGTATTTCAAGTTTGTTTACTCCTGTTTTAATTCAACATAATAAAGCTGCTTTTTTTAGGATGAAGTTATGTGTCATCGTCTTGGTTTGCTTCCGGTTTATGCTAATGCACGTGACTTTGACTTTCCTGATAATCCTGTAATAGAAACTAATGCTGGAAATGAACTAATTGATGAAGAACCTGAAGGAAATCCAAACCAAAATTTGATCTTTGAAGTTAATGTATGGTTTTCACATGACTGTTTCATAGTAAAATTGTTTGGTTTTTAGATGAAATGCAAGAAGAAGAAGGTTCCACCACCAAGTGGAACAACTAACAAAGATGAATTCTTCGACAATAGCGTCGTTAAATCTGGTGATTTCAAATGGATTCCTATTGGTGATCAAGCTAGCAAATACAAAGATGATCCACCTCGTATGGTTTATAATGATATTATTGTTATTAAAATGCGTCATGGACAAGAAGTTGAAGCACGGTGTCATTGTGTCAAAGGTATTGGTCGTGATCATGCTAAATTCTCTCCTGTTGGAACTGCATCTTATCGCCTTCTCCCTGAAATTATTCTCAAACGTCAAATTGAAGGTGAACAAGCTAAACGTTTACAGAAATGCTTCTCAAAAGGTGTTATCAAAATCGATGAAAATGGTGTCGCTCAAGTAAGAAATGCTCGCTTGGATACTATCAGCCGAAATGTTTTTCGTTATGATGATCTCAAAGATGCTGTTGAAATTCGTCGAAAAAAGAATCATTTTATTTTCAGCGTTGAATCTATTGGACAATATGAAGCTCATGAAATTGTTATCGAAGCTTGCAACGTTATGGTTTCAAAAGTCAGCAAATTCCGTGAAGAATTATCTCATTTGTTAGCTCTTTGAACTTTTTTACTTTGTATTTTTATTGTTCCTATTTTTGTTGAGTTTTTGAATTGCATATTTGTTGTTTGTTCAATTTTATAATAAATATCTATCTATGAAAGAAAACAATTTTGTACATAATTCTAAGGCATTTCCTCATATTTCGTTAGATCAGATTAGGTGATTTTTGATGAGGACCTGGATGTTTGATGGTTGGTGGCAACTGCAAGATTAGCGAGTTCTAAAGAAAAAATTCATGTTGCTTTTTTAATTTTGTTTTTTTACTCAGACTTTCGATAGAAATGCTAAACTTTTTATAGCGATTTACATGATCATTTGTTTTTCACCCAAATACCAATTGCTGCTCAAAGCGATCGGATACATTTTGTTGTGGATTTTCTTTCCTTGCTATCGCTGCCGATCTAAAGGCTTTTTTGAGAAGAACGAAAAAGAAATTTGACACAAATAAGCTAAAATCTTAAAGGCGAAGATATTTATCTTCTTCATTTTATTTTTTTCCCTTTTTTCTTTGATTTTGATGCATTATTTTTTTTGTATGTATGTAAATGTTTTGAATTGTAAAAATAAATAAAGTGATTTCTATGGTTACATAAAATTTTTGTTTGTCGAATGGAGATGTTGCATTTTATAAAACTTCATTGTTTGGGATTCATTTCTTTGTTTTTTAAGTTTTTTGTTGTTGTTTGAGAGATAATGTTTTCAAAAAGCGAGCTTTATAAAACCAAAGCTAAAATAGCTTCATTGGAAAATAATTTTGGAGGTAGCGTTATTGTTAAAAATGGCGATGGAATTGAAGGAGCGGAAGTTTGCAACTTTTTAACTTACTTTTTTCTTCATTAATCCTTTATTTTAGAATGACTTTGTTAAGTTTGATGCAAAAGAAACGCCTCAAAACCGTTATGTAACAACAGCTGAAAAAACATGGAAACATGAAATGGATAAGGGTAAACTCCAATTTGAATTTCATGAAATCAAGAAATACCCAAAATTTTCAAAGAAGAATCATTCGATGAATCGAAAGCAGTGCCTGACCAACCAAAGGAGCCTAAAAAGAAAAAGATAAAGTTTTGCTGCTTTTAAAAAGTTTTTGATGCTTTGAAAATGAGATTTTGTACGTACCCGAAAATTTTGATTATTCCAAAGTACCTCTTCCTAATGTGAAGTCACAAATTTAATACTTGCGGTTCGTTTTAATCTTATTTTTTTACTTTGTCTAAAGAAGCTTTTATGATTATCGAATTAATTAATGTAGACAAAATGTAAAATGTTTCTTTCATACTTAAATAAATGAATCATTAAAAATGCATATTAGCATGTTTATAAAAGCTATCATTCATTAAACAAAAATTAACAAAAATTAAGCAAAACAATATTCACAAAAAAATACTCGATAAATGAACAAATTATTTATTCTTGACGACAAAGAAAACGCGACAACAGTAAAAATAATTCTTTGTTGTGATGCAAATGGAATAGGAACATGTTCAAACAAAATATTGATTCTTTCAAGAACTTTTCAAGCCAGAAAAATGATCATTTCTTCAATAAAAAGTAGCTTCAAATGCACCATATTCAGAGAAAATTTGATATTAACGCAAACATTTGGATGTAAGTCCTAAAAATATGCTTTAATAAAAACAAATAAACGATAGAAAAAAGCATACTTTGTCCATTTTGAAGCAGGAAAATGATCAAAACAATGAGAAGGAAGAGCACAACATTTCCATTAATATTGTTGATTCACGAAAATAGTTTCCATTTTTTCTAAATCACTTTGAAGTTATAAATTTTCGATTAAAGTTGATAACTAAAACAAATGGAAGACATTCGTTTACATTCATTCATACCAGCAGATGTAAGAAATAATAAAAGCAACTTGAGATGAAAGACTATGTTTGAGATATAACTAAAAAAAGAAAGTAATTAATTATTTAGTAAAATCACTCGAACAAAATTGACAAATGCTCGTATTTCATCATCGGTGATTAAAAAGTTAACATTATTTTAGTAAGCATACAACAAAAGAAACAAAAAAACAAACCTTAGTAAAAAGCAACAACAGCAAAATTCATTAAGGAACAAACTCTTCATTCTTCCACCAGCAATTTTCAATTAATTTGGTTTTGAAATTTTTCCATTGACCACTCGAGAATTATTTCTTTTGAAAAGATTCTTGATTTTCTTAAAAATGGAGAATTTCTTGGGTTTTTTACCACTTTTAATTTTCTTTTCTGCTTTTGGTTTTGCTTCTTTTCCATTTGCATTTGGTTCATTTTTAACAGCTTTTGGTTTTATCACTTCTTCAGCACCTTTGGTTGTTGCTTTTCCATCAGCCACTTGAATGTTCTTTTCTTTTTCATTTGAAACTTTCTTCGTTTTCTCACAAGTCGGCAAATTTCTGATTTCATTATTACCTATTCTTGTTTTCATCATTGAATCTAAGTGAGCAGTTGTCGGTATCTTAAGAGCCTTTTCTTGGAGTTCATCATACACTTCTGTAGCATCAGTAAAGCACCCTTTATCATTTTCTGTCGCATCGATAGGTTTTAATTCAAAGATTCCAGGCTTGAATGGCGGATCATTATCTTTTTTAAGATTCTTAAAGTAACCATGTTTAGTAATTTCAGCGTATCGTTGAGTAGGATCAGGATTTACAAGTTTTGTTATAAGATCTTTAGCATCGTCATCATTTATATCGTCTAAATGTGGTGGAGTGTTGCACGATTCATTGTAAATTTCTTGATCATTTTGATTATCAAAACCGAATGGAGTATATCCTTGAATCAAAGCACAAAGAAGAATACCATATGCCCATCTATCAGAAGCAACACCAGCCTCGTCTCCGCGAAATACTTCTGGTGCTGTATAGTAAATGAAAGTTCGAGGAAGAATTGTTTTCTTTTTCACATTTCGAGAATGACCAAAATCGAAGAGGCGAACATGACCATTTTCTGTTAATGCAATGTTGTCAGGCTTCACATCGCTAAAAAACGTTTTTACATTAAAAAAAATTTAAACATATAAAAAACATACCTATGAGTATATTTCTTACAATGCAAATATTCCAGAGCAAGTGCAAGTTCATATGCTATAAATTTCTTTCCCTCTGGAGTAATAATTGTTTCATTGATAATATGATCTTCTATAGTTCCACCTTTGAAATATTCCATTATTATACACCACTTTAGATTAATAGTTTCACCTTTTTCTTCTTCAAAAGTTAATCCACTGTAAACCAATTTAGGGATATATTCACTATCAAAATTTGTTAAAGCATTAACTTCTGATACTATTTCAATTATTGTTGATTTTTCTAATTTTGTATAAATTTTCTTCACAAATTCTTTTGATTTTCCATCAAATTGTATAATCCATGCTTGACCATAAGAACCAGCTCCAATGCATATTGGCTTCTTTTTGAGTCTGTTCATAATAGTTTTACACGTTTTTTTTACGGCATCGCTAAATAAAGCAATTAATATATTATAATCTTGAGCGTAAATAAAGTTCCTCAATAATTGTAAAAGTATGATGACATTTGTTTAAAGTGAAAAGGATCTAACAAACATGGTCATGAAGGTTATTATTAAAATAAAATGAGCTCGAATTTTTTTAACTACTAGCAATGACGAACTGAAATATTATGTATTTTTCTTTTAAATGATAAAAATATGAAATGAAGATTAAATTATTTTTTTTAATCAAAAAAATAAACATACTTTTTTTTCTTAGTATTACTGTTAGATTTTTTGGTGACCCACCAATTTTCTTTATAAAGTTCAAAAATGTTGCGATCAAGAGCATCCATATTATATTATTTTTTTATAAACATCAATTCCAGGTTAGAGATTTCATACTAAAACTATAGCTGAATTTAAATAAAAGCCGCGGATAATAATAAATCAAAATAATGTAAAACATAAGAGCATTCATACAAATTTACATCAATATAAAGAAATTTTAAAACTCAATGAAAATAGTTACAAGTCAAATTCCAAACAGACCTAAAATATCTGTTCTGCAAGTAGGACAGTTGACGTTAAAACCAAGAACGAAGACAATTTGGATGAAAGATATGGTTACATGGAAGTTTTGTAGCTCCTGATTCAACTGTCATTTCTTCACGACAAATGATACAAGTTGCATCACCTTGAGTTAATTCAACAGCAGAAGCAAGAGGGAAGAAAATAAAATTGTATTATAGCAAACAGAGAGAATGTATGAATTTTAATTATGATAACAAAAAAGCCACAATCGGAGAAAACGTAAGAAAATGTGATGCTGCGTTAATAGTGTAACATCGATAACCAAAAGTGCACCTTTACTTCGTGAAATTTGAGAAATTAAAAGTCAATTTCCAACTGCATGGTCCATCGGCCATTCTAAGTCAAAATGAAGCAATGCTTGCATTTAGTAAACTTCCTGAAAACACGAAGAAAGTTGCAAATTCCAATAATTAACTGAAAGAATTCAATAAAAGATGTGGAATTCTTGTCTGTCAAAATTTGCAGCCATGCATATCCATTTACAGGACAAAATGAACAACCTCCTCTCCTTTATGCGAAAATACATAAAACGAGGGGCTTACATGCATTTACAAATCTCTCATTAAAAAGGAACTTTATATTATGACGGTAATAAAAAATGTAAAACAGCAGTTCAAAGATGATGCTCCCGAATTAGATCCATGATATTTGGAAAACTCATCGTTCATTCAAAATTATGGCTCCAGGGGCTTTAAAAGTCGTGGATTCAATCCGCCGACAAAATTAATGAACTCTCGCAAATAAAAATATTCCAAATATTTTGCACGCAAAAAACAAATAATTCATTTGCTAAAAATTCTCATAGTCTTGGTTTACGAAGCGTTACTTTTCAACAGGAATATTTACTAGCTTTACATACTAAAATGCCACTTCAATTTAAAAAAGTAATTCAATCATAAAATTTACGCGTTCTTCATTAGCATCAAGTTATGTCTGTAAATTATGCTCTTGAAATTATTCAATAAGTATTACAAATGCGTCAAGCAAGTACATTCTCATGGCAGCCTTTGCGATCAAACTCTCTTTTCTCAATTCAATCATATAACACGAAAGCAGAAAAGTACAAAACTTTTATGCCACAATAAAACGAAGTATTCATTTTGGTATAAATGTAAAAATTGGACAATCCCTTCTGGTTTCATGCATTTTGAACAACTTTCACTTCCATTGTTCTGTATTACGTCAGCAGCAACTTTTACTAAATTCAGATTTTATCAAGCAACAACAGCAGATAATGCTTTTTTCCTGAGCTTCTTCAAACCCTGTAACATAAAAATTTTCAACCTTTAAACAAAGCATTGTAATAAATATTTTTTGACAACAAAGTATCACTCCACTCCACTCATCAAAACAGTGAGCCTAACAAATTTTTGGTCATGTCCAGGCTCCACCCACCACGTTAATTGCAAGATTAATTCACAAAATTTAGCTAAGATTCAAGTGCAACATCTTTCTTTACCAAATCTACAACTTTTAGCACCTGTTACCAAAACAAAAATGTTTTCATCAAATCCATTTTTACAACATTTCGCGTCTACTCCCACTGCAGCTCCACATTAACCTTTGCAAACTTTTGCTCCAAATAAAAAATTTTTAGTCTTGTGAAATCAAAATATTTTTTGACGAATAATTAGACTTATATCCGACTACAATCAAAAAGCTTTATTGTTGATAGCCTAATTTAACAGGAAAAAATCATTTAAAATTTTTTTATGCTTTTCCATCATAAAAAAGGTCAAATATAATAAAACAATTCATTAAAGAAAAATGAGAAAAAAGTGAACGAAAGTGTGTAAAAATAATTCTTGATACTTGTTTATAAGAAATACAATAATTCTAGATTTTTTCTTTTATTTGATCGAGAATTCTTAAATGTCAAAAATTGTAACTAAAAAATATTTTTATATTTTAAAAAGTATTTAATAGCCGGTGATAAATAAATCTTCAGTAAAATTTATAATTTTTTTGCACATAGGAGAAAAAATAAAAAAAGATATCCAGCCAGTCGGATTCGAACCGGCGACTTTTGGACTCTCGGGAGTACGGGCAAAAGACCCCATAACCCATCCAACGCTCTACCACTGAGTTATGGCTGGAACGAAAACGTATTTTTTGTTTTACTTTATGAAGTAAAAAATAATTTAGTCTTTTGTTTTGATTGTTTTATGCCATTCATAAACATTTTTAGATCTTTTAAAATCAGGAATTCCCAGTTGTTCTTGGTTCTAAACCCATAGTTTTTGAAGCAAATCAAAAATGTAAGAAATTATTTATAGTTTTCTAGATTAAAAGTTAGATTTTTTCTTTCCAGACGTGAATATTAAAAAAGGAAAAATATGTTTTTGTAAAAAGGATCAGCTTGGATTTGAAATTATTGTTAAACTTCAAAAAGGGTATGCATCCAATGAAATATCATTTATATCATTTGATGATTACTTCTTTTAAAACCTTTTTTTAATTAATTTAAGGTTTTTTGTGAAGTAATTAATGCATTTTTCATGTTTTTTTAACAATTTTACAATGGAACTACTTACTTCTTTTTTTATATATATTAATGAATGGTTCTTTACATTTCCACCATTTTTTTCTAAAAACTTCAAAAATGTTTGAATCAACTTTCTCCATTTTAAAAAGAGAAGACGTAGATTCGAAACAACGATGGTGAGTCTAACCTAATAAAATAAATTACAATCGGAAAATTTGCAGAATTGTGTCAGTAATATTTTTTATTGTTTTTTTTTTTTTGCAAAATCAAATCAAAGAGGCATGCTTTAAAAGAATTTTTATATTAAGATATGTTTTAATGGAAACTTATCAAAAGCAAAAAAAAGATAGGCTTTTTAATTAAATCATATTATTCGTTATTTTTTGATTAATGTATTTCAGTAAATTTGCAGCTCTTTTTGTTCCCTTAATTTTATTTATATTGTAGTTTATTCCTTTAGAAATAAAGAGATTTGCAAATTTGTTTAAGGTTTCATTACTTATTAAAAAATAAAACAAGCTTTACAGTGTTTTTTTTAACCTCCTAGTTCATTCAAAGAAACTTATGCACCACCAACGACAATGTTGAGACCTGTATATGAAGTGCTCGCTCCATAACCTGCTTCACAAGCTACTAAAAGTTTAGGACCATCGGAAGGTTTAGCTTCATCAAATAATGGTGAAGCCGAATCAGCTTCAAATAATGTTGAAAATAAATAATAATCATGAAGCTTCTTTTTCTTCTGGCGTAAGCAATAAATATGAGAAAAAAACGGTAGATAATTCTTATAATTCTGGCATAAATCATGCAGCTGAAATTGGATCGAAAGAAGTTAACAAAGAAGCACTCGAGGTTGAAACTTCCAATATGGTTGGAGGAGGAAATCAGTAAGCCGCTAATACAGCAACCAAAGAAAGTGGTTAAGTTAAGATTTAATACTTTTTGTTTTTATTGTTCTTATTTTTGTTGAATTTTTGATTTACATAGTTGTTGTTTATTAAATTTTATTATAAAAATCTATCTATGGAATAAAGCAAATTTGTACAAAATTCTAAGGCATTTCATCATAATTAGTTGGATCAGATTTGGTGATTTTTGATGCGGCTTCTTCGAAAGGCAGTGACGATAATGAAGCTCCAGTTTGACGTGAAGAAGATGTTGTTTGTTCATCCAACTTTGGTGCTGACAGAGATCGAGGTAGAATAGAAGAAAAGATGCCCTGAAAAATCAAAACTTTAATTACAAAATTATCACACGAAAATACAACAAAACTAAGCTAACTTTGTCACAAACAAACTTACTTTATGTTCAAGCGTATATTTTAATTGTTTTTCAATCATATCCAACCTTCTATTAAGTTCAAATAATTTAGTATCAAGATCATCTTTCATTTGACCCAAATGTTCAAATCCAACAGTTTCTTTTTCATTTGCTTTTGTATAATAATAATATCCAGCAAAAACACCAAGAGAATAACCAAAGATAACAATTTGTTGAATTAAATCTGATGCCTAAAACTTGATTCATGTACATATTTCAAAGTTAAACATAAATAACTCACTTGTTCTAAAGCTGATGCTTCACTAACAGGTGCAACAGTAGTTGGCTCTCCAAGGCCCAAGTTTTTCATTCGCAGCCTTGTTGTTAAATTTACTATTTTTCTTCCAACTGGAATGAGAACTCTATTTCTGAATAATGGATGTTCTTTGCCATATCTCATTACAGTATCAGCAACAGGACGAGATAATTGCCTTGCCATAATCATAAACACCTAAAACATCATTGTTAGAAGAAGCTCCTCACATAAATAAAAAGTTTACCTGAACCATAGGAAGACCCATATTGAGATTTTCTTTTTTTCTTTTTAATAAATTATCAAACAATCAAACAACCATCCAATAATAATTAAGCTTTTGATTTAAAATGCAAAAATCATTGATATTATTCACGTCACTTTATTCTTTTTTCTCTCTTCTTCTTTCTTCTTCTTCTTGTAGTCGATGAGGAGGACCGTTAGATGAAGTTGCGAAAGAGATGTATCAATCAATAAAATTTGTGTTTGCAGCTATCAAATTGACGATGATGATCAGAAAAGTTTTGTTTTACTTTTGTGTTGTTGTTTATTACATCAACCAAGAAGCAGCTAAAAAAAAAGCACGCAGCATGATTTTCGGGGACATATTGCCACTTTTTTGTGATGAACTAATGCTTTGGGTGCTTCTTTCAAGCGAAAATCCAATTGAATTTTGAGTGAAGGAAAAAAATGCATGCTTTTTATTGATCACATGGGTTGTTGTTGTTTACTTGTAGTTGCTTGCGCAAAACGAAAATAATAAAATTTATTATTATTATTTTTTGACTAAAACTTTCCTTTTAAATATTTTGGTATTTATTAATTATCGAGCTTGAAAAAAATAGTAGTTCAAAAAATGGCGGGTTTATTGGCCATAAGAGAGGCAAGTCATCCACATGACTGCTGCCTCAACAACCTTCTTTCGAGTTTGTCAGTCTTTCATTCACTTGTGATGATGGTGACTGCTGGTTCTTCTTCCTGACCGACCTTATGATCAACAACTCCTCTTTTTTTCAAAAAACAAAATAAGCAAAGTCTAGATTAAATTTTTTTCCTAAACTAATATATTTTTTTAATCACGTGAATCACATTTCCATTTTTTTTAAAATCCGTATTGTATCGTGAAAAATTTATTGGATACCATTGAATTATAAATTTTTCCACTGATTTTATTTACTCATCCATTTTTTTAAAAGTTAGTAATTACTTTAGATCCCCACATGATTATGACAAATTTAAATATTTTTGGTTCACAACAGAGGCGACATTATCAAGTTATTGATGGTGATGATACAGAAATAGCTGGTCCATTAATAGACGAGGGAGGAAGGTTTGTTACATCCATTAACAAAAAAGCCATTTCATAATTTTTTTATAACTTTAGTTTACCTCCAACTCATTCTGTACCTGATGTAACATATCAAGGCACATCAAATCGACGTAGACAATCATCATTATCGATATCACGAGGTCCAAATCAATGGGATCATATCGAAAATTTAGACGAATTTTTTCAACTTGTATATAAATATCATCAAGGCAGTGGTTACCTTTGTATATTTCTTAGAAATTGTTTTACTTTATTTCAATTAATTTTTGTTGTATGCTTTTCCACATTTTTATTGGAATGTGTGGATTATAATGTTATGTTTAATAACAAACCAACCGATGCTCAAGGGTTTAATATTACTGGAAAACGGCATGTTTCTGTAAGTTTTTGCTTTATCCCATTATTTTTTTGCCATTTGTAAAACTAAATTTATAGGATGCAATAATTTATCAATGCGCAAACCACTTTCCACCTTCGGTTATTTTTGCCTTATTACTTGCCCTTGCATTTTGGTTAATCCATCTCCTACGTTTCGGGTATCAAATGCTAAAATATAAAGAGATTCAAGAATTTTATAATAATGTCCTTGAAATTCCTGATTCTAAACTTAGCAATGTAACATGGCGAGATATCGTTCAACGAATTTGTAAAGTTCAACCTAAAATTCATTTGAGCGTTAATCAAGAAGTTTTAACCGAATTGGATATTTATTCAAGAATTTTGCGACATAAAAACTTTTTCATTGGATTAGTTTATGAAGTAAGTTTCTAAAATAAATACTTTTAGCTTTACTAAATATGAATTTTTAGGAAATAATTCCACCATTTTTAAATCTCCCACTTCTTGGAAAAGTTCCATATTTTCCATCATTACTAATCAAAAATTTGGAATGGATTTTATTTCGGGGAACATGGTCTGGTTCACCATGGAAGAATCATTATCAACTTAAAGATGAATTCAAGGATTCTCTTGCGATTGAAGCAGCAACAATGAGGCTGCAAAAGGCTATTATGCTCACAGCACTTTTAAATTTTATATTTTTACCTTTTATTTTTGTTTATCAAATCCTTTTCGCATTCTTTTCCAATGCTGATTTAGCTAAACGTGAACCGGGTGCATTTGGAATGAGAAAATATTCCAATTATGGAAGGTTAGAAATATAGTTTTTTTGATGAGGTTAATTCTAAAAGATTTATTTTCAGAGAAAAATTGCGACATTTTAATGAACTTGAACATGAGCTTCGACTTCGCTTAAATCGAAGTTATGAATTTTCTGTTCGATATATGGAACAATTTATTTCACCTGCATTAGAAATAATTGCAAAATATGTTACTTTTGTTGCGGGTAGCATCTTTACTGTGCTCTTTCTCCTAACTGTATGGGATGAAGATGTTCTCACTTTTGAACATGTTATCACTGCCATGTCTGTAGCAGCTGGACTTGTATTTGTTTGCCGATCATTTATTGCAAATGAAAATCTTGTATTTTGTCCTGATTTTTTGATGAAACAAATTGTTGCAAATATTCATTATGCACCTGAATCATGGCTTCGTGAAGCTCATTCCACTGAAGTAGTTGGAGAATTTGGACAACTTTTTCACATGCGAGCTTATGCCATTGCCTTGGATGTTTTAAGCCCCATTTTTAATCCATTCATTCTTTTCTTTGTTATTAGTCCTAAAGCTGGTGAAATAGTTCAATTCTTTGTTGAAAAGAATCGCACCATTCCTGGTCTTGGTGATGTTTGTTCTTATGGTTTAATGGATCTTAAAGATGGCGAAGAAGAACTTGCTGAATTACAAGGTGAAGAAGCAGCTTCAGCAACTCATATGAATCGAGTCTTTACTCGACCACAAAAAAATAAAAGTCGAGGCAAAATTGAACTTTCATTACTTAATTTTGCAACCCAAAATCCTGATTGGAAGCCTTCTGCCGATGCAGCAACTTTCATTGCACATATTCGTGAAAAAACTAAAGATTCTAATGTTGGTCAACATTTAATGCTTTATAGTCTCAAAGATATTGAAAGACCCATTGCAAATTCATTGAATATTAAATCCATGGTTGCTTCTCACACAAATCGTGATGGAGATTTGCCTGGACCTTCTGGCGCTAACAATAAGCATATGACCGATTCTCAGTACTCTGATGGAACTAATGATGATCGAATGAGACCCATGTCACCATTATATGATTCATTAGCGATGAGCGTAATTCAACAACATATTGGTAATGATTATGCTCAACCTATGCATTTGCAACGTAAGTCAAATCTCCAAAATGTGTCCATATTTTTATAATTTTAAAATTTTTAGAAAGCAATCGACAAGCTTTAGAAATGTCAATGAATGCATTATTGGTTAACCAAATGCTTATGTCTTCGCATAATTCAAACTATCGAGAACCTCATGGTTATGGAAGTTTAGGCCATAATGAACCATCACCTCTTCAACCTTTAGCACCTTTAACTGATACTTTCCCTGGAAGTCGTCAAACAGAAGAGGGTGAAGAAGCTTTGGATGAATTACCTCCCATGCAATTTCAAGCCCAACAACATCAAAATCAACAACAAGAAAGTGATATTTGGAATGTACCAACTGAAAGTCAATATCATTCACATTATGATCGGGATGATTTAATTCATTAAAAAAATTTGGTTCTCTAACAGCCTTTTTTTCAACTGCCGCAAAAAAAACATAATGGATACTGTAATTTCGTTCGTAGCCATGAATCCTTTTTTCTTCTTCATCAATTTTTTTCTTTTCGCATTTTTTAAAAACTTTACTGCTGCTTCTTTTTTGATATTTTTTTCTTCAATTTTTAATTAAAATTGTTCGCTCACTCATTTTCTTATTATCGTGTTACACACAAACTCGTCAAAAAAATTTTAAGGGTCATTTTTTTTGTATATTTTGTAAATATCTTTTTCTTTGTCGTATTATTTTATAGGTTTTTATTGTTTCATTTTTGAATAAAAAGAAATTTTTTAAAATTAAATTTACCACATCGTGATTATTTCGGATCGCCATTCGTTTATTTTTTCTATTTACAAACACAAACAAATTTCATATTATCATTTTTTAGGATGTCAAAAAATCGAAATCCATTTGAACTCTTGGATGAGCTCCTCGAAGCCAAGAAAGCAAAATCAAATGTCGTCGATACATCAGAAGATGAAGATACCGTTCCGATGGCTAATACAAAGAAATTTGCAGCTAATTCTAATCGCGTTGTTCCTGAAATAGAATTTGATGAAGACGAAGATGATAGCGATGATGAAGAAATGGAAACAGATGAAGATGATGAGAAAGAAGAAAGCCCCAAAGTTAACAATCAAGATGCTGAAGTTGGAGATTTTCGTAAAAGTAAGTTTTCATCCTTTCTAAACTTGAATAAAATCGTATTAAAATTGTACTTTTTTTTAGAAGTTTCTGAAATGTCTATGGCTCAAGTCAAAGCTTTACGAAGCAAATTAGGAACAAAATTGTTTGATAAACTTCTTGCTGAAAGTGGTGAAGATGGAAAAGAAAAGGTGAAAGAAGAAGTGCCTTCCGATGATGGTGAAGCTGCTAGCAACGACGACGATGATGATGAACAACCTGAAGAAGAAAGCTCTAAGAAGGTGGTGATAATTTCACTTTATAAAATTATTTAATATCGCAACTTACTTTAGAAATCTCGTCATGCTCCTCGTGAAATGTCATCCAAAAAGCCTGTATCTGTTTATCGTTCAATTGATCCTAATGCTATTAATCATGCTCGAAGGAAATTTGATCCTCGCTTTGTTGAACGTTGTGGAGAATACCATGAAAGTGAATTTCGAAGAGATTATGGTTTCATTGATGATTTGCGAAAGAATGATATGCAAGTAAGTTGTTCAATGCCATCTCAAAATGATTATATGTTCATGTTTTTAGAAGCTTAATAGTGCAATAAAGAAAGCTAAGAATCCACAGAAGAAACAAAAAATCAAAGATTTACTTGGTCGTATCAAAAGTCAGCAAAATACTGTGGAAGAACGTGATCTCTGGCGTGAAACAAAGAATGAATTGCTTACAAATAATATTGACCGAATGATGCAAGGATTGAAGCCTGTCTTTGTTAATAATAAGCAAATGAAAGAACGATTTAAAGAAAAGAAACTTGGCAAAATTGAAGAAACTAAAGGAAAGAAAGGCCTTGAAAAGTATCTCAAGAAAAAGGAACGACGTGAATCAAAGAAGAAGCTCACGTAAAATTATTTCTTTTGTTTTATGTTTGGATTTTAGTTTTGTTATTGTTGTTTGAATAAACTATTGGTTTCGTAGATGAATAAGAAATTTTTGGGTTATCGTTTTTTAACATATAGCTTCTTCTGTAACTTAAAATTGTAAACCTACCTTTTTTTGAGCTTCAAAATGGTTCGAAATTTATATTTCAGATATGTTTTAATTTTGTTGATTTTGAATTTTTACGTTTGATTTTTTTCACATAAAAAATTGGTTTGAACAAATATCTTATAATATGCAAAACCGGCTTTATTGGTGATTGAAAAAAACAATAATCAAAACCGCAATTTTCTTGTCGCTCTCATCCCTATCCTTGTTTTGAAACCTGTTTTATTTTTTTGTTTGATTCGATCATTGCCGAATCAAACCCACATTGAAGATTTCAGATTTCATACATCACATTTTATTATTTTTTTCTTCAGGAACATTGTGACTTTATATTTGGAAAATGAAATTCTTTTTTCTTACATTTTTTAGGAAGAAGGTTGTTGAACTCATTTCGAGATGACTTCACCTAATTCAGTTCAAATAATTTTTACGATCGGAAACTCATTTAAAAATTTTGCGTAATAAAACTCATGTTTCTCTTTTTATCGCATTGCATAAGATATAAGACCCTTTTGCTGTTGCTGTTCTTGCTCTTTTTTTCTTTCGTTAAGAGGATTTATTAAAACAACAACAACAATAACAGTTTGTTGGTAGCGTATTTTTCTTTCAAAAGAAAGTGAATGACATAAAATTTTTAAGCCCTTTGGACTCCGTTATTCGCGCCTGTGTTGTTTACATCATCCGCGGTAGTGAGATGTTTTTCGATTTCCTTCTCTTTTTTTTTTGTGTGTTTCGTAAAAAACAAAGTATTCCATGACCATGAAACTCATTCTTTTTTTTTGTTGAAAGTCAAAATATAAAACCTTTGTTTTTTGCTGGAACAAATTAATTTAGCCTTTAAAAATTTTTTTTACCTTAAAGTTATTTCCCAAACACCCATTCAATGTTGCCATTCTTGAAAGTTGTCAAAAAAAGACGATGAGGCATGTTTCCCAACTTTAAAAAGGCGATTCAAACATTTAACTGCTCAACATGAAGGTTGTTGCGCACATGTGTGTAGCCAATTTTGACATCGCCTTATTGCCTAAAGGCAAAAATTGGGGGAGGGAGTATTTCTTTGTCAGGTGTTATACCCTTCTTCTCATTCTTCTTCATTTTTTTTTGTCAACGACAAAACAAAGGTTGCCCAAAAAAGTCGCAACATTTGTTATTTTTTGTGTTTGGTAGTGGCTTCATTTTTTTAGTATTAAACTTGATTCAATTATTTATTACGTCACACTTCTTTTTTTTCTTCTTGTAGCCCTTTTTTAAACCATTGAAAAGAATTTTTATTTAATTCAATTTTAGGAACAAAAAAAATTATTATTATTTTGAATTAAACTTTTAAAAAAAAAGAAGATGGCAGGCAATCAAAATGTTGGTCAATATCGCGCTGCTCCAAATCCTTTCACATCAGATGAATTAGAAGGCGCTCGACGATTAAGGTAATTAGTTTTTCTTTTTCATTTATTTTGCGATCACAAAAAACATTATTTTCCTTTAACCTATTTTTAACGAAAGAAAAAAATAATTTAAAATTATATGAATTAGTATCATACAAAAATTTTTATGTATTGCAAAAGCTATCGTCGTTTCATTGCAGAAAAAATATCGAAAAATTCTTATTGTTTGCTTTTAGACGACGCTTAGTTGAAACACTTCCAGCTGAATTTGATTCAGATTTTTTTCTTGCTCGTTGGTGGCGGGCGTATAAAGGAGATGAAAAAGCCATTGAAAATAAATTGAATGAACTCATCGAACATCGACGAGCTTATAATTACAATGAAAATAATATTATTGATAAATGTAAAAGTTTAGAATTTGCAAAGAAAACTTTTGAGGTAAGTGTCTTCAAAGAGTTACAGTATCATATTGATTGGCTTTTATTTTTCCATTTTTTAGCGCTTTGGCATTGCTCAACTTGATATCAATGTATATAGTGATAATGTAGCAGTATTTATTCAAAGAATGAAAAATTGTGATTTAAAAGAAATTTCAAAAGTTATTCCATTAAGTAATGTCTTGCATTCATATTTCCTTTTACATGAATGCTTTCAAAAGGCTATGAGGCAACGAGAACTTGAGACAGGCAAACCAGCTGGTGCTGTAATAATTCTTGATTTAGAAGGGTTAAATTTAACTGATTTTATCAATCCCATGTCAAACCCATGTAAACTTGCTCGACTCGTCGTTAAAATTTGGTCGGAATATTTTAGTGAAAATGTAAGTGAAATAATTTTTTTTTTACTTTGACGTTTGAACTGCATTTTCGAAGGCAATTATTCTTTTCGAAGATTGAAAGCAAAGATAAGCAACTTCTAAGGTTTTTTTACCTTTCAAATTAAAAAAATGACGTGAAGAAATAAATGAAGTTTTATGAAGAAAAAAAATGAAGTTTAGTCTTTGCATGAAATTTTTAAAATAACGAAATTTTCCAACTCATAATAAACTTGCAATCATTTGCTTGATAGTTATAAATAAATATTTAATGCAAAAATGCTTTGATAATATCTATCAATTTTTTTCCATTTTTACAGATGATCCATCTCTATCTTATGCATCCACCAGGAATCTTATCAATCATGTGGCAAGTAGCTAAACATATTGTTGATGCTAAAACACAATCAAAAATTGCGTTTATAACGAAAACAGAAGATTTACAGCAATTTCTTGCACCTTCGGCAATCCCAGTTGATCTTGGTGGAACACGTCGAGATGATTCGGGCTATGCAGATCCACCAGAATCATGCTGCCAACAGCCACTCCAAGTTTCACCTGAAGATTATTTCGATCGAAATGTTTGGTGGAAAAAGAATGGATTTAAAAAAGCTCCTGAACCTAAAAGTGTTTCAATCAAAAATAAATCCATTTTTGAAATAACCAAAGAACTCAAAGAAGGTGAAACTTTAGTTTGGGAATTCACTACCAATGCTGATTTAACTTTTGACATCGTTCGAATTATTTCAAAATCAGATTCACCTGAATCTTTGAAAGAAAACATCAATGAAAATAAGATGCCACAGCAAAGTGAAGATGAAGAAACTTTATGGCCCAAAGCAACTTTAACAACTTTAAAAGTTCCTGAGCACGGCATAATCACTGCTAAACACGCAGGTGATTACAAATTTAGATGGGAAACTTCTGGAGGTGGATGGTCCTTAATTTCCAATAAACTCCATTACATTGTTGAAGTAGTTAAAAATTAAAAATGAATGTTGTTTAATGTGTTTTTTTTGTTTGCTGTAAAATATTTCGCTTATTGTATTTTTTTTATCAATAAATTTTTTTGAAACATTAGTTTTGGAACAAAGATATTGATATCCGTATTTGCTTTACTCTTTAAAAATATGTGTTAAAAAGTAGCGATTCTATTTGGTAGTATTGGTTTAAAAAATATTACTTCAATGTTTTCTATCTACGAACAAAAAAATTTCTTGGAAAAAAAGTGCTATCTTGGTTGCAAAAAAAAGTGCAGCGGCTGTTTTTTTTTTGTTTGCATTTTTTTGCATCGATAGAGAGCATCTCTTTAGTTGTCTGTCGCCCAAGTTCACTTCATTTCTTTTTTTCATTCTATTGACATCCCTCGAATAAAAGCGACATCGCTTACTTCCATTTTGTTCGATCCAAACGAACACATTCTAAAATTGGAACAATACAGAGAAGATTAGCATGGCCCCTGCGCAAGGATGACACGCAAATTCGTGAAGCGTTCCAAATTTTTTGCCTTTTTTTACTTGATATTTTTTGTAATCAACCTTGAAACCTTTCAAAATTTATTTTCTGGTTATTTATTCCAAAAGTTTTCAAATAAATTATGTTGTCGCTTTTTTCAAATAGAAATTAACTTAAATTAAGGCCCATTTTATTTATAAAAATCTTTCAATTTATGCAGAACCAAATTTATCTTAACAAATTATTAATTTTTGAAATTAAAAGATAAAAGAATGAAGAAACACGCTTTGAGAAAATGGTGGCAAAATAATAGCAATGACATTAGCTTTAATATTTACAATGGTGATGCAACTGCATTTTGTTCAGCTTTCTTCGCACATACGAGGAACATTCCATTAACTTCAATTGAATAAGTTTTGGGATCATCAACGAGAAGTCCAGCATCTCGAAGGCAATCAAGCATAAAGTCTTTGGTTATGTACAAGCAGGTGAATTTTCTACCGCCAAATGAACACCAAGTTTCCTCGAGTATTCCACCCATAATAAAATATCCTCCAGGAATTACTTGTTCAACCACATTTTTTATGGCGCTTCCATACTCTTCAAGGGTGTTACAACAATATTCAAGAGTGAAAAATGATATAATTATATCAAAATTTCGTTCAAGTTCTTTGCTGCATTGCACTGAAGGTTGTTCGAAGCAATTGGCATAAAAGATATCTTTAACCTTCACACGTGTAGCTCTTTCAGCTTCAGGTACTTTAGCCCAATCTTGTCCTTCACGGGTTAGCATCATTTTGAGAGCGGCACTCCAATCAAAAGTGCTTTCACCATTTTTCCATCGAATAAGTTCATCACGATTTTGGGGAAGATAATCAGCGAGATAAATTTCATCTACTTTATCACGAAAGCATGCAGCAGCGTGAATGGTTGGTCCTGCACCAAAATCAAGGAGTCGCTTTCTTTCTGGAAGTCGAGCAACTATGGATGGAAGAAATGTAAGAACCAATTGCATAGCTGGATCTTCAATTCGAGTGTAAAAATCCTAAAAATTTAATTCATTTCACTATTTGGAGCGCATTCTTTTGCCATTTTTATAGCTACGAAAAGTAATTATAAAAACTTACATTTAAATAAGCATTAGTATCAAATTCAGTATGAAAATGATCTCGGGTGTAAATAATTTGTTGTTTTGGTGTTTCTTTTTCATTTACTACGATGGGTTTCTCTTGGATTCCATTAGAATTAGGCTGTATTGGAACAACAATTGTTTCCATTCTTGATTGAATTTATTATTAGTTGTGTTTTGGCACTCAAAAAAAATAATATGTCACAAAAATATCAAATTTTCAACCACGTGTGTTTGAAGAAAAAAAAGAAGAAGAACGTAAGTGCTTTTATATATATATGTATTCTCCTCACAAAGAGATAAAGAACCAAGGTAAACGGCTGGAAAAATTGGCTAAAATGCAATCCTTTCTTTCTTTCATTTTTCCTTTCTTTAGCTTGTCAAGATAAAAAAAAAATGAACGAGAAAAAAAGAAGCTTTCAGTTGATCCATTCTTTAAAGGCGGAGTTTAAAAAAGTAAAGAATACAAAGTTTTTAGGGTGCAAGTAAACTAAAAAAAAATATATCACCACAAAAGTGAGTGAGGAAAACTTTAAAACGGTTGAAGGAGAAGAAAAAAATGAAGCAAATCGTTGGAATAAAGAAAAAGCTTTTTGACGCGGTTTGCGAATGATTTTGAAGAGAAATTTAGTTAGCGAAGAAGATTGACTCTTGTAAAAGTTGTGTTATGAGTCAAAGGTCAAACAAACATACAAATAAAAAAAGATTTTTAGTTTACATGAAACTTAATCGTAAGAAAATATGAGAGATCACATGATTAACCTATCATCCGGATAATAACTCAAAATAAATATTTTTTTATAAATAGTTTTAATTAAAGGATTAATAGTTTCAAAGCAAATATTAAATTTTTAGCAAGAAAATAGATCTCTTGCAGCTAATTTGAGTTTAAAACAACCATGATTTGTAATTATAAAATTAGTTAAACTTCGGTTTTAATCGATCAAAAATATTATGAAAAAAAGCTTGGTTTGTAAATAAAACTCACGCAGCAACCATTTCCCACACAAATCCTCAAAAATAACAGCATTGCTTTCAAATATCTTTATATTTCTAAAAAATGAAATATTTTTTATAGAGGTTTTTGTGTTTTGAATTTATTAATGTCATCAAAGACCAATGAGATAATTGGCAGCTGATACTTGAAGAAAAAAACCAAATTTTTTTAATCTTTGCTTCCGCATTCAATTTTTTTACTTTAAAAAAAACACAATGAAAAAAGTGTAAACATTACATCGCTTTAATTTTTCTTTTGCACATCTCTTTTAAAGCATCGTAAATTGAAATTAGCTTGAATGTTTAATCTCAACCAAGCAACGCAAAAACACAAATAAAATGAAAATGGACCAAATGGTGTTTAATTCCATTAAAGATTTTTAAAAAACATTCAACGCCGACGACGACATTTGTTTTTTGATACAACCAACAAACAAAAAAAGCAAAGACGCAATTTAAAAAAATAAAAAATATATAGGCGAATGTCCGATAATAAAATTGAAATCGTGTTTCAAGGCTTTTATTCCCTTATAAAGATAAGAGTACGTACATCCATAATGGTGGCAAATAATAATACAATTGTAGCTTTTCATCGAAAGAAGCAAACGGATCCGCTGCTGCTGTAACCCAAACTTATAAATTTTACAGAGCTTCCTTTTTTTAGTTTATCTCCTTTTCATTAAATTAAAAAACTCTTTCTTAGTAAGGAGTTTAAAACGTCGAATGTTAAACTTTATTTTTTATTTAGTTAGCAGCCTCCGTTTGATAGCCGTTTTTTATTTCTTTCCCTTTTTTCGGGTATTAAACGCCTCCATTTCATTTTTCATAGTATATTTTTTCTTCTTATTTTTTTTATTAATTAACCTATTCAAAGATTACTTTCACTCACTTTTTTTAGTTTTTTTTCAAACAAAAAAGTGTAAACGAGCTTCATCGTGCAAAAAAAAAATCACCATCGTCAAGCAGCAACAAAAGCTAAGCAAGCAACATTTGGTTCTTCAAAGGTGCAAGCAAGCGAATAACGTTTTTTTGACCGATTACTTCCTTTTTCTTTTGCAATTTATTACAATTTCAAAAATATTCATAGAGTTTTTTGCTTTTCATTCTTCAAGTTAAAAATTTTTTTTGAGGATTAGTGTAAAAACTCGTGTGACATATATTCATCCATGAAAGCTTTTAAATCGTCAGTCAATAGCAAGTAGCTAATCGTTTGCTTTTTCCAACTTTGTTTCCTTACGTTCAAAAAGCAAAAGAGAGGATGACGCAATAATATTTTCCAAACTTGAAAAGTTTAGTTTAAAGGACGACTATACTTTCTGTTTTTTTCAAATTTTTTCAAACGAACCGCGGTTCTGTCCCCAAGTGGTAAAGTGCTTTGAACATCGAAAAACCGTAATGCTACAGTAAAATCTCACTTCCAAATTACGGTATCATTACGGTTTTTCGATGTTCAAAGCACTTTACCACTTGGGGACAGAACCGCGGTTCGTTTTGAACAATTTGAAAAAAACAGAAAGTATAGTCGTCCTTTAAAATCAACTGATGCTGCTTGTTTTAAAGCTCGTCAAGTGGTTTAAAGGGAAAAAGAGAAAAGATGTGGAATACATATAAACATTTATTTGGAGAGTTTAACACATTTTATGAAAATGAAAGAAACCTGCAAATCCATGAATTAATAAATGATCGATGAGATTGTCGAGTGGAAGAGCAGCAAGCAAATGCCATATTTTATTGAGCAAAGAAATCATATCAGTCAAACGAAAGAAAAAAAAAAGAAGATTTTGTAATGGCATACACGGATGGAGATGGGTAAAAAAATTTACTTTTTCCATAAACAACTTATTGGTTGGATTTTATTTTAGGCCAGCATAGATAGAAAATGGCTAAATTTGAATTGTTTGTGCTACTAACACGAAAATTTGGAGTTACGGTTCATTTACTGCTCGCTCGCTATCTTTCCATTTCTTCATTTTTTTTTGTTCGAAAAAGTCTCATTGTAATCATTTTTGATTTCTCTTTCCAATTTTGTTGTTCATCCTATCTCTTTGAATAATATTTTTTATGCTAAAGTCCATGATTGATTTTATTACCTTTTCAAAAAGCATTTCTATGTAATTTCGCGCGTTTCCACAATGATTATTTGCGTTATGTTAATTTTCGATGCCTTATTTTGATGTCGAATCTCATTTTTCATCAGTTCATTTTTCAGTTCCATCAACACAAAAAGCAATGGAAGTGCCTATGGAAGTGGACAAACCAAAATCTGGTGGCTCTCGATCTCCTCGTGCTAAACGTCGACCTACGACTACTCCATACAAAGGTAGTAATGCTGAAGTGGAATGCTACAACCAACTCATCGTCATGCTTCGTCTCATCGATCAAGGAAAACTCGTGGAAAGTGCTGCTTGTATCAAGAATTACATTGCCAAAATCGACAAATATGAAGATCGTTCATTAGATCCTTTCTTAGCTAAAGGATTCTTCTATATGACCTTGGTAGCTGAACGTGAAAACAAAATCTCTGATCTTCGGGGATATCTCAGCAGTCGACTTCGTATTGCAACTTTAAGAAATCAAGCTCATACTGTTGCTGTTCTTATTGTGTGTCTTCTTCGTGTTCTCCTGTTGACAAAGAACTTCTCTGGTGCATCCAAACTTCTTACAAAGGTCACTTTCCCTGAATCAGCCAATAACAATGATCTTGCTCGCTTCTTATACTATCAAGGACGTATCAAAGCTATTGAACTTGACTATAATGGTGCTTCACAATTCTTCCATCAAGCTCTTCGTAAAGCTCCTACAGATGCTGCTGTTGGTTTTAAGCAAAATGTTCATAAATGGATGGTCGTCATTCAATTATTACAAGGTCTTATTCCTGAACGAAGCATTTTCCGTGTTGCTGCTTACAAGAAACCCTTGGCGCCTTACTTGGAACTTTCTCATGGTATGTTTTCTTACTCTTTTTAATAGTTTTAACATTATTTATCTTATAGCTGTACGAGTTGGTGATAGCATTCAATTCAACAAAATTCTCGAAAGATGCAAGCCTGTCTTCACCAAAGATGAAACCATCACTCTTATTGTTCGTTTACGTCAAAATGTTATCAAGACAGCAATTCGTCAAATTTCTCTTGGTTATTCACGAATTTCAATCAAAGAAATTTCTCGCAAACTTGCTGTATGTTTAACTTTTTTACTCTTTTTATTCATCTTATCTTTCGTTTTATAGCTTTCATCAACATCTGAAGCTGAATACATGGTCACAAAGGCGATTAAAGAAGGTACCATTGATGCAATCGTCTCATTTGATACAACTGCTGATGATCGTTATATGCAAACTGTTGAAGCTGAAAACATTTACCGCTCAACTGAACCTCAATTTAGCTATGATGAACGTATCAAACACTGTCTTCTCCTGCACAATCAAGCGGTCAAGGCTTTTCGTTTCCCATCTGATAAATCAAAAGTTGAAATTGAAACAGCTGAACAACAACGTGAACGTGAAATAATGGAACTCATATTAGCAGAAGACGACGAGGATGATTACTAATTTAACTTAATATTTGTGCATTTATTATTCTTGTCTTTTGTCTGTGTTTCATGTCTTTGTCTGTGTTTCTAATGTGGAATAAATAGTTTTATTTATTTAGTTTTGGTTTTTTTCAACTTTTTTTGCAAGAGAATTTTCGAGTTTTATTGTTGACATAAAAATTGCTTTTACTTTCATCTTTCTTGATTTAAAAGGTGTTAAAGTGACATTTTACGACCATTCCAAGGTTACTACTGCTGGGAAGAGTGCGAAATTCCTAAGGAGTGGAACTTCTAATGAGTGGAACTCCTAATGAGTGGAACTCCTAAAGAGTGGAACTCCTAATGAGTGGAAGTTGGCAATTTTGAAGGGATATATATATGAAACTTTCAGAAGTCGATTTAACGATTTTTAATATTTCCAAACCCTTATGTATACAACATTAAGGATTTACTAATGCCCTGAGGGGATTAAAATCTTCTTTTTTTTCAAATTTTTTGCATTTGGCTGAGAATTTTTTGAAGATTAATTAAAAAGGTTATAAAATAACTTTTCAAACATTTTTTGACCATGAATATGCAAAATTTTCCATATTTTCCAAATATTTTTATACTGCTACCATTATTAGTTTATTGTTTTTACGAATCGCCTGTTGCTCCTTGGCTTGATGCTTTGCCTAATTTATTTTACAACTTTATATTATTTTAATTTTTTTTATTTTTCTAACAATAAATAAATAACAAACAAACAAAACAAAAAACGAAAAACGAAAAACATATTATTGCTCATTTGTCTTCAAAACAGGTTGATAATGATTATCTTTGAAATATATACAAATATCAGGATAACCGGGTTTATGAACATAATTGTTACTATCATTGGGGCTATAAACATGCCATATATGAGTATTTGCATCGATATATTTTGCATAGCAGAAAACATTTACATTAAATAATTGAGAAAAGGCAATAATATCATAAACTCCCATCCATAATTCTCGACCCACGGCTTCACCATCTTTATTATCCTTTTCCATTTGTTTTATTAATTCTAATTGTTGATTTGCTTCCCCTTTTTTACCTTCTTTGAAATTGCGCCATTCAGTAATTCTTTTTCTCAAAATCCAATGGTATTTATCAGTTCCAAAAATTAAATATGAGAATGCTCTGTATCCACAATTTCCATCGCCAAGAACATCGGTAACTGTCAAAGGCAAAGTAAGACTTTCAAAATTTTTCATATTTCTTAAAGGTGAATTGTGTGTTTCAGTAATAGTTGCATATTCATGGTCAAAAAATGTTTGAAAAGTTATTTTATAACCTTTTTAATTAATCTTCAAAAAATTCTCAGCCAAATGCAAAAAATTTGAAAAAAAAAAGATTTTAATCCCCTCAGGGCATCAGTAAGTCCTTAATATTGCATACATAAGGGTTTGGAAACATTAAATACGGTTAAATCAACCCCAAATTAACATATTCTGAAAGTTTCATAACTATAAATGCTCAAAATGGTAAAGTTCCTATGTTCAGCCCCTAAGGGCATTAGTAAATCCTTAATGTTGTATACATAAGGGTTTGGAAATATTAAAAATCGTTAAATCGACCTCAAATTACCCTATTCTGAAAGTTTCATATATATATCCCTTCAAAATTGCCAACTTCCACTCATTAGGAGTTCCACTCTTTAGGAGTTCCACTCATTAGGAGTTCCACTCATTAGGAGTTCCACTCATTAGGAGTTCCACTCATTAGGAGTTCCACTCATTAGGAGTTCCACTCATTAGGAGTTCCACTCATTAGGAGTTCCACTCATTAGGAGTTCCACTCATTAGGAGTTCCACTCATTAGGAGTTCCACTCATTAGGAGTTCCACTCATTAGGAGTTATGCTACACTCTCGATGATTCCCATTCGACTTCGCCTTCTCCCTCTCTCGAACATTTTATTTTTGGCGCGAAAATTTTAAGTCAAAATTCTATTTCTCTCTCTTTTCTCATTTTTTCAAGTGATCAAAAAAAACTTTTGTTTCATCATTGGAAAAAGTTTTTACTCAACTTTGCCATTTTTTACTTTTACACCATTTTTTCTTCGTCGCACCCTATCTTTTCACAATTTACGTGACGTGATCTGTATCATTTTTCCTCTCACTTATATTGAATTAATTTTTTATTCTTGTTTCAGATATCGTTCATAACCTTTTCTTGTTTTTAACCATGGCTGGAAAGAAACCAGGTGTCACGCCTAAGAAAGTTGTTCATGTTGGTCCTAAACCTCCGAGGAGTGCTTATCAATTTTGGAAGAATGAGAATATGCCCATTTACGAAAAAGCTTTTCTTGCTCTCAATGCATGGCGCTTGCTTAAGGATCGAGCTCGTTGGATTCAAATGGCTAATGAAGATGAAGAACGTTTCAAGCTTCTAACGATTGAATTCAAAAAGCGAAATTCAGTTCCTGCCGCCGCCGGCTCTTTCAATGAGAAGCCACAACGAAGTGAAACTCCATCAAAATCTTATCCTGTCTCACAACAAACTTCTCGTGTTGCTCTTTTCAAACCAAAAGTTGAATTTGAAGAATCAAAGCCTGTTGATAAAATGCCTATGGTTGAAAAGCCAATAAAAGAAGATGCAAAGGAAAATGAAGAAGCAAGGCAAACAGACGAAACTTTCAAATCGGCACCTAGTGGATATGATGATGATGATTCAATGGTAAAATTTTTCATTATTTGTTTTATGCAATCCAATATGTGGCTTTATATACCCATTTTGCGCTGTTTTTTTCAACTATTGTTGCCTCTTTTATTTTGGCGGGAGAATACAACTACGAACGCGTACATATTCTTTTTTTTTCTCTCGCAAATTTTCTCCATAAAATTGTCGCAGCTTTTATTAACCTTTACATGTTTAACACTTTATTATACTAATATTTAACCTTATTTTCTAGCTTCAGTCGAGTATGAGTGTCAAACCTCCTCCACTTCAGCCTCAAACATCAACAGCTGATCCAGAACCAGAGGGAGAAATGTATGTTTTTGACGTTTCTTTTATTCTCTCATATATATATGTGTTTGTTTTAGTAAGAATTGGAAATTATCCGACTTTGATATTGGAAGACCTCTCGGTAAAGGGAAATTTGGTAATGTTTATTTGGCACGTGAAAAGCAGTCTGGTATTATTGTTGCTTTGAAGGTAAGTTAAGAATATATCCATTTACTTTTTTATTGATTTTTCGTGTGTTTTAGATCCTTTTCAAATCTCAACTTCTTAAAGCTAACGTGGAACATCAACTGGTTCGTGAAATCGAAATTCAATGCCACTTAAAGTAAGCTTTTATTTTATTCTTAATTGCTTTCATTTTCAATTATTTTACAGCCATCCAAATATTCTCAAGCTTTACAATTATTTTGTCGATGGAAAGAAGGTTTATCTCATCCTTGAATATGCTCTTAAAGGTGAGTTGTACAAGATTCTTCAAGATAAGAAACGTTTCCCTGAACACACTGCAGCTCTTGTAAGTTTTCTCCTTTGCTTTATATCTTTAACGAATATTTGTTTTTTAGTACACTTTCCAAGTCGCTGATGCTTTACTTCATTGTCATTCAAAAGGTGTCATCCACCGTGATATCAAACCTGAAAATATTCTTGTTGGCGCTGATGGTGAATTGAAGCTTGGTGACTTTGGCTGGTCTGTTCATGCTCCAACTTCAAAGTAAATTTTTCTTGTACTTTTATGTACTGTTACCATTGTATTTTTTAGACGTCAAACTATGTGTGGAACTTTAGACTATCTTCCTCCTGAAATGGTCGTTGGTGAATCACATGACAAAGTTGTCGACTACTGGGCTATTGGTGTACTATGCTATGAATTTCTCGTTGGTCGTCCACCTTTTGAATCATCAACTCAAGCAGAAACTTATGAACTTATTAAGAAATGTAACATTCCTTTTCCAACTCATGTCAGCAGTGGTGCAAAAGATTTAATCAGAATAGTAAGTTTTATCTTCTTTTTTTTTACTAAACGTTATCTAAGAATTTGTATTCTTGATTACCACATTTGAGTTAATGTTGTCGGTAACAGTATCTTTTGATTGTGTTTGTTATGAATTATATTATTTTCTTTTCAGATATTGGTTCGTGATCCTTCCAAACGACTCAACTTGGAACAAATTATGGCACATAATTGGATTCAAAGTCATATTAACCACCCTCAGTAAATTTCGTATTGTTTTTTATTGTATTTTCACGTGTTTTTCATTACTGTTTTGAATTTTTATGTGTTATTTTCTTAATAATAAATTTATATTATCTTTTGTTTTTTGTGTTTTCTTTGAATCGAGATATTCGGGTTCGAGTTGGACATCTTTTGTTGGCAATGATTTCTATTTTACCTTTTAAAAGTAAACATGTCTCGTTTTTCTGAGAGTATTGCATAACGCCGAATATGGAAAGACGAATTAGGAAACCATCAAATATGGAATCTTTACCATTTTGAGGATTTATAAGTATTCTTTCGAAAACATACATTCTCGTTTGACCCTAAAGAAGGCTTATAAAATATTCTTGCAACGATTTCGCGCAAAGTTATCATTTTTCCCTTTCAGCAATTTGGCGCCAAAAATGTTAAAGCAATATTGCTTCTAAAAATCTAAAATTTCATTCTTCAACTTTTTCTTCTTCTCTTTCAACTTTTCCCTTTCCCTTTTCAACTTTTTTTTCTCCATCCATATAAAGCGAAGAAAAATAAAAAAATTTCGTGAAGCATTTGAACAAACACCCTTTTTTTTGTAAATTTATTGAAAAATATTCACAAAAAGTAGTGCACTGCTTTTTGTACATTTTTTTCAATAAATTTTCAAAAAAAGACGTGGTTTGTTGAAATGGTTCTAAAAAACGAAAATTTTTTATATTTCTTCCCTTTATATTTAAATTCCTTCGCTTTATGCGTTGCTGCCTTACCTTCACATTTATGTGTTGCTGCCTTACCTTCGCTTTATGCGTTGTTGCCTTACCTTCACATTTATGTGTTGCTGCCTTACCTTCACATATTTATATGTGTTGTTGCCTTACCTTCGCTTTATGCGTTGTTGCCTTACCTTCACATTTATGTGTTGCTGCCTTACCTTCGCTTTATGCGTTGTTGCCTTACCTTCACATATTTATATGTGTTGTTGCCTTACCTTCGCTTTATGCGTTGTTGCCTTACCTTCACATTTATGTGTTGCTGCCTTACCTTCACATATTTATATGTGTTGTTGCCTTACCTTCGCTTTATGCGTTGTTGCCTTACCTTCACATTTATGTGTTGCTGCCTTACCTTCACATTTATGTGTTGCTGCCTTCGGATACACCTGTTAACTGGTGGGGGCGAAAGCCCTTTTCTCCTTCAATGTACAGCCGCCTTGACGTGGCGAAGGAGCTTAAGTTGTTTTGATCAAATTAATCAAAACAGCAACTAAGAGCTGTATACAATAATTTTTGGAAAGTTTTGCTTCTTAGTAAAACAAAAAAAATCTTGACTAAAATCGCATTGAAAGCATTTTGGTAGTTAGTTGTGTGTATTACTAATTTCACTCTTGGGCTGTTTAAAATCCTTAGGAGTTATGCTACACTCTCCTACTGCTCACTTGCTTCTAGTCAATTTTTTATGAATGCTCTCACTGATATTACAGAGAAGATTGGAGCTGTTGAAGGTTGTTGCTTTATGGTCAAGCAGCAATCAAAGGGTTCTTTTTTGTCGATAGTAAAATTAAAAAAGGGATAAATTACAAAATTATAAAAATGTTATCACTGGTTTTTCAGACGTTGCAAAAAAATATGCGGAAAGGCGTTTTACGTTCCGGTTTCCGGAATGAATTGATATGTGGCGCCATTAAAACCAGTATTTTATTCTTGAAAGTGATTTTTGTACTAACTAATAGTAAATCATTTCTTTTATTATTAAAAATGTTTAAAACTAAAATAATTTTCTTGCAACTCTTATGACGTTAAAGTTTTTGTTGCTTTGAAGAAGAAAAAAAAAATGGATGAATTCTTTGTTGTTTGTTGAAAGACGAAAATCTTTTTAAAAATGGAACCACGAAAAAAATGTTTGACCTGTATTTCCGGTCAATGGAAATTGCAAAAAAGGGTTGTTGAGTAAAAAAAATAAATTAATAGACATTATTGTTAATGACCTCGGCGCCGCCTATTTTTTTTTTTAAATTCATTCTTCATAATGACCTTGGCTGTAGGAAATGATGAGTACAAAAGCTTCAACAAAAGCCTGGTAAATGGCCTAAAAACTTTAGATTTTTATATAGGTTTTTTGATTGAGGTATCTGCTTTTGAAGCTAACGATTAGTGTAACCGATAACTTTGGCTTTAACAAGGCTCAATGTGTTTTTTGCTTTGAGAATTAGTGGACATGTTTTTTTTACATAATTTTCGCTAATTCACAATTTTGGAAGCTTGGATTCATACAATTCTAACCAATTAACTAAACTAAAGTTTATTAATACCCTCGCAATATTTTCACATAGTTTTTGGCTTCAACAATTTATTTTTAATTTTGAAAAAGCTTTTCATCACGAGTATTAATTATATTGCTAACCAAAGACAAAAACTTTTAACATCATTTGAGTCCAATCAATCCATTTCAACTTTTTTTTTCTTCTCAAATTTTAAACCATGACTTTTTTTCAAAATTGAAAAGCTGTCAAGTTGGAACTTTTTCGTTTGTGGCTGATGCTTCGCCATTGATAAAAAAAATAGTCTAATCATATTTTGTGTCGGAAGTTGGATTTTTTTAGCCATCAAACATTGTTTTTTTTTATTTATTGCAAAAAGTCAAAGGGCAAAATAAATGATGAAGCACAAAAGCAAGCAACTGCTTCCACAAACAAAGCCTGTTGATTTTTTTTCTCTGCAAAAATTAAAGCCTTGCTTGCCATTTGTTTTTAAAAGCTCACGTCGTTTTGAATGAATGATAAAAAAATCAATCAGTAAAATATATTTTATAAATATTTTTTTAGCGCTTCATTGTTTTGCGATCATTCAATTTGGGTCCCACTAAAGCAGCTGAACAAAAATGAACTTTTTGATCTTTTTGATTGCTTTTGTAATTGCACAAGTTCAAGCTTGTCGACATGGCGGTGGCACATTTGTTAATGGACAAGAATGGGTTAGTTAAAAATTAATGATAAAAACTTTCCAAACTAATAAACAATACTATCAACGCTTTTAGAAAGAACGGGATGCCTTCATTATGCGTTGCACCATTCATGATAATGGTTCATGGAAAACTGAAGTCGTAGCTTGTCTTGCACCAAATGGAAATAAAATTCTCATTAATTCTTCCCTTGATGATGGTAACGATCAATGGAAATGTTCCATGAATGAACGGGGCATGGTTACTCTCGTTCAAGGTGCAAATCCCAATGCTAAATGTGATGGCCATGAAGTTGGCTCCCGATGGCAAGAAAAATCTTTCGAACTTGAATGTTTATCCGGTGGAATTCGTAAATTGCGTTCTTGCGTAACTGAAGAAGGTCAACGCATTCCTGTTAATGGTTCCAAAGAAGTTAATGGCTTTGTTCTCGTTTGCCAATCATTCCCCAATGGCACCGTATCATTCCATGGACAAAAAACCATTAAAGCTCCTAAAGTATTTGGTGCCTCTCAAACCATCGTTCAATGTACCGATGAACAAAATGGCGAACGTAAAGTTGGTGAATATTGGGTTGAAAATCATCGCTTCAATAAAACTTGTCGGGCTAATGGCGCAGTTGAAGTTGTAAATTGTATTTCAAAAGATGGAGTTCAAATTCCACTTAATCGTAAAATTGTTCAAGGTGGTTCTCGATACACGTAAGTTTTTTTTTTGTTGGGCCTTAGTTAGTTAATTGCAAAAGGTTTTGGTCATGTTTGTTTTATGGATGATTTTTTTCGGAGAAAAAGTTTGCATTTCAAGATACTTTATTATTTTTTTTAATGGGATCTTAAATTGACCTTTTCTGTATTGAACTCTTTCAGTAGTTTGTTTGCATACTTTGATATAAAAAAAATCAAAACTCAAAGAAGGCGTTTCATTTTCATTACCCTTTTTTTTCTGACCACTTTCTTCAAGAAGAAAAAAAGTTGTCTGAACATGCAAAGTTGCAATACTTTTCCAATAAGTCTGCGGGGTTTCAAGGCTTTTCTAGATTTTTCTTGAGAAACAAAAATCGCATCAATCATCCATCAAAAGAAAAAAAAGAACTTGGTGCTTTTCTTCCTTTTCACTTTTTCTTTCTTCTGTTGCTTGGCCACCACCTCTTCAAAATTCAATCGTGAATGATCACGTCCTTTTTTTCATCTTCCTTATCTTTGACCCTTATAAACACACACACTTTAAAAAATTTCTAAGCAGCTTAAAAGATTTTCTTCTCTATGCTTTTCTTAAAAAAGCAACACATCTAAAATTTTTTTTGATGATTCAATTTTTTGTATGCAAACAAATGATACTTACTTTTCTTTTCTTTTTTCAGATGTGAAATGACTAAACAAGGTACCATTCGATTCTCAGCTGCTCCAGTTGATGAAAAGAAGCTCCGCAAATTCTTTATCTAAAGAAATTTGAAGCAAAACAAAAGAGTTAATTTTTAAATTTTAATAATTATGAGTTGGTCTCAATTTTTCTTTACCTTTCTTGTCTCTTTTTTTATAGCCTAGTTTTTTCTTTTAAAAAACACTAAATTCTTCCCGATGATTGTTTTTTAGCCCAAAAGTTTTTTTTTTCTCAACAACTCCACGAAATTGATTTTCGTGTTATTTACTTTTTCCTAAACATTTTTACCACTTTTTTTTAACAAATCTTTGTGTATTTTAATAATAACAAAAAAACAACCACATGAAAAAGCAATCAAAAGTAATAAAACATCTAACAAAATAAAAAATACAAAAAAGCCACTGCTTATTGATTGTTTTACAAAATTTAAAGCCCAGAATTGCAATTTTGCTCTTTTCATTTTTTTGGAAAGTAACTTTTTTTAAACTATTTCTTTAAGAAACCACTTTCATTTTTTATGTTGTTAATAACGAATTTTAAACATATAAAAATAAATAATAACACGTTTTCATTTCTTTGTTTTTTTCACTCGGGAATAATGCATAATACATTCAAAAAAGAAAAAAAGGAATACAAATATGCAAAGGATACAATAATGATCAAGTTCAATCACTTTTTAAGATTAATATGTATTGGAATATCCACATTTTGGGTTTCATCTTGAATTTCATATTTCAAGCTATATCCTGCTCCTTCTTGAGTTGCATCCGAAACAAATTCAACATAAATATATCCTTTGCTTGATTTATATGTACTTCCCATAACCGAAACTCCACTCATTCTGGAAGGACTAAATTAAATTTAAATTTATTTTTTGACAAATATCCTTACTCCATCATTAAATCAGCTGAGTTATTAAATCCATCATAAAGTCGTAAATGATCGCAGCATGGTTCAGTATCAAAGAATTCCATCGTGAGAGTTACTTGTCCAACACCATTTCCAATTAAATAAGTGCAATCCGTATTGGGAAGATAAGGTTCAGGGAAATTAGGAGATACAATGGCGCCAAATGGTTCGGTAAAATTGGAGGAACATTGATATTGGGGATATGTGCCAGGATCTGCAAGTTTAGCTAAAAAGTTTTATAACCTTTGTCGCAAAATTGTTATTAACAAATGTTGCACAACTTTGCTGTGATTTTTTATTGGCTAATGATTTTTTAAAAATAGCATTAGAAAATTGATGTGTGTGGTAATGCTTTTTTTGGAAGGGATAAGTTGCAGAGATGTACGGTAAAAGTTGTATTCTCCAAAAATTTTAGTGGCCATTGTCATCGATTTTTTACTTTTCTTCTCGACAAATCTTTTTTTTCGCATGTTAGCAGCTGATGACAAAAAAAGAAGATTATTAGAGCAAAACCCGGAAAATATCAAGAGGATTGGAATAAAAAAAAAGGCGAGTAAAATAAAACATAAAAATGTCAAAACCGGAATAAAATGCACGATGCTTGTTTGGAAATTGTTGTAAGATGTTTGTGTTTTAAAAGCAAAAAATATAACATACTATCTTGAGCTTGGAAAACAGCATAAAACCCTTGGTAATTTAAATTTTGATCAGATGTAAATACAATTTTCATTATATTTGAGCCATTTGTTGAAATGCTTTTAGTTGACATGTTTCCAGAAAATCTAGAAAAAATATGAAATTTGTGGATTTTGTAATAAAAATAAAAAATATTTGGTATTAAGAAAGTAACAATTTCAATTTTAGAATTCTAGTACACACAAAATAAAGTTTTAAAAAAATATATGAAAAGCCAAATTAAATTGCAATGTAAACAAAGGCTCACTTTTGTAAAAGCAAATCTTCTTCCTGTGGTCCATTATAAACATAAACCGCATCGCAACAAGGTTCAACTTCGAAAATTTCAAAAACGACTGTAATGGTTTTATCCAAAGTTGTCTAAAATATTTCATCATCTCTAGAATGTGATGAAGCAAGCCAAAAATTTATTTACCTGAATCAAATAAGTACAATTGGAATTGGAAGGATATTTACCAGGAAAATTTGGAGTGTAAAGCCTTCCAGATGTTGCATCATTATCATATTCAACTGAAGGGCAATTTACATCTGTGCCATATAATGGTGGAACATATTTAATGGAGAGTCTATTACCATTTTTGTTATTTAAGTTTGATGGTAAAGCATGTGCCAAAAGTACCGTAATCAAAAGAATAACAAAGAAGACATTTCCGAAACTCTTCATTATTTTGGTACTGAAGAGTCTTAAACTTTTAAGGAATTTTAAAAGTAATAAATAAAAATAAGTCCTTTTTTTTCTCTCCCTTTCTTGAATGCTTCACCCACACGAACAAAAAAAAACAATGAAGAAATATAAAAGCGGATGAACTCTGAGTTATCAAATATTTGACAATAAAAAAAATATGTGAGAGAAGCCAAACTCATAGACAAGGTGGAGCTCTTCTTCGTTGCCTTTTATTTTCTTCTTCACTCATTTATTTCCGCATTTATTTTTTCAAAATTCTTTCATTTTTTGTCATAAATCAAACAAAACCATTTCCAATAAATATGTATGAATTGCCAATGACGGAATCAACGCCAATTTTTTAAAGTGTTTTAACCTTTATGCTAACATTGCCTTTACCCGATGCAGATGTTCAAACTTTGAAATCTCCAAAAAAATTCATGACTTTTTTGTTGTTCATCATTTTTGGAAGTGGAAATAAAAGGTAAACAAAGATATTTCATTTATTAAATAAAAATTATGAAGCTTCATGGTGGAAAAATGAATGGAAAGGTTGATGCTGCTCGTTGAATCATTCGCAAAAAATTCATAAATAATCAAAAAAAATTATCCAAATCAGATATGATAAACTCTAGGGAAAATCATAAATTCAAACGTTTCTTGAAAATTTTCTTAAAAGCGATCTTTCTTTCAACTGCTACCGTATCTTAACATAAAATCTTTTCTCATATCTCCCAAAAAAGCAAACACAAAAATCAAACAAAAAACATTTATTATACAGAACATAAACATGGAAACAAAATTAAAACAAGATGAAAAACAAGTCAAGTCCGAGAATTTCTAATGATACCCAAATTTCTTCCTTTCCACAGGATGTGTAAGGATGGTATGTTGAGATTGGATCAAGTGAGCGTCGTAGTGGATCATGTTCTTCTTCAATGATGTGAAGGCCGAATGTGGAGGCTCAACATGATTCTGAAAAAAAGGAACAATTATTAAAAACTAAAAAGAAGAAAAAGCTTACAGATATTGCTTTCTCCACGATTCGTCTCCAATCACGTACAGCTTTCATTTGAATTTTCTTTCTCTTGAAGATGTTCATATGGGCCTCTTCCATATCATCGAAGACGACACGATAACGAATCACTTCATTAGGTTGTTCAATAAGAATAATATCCATGGTGCAGAAAGCGACCAAGAAGTTTCCAACATTTTCATACTCAGCTCCAAAGATTCTTCGCTGTTCCTAAAAATCAAAATCATAAGTAAAAATGTAAACAAAAAAAAGACAACTAACCCTGGCATCAAGCGGGTGACGGAAGCGCTGATGATAAGCTCGACGTATAGCTGTTTCGGTGATTAAACAATTTCGACAATTACCATTTGAGATTACAAGGTTGACCGCTTCGATAATCCGGTATTTAGCCTAAAAATAATGGAGCTTTAAAGTTGGGATAAAAAAGCAAAAATAAAACAAACTTCATGTGGGAATACACCAGTCAAGCTATGATCGTTCAAAATGTTGTACATATTTCGGTATACGAAACCATCATCCTCGCGTTGAACAGCGATAGCATTCAACAAGTCAAAACTTTCTGCAAAATAAAGGATCAAGTCTGTAATAGATGAAATGCCCATCTTCGATAAAAGTTGGTTGATGTTGTAACGATGATTCTTACTAAAACAAAGAAAAAAATAAGACGAGTTTATTTAAACAAAACAACTATAAAAACATACAGAATAAATTTAGCGATTCGATTTTCACTTATAAAATAAGGCGTATTTGTCGCCATTAAAATATGATGGACGATTTTTCTAATAGTTACGATATACATGTTGACTTTACATCTATGTTCAGGAACCAAGTCGATGAAATGAAGAAGATATGCGCGATCACATTTATTGAGTTTATCACAAGATTGTTCATTGAAGATCTTAAAGTATATATTCTTTTGTGATTCACCCCAATAAGAAACAGCTTCCAATGATTCATAAGCTGCCATGTCCATTAATTGATTCAATTCAAGATTCGGTGTTGAGTTTGCAACTTGGTCTTCCAATGAACTCGGAGTATGTTTCCTAAAAACAAAAATTTCATTAAAATAAAAAAGATGAACTTTTAGTTAGTATTAACACAAATTGTTTTTCAAGTTTACAACACTTACGTGATAACAGCAAGAAGAGATTCATAATCGTTGACTTCATTTGAGTAGTGAATAGCACCAAATACGTTGTTAAACCAAGAATCATTATAGTTTGCTCTATTCGTTTTACCTTCCCAACAAATAAAATATTCGATATCCGGTGTAATTTCAGACCAATTAACGTTGTCAGGATTCACATTAAGATGATATTCATAAACTTCAATAGCTTTATCCTTGAGTTTTTCTTCTTTAGTAAGTTCATCTTCAATATGTTGGAAAGAGGTACGAAGTCGAATGGTAGCAGATGCATCACTTTCACCTTTAGGAGCAACACGAATAACAAGTTCACGAGAGCAGAAGAAGCATATAGCTACGAAGAGTTCAAAATCACAAAAACTAAGTTTACCCTAAATTAATAAGGTTAAAAAGTCATTCATAGCTCAGTCATATCAAAAACATAATAAACCATAGTAAATATTAAAAACACATACAGTAGGATGCAATGTCCATTTTTGAGCTTTAGAAAAATATTTGTTCCATACTTTGCAAACATCGCCTAATTTGACAGCACCAAGTTTATCACCACCTCCTTTCTTTGTAATATGATGAACACACCAAACGATTGAACGACGAAGCTGAAAAACAGTAGCATAATTTAATGATGAAAGAAAAGTCAAGTAAATTACAGAAAAAATAAATTTGATTGGTCTTTTTGGAGCCATCAGGTCATATCTTGAGCAATACGACCGATAATTACGACTTTCTTCCAGAGTACTTTGAACTTGAAGAGGATAAATGAGGCATGCAATTTCAGGTAATTTGAGGAATTCGCTAACACTTGTTCCATATGGTCCATATCCAGTATCATCGATGCCAATGAGACATTCATCCACGTTTCTTGATGACATACAGCTTTTTTCAAGAATTTTGAAGATCGAGCATGCTGTTCGAGTAAGTCGCCTTTTTTCTTCCAATGTGAGATTAGGAAACGTTGTTGAAAAATCAAGAAGGTCAGACATGATGATGATGACTAAAAATGAATAAATAAATAAAAATCAAACAAATGACGTAATAATAATATATAATTAGAATAAACACGCTGATGTGTGAAGAAAATATGGGAAGCGTTAAGTAAAATAAGCATTCGTCGTTTCATCAAATGAAAAAATAAAAGAAGCAGATTTTGTGAGAGATGCATCGAAAGGAGAGTACTCGCGCTTCCATTTGCATTCTCAACAAGACGCAAGATAGCTTGAATTAATTTTTTTGATAATCATTTCAAAGCAAAAAATTGTGAAAAAGAAATAACATAAACTTTTGTTAGGTTATGAAAATCTAAGTTTTTTTCATGGGTGTAAAACGTTGTTAAAATTGTAATCAAAGTTTGATACTAATATTTTAGCAATGAAAGAAAAATGCAGAAATAAATTGCTAGTTTGTTTTTTGATTTCTGGAATTTCAATCAAACATTTGCTGAAGCTTGAATCTTGTATCAAATTTGTTGTTTGTTTGGTTTCGTCGCAACATTAACATCATTTCATAGACCTCTTCTTCTTGAATGTTCAAAAAAAAGGTAATATCGATTAGTGTTATTCGGTACTTTTACTTTTTTTTGAAAGCTATTGTTTTGTTGCTTTTTTGTTGAAAAAATATTTTGGTCTTTGAATTTTTATGAATAATTTTTGATAGTAAAAAAATATAAAAAATATTCTCATTGACGTGTGCATACATTTTTTATTCCAAAACAACTTCATTCAAATCAAATCAAAAAATAATATGTATGTGAATTTTATGATTGTGTTGATTGGAAAAAAACAAAAATTCAAAATCCACATAAAAGCAAGCTTATAACAACTGATAAGCAGCAACCAAATAAGAAGGTGTTAACCGTCGTGTTTTTTTACACATGAGAGTAAACAAAAAAATAATTTTGTACTTAAACATGAAGAAATAAATAGTATTATTACTCATGTGACTATCAGTAATTTATTTTATGCCTACATAAAAGGGGCTGTTTTCTTTTAGAAAGAGATAGGCCCTGTTTTGCTTTGTTTTTTTTTTCATTTTCGTTTCATCGTCGTCTCTTGGAAGCTGCTTCAGTGTTTTAAAGAAGAATTTGCTTTTTTATTTTTTGACTAACTTTAAAAACATGGTAAATGTGCAATTAATTACTTTATTTTTCCTTCAAATTTTATTCATCCTTCCACATGGTATACCAATCAGCAATACCGAAGCGCCACCACCACCGGATGAATCAGATATTATTTTATCAGAAGACTTGACTAATTGTCCAAAAATAATTAAAACCAGTTCCACTACTGGTCATTTTCATTCTCCAAAATATAACAAAAAATATCCAAATAATTCTGAATGTAAATGGATAATTAAAGTAAGAGATTACAAAGTTTACAACTATCCAACAAAAAAATAATGTAAAAAAATTTTTTAGGGTCCATCTAAAACTAAAATTAAAATAACTTTTGAAGAATTTGAATTGGAAGGTTGTTGTGATTATGTTTATCTTTATGATGGATTGGATGATAATGATATAAATAAAATTAAAAGGTATGTTGCGCATTGCCTAAAAGCTAGTAAAGTTCATTCCCACTAAAATTATTTACACATTAGCCCTTCTTCGATGGGGTCAAATGTTTATGGATGTTTTTGCATCCCAAATTGGAAAATAAAAAAATAAAACTTGTTTTTTAGGCTATCAGGCAAACATTCAAAGGGATTAACCTTTTCAACCAAAAAGACAAATGCTATGACCGTGAAATTTACTTCCGATGCAAACTTTAGATATAAAGGATTTAATGCAACTTTTAAAGCAGAATAATCAATTCGTAATTATGTGAATATTTTATACCCATCCATTCATTTGTAAATAAAAAAAAAATCCAACCAAAAATTGTTTTTTCCCTTTTATTAACTACATATATTTCAAGCAATATTATTACCCTTGACTTTATGCGTTTTACAGTAAAATCATCTCCAAAAAGTGTAATAATTTTTGTTGTTAGAATTTTTGTTGAGTCCAGCCAATTTTTTTAATAAAACTAACATTGTTTTCAAAAATCGTTTAATGGTTTAAAAATGAAAGATAAAAGCATAAGCATGTAAAGGAGAAGGTTAAATTGAACACAAAAAGGGAGCTTCACAATCCCACAAAATAAACTGCCACAAAACTTTGTATTTGAGACAGATATTAATTACATCATCTACGAATAAGGTTAGATTTAAAAAATTGTGGATCTAAAAAAGAAAATTACAATAATGATCGTAATCCAACAGATAAAGAAGATATTCTTACAACGATTTTTTTTTGTCTCCGAAGCAATGAAAAAAAAAAGTTGCTGCTCCACATTTTATTTTTGCTTGCCATTCAAAAACAAACAACAAAGCAACAAACAAAGTACAACATTCAAACATTCCCTTTTTTTTCTAAATATCAAAAAAATCTTTGTATTTATTTCGCGCTTTTTTCATTCGATTTCATCATCCTTTTTGATTTTTAAACCATTCCGACTTTTGCATAAAAATAGCTTTAACCACCATTCAATTTGTTGTATGGATTTATTTGATTTCCGTGATACTTTTAAAATAATTTAATATTGCTGTTATTTTACTTTTAGCATTTCAGGTTAAATTTGTTAACTATGGCTACCGGAAACAATGATAGTGGCAATGAAAGCCAAGAAGAAGCTGTTGGTGAAACCTTTGAAGTTGAACAGATTTTAGACGTGAAAACTGGAAAAAAGGGAAAAACATATTTGATCCGTTGGCTTGGTTATGGTCCAGAAGAAGATACTTGGGTTTGTGTTTTGTTACTCTTTTTTTAATAACTCAATTTTTTTTTAGGAAGAGGAACACAATTTGGTTGGTTTTACAAATTTGGTAATATGGGATGTTTAACGCTACCTTGATTTTTAGAATTGTCCTGATGTGCTCGAAGCTTTTATGAAAAAGCGACGCAAGCACGAAAGGTATGTGCTTTATTGTTATTTTTATATATATATAATATCTCCTTTTTTAGCCTTCGAACGGGTACTAAAAAACCAAAAGAAGAAAAGAAACACCGACATGATTCCGATTCAAAATCAACTGTCCATTCTCGTCGCGCTGATTCAGAAACAAGCATTGCATCTTCAAATTCTTCAATAGCAATGAAAGAGTCGTCTTCAACTCCCAAAAAAGTATCATTAAAAGATGAAAAGAAGCGTCAGCGTAAAGATTCTGATTCCAGATCAACTGGCAAACCTCGTCGTGCTGATTCGGAAACAAGCAATGTCTCGTCAAGTACTCCAAAACTCCTGAAAGCTGCCATATCGAATGCTTCAACTTTAAACGATGGTGAAAAGCAATCCACAGATTCAAATTCAACTGACCAACGTCGTCGTTCAAATTCACAATCAAGCAATGCATCATCAAGTGCTCGTGAAGTCTCCAAAAATTCCACTTCAGCCGCTACTTTAGAACCATTTGAAGAAAATCCACAAAGCGAAGGTATGTATGAAACATTATCGACACTAATTTTATAAATTTTGGCATTTAATGAGGCATGATTTTTAAATATTTTAGGTAATCAACTTGAAAAGACCAGCGCCAATCAAGCTCCAGCTCCTTCCACCGTTGCAAAAATAAGTGATATTTTGGCTCAAGTTTGTTTTATGCTTTTTAGTTTTATAATTTCATTGTAAATTTTCAGAATCCGATTGTTAAAACTGAAGTCCTTTCTGAACTTACTGGTGGTTTTTCTTCTTCAACTAATGGGAATATCGAAGCTGACGTTGCTATGTAAATATTTTCTTTCTTTTTTTATTAGTCTTCTTTTCTGTTTCGTTTATCGCTCATGTTTATTAATGTTTTCCAGCACTCCTGTAGCAACAGCACGTCAACCGAGCAGCCGTAAGCGCAATCAAAGTGAACCATCAACTCTTTCGCCTGCTATCAAAGCCTCTAAGACAGATGATGGAACTTCTCGTGGACGATCATTGAATATGGGAAATGCTGTTTCTAATAATGGTCTCGTTCGATCTTTAAGTAGTCAGAATGGAAACATGGACCAAGCTTCTGATATTCCTGCTCCAGAATCTCATCAATGTTTTGGAAATTCTCCAACTATTTCCGATTTTGCAAAAGGAGTTATTGTTCGTAATGTTAACAATCAAAAAATGGAATATGTATTTTCAACTCAATGGAAAGTTCGATGTGAAGAGTGCTCCAATACTCAAGTTATTAATGTAAGCTTTTTCCACGATAATTTTTTAAACGTTATTTAAAGCATTTTTTTAGGACGATACAGTTGATTATGCTTTCTCCATAGTTACCTACAACAACAATAATTACTTCCTCATCAAGCTTGACGATCCTGGAAAAGAAGCTGGAAAAGAATTGTTCCTTGTTGATGCTGAAAAGTTCCGTGAAACTTGTGCTCACGTAAATTTTTACTTTAATAACTTTTGACTAAACTAATTTTCAATTTTATAGCAATACTTGGCATATTTTGACATCGTTAAGAAATATTTTGAAACTCTTGGAACCTTAGAAGTCGCTATTGAACAACAACGTGCCTTGGTAAAGAAAGCAACAACCACAAAATATTTTCAAGTATGCAAAGCCAATGTTGAAAAACTTGATGTTACTGGTGATTTTTGTGAAGAAGCTCATAATGCCTTTAAAGAAATTGTCAAGCTTTTCTTCTATGAATTGCAATTAGCTATTGGAAGGTTTATGTGTAAAGAAATCGACAGTTCATCTTTGCATGCTATTGCCATGAGGTTCTATGAAAAGCGAAATCCAATTTTCAGCATCATCAAAAAAGAAGCCGTTGAAAACAAATATGAAGCTTTGTACACCACTTTGGTTTCTCAATTAGCATCTGATTGATTATTATTTATTGTAATGTATCCTTATTGTTTGTTTTGTTGTGTTTGATATATTTCGTTTTACATAAATATTATAAACTGATTTTTTTTTGACTTTTTGATTTAGTTATTTTTCATGTTTAATTTCAACAAGTTTTTTATAAGATAAATGTTTGCGAATACCCAACGATATTATTCAGTATTTTGCCCCCACCAACGAGATCCAACAAAGGAATAAATTCTTTCACCCTTTTGGTAACTTTGAGGTTAAACTTATTCGAAATGTGGAAGATAATACAATACGTTTTGCAAAAATAAAAGTAAATAGTTATCACTATTTATAAAGGTTGAACTTTTTATGCTTTTTTATTCTATTTTTAGATTAGTTTTTGAAATTTTTATTTGTCAGCATAAAAGAAAAAAACAAAGGAAGACTATGAAGTACAACACGGCACTTTCACAAACACACACATATTTGGATTCATTCGTTTTGATATAAAGCATTTTATTTTTGTTGCACTTTCTTTTAAAATACCTTTTCTTTTTCATTTCGCAATGTGGTCAAAGAAAGACCAAATTTTAATAATGGCATCTCGTGTTTTCTTTTTTATTTTTTACAACGGTTGCCAAAGCAGCAGCAGCAGCTTCAACCAAGTTCTCATAAATACTTTTACTTCATGAGAGTCCCCAAACCAAGACTACTGAAAATTTATATAAAAATGATTATTACTTTTCTCATTTCAAACATTTATGATATTTGATGCTCTCAAGAAAAAAAATTTCTTTTTTTGCTACCTATGTTTAGAAATAAATAAATTTAGTTTAAGAAAATTAATTTTGGCTTTCAAATAAATTTATGAGAATAATGTCGTTAAAAATGTGGCACATGCGAATAAATTTTTCCTCACAGGTGGCTTTTAGAGTCATGCATGTTTATTTATATGAAAATGTTTTGAAATTTAAAAACATTATTAGTTTTTGAGCATTTTAACTTGAACTTCTTTTTTTGGTGGTCGTTAATGACTTTGGCACAGATTTTTTCTTTACCATTTTTTTTACTGAGTTAGAGAATCATGAACTTTGGGATTTTATGTATTTAAAAAAATAATATTTCAGAGTTGGGAAAAATCTATTTGAATTGTATTTGAGGCATCTCTCGAATGCAAATAGCAATTTAGAAAGTTTTGTAAAAATAATTACAGTGATTCATGAATGGAAAATTCTTAACTTTTATTTAAAATATCTCCAATAAGAAACTCAACAAGAGGGTTTTTGTAATTTTCGATTAAAAAAGTATTTCATTTCAAAATTGAGTTTGTTATAAAATCTATGACTTAACTTTTTTTTGTTTGTTTGTTTGCGCAGTAAATTAGAGAGATAAAATTTTACTCTTTTAAATTTTAAGAATTTGATCTCAATTTTTATAATTCACTCTGTAGTTCAACAAAGCATCCACTAATTGCATTTATACAACAAAATTAGTCTCTAAGGAAATCAAATTTGTTTTTAATGATTAATATTATTATTTTTTACTTGTTATTTTCTTTAAGATTAAACATCATCATCACCTGAGAGGCAGGCCTTTAAAAAGGCATAGAAGAAGAAAGACAGGTTGTTATATTTTATTTTGTGCTTAAAAAATAAAAAAGTATTTTGTGGCTTTTTTTATTTTTCAAATTATTTTTTTGCCTTTATTATTTTTTCCCTCCTCGTGATAAATTTTTTTTCTCTCTCTCATTTATTGGCTTCACCACAATTTTTTATTTTATTTTGCGCACAAAAAAGGAAAATGGTGCTTGGCTTTCGCTTTATTCCATTTCGCGTTTTTTTGCTTACTTACTTTACTTACTTCAACCTGTGCCACTCCGCTCCTTTTTTTATTAACTCTTTTGTCAAAGTTTTTTTTCTTTCCTTTTTTAATTTCACCATATTTTATTTTCATCAACTTCATTTATTTATCCCCTTTTTTCTCTCATTAGTAAGTATACTTTTTTTAGTTGCTTGACTGTCATTTGCTAAAAAAAAAAAATTGAAAGAAAATAGAAATGAATTCAACTATCGTATTTCTTTTGTGTTTAATCACATACGTTGCTGCATTAAAATGTTATCAAGGATCTCAAAATACCACTTATCCATTATCTGGTGTTGCAACAGATTGCAATGATCCTTATTCTCGAACTTGCATTAAACAATATGATTCAGCAAGTAAATTTGCAACCCGAACTTGCAGTAATGCAAATTGCACAGTAAGTTTATTACCTTTGGTTTGAGAACCAAAAGCAAGCATAAATTTTAAATTTCCAGGTTAATGGCGGCTTGGTCAATGACAATGTTTGTGTCAATGTTAGCGCATATCAGGTTAACTGCTGTTGTTACTCGGATGGCTGTAACTCAGCTCCTTCAACCGTTTTATCATTTACGATTGTAGCCGCAATTTCAGCTGCAATTTTATCATGTTTCTTAAAGCATTAATTTTGTTAAAGTTTTGTACCTAACCTCCGGACTTTATCTGATCATTGATGTTGTTTTTTGAAACTTTAGAAAGGGCAAAAAAAAGTGTGTTGTAAAAATAGCTGAAATTACGGTATCCCTCACTTTCATGTCATTTTTGAATTGAAAGATTCCAACATTTTCGCGGTTTTTTTTACATTGCTAATATGTGATAGTTTTATCTACCGTAATCAACTCCTATTCTTTCTACCACACACACTCATGTTTTTCTTAATTATTTATTTCCTCGTAAAAGTGTCATATCTGTTTTTTGTAATATTATTTTTAGAGCTAATTTAACCTGCTGTTTATTATTTTCTATTTTATTTTTATTTTTTCAAACTTCCTCAAATTTGTTTTTATAATTTATGTAATGTGTTTTATAAACTTTGGTTTTATTTCTCTCTTACCTTTTTTTTGCTCATTAAAACCAAAATATTTTTTTCTTCATTATAGCATTTCTGTAATATTTTTTTGTGGTTATTTTCTGTGAAGTAAAAATTAATTCATGTTTTTCTTAATTTAGTGATTTAATAAATAAATATTACCACCACCCAAAAAAAAACCTTGACAATTAATTACTACATAACAACACCATAAAGCACACCACAAACCGTATAATTCCATAAAGAAATAAAATGGCAGCTTTAATAATAGCCACTTTAAAAACAGATCGTAAAAAAGCCAACCAAAAAAGCTTGTACCTAACTTTATTCCTTTTAAGTAAAAAGATAAACAAAAAAGTTAAAGTTAAAGTAAAATCAAAAAAATGTTTGTATTTATTAAATATTTATTTTATCTATTTTTGTTAATATTTTTTGTTCCAAATATTTCTTGTTTGAAATGTTATCAAACCAATGGAACAGTAGCATATTCAGCCACGAATCCCAACGCAAGTTTAGGATTGTTATTGGATTGTCCATCAGATGCATTGACATGTTCAAAAAATTCTACGGATACAACCATGGTGAGAGGTTGCAGCACAAACTTTTGTACGGTAAGGATTTGATCATTATGGTGGATAAGCTGCTTTTGTACAATAGTACTTGGTTTTCAAATGAAGATCTTTACTTGTCAGGAATGGTTTTTATTGTAACTTTTAAGCTTTTGAAGACTAAACTTTTATCTTTCACTATCCCGCCAACATAAGACTTCAGAATTTTAAATCCCGCTTCAGTGTATTTATTTAATTGCATTAATTATTTTAAAATTTTTCAGATAAATGGTGCTAGAGTCAATATTTCCGGGTTATCATGCGTTAAAGACGCCGCAAAAGTTGAGTCGTGTTGTTGCTATGATACAGGTTGCAATTCAACTTTAAGTTCTCGAAGCTTTTTTAGTAGTTTCAAAATAGCTGTTGCTGCCACTTTTAGTGTCATTCTTTTGCTTTCCTTTCATTCGTATCTATAATAAAAAAAAATCCAATTGGAGGGATTCAAAGTACGCTTTTTTTACCTAATAATTATTGGAAATTCTAATCATCCACAAGCTCACACACACATGAACAAATACACGCGCATGAATACACTTTTATATAAAAAATAAGGTTGTTGTTATGAAATTTTAATGTATTAAAAAATAAAAGATATGAAGGAAAAAAATTGCTGTGATTAAACAAAATTATGAAAAAAAAGAAAAAGGAAGCCAACGTTTTTAAAGACAAATACGAACAAAATAGAAAAAATTGTGTGAAAAAAAATTGAAACCATTTATGTCATTGAAATTTACCGTATGAGGAAAGACGACATAACATTTGTGTTTTTAAGGACTCAAAAAAAGTGTTGAATGTGAATAGTTTAAAATCAATCTAGCTTTTTTTTTTTATTAATAACGAAAAAGATAAAGCAATTTATGGCTTCTGTTGAGAAAAAAAATTTAATTAAAAGAAGAATGTTTGTTTGCACTCTAAATGAACTTCAAAAAAGATTCATTTACAATTATATGAATTTCTAAGACTGACCCAAAGGCAATTTGTTTCTAGAAGCATTTGCAATTTGAAAATGATGTTTCACTAATCAAAGTCTTCTTCTCCTGAACAAACAATAAATGTCTTTGAAACACAGAAGGTGTGGTTTTCGGTTCAATAAAAAAGAGCTTTACATTCAAGCTTTCCAGTGTGACATGCCTCCATCTCGCTCTTTATCAAAAGAGGCATGGAATTGCTCGGATTGTAAAAATAGTTAAATTAGATCAAACATTTATTTTTTTTAAATTATCTGACTCATTGACCTCACGTTTATCCAATGAACAAAGAATTCAGCTCTCTTGCTGACCCAAGTTATTATTTTTGACAAAATTTAAGAAAGCTTATGCTCATCATCGTCCACCATAAATAAGCCAAACTATAAATTTTGAAGTGTGCTTAATCACTTTTTTATAGCTTCAAGGAATTTGTAAACAAAAAAGTTTTATTATTTTATTTTTTATGCCATTTTGAATATTTAAATTTTACTTTTTTTTAAATCGAATTGATGGATTTAAAAAAAATTTTGCCAATGCAGTTGAAGCAATCCTTCTGCTGCACCAAAGTGGCCAGATAAGCCTTATGGCGGGAGAGGTAGAAACAATAGATTTCATAGATTCAATTGAGCTGATTAAATAATACATTAAAATGACCCATCTTATAAAGCTCCTAATGATATTAAAAAACTAAACATAAGATGGAAATTTTTTTTGATGAGTGTTATATCACTTAAAAACTCCGTAGTTAAAAGTCTTTTTTCATTAACTCTTGGAAGCAGAACTTTCATCTTTTATTTAAAACCATCAATGTCGATTCCACATTATGAAAATGGACAAAGGTAGTTAGTAATCAATGAATTCAATACCATTAATACCATCTGTACATTCAAAAACTATGAGGAAAAAAAGTTACTTATGTATGTCAAAAACCGACTTGATTTAGAAATGCTTCTGTTCGCTGCCTGCATCTAAAACAAAAAAAACTATCCAAAAAGTTAGGATGAAGCAATAACGACCATCATCTGAAGCTGGTGTTCGAAATTCTCAACCAACAACATTCCGGGTTGGACGTAAACGATTAAATCACATTTGGCAGTATAAAGCTACTTCAATAAGCCACAAAAATACATTTATTTCAAGTTATGATGACGAAAGCCTATGAAATTGTGAGCATCGACAGCTAAATTTGAAACTCATTCTTAAAAGCTCTCTCGATTGATACGCTAGTTCACTCCATCACAAAAAAAATTATGAGACATATACCTATCAAAAAGTATATTACTAATATCTTTTAGGATTAAAGATTATTATTAAATCAAAAACTGTGAATAAAATTGCTGTAGCAAAAACATTTTTGAGCAAATTCTCTTTTTTTAACAACAGTAAATAGTAATTATTAAAGGCTATTTTTATCATCAAATTCACACAACCATAATAATTTTCTTTGATACACAAAAGTTTCATCATGTACAGGGAATAGTGCTACTTTATATCGTTGAAGTCTTTACAGGCTTTTAAGAGGGTTAAATGTTTCGTAAGAAATCAAAAATAATTGTTCAACAACTCTCTGTGAAACCATAATTGTATATCTGCTTTTGGAGTGTTTTGCTTTTCATTTTTTTTATTCCAGAAAAAATTTAGCCTTCTTTCAATTTCTAACAATTTATTTTTTTTATAAGCTTCAAAAACTTGCATTTTATTTATTCAAAAAAACTACCACCATAAGAGAAGAAAAAAAAAACGGTGAAAGAATAAAAGCTCAGTGAAGCTTGTCAAAATCGCCGGTTATGCAACCATAATTGCTGTCCTAACAAAAAAAGAAAGAAAAATATTTTTCTCGACCTTATGTTTAGTTGTTGTTGTTGCTGCTCATGATGGTGGTGTGGTGCCGGAGGCAAAGTTATTCTTCAAACAAGTAAACGTTTGATGTCCTGCCGTTTTTTTATTATTTTTTAAAAGCATTCGCTACTTTGTAGGCTTTTAGGACTTTTTGATTTTGAATGTTTTACAATTGCCATTGGTCAACAACTAAAAATGGCACCATTTTGAAAGGAGTAAATCTTAAGGTTTTTAGTTTTCCCTTTTTTTGAATTCTTTATAATCTTCGACTTCACACACGTTTATAAAATTAAGGAAGAAGAAAATGTTTATTAAGTGTAAAAGGAAGTTAGCCATAAGCCTCAAGTTTATTTATTTCTCACTCACTCACACATACACTGTAATTGTGTTCAATATAATTATCCTCTTTCTTCTTTCTTCTTTTTTTGGTCGAGGCTTTTTACAAGACTTAACAATTTCATTTCCGTTCAATAAACAATTTAGGAAAAAAAGGTAAAAGCCGACAACATTCAGTGAGTGGTAGTAATTTTAGAGTGTGAGAAATAAAGATTTTTTCTTCATCTTTCTTGAATAGGCCATAAATTTTCTTACCTTTCGTTCTTTTTTTTTGCCATTTTTTATTCTGGATTTATTCCAAATTTTTTTACAACATCAGCTTTTAGCTATACGATCTCATCTCCTCATAAGCTTTTTTTAACCTTTCCCTTTTAAGCTCTTACTGTTGTTGGTTGTAAGGCTTCAGATGACTAGCTTTTGAAGCCATAAAATAAATTTCCACATTTTTTTTCTTTTCTCGTGTTACACAATTTCATTGTCGTGTGTGTTTCTTCATAAAAATCAAAATTGCATTAACGAAATATGTACTACATATGCTTGCTTTCATTAAAGCAATCCTTTTTAAAGAGCTCTCCAAAATTATTATGTTACATACTACCACCTTTCTTTTAGTTTTTCATAAAGAAGAAGAAAATGGCTTTTGATTCAAGAATTATTATTTCTATTTATTGCATTTTTATTCTTTTTACTATTGGAACTGAAGCAATTAAATGTTATCAAAATCAATCAAAGATTACAGAACCCTTTCAATCCACTTTAACAGAATGTAGCTCAATTGGGAATGTAAGAGCTACAGGATGTATTAAACATACCTCTTTTACTTCACAAACTGTTACTCGTATGTGTGAATACACTAATTGCACAGTAAGTTTATAATATTTCCTTTAAAAAATAAACAGATGATGAGGATCTCTAAAAAAAGACCACAAGAAAGTTTAACTTTAAAACAATTTTAAATAAATATTTCAATGTCCAATTTTGGGGATCTTTATTTCTAATTAAAAAAGGCATAATTGAAAAAGCCCAGCTACCATGATTTAATTAATCGAGATACAAAATTATGACCAAAATGGAATCAAATTTTGATCTTTTGATTTCTTGAACTTTTAATTTATTAAATTAGTGAACAAATTTTTTTTGAAGTTTTTACATTTTTGCACTTCCATTATAATTAAATTTATAGGAAAATGGAGCTGATCGTTCCAAAGCTTGTTTTAATGTTACCGATGCTATGACATGTTGCTGTTTAAGGTATTTTATAGTTTTACTAAAAAAAATTATTTCAATATTTTCCTTGTTTTAGTGATGGATGTAATACCGCTCCAACCACCACAACATCGTTTTATCCCATACTTTTTGCTATTCCTTCCATTATTTTTGGTTTATTTTTCGCCAACTAAACATTTTTGTTTTAATCTTCTTATCATTGCTCCTTTACTTCCAAAGTCTCTCTTTTTTATGCGTTTATAAGTTTTATTTCATGATATTTGGCTGTTTTCCTATTTATGTGCATACATTGTAAAAATATTTTAATATTTAAAAATCTAATAAACTAACTACATAAAAACATACAAAAACTAAATAAATACAAAAACTAATAAACCTATTCTTCATAACCATATCCAATTTTGTCTTCTTTCGGATAGCTAACTTTGCATCGCGGTAAATTGAGTTTTAGTTGACGAAGCACTGCTGGTCGATTAACGACGTAGGGGAGAAAGTAAAAATGGATTCGTTTCAATGCAGTGAGTTTAATCAACCATGGAACCATAGCATCAGAGAGCCAAGGATTGAAACAAACTTCCTGAAGACAAAAAAAAAGAAATGTTAAAGATTTGTGCAAAGTTTACAACGACAAAAAAACTATTACCAAATCTTCCAATGTTTTTGCTGCTCTTCCTAATGATAACAACTTGATAGCTTCATTGGTGAAATAATCACAATGATTTAATTTTAATATTTTAACTTGACGACATTCTGTAAAATAATTAAAACCTTCATTTGATATTGCCGCATCACTTCCATCAACTTCATCAATAAATACTTGAGGAACATGTTTCCATCGTAATGCAAATTTTTCATTATTTAATAAATCATTTTTTCTTAACAATGGTAAAGGTTTCACAATTTTAGGTAATTTCCTCAGATCAAACCCATGTGATTTAACAAAAGCTTTCATTTCTCGTATTCTTGTAATTTCGGTTCCATCCGACATCTTCACATAATTCGCGCCACATTCCATTAACCATTCTAAACATGCTAAATCGGGACCTAATATTGCTACTCTTTCTGGTTTAAAGCTAAAAAAGGATATTTATAATGTGTTTGTAGAGTAATTCATCATCAAATGATTTTACCTATTCGAAGTATTTTCAGCAATTCTTCTTCGTATACTGTAGATTTCAAATTTAGGCATATTTTCTAAGATTTTAAAAATCCAAAGGTTTCTTTGTTGGGTGAAATTTGAGGTTGATGGTAAATGAAAACCCGCATTCCTACTTAGACTTCTGAGCATTTTAATGATATCTTCAAGAAAAGGAGAGAAATAAGATTGAGCACAAAAACAACCAACAACAAAACAAGAGATTAAATATGGAAAACCAATTTCAAATAAGCATCAATGTTACAAAAATTAAACCGAGTCATTTATTTTCGAACAAACAAACTCAACTTAACAAAATATACTATCTTTAAATTTCCTCGAGTAAATATTCCCATGGAAGAGTGAAGGTTACACAATACATTTCTTTTCGACCAGCCACTGTTCGAACATTATGAGTTTCATCCATTTCAAGATGCCATAATTTGAGCTTTTCTCTAATTAATCTTGTTGCTTCGGTTGCATACCATTCTTGAGGAACATCTTCATGAGCTTTGACAAACATATGACAATGAACAATAAATTTATGAGGTTTCAGTTTATCGATGGTTATTTCTTGAGAATATAAGAGTCCACGAAAGTTATAAAGAAATTCGATAGCAATCGCTGGTAAATTCATGATTGAATGAAATGATAAAGGCTTTGAGGATGAAGAAGAAGCATATGAAATAATATTTGGTCCAATAACTTGAGAAATAAAATCAGCTGCATCCAAAGTGAAAATTTCGATTGAATCTTTTTTGATCTAAAATTTCTTCATTTCATTGACATAAAAAAGTTTAAAAAACATACATGATTGAGTTTAACATTTTCTTCCATATAAAAAGTTGAATGAGGATTTTTATCATTTGCAAACACTTTCACAACTCCCTTTCTTGCAGCAGGTAAAGCAAAAGGTCCAACACCAGCAAAGATATCAAATACCACTGAATTTGCATCTAATTTCTTTACAATTCTTCCATGTTCATTTCCTAATCGGCTGTTCCAAAACACTTTCTTAAAATCTAATTTGTATGTCAATCCTTGTTCACTCATTTTTGTTACAAATTCTTCTACACCTGCCAAAAGTTCCATATCAAATGAACGAAATTCAGTTGCAATTGAATCAGTCTTATTCACAACAGTCCTAAAAATTTGGTAAGATGATTATTTATTTATTTAAGGAATATTAAAACTTTACTTCGCCCATAAGATTTTATCAAGCAATATTTCTCCAATCACTTTCTTATATGGCAAAAGTTCGTCTCTCAAATTCAGATGTGCAATATGACCAACTTGACTATAACCTCTAAATTCAATATCTTCTGGCAATACAGCTTTTAAACATCGTTTGACATCCCAATTATCATAATCCAGTTCCATTTCAGTTGATGTAAATTTAGGTTGAATTCCAGTAACATTGGTGATGGCTTCACATATTTGAGCTTTCGAATCATCGTCTATTATTTCAGGATTAAATAAGATTAATTTTTCATCTGGAATTTTACCATCAGAAATGGGCTAAAAAAAGAAACTAAAACAAGAGAAAAGAAAAAGAAGAAATCATCAAACCTTTATTTTATGAAGTTTTTCAATGGTTGTATTTTTGATTAGCTTCAAACCAATAATTTTTCCAATAAGTTTTGTCGGTATGGTAATACTTGGAAATGTAATAATTTTTCTAAAAAACCATGCACCATCAATATTCAATATGATGAAGATAAATAAAAGCTAACCTAAATTTATTTCGATCAAGTTCAGTCATTCCGCGAACATTTTCTGGTGGAATAAGCAGCGTACATTTTCCATTAACAATTTGAGGCATTGTTGCAACCATAAATTTTTGATAAGTAAAAATTTGAGATGCTGTAAACTTTTTTAGAATAAAATGCATATAAAAAGCTGATTGGTTATTATTTTTTTGTTCAATGAAAAAAAGTTTGCTGAAGGTTATTATTGCTTTACACTTTTTGAATTTCCCTCCATTTCCTGGTTTTCTAAAGCGATTTGCCAAAGCTCAGCGCAAATGGCGCGAGAACGAAAATGTTTGGAGTAAGCAGTTTCAGCAACAACAAAAAAATGTAAAAGTGGTTTGTTTGTTTTTTTGCATAAATAAATAACTACGAGAAACTCACTCTTGCTGCTAATTTTAATTTTATGATTTTATAAATTTTGAAACATTGTTAAATGACGTAATAAATATTATTTCGTAAGATTGCACTTTAAGGCGTGGTTTTTTTCCTTCTTCGATTGTTTCATTGATATATTTCCGCGATGACTATGTCTCTAATTTATAAAATCCATTAACTCGTTATTAATCTTTCTCATTTTTCAGTTTACTTTTATCTTCCTCTAATAATGTCGACATCAGTGAAGCATCGTGAATTTGTTGCTGAACCTATGGGTGATAAACCTGTGACTGCTATAGCTGGTATTGGTGAAACCTATGGAAAGAAACTCGACGATAAAGTATGTTGTATCTTTTATTTGCAATAAGTTCTTATTTTTTGTTATTTCAGGGTTATGACAAAGCTTATGTGCTTCTTGGACAATTCCTTTTACTCAAAAAAGATGAAGAACTCTTTATTGACTGGCTGAAAGAAGAAGTTGGAATTAGTGCTAATCATGGTAAATCAACGGCTGCTTGTCTCAAAGAATGGACTGAACAATTCATGTGAAAAAATATACCTTTCTTTTTTTTGTTACCTCTTTTTGTTTTTTTTTTGTTATCCTTTCTAAATATAGAGTTTTTTTTATTTATATGTTTTTGATTGAAGAATAAAATAAAGTCAAATCTTGATTTTTTTTACTTGTTTTTGACTCCTCTTTTTATATTCGCTTCCGACACGAAGTGTGTGTCTTTTCCCATGCATTCGACTCGCGTCTCGCGATTGACAAAACAGCCAAAGAAAAATTGTTTTTGCTGCTGCTTTTTTTCGTTTTGTCTTTTGATAAATAACCCGTCTTTGATTGAGAGTAGCTGTTTTGATTTTAACTTTTTCACGTTCAATTTGTTGCATTTATATTTTTGTTTTTCAACTTAAAGTGTAGCAGCAAACATGACGGGAGGTTCAACAGATATACGTAAACGACGATCGCCATCTTCTTCATCAAGTTCAGAAGCAACTCGGAAACCAGCTAATTTAAAGAAGGAGAAAGCTTCACAACCACCAGATCAACCATGTCATTCACCTCAAGATTCTTTACTCAGCAGTACTTCTGGATACACAAACTTTTGGGGATTCTTTAACTTGGCTATGCTTCTTTTGGTATGTTTGTTTCTTCGCTGGTTTGAATGCTCATAAATAATAACTTTGCTTTAGATTGTTTCGAATGGTCGAGTTGCATTAGAGAACTTCATCAAATATGGAATTCTGATTTCACCAATTGAATGGATAAACGCTTTATCAACAAATATTTGGAGTTGGCCAAACTTGGTTATGATCCTCTTCTCAAACATTACTGGCCTTTTGGTGTTACTTACTGAAAAATTACTCGGTATGTTTTTGATCATTAACTTTTGCTTAAAACCATAATCTTTAGCAAAGAAATGGATTAGCCAAAAGATTTCTGTTATTTGGTACATAACATTAATCTCAATTCACGTTATCCTTCCTGTTCTTGTTACTTTATGGCTCAAGGTATATTTTTTATAATTATTTATTGTATACTTAATGAATGCAACTATCTTTAGGGTAATCCACTTTTTGCTTCCATGGCTTTATCTGTCATTGTTGTTGAATCTTTGAAGCTTGTCTCTTTCATTCACGTCAATTACTGGTGTCGATGTGCTCTTAAATCTGGTGATAAACCCAAGAATATTTATCCTTCAAATTTGACTCTATCAAATTTTTATTACTTCATGTTTGCTCCAACTCTTTGCTATGAACTCAAATTTCCTCGAACTCCTGGTCGTCGATATCGTTTCATCATCAAACGTGCAGCTGAATTTTGTTGTTTTTCCGTTCTTGGAGTTGCACTTTGTCAACAATGGGTTATACCAATAGTCAAAAATTCTATGGGAACTCTTTCTGATATGAATATTTTTGGTCTTATTGAACGCCTTTTCAAACTTGCTGTTCCTAATCACATCATTTGGCTTCTATTATTTTACACAATCTTCCATTCAGCTTTAAATCTTCTTGCTGAAATTCTTCGATTTGCTGATCGGGAATTCTATCGTGATTTTTGGAATGCTGAAACAATTCAATATTTTTGGTAGGTTTTGTTCTCGAGCTTGTTATATCCACGTGCCAGATTTATTAATTTTTTTCTTCGTTAATTACCATTAGTTTTAGGCAAACATGGAATATTCCCGTTCATAGATGGTGTGTTCGTCATGTTTACAAACCTTTGGTTCATAATGGCTACTCTCGTCTAACTGCTTCTGGTGCTGTGTTTCTCATTTCTGCCATATTCCATGAATACTTAGTTTCTGTTCCACTTCATCTATTTCGACTTTGGGCTTTCTGGGCTATGTTAGCTCAAATTCCTCTCAATATTCTCACTGACAAAGTCCTTAAAGGTGGACGAGCTGGAAACATAGTCGTATGGTTATCACTTCTCGTTGGACAGCCCATGGCAATTTTGGTAAGGCTTTCATTTAGCTTTTGAAACGATATTATGATATGTGCTGGCAGCCATCTAACTACATTAGCCATCAGCATATTTTGTGAAATCTAAAACCAAATCTTTTCGAACGTGTTTGAATTTGACGCTGTCTTGTCGCGAACGGTATCATGTTATTGGATTTTTAGGCTGCCAGCAAGGGATATAGCTTGTCAAAATTTTTTACTTATTCATTCATTCCTTCATTTTTTAGATGTACGTTCATGATTGGTATTACTTGAATTATCCTCTATCTCTTCAAGCCAATGCAACTGAAAATTTGCCTCCAAATTAGATTTTACGTTTTTATTAACTTCTTAAATTTTTTAACTTGTAGTATTTTTTCAAGCGGGTTATTTTCTTTGTTTTATATGTTAATGTCATTTTGTAATATGTTGATTGAAAAAATAAATATTTAAGATTCTGATAACACCGTGTTCTTTTGTCGTTTTTGCTTACCTTTTTTTAAACATGTTGAAATTCATTCATCGTTGTGGTTTAGGTAACATTGATTTGAAAAAAGCGCAGAGCTAATACAAGAACTTTCAATGGATGATAAAACAGATGACACAGGACCAACATCAACCATCCGTAAAATGCTCTTCTTTGAAAAATACTTTGATGATGATAAATGGAAAATTTTTTGGCTCCATGATGAAGATATTCTTGGTGTTATTTATTGCGACAAGCAGTTTTATGAAAAAGAAATGACAAAAGATGAGCGGAAGCAACTTCTTGGAAATATCGGTGGATCTCTTTTGGATGGAAAATGGAGGTATGTTATTTTGTGCTTATATGTGCAAGCCCTAAACTTTGTTACACTAATTTCTGTTATTATTTAAAGTTTGTTTTAGGAAAGCGTTTGATGAACGAAATTTCAAATTAAAATTACTCGGTGATGCTGTTGAAGTCTCCTGTGGTTCTAATAAAACAAGCCTCAACCAAAATAATATCGAAGATAAGAAAATTCCTAAAAGCTTATCAAAGTTTATAACTTATCTTATGGAAGAGTCCAGCAAGGTGAGCTAAATGATTCCAAATCTTTCCTACTTAGACATTAAATTTTAGAAAAAATCGACTCAACGTGAATCAAAAGAACAAACTCAAGATGTGGAACGTGTCCCAGCTAAACGAAACATTTGTTGTCCAGAATCAGAAGTAATATTTTTCATTATTATTCTTACCTTTATCTAATTTCTTTATTGCTTTAGATTCCTGCCAAATCTCGACATCCTCGAAAATCAGCAATTGGTTTGCAATTTGAAGATTAATTCTTAATCTTCATTTGCATTGGATGTTCATGTTTTTTAAGGATTACTAGTTTCCTTTTACTATTGTTCAATTTTATTATAATTTTTTTGTTAAATGTAAACCGAAATAATAAATTTGTTGTTTTTGTTTTTATTTTTGCTTATTGAAACAGCCAATCTCATTGGAAAAATTACATAAAAAAGGAGAGAGAGAGAGAGAGAGAGAGGGAGAGAGATGATTGAGGAAATTATTAAAAGAAAAAATCATTAAATGCAAATGACCTGCGATGGCTTTTTTACAACCTGCTGGACAAGCCTTTGCTATTATGGTTGATTTTTTAATCATTTTCGAAGGAATATTAAGATGGCTTGAGCAATAATCAGATAAGGTTAGCGATAACCATGCCTATGAGGGCATTTTTAAAATAACGAATATCAATTCTTTTCTAAGATTTACAAAACTTGTCGTAGAAACAATTCTTGTCACGATCTATGGCTGCGTTATTTAGTTTTTGGAATATTGCCAGCAAGCAATGTTTTGATTTTGAAAACAAACCTTTAACATTCATTTTTTACATAAATGGTTAGCTTTCTTTCAATCATTTACGTATTCTTTTTTGCACGATAAAATTCAACCAAGCAATTAATCTATTTTTTACATATTAATGAACAAGAAGACTTTCTTTAGCATCGTGTTTTTTTACTTCCGTGGTTTTCATTTTTCCATTATGTTGAAATCATTCATTCTTTATTTATTTTTTTAGAATAACACTGATTTGTGAAAAGCGTTGAGCTAGCTAATACAAGAACTTTCAATGACGTCAAAAGAAGTTAACGCTGCACCAGTTTTAACTATTCGTAAACTTCTCATATATCGATGTCTTGATAAAGATTGTGATCCATGGTTTGTTTTTTGGCTTCATGATGAAGATATTCTTGGTGTAACTGATGGCAAAAAGAAGCTTTATGAAAAAGAAATGACAATTGCCGAACGAAAACAACTTGCTGGAAATGTTAGTGAATCTCTTTTATCTGGAAAATGGGCGTAAGTTACTTTTTTTTACAGTATTTATATGATCGAATTAACTACTTATAAATTTTTAGAAACTTTTTTGATTCTCGCGCTTTTACATTAGAATTCAATGGTGACGAAGTTGAAATTTCTTATGTCGCTAGATCAGTTAACCTTAACCGTGTCAAAAGTGATGATGTTCATGATCGGATTGCACAAGTGTTAAATCATGCAGTTGATGGAATGATGACTGCTTCAGTATGTTCAAACCATATCCAAATTTTTTTACTTAAAACTTTAATTTTAGAAGAAATTGGCTCAACATGAAATAAAAGAAAAAGCTGAATATATGGAACGTGTCGCTGCTAAACGAGACCTTTATCGTCCTGAACCTAAAGTATGGATCTTGTTTAATGATGCTAATAATATTATAACGGTTTCATTGTTTCAGATTGCTAGCAAAACTCGACGTAATCGACAACAACCAACTGGCTTACGATTTGAAGATTAATTCTCAATCGATCGTTGCATGCATGATATTCAAATTCTGATGATGTTTACACTTTTTATTAACTTTACAAAACGGGTTTATTCTTCTTATTATCGTCCATTTGTATGATATTTCTTTTTTCCATGTAAACCGAAACAATAAATAGCTACTTCTGTGTTGATTTGATTATTGCTAGCTTAACTATGCTTTCATATAACAAAGATTAAAGAAAAAGCAAAATGAAATAAATTTATGCGTTTTTGTATTTATCCATTTTTCTTTATCTTGGTTCTCAATTTTTACCATCGATAATAATTTGATTATAAAGATTTCAGCTTTAAAAACTGCGATAGTTTGATTGAAGATTATGATATGGATAATGCTGTATACCATCAGTACATAAACAAATTTTTTCTATGACAGCTTTTGTAAAAACTTAAAAAAAAACTTCCAGATTTTTTGTTGTTGAGAAATTACGATATAACGATTGCAAAAAGCTCAAATCTTTCACCTTCTTGAAGCGAACATCAAAAAGCAAGAAGCTTTGAAACTTTTTTTTCTCCTAAGGTTGTTCTCGAATTTGTAAATATTTTTTTTTGTATGTAATCAACGATGATGCATTTTTTGCGCGGCTGTCAAATTTTCTTTTTTATCCTTTGGCATACATACAAAAAAATCATTCAACCGACTAACATATGTATGCGTTAGTTCATTCAGCATTTTTTGATTATTCCACACGTTTTTGATGTGCTGAAACGACAAGCAACAACAACACAGACAAACTTTTTTTTTATTCTTTGGAACTATGTACCGCTCTGCCTGGTATATGCTGCTGTCTCGTTTAAATGATGCATTTTTTTACGCCTGTCTTCAAGCTCTTCTTCTCGTGCGCATTTTTTCATTTTTACTTGACGCTCGCTGTCATTTTTATTTCGTTACCTCTTTTATTTTTTTTTGTTGCCAATCATTCCTTCTTTTCCCGCTTATTTTTATTTTTTGAGATTTTTGTATGAATGAAATTCATTCCTTCCTTTTGCCAAAAATTTCTTTTGCTGCTTCTTTTACATGATCACGAATCAATAATATGTTTGCTTTTAGATTTTATCATTGGCTTCTCGGGTTTATGCAAGATTTTCTCAATTTTGATGTTTTAACAAAACATTTACCATTTATTAAAAACTTTTGGCGACGTATGTTTTTTTACTTATATTCTTAAATTTAGGGGATTAAAAGCTACTTTTTATTCAAAAATATAATATTCCTTTATTCTTTTCATCTATTTCCTTGAGTTCTAAATACCTATGCATTACTTTTCTTTTGAACTTTGATTATGCAAACCAATTTTTTCTTTAGAATATTTCATTATCTCGTTTTCTTAATCACTTTTAACTTTACTAATTTTCAGGAAAAATGGAAGTCGAATCTTTTGATTGTGCCGTTTGTTGGACCAAACAACCAATTGAATTTGCTGTTGGTTGCACAAAATTTGAATTACCTGATGAAGAAGATTTCGATGCTTACGACGAAATGGTAACTGATTCAAGTGATACTGATTCTGACGCCGAAGTCTTCGATGATAATGGTGAAGAAGTGAATAACAAAGAAAAGAAGACTAATGAAAAGAACGAAAAAGAACATGTTTCGCATATGTTTTGTGTTGATTGTATTCGTGCTCAAGCTGCAAATGCATGTGATGATGCTCCATTAGCTAAAGGTGGTATTGGACTTTGCTGCATGGAAAATGGTTGCGATGGTGTTCTTTTATTGAGTGAGGATGATAACATGTTAAAGCTTTTAATAATTAATCTTCTTTATAGGTTTGTTCCGCCGCTTGTTATCTCCAGAAATTCTAGCTCGCTTAGAAGATCGCATGCAACATGAAACTATCATCAATGCTAAAATCAAGAACCTTGAACGCTGTATTAAGTGCAACTATGGTCAAATTATGCATAACAAAGCTTATAATAAGCGGAATTTGAAGTTCAAATGTAACGAATGTCAAGCAGCTCATTGTCGTTTATGTAAAGCTCCATGGAAGAAAATTCATTCTGGTAAAACATGCTGGCAATTTAAATGGGCTAACAACGTTCGTAACGGATGGAATATTTCTGAAACTCCACAATTTGTTGATAATGAAACGTAAGCTTTACTTTTATTAGTTGATACATAGTAATATGTTACATTTTTAGTGCTCAAAAGCTTACTGAAGGCCTTATTAGAACATGTAATAAATGCAATTTGAGCTTTGTAAAGGTAAACATTTTATTCTTCGTTCGTTGTTAAATTCACCATTTCTATCATTTTTCAGACTCATGGTTGTAATTTACTCCGATGTCGTTGTGGTGAAGCTCAATGTTATAGCTGTCGTGCAAATAATATTGGTTACAATCATTTCTGCAATTGCAGCGCAAAGAAGACCAGCAAGAAATGTTGTAACAAATGCGACCTATTTGATGATGTCAAAGCTCGAGAACGACGTGAAAGAGATGAACTTTTGAAAAGTGCTAAACGCAGATATGAAACAGGTGCTGATCCAAATAGTACTGGTAGTGCAAAGCATCCAACGCCAAAACGACCAACAACAACACGTTCAAGTACTAGTGAAAAGAAACACTGAATAATACTGAACTTCTTTTTCATCTCTTGTGTTCCAAATTTTCCATGACTAATTGATGTTTTCTAATAGATATATTCTTTTTTATTATTTGTTATTGTGTTCTTGTTTGAATTTTATATCTTTCACATTGTGGCTTATTAACCCACCAAAAAAATAATTTTACGGGTTTAAGATTTTTTAAAGATTTTTGTTGTTGTTGAATGTACTTCCTGTGTTTTACTGTAATGTTTTTTTAAAAGAAAAATTTATTATTGATTTTTTATTGACATTTTTTTCTTTTCTTGAGCAACTTGAAGGACACAAAAAATCTCACAAACAAAAAGCTATTTACAAATTGACAAAAACTATGTATTTCATTATGAAAAAAATAAAAGAAGCAGAAATAAAAACAAAAAACTATGGCAAAGAAAATGCAAGTTCTAATTGGCGGGTTTATTTTACTCTATAATATGGCAATGTTTGTGTAAAAAATAACATTAATGACAACACGAATTTTTTGAGGTATTAGGAAAGAATAATAAACTTTGTTACAGTATTTTTTTTGTCTTTGCAATGAACATTATAAAAATCAGCGTTGAGGAATTAGGCGAGGTGCTGTTACATATTCTTTTTTTTACATAACAAGTGAACTTTGTGGATATGGTGGGGGAGCAGGTAAATCCACAACTCCTGGTGATTGATATAACCTGAAAAGATTATGATGGAATTATTAAAGAATAATGTAACAAAATTTGACAAAATTGTGCAAATCAAAGAAAATAAATACGTGGGAATCAAAGTTTTATATGTGTGTGTTTGTGTTGTAATAATTTTTGTGAATCCATAAAAGCGCTTTTTAAAATTATGGAAAAGCAAGCATAATTTGTTTGCAGCCTTTTTATTAAAAGCCAAGAGAAAAGGAGAGATGGAGGATGGTGGTTTTCATAAATGATGATGCTTTAATGTTTTTAAAAAAATCGCAGCCATGTTTGTTTATTTTTAAACGTGGCAATGTTTTTGTGGGAATGAAAGTGTGGTTTTTATTATTATATTGGGATTAGTAGTAGCGGATTTATTTAATTTTGGTAAGTTTTTACAAATAAAAGAAGTTGTAAAATATTTGCGAAGCAACGTTTTATTTTTTATACTTCCAAAGTCCAGATGATTTTTTTACCATTTTTTTTTCGCTGACTAAAGTGCTTTAATTTTTTTAGGATCTTTTATTAAACTTAAACGACGACAAGGAACAACCCCATCGACACCGTAGTTGCCGAATCTCAAATGACTCCTTGCTATTGTCATCAGGTAGATCGGCGTCGTTGGTGCTGTTTAAAGTCATATGCCATTTTTTATTTCACCCATCTCTTATGAAAATTAAAAAAAAAAGAAGAAAAGAAGTTTCATTTAATTTATAGCAGTATATAAATAAATAAATTTAAAACTTAAATAGACAAAATAAAATTAGAAGCAAGCAAAATAAAAAAAGATACTGGAAGAGTTCAAACATTTCCATATTGAAGCGATTCAAAAACTAACCCGTTTTGTCGCATTCCTAAATCTCCATTGCCTGCAGCTGCAGCGGCAACACGATATCCATTTGGCATTGAAGCTAAATATGATTGAAGATGATTATCTTGAATAAGATATTCACCACGTGAGAATCCATTATTGCCATTAGCATTATTCCAAATTAATGGAGCTTGCGAGGAATAATAAAATGGTGGAGATGGCGGACTTCCAGGAATGGAAGATGCTTGTTGAATGCCCATAATATTTCCTGGTCGAGGTGGAGTTGAAGCATATCGATCTGCAAAGCTTCCAGAATTTTCTCTTTGTTGTTGTCGATATGATTCCACGGAAACTGTATCACTTTCCAAAGATGATCGATCATAATCTCGTGGAGGAATGGTTTGAGCTGTGGAAACGATGGATGTTGTAGATGTATCATCTGATGTCGAAGTTGAAGGCATTCCACCATTTTCTTGCATAAGCATATGTAACATTGGATATTTTTTATGTTCAAGCGCAATTCCACTCGTTGAATGTCGCTTTTCAAGGGCATTTTTGCGAGAGGCATTTGCTTCTTGTTGTATTTGAAGAACGTGATTGTAAGGTGGAGGATGGCGATAATTTCCTGAAGGAGCACCATTAGTTTCAGGATGATTGAAACGAGCAGGAATGTCATTAAAGTCATTCTAAAATTATAATAATTATTAGCAAAATTTGTGAATTGAATTAAAGATTTTTGCCAAAGATAAGAATCATTTTTTACTTTTCAAACTTTTCAAAATAAAACCTTACCATTAATGCAGCTGATGCAGCTGGCATAGATTTGACTCGATTGATTCCACGACTTGATGGTGATCGACTAGCATATCGACGTTTCTTTTGTACAACACTGTTACCACCACTGCTGCTATTGCTTGCTACACTTTGTTGATGGGGTAATGGAGCTCGTTGAATATTATTCGCATGATGATTTTGCATCATTTGCATAAAATGGGCTTGTTGTTGCTGCAGCTGTTGGTGATTATTTTGATGAACATTCAAGTTTAATCTTGGTTCAGATACTCCTCGATGAACTCCAAATTGTTCTTGTTGTTGTTCGATAGTCATAGAACTTTGTTTTCGTGGAATTGGTGGATGAGCATTTGGTGGAATAAGTTGTTGATTTTGTAAATTCATTCGTTCAAGCAATTTCATTATATCTGGATCTGTACCATTTACAGTTGGCCATCGCATTGGTCGAGGAGGATGACCTTGTTGTTGTGTCATCATTTGTGGAGGAGGAATATTTTGTGGTGGTGGCATCGCATATTGTCGATGAGGTAGAGGAGACTGTTGTTGGTGATTTAGTTGATGTAAAGCAAGATGATAATTTGGTGGTTGTCGAACATTTGAATGTCCACCAGGCATTGGTGGCATTTGATATGCTTGTTGCTGCTGTTGATGCTGATGATGATGGTATTGCTGCTGCTGTTGCTGTTGTTGTTGTTGGAAGCGAAGGTCGTGTAACGAGCGGGAAGCAGCTTCCATGGCTGGATTACCAATCGCAGTTGAATACTCATCAAAGGTTCGAGAAGCAACGAAATGATTTCGTCTATCTGCAGCTGATTCACTAACTGCTGGTGGCGGTGGAAGAGGTGGAGGAGCATAAGTTGAATTTTCAAATTGTTGAATTCCATTTTGAACATTATTATTTCCATTATTAATCTTTTGTGACATCACACTCATTGCTGAAGAAGTGCTATTCGTCATTATTCCATTTGGAATAACTTGATTTGATAGATCTTCTTCACTTAATTTATATCGTGGAGGTGATGCGGCATTATTTAAAAATGTTTCAAGTTCATGAGGAATGGAGCTAGTTGGAGCGGATTCGGTTGCTACAGCAGCTGGACCCACTGATGCATTTGCAGATTCATTTGAATATGTTGGTGATACACGATTATGCTTTTGATTAGGTTGATGCGGTTCATATCGGCCACCAATTTTAGTATTAACTGGTTGAGGTAAATTATTAGCAACAATTTTAGCTTTTGCTCCGCCACTGCTTCGCTTTTTCTTTGGTAATTCCGTCGTTGTATTTGTTGTAACATTAGATGCATCTGAACCTGCTCTCTCTTTAACCGAGCTTTTTTCTGATTCCAAAGCTGCTGTTGCTGCTGCTTCAGTTGTTGTTGAATCGATTGAACGTTGTTGATGAATTCGCATGAGAGGATGTGGTGAGTTTCCTCTTGCCGATGGTGGTGGAATAATACCAGAAGCTGGTGAAGCTTGAGCTGGAGTTGTTGAAGTTGAATGTGACATGGGTGATGGAGCTTGAAGAGGTGGCAAAGCTGCAAGGCGATTGAATCTTCCACCGCTATCCACACATACTTCATTACCCCAACCTGGTGGTAATGCTAAAATGGAAATATTTACAAGACGTTAGTTATGATTTTTAACTTACAACTATAAGGTTTTTTACTCAAAGCAAAATGTAAATTAATTTGAATTAGTTGTTGATGAACATCTTTACAAAAATTTAACAAGTATCTGGCTTTATCATCCGATTGAGCATAAAGGGACATTTTAGAATTATCCACTCCACCAATGGTTAATTTTTTATGATCAAAATTTAATCGAACCATTTTATTCCATGGTAATGATCTCAATGGTATCCTTTCACCATCTGAACCAACATCCCACATATCAATTCCTCTGCAAAATAAATGTTATTTATAGCGCTTTTGAAGCCTCAAAAACTTACTTATCATTAATTCCAATTAAAGCATTATCCGTCATATCGGCTTTATGCCTTCTTAAACCATATAAATGACAATTTAATGCAAATGGACTTCTTGAAGATTCTTGACAAAATTGCATTTTAGCTTCTCTGGCATTGGATACTTGAAATTCAGGATTTCTCACAATTTTAGGCATATTTTTTCTAACATAATCAAGTCCACGCAAATTTATAACCCATAATGGAAAATATTTTTCTGCTCTAAATTGACTTGGTGTACCATGTTCAGCTTCATCAGCTTGAACGGCTAATGTAGCAAGTTCCCAACAACGTTCTTCTCGAACGCTATTTGATCCAGACCATTGATCGAGAAGATTTTCTCTTAATTGGAGGTAATAATGATGCAAAGCAACTTGGCATTGAATCATATCAATTCTTTCAACAAAAACTCTTACACGTAAATATAATACCAATACTGGACGATTTTTATCGCTCGATGAAGTCTAAAATTATTGTGATTTGCTTTATTAATTTTGCAATGTTTAGTACCAAATTTGGAACTCATAAATTACACTTGCTAAAGTTTTTTTTTCTAAAACCCAAAGACTTTGTAAAATAAAATCGTCCCTTGATGAAACCCATTCAAAAAAGCAAAAACCCAAAAGAAAAACCTTGTCACACATTTGTAATTTGCTATATTTTTTCCCCAAATTTTTTATGATTCATTGTTTTTTCTTTTTTCTTTCTTTGTTTCATATATTGATAATAGTCATTGCTTCGCTTCTTTTTTTTCTTGCTTGATTTTAAGAATCACATTTATTTATATGTGTTGAATCACGTTTTTTTTCTTTTTTCTATTTCTCACACTTTTTTTCTTATATTATTCTGAAACTATGGAATGTTCCACAAAAATAAAGAAGAAAGAGAAGGCAATAACAAAGAAGAAGAAGAGTACGAGAAAAAAGGCCCAAAAACGCTTTCCATTTTTCCTTTTTCTTTTTGCCTAATTTCCGGTCTTTTTACCCTTCGAATATTTATTTTATATTTTATTTAATCAATCGATCAAATCATTATAATTCAGGCGCAGCATTGATTCTCTTTTTTCTCTCATTCCTTTTATATATGTATGTGTATGCATTATAAAAGCGGAAAAACACGTCTTTCAGAAAAAAACTGCAATGTGAGTGAATTCCTCATCTTCTTTATATTTTTTTTTCTGGCCGCATTCCAGTCGCGTCAATGCAAAAAAAAGAAATAATCGCTGCGCAAGATCGCGTCAAAAAAAAATCCAAATAAAAAAATAAATAGGAATTTTTATGCATTTAATTTTTTTTGATGTTGGACATTTTTTAGATGCTTTAAAGCAGACAAGCCTCTGAAGAAGGCGAAAGGCGAGTGGACGATGGAATGTCGTCGGCATATGAAAGTTAATAAAAAAATCAGAAAAAAAAGGAATATTTTTTGAGACAGGTGCTGAATTTTCTCTTCTGATCTTAGCAGCCGATACCCCGGCAATGGCCTTGGCTTCACTTGCTTCGATTTCCAAAAAAGGAGTTAAAGAACCATAAAAAAAATTCCCCTTCTTTTATTCTCCTTATACCTTTTTAAATATCGGCGACTGTGAAGTTGCGAAGGGCTTTTTTGAATTTTGACAATTTTTTGAAAAATGATGATCAGGAAAAAAAGAGATGTGGAAGATAGATCGATGCGCGAAGAATAAAATTCCGATCTTCTGTTTTAGAACAAAGAAAAGGCAACGGAATGTTCAAAAAAAGAAAAGAAGGAAAAATTCCTTTTGTGAAGAAGTTTTTAACAAAGAAGAAGAAGAAAAAAGCGATTAAAATTAATATGCAATTCTTTTTTTTGTTGTTTATAAGAAGGTTTAAACAAAAAAGAGACATACTTAGATAGATTATTATTATGGGTAAGAAAATACTCATTATGCAAAAGGATGTCCTGGAATAAAAGTATGAGAAAAAGATTGTTGGGATTTTTAAAGTCAATAATTCGAAGTACCAATCTTTCTAATCTTAAAAAAATGTGAAAATGGTAAAGTAAAAATTCTAAAAAAAATAGTAAAAACATTTGTGCGACAAGCTTTAAATTTTAGCAAAAAAATTTACAAACCTTCGAAAATCGTGATTGTTTGGGTAAATATTTTGCAACTTTTTGATCATTTTGTAAGAAAAAATATTCATGTCTAGGTCGATCAGTTCCAATTCCTTCGGATGGTGCTCGAATAGCTAATCCCAAAATTCGTAAATCATCAATTCCCAAATGTGAACAACAGCAATGATAAATATCCCAAACTTGACATTTTTGTTCAACTGAAATTGCAAGGGATTCTTTCGTTAATGAATGAACTTGAACAAGTCGCTGATGTTGAGGAAGTTGAACGTGAGAGGAACTTAATAATTGAGCTCTCGAAGATAATGGAGCTTCAGTAGTTTTAGAAAATAATTTTTTAACGCTATTACTCGTATTTGATGTTGTATTAAGGGATGGAGAACGAATAGGAAATATCTGTTGCAAAGGAGGTAATGGAGAAGCACTCGAAGTAGTGGTCGTTGTATTTTTCGATCCATTTGAACCTGATGGAGATACGGGTGAATCAGAATCTCGCATAATTATTGTTGATGTAGATGATGGTTGTTGGGATTGATGATGAAGTTGCCCCGAAGTGGATGGTTGGCAATGAAGTGCGTGATGATGAAGTGTATCGTCCATCACTAAATTTTTATACCATAAAATGCGGCATCAATAAGGTCTGAAAAAAAAAAAAAAAAAAAAATAGATTGTGAATCAAAGAAAAGCAGCATAAATCGATAGAAAGGGAAATCAGCGACGATGAGCACGAAGAAGGAAAGAAGAAATGCCAACCTTAGTAAAAAAAGAATAAGAAAGGTGAAAGGTGCCGTTGCATGCAACCACCTCCGCGCAAATACGTATGTACATAAATACACACATACACAAGGGTAAACGAGAAAAAAAAAACAGAGACAAACGAATGGAAAAAATTGTAAAAAACAAGAACGCGGAGAAGACGACCATCGAAGTATGATCAACAACAAAAAAACTTTCACTATTGCTATTGCCTATGTTTTTTTTTGTGGTGTTTGCCATTTTTAGGCTTAAAGTTCAAGCTCCCTTTTTTACATACCCTTCTTCTTTAAAAAAATTTCCCGATAGACAATTTTTTTTCTTCATCTTCATCTTCTTCGTTTCATTTCTTTTCAAATACGCAAGAATATAACATAAATATTTTTGATCAATCGATTTATTTTTGTGTTGTATCTATTCTTTTTCTTCTTTTTTTCAGAATTAAATCAGAAATAACATTAAAAAAAGGTTTCGTTTGCCACCACTGCCGCTGCCTTTGGGCGATAAATGACGATGACGGAGAAGAATGAAGAAGGGGAGAGGCTGGTGATGCTGACAAGCAAAAATGCATTGCTCCGCGCATGCGCAGTCGCAAAAAAGTTAACATGGAAAAAATATTTATTTGGGGGAAAAATTGTTGTACCTTCTGAACAAAACTCGAAAGCGACTACGAAGTCGACGACAACAACACTAAATTTCGCGCTATCTTATTTTAATGTCCGTAATGATTGCAGCAAGACCAAGCTAAACAGCAAAAAAGGGCCAAAAAAATTATAAGAAATAAAAAAACATTTATAGTTTCTCTCCCCCTTTTTTGTTTTTCTATCCTGCTTCCCATTTTTACCAGCAGAAATGATGATAGAAATAAAAAAAAATGATCGAAGTAAATAATCAAAAAAGAAAATTGTTTGGGTTTGGAAAACCTGGTATTGAAAAAAATGTGTCTGTTTCAAACGAGATTGTTATGAGAAAAGATCAGGAGTTTTATAACATAAAAAGGGGGCTATTGGTCATAGGAAATAATAAATATGAATCATCTCTGGGAAAACCACGTAGAAAATGTTAAAAAGAAATATTTTCATAACAAAAGGCTATTTACAAATCAACCCTATTCTGCCTTGAGATATTTAAAATTTTTAACATATAATTTTTTTGTGTGTCGATACTGAGGAATTTCGACAAACTATGTCACGTTTATTCAAAAAATTTAAGGAAGGAATCTTCTTGCCAAAGCAAACAAATCTGTGATCAAAAATACCTATTTCAAAAGCTCATTTGTTGCTTCAATTCAATTTTTGATCGAATGAATGAATGGTAGAAAAATATTGAAACAAGGAAAGGAATGCATGTGATAAGAAATAGAAGAAGACGAAAAAAGTTCTTTAAGGTTTGGCATTAAAAGAAAAGAGATGCATGCTGATTTCAATCAATAAAAAATATATATATAGTTATTGAGCGAAGATGAAATTAAGCGTCAAAAAAAATATCAGCGAATCATCTTAGTATTAGTGTTTATAGTAATAATAATGGTATGTTATTTCAAAAGTTAAAATAGTTTTCACACATTTAAAAAAAAAGAGTCATAAAAAAATTTTGAGAAGCAATAAAAATGATGCACCCGGAATATCAATGAGAAAAAAAAATGCATTCTTCCTTCATTTCTTCCTTTTTCAAAAATGTGGAGAAAAAAGCAAGGGAATAAGGAAGACGAAAAAGGCTGTTTTTGATAAGATAATACATACATATTTTATTTTATTGAAAAAAGGATCAATATCCAAAGAATCTTCTATGTCCTTACAAATAAATTTTCTAAACATAAATAAACTTTTAAATCTTTTTTCTTTTTTATTGAAAGTAATGTTATAAATTTTTCTTTAAATATTGAAAGAAATAAACAAGAAACAATAGTCAATCGTCTCCGGAAAACCACCAATGATGGCTGATGAATGATAAGAAAAATGGAATGTGACGACGCGTGACACGTCAGAAGTTTAGTTAGTTGTATGTTTGGCGCCAGAATTGATTAAAAAAAGGAGGAGTAGCAAACATCGATACATATATAAAAGGTTTAGGGAAGGAAGCTTTAATCGATGGGGTTTATGATTTTTTCTTTTTTTAAGATCATTATTATAAGAAATAACAATAGCAAAGGGAAAGAAGAGAGCCAGGAAAGAATCTAAAACACATTTTGTTTGACAAAATAGATAGTAGTAATGAGAAGCTAGTTTTGGAACATAATTCAAAATAAATACATTATCAAATTATTAAAAACTTGAATTAGGGAAATAGAAAATAAATTTTCAAGTCAAAAGTAAAATTGTAAAAATATTTTCTAATATAAATAAATGCAGATATTTTTTTTACTCTGCTCTTTGAAAAGCTAAAATAAAACTTTCTAAAATTAACTAAACAAGTACTCGAGAAAATTGTTCCAAGAAAAATAAAAATTAATCTTGGTTTCTCTCTTTAAAAAACATAAAAAAAAATTAGTTTTATTTGCACAATCTTTTTTTAAGAATGAAAAACGTTTCAATGTCAAGATTGAATGAAGGAAATGAAGGAAGGAGCAAAGCAGAAAAGTTTGACATTTTTTTGTGTTTGAGAAAGATCAGGAAAATAAAATAAGAAATGTAATGTTTACCAAATAAATTTAGATCAAAAAAATCATAGTCAAACATTAAAATAAATGATCCGAAAAGCCACTTTCTTCAACAAAAAAAAAATGATTTGGTAGAGAGAAAAAAATTTTTGTTAACCAAATAATTATCGTCAAAAAGAAAAATAAAAAATATAATGACTGGAATTTATAAATTTTTACTTCTATCATAAATTTTTTTTTCGGTTTGCAAAAAGCAAACCAACGATGATGGAAAGAAAAAAACAGAAACAATTAGATTTTTTGGCGTCAATTTTTTTTTTAGGTTTTGGATGGTTCATGCATACGCAAAAAGAAGAAACACGATTCATCTTTCATTCATTTTTACCATTTTTTTAGTTAGCCTGGGAGAAAGAATGCATTCATTTCATTATGCATGGGTAAAAAGGGAGGAGTCACGAACAACGCACACATAACAAAACATAAAATGTTAGGGAATGAGAAAGAAAAAGACATGGGGCAGGCATGAAAGGTGTGAAATGGTGATACTCAAAAAGATGTTGGTCTTTACCTTTGAAGGTTTTTTTGAAATCTAAAAACAATACCATTCATTGCCCATAAAGGTTTTGTATCAAAGAAAAAGATTACGAGACTGTACAATCAATGACTTTCTTTTTGACAGTGACTAAATAAAAAAAAAGTAGACAGGTGAAAGACACTATCATTAACAAAACAATGAAAAAGATTTTTTTGGGAGACCAAATATCTTTTTGGTTAGTTTTTTTCTTTCTCGGCATTGAAGAAAAAAATAGTTTTTTCTTTGTTGCGCAAAGGGCCGAGACCATAGGTGGGCGATGATGATTAGAAAAAAAAAATAAACGGGTTTTTTTAGTTTCTTGGTTGGGTTCGTTGAATGTTGTCAAGGTGGATTATAATCACGTGAAGGCATGCAACAAAAGACAACAACGACCAACTTTTTTAAATCAAAAAAGAAAATAAATTATTTTTTTAAATAGTTTTTTGCAACAAAAAGATAATCGGTTAAATTATTTGCAGAATTTTGTTCTTAAAAAAGCGGTAAAGCTAATCCGGAGTAGTATTATAATAACTTTTGTAAAATTTCAAGCTTTTTTGTTTACTTAGTTTTTTTATTTTTGTCTTTAAAAACCTTAAACAAAAAAGTATATATATATTTATAATTAAAAGACTTGAAGAAATACACCACCTGAGCAATCACATTCCTTAATGCCAAGACGATGGATCAAAAAATAAACAAGCAAGCAAGCATTCGATGAGAAAAAGAAAAACTTAATCAGGCGTCAGAAATTTAAAAAAAGCACAAGAATCAACAAAAAAAATTCTTATGTTAAATCAAAAAAAAAAGTAAAAGCATTTTTGTATCTTATCGAAAAAAAACATCAAAGAAAGAGAACAACAAATATTTTACATTTTTTTTTGATCCCAAAAAACATTTTTGACGATCGCATTCTTTTTTTTCTTGATGGAATTTTTAGAGGTGCATTTTTGGCGCATCTCTTTTTGCGAAAAGGTAAAAGAGGGAAATGCAACATTTCCTTCCTCTTCATTGCCTCTCTTTTTTATTTCTCTCCTTGGACCAAACAATTAATCAGCCATGTCCATGGCCACGATGATGGTTGATGATGATGACCATGAAAGGTGAGGGGCCAGCCCAAAAGAGAGGAGGTGAAAAAACAATTGTTTTTTGGCACCATTGGAATTTCCTTCTTACCTTGCATTGGCACTTATAAAAAAGGGCAAGGTAAGAAAATTACAGAAAAAAATAAGAAGAAAGAATACAAAAACTAAAGGAAAATAAATTGATGGACCGTGAAAATGACCAATAGATAGATAGAAAAAAGGTTGAATGAATGAATAAAAAGTCGAAGAAGAAAAAAAGGTCAAAGAAGATGACCATTTACGCGGAACTTTGTCATAGTCAGAGGAGTGCCGGAAAAATAATACAAAAAGGCATGACGACGATTTATGTACATATTCATATTCACCTGTTTGATGTCGGCAAAAAGAAGAATACTACGGGGAAAAAGAGTCATAAATATTATAAATACGGGAATTCAAAGGAATGCAACAAACACGGAATATTTGTTGCAGAAAAAAAAAAAATAAAACGAAAAATTGATATACGATAGCGGTCGACATCGCCGTCGGTATTTTTTTTGCCAGACATACAAAAAAAGATGCCAATCACAAAAATATTTGGAATGTGTAATATTGTATTTTTTTTATTTTTGTTTTGGGAAAGTTTAACACAATGTTTTTAAAAAGCAGAAGAAAAAAGTGTTTTTAAAGCGCATCGGCAAATAATAAAATCGTTTAAAAAATTTTTGTGCAGCTTGTAAACTTCATTTTCAAACCAAAGGTTGTTGCAAAAGTACAAATCGGTCGGATTAAATTATTTTTAAAAATCTTGAAAAAGCAAAAATTGCAAAAAAATAATAAACAAAAATGAATACAGTTTAGAAATATCTTATTTTAAAACAGAAGCCCATTACTAATACCCGTTAAAAATTATACAAAACAACAATAAAAAACAATTGTTCTCTTTTTTTCCTTGGTTGATCTTAAATTAAAACAATGCAATGTAAAAATTTTTTTTTAACAAACAACAATATTTTGTTTGTCGGACTTTTTATTTAGATCAAAAAATAAATAACAAAAGAAACTTTGACATTTTTATATTTAATTTTTTTCTTCTTCTTCATCTTTCGATTTAGTCAATCTTGTTTCTTTTTCTTCTTTTTTTCTTGCTCTTTATTTCCCCATTGCTTTTTTTCCCGCATTCCAGAGAGCTCTTTTTAATGAGCTTAAATTCATCAATATTTTGTTCTGCGCAAAAACGACAATGACGAAGACGACCGCCATTTTATAAAAACGATTTTTGCTGCTATAACATACTTGCTGCCGGGTATCGCATTTGAAAAGAAGGGAAGTAACCGAATTGAATTTGCTTTGAAAGTAATTAAAATGAGATCAAAAAAATTTTATATTTAAAAATAGTTTTTTAAACTTTTGTTTGCACAAAAAATAAAAATTCCATGGAATTTTAGAAAAAGGTAAATAACAAAAGTTACAGTATTCAAGTCAATAGTTGCAACTCGCAAAGAAAAGGCAAAAATAAAAATATAAATAACAGCCGCTCTGTTTATTTATCCTTGATTAAAATATTAGCGGTACACGTCATTTTCAATATTCCTAATAAATGATTGGGAAAAAAAGAAAAAATGCGGTCATCACATGTTCATTCAAACCCATTTTTTTTGTTTGAAAAACAAATTACTCGTTTCCGCTGAAACAAACCCAACACCAACCCAAAAAAAAACATTTGATTCACAATTTCTAAATTAATTTCATTTTTGTAAACTTTGATCACAAAAAATAATTCCTAAAAAAATCATACCTTTCTTTTATTTTTAATAATGGCACAATCTCAGGCGATCAAAAAGCAGCATCTCCACAATTCATTCACAGAGATGACCAAAAAAGATAATCCCTCAAATTATGAGGGATATTGAATGTCTCTCATAAAAATATATATTATTTTTCCTTCGTCTTAAAAGTTCAAAAAAAGAAAAATTTAAATAATTATTAAATGATCTCAAAACGGTTTTGCTCATATTTAATTCCACGTAAACGATTTCTTACAACTTTAGTAATTCTTTGTTATTTCTGTTATTTTTTATGGCTTCGAAAAGATGAAGATGAAATAAGTTTTGAAACTTTAATGGCTTCAAATGAATGTAATGAAAAGAATTTTGTAAGCTTATTAGATCAAAAAAATAAAAGAAATTATTGGGGTTCTTTCTCAGCACATCGGTGTATATTCCGTTGGGCCAATGGGAGAAACCCAATTTGATATGGCACTTTTTAATTTTAAATTTAAACCACAAGCTTTTGAAAACAGCTTATTGTTTGATGCGAACGAAGTGCGGGGGAATAGAACCCCTAAAACATTGAGGTGCAAAGGCAGTTGCTAAAACCTCTGCGCCATTCATGTTAGAAAATTTATGTCCTAAGTTTTTGCTATTTTTATTGTTGATATTATTTTTTGTTGTTGCAGGTTCCAGTATGTTTAAAGTGTCCAAAATTTTATCAAAAAATTCAAAAATTACAAAAATGTTTTACAATAAATTTATTAGAACCTAATGAAGAAGGATTTGATTTAGAAGACAAGTCGGTTATTTCTTCAAAAGCTTTAGAAATCGTTTCTAATGCTTCCGATGTAAGTTGATATTCGTTTTCCCTTATTTGTTTGCTTGCATTTTATTTTTAAACTTTTCTTTAGTATTGCAATGAAGCCTTTTTTCAACATCAAACTCAAATGTTGCAACTTGTAACAGTAAATGGCCCAACAATTGGAAAAGGTTTTGGAACATTTTTATTTTTAAAAAGTTACAGTAAAAATCTTCCATGTCGAACAGGATCTATTGGAATCGATGGAGATACAGTTGTTGAGACTCAGTTGAAATTGTCACTTCCGAAATGTTTAATAATGGCATTGAGTCAAAAATTGAAAGAAGACACGACTTTGATTGAAGGAAAGCCTCTTCAAGGAAAAATTTTTGGAGCCGAAGTAACTGAACGTGGCTCAAATCAAATTATGGACCACAAAAATCTTGCATCATTAATAAATCTTTCATTTATGTCTCAACCATTGGATGCACTTTTTATTAAATATTTATTTCCAATGGAAATGTTTGTGGGATTTTTGGAGGAAATTGAATCATTTGAAAATCAAATTTGCCAATTAAATGTGAGAATTAAAATAAATGATGGAGATTCTTTAAAATCAATACAAAATTCGTTTCTGAGATTTTTAAAAACCGCTTTTTATCCATTGCATTTTGATATTAGAGGAAATGTGATTGAAATATTTATAATTAATGTTAAAAGTTTATATTGTGTAAGAAAAAACTTTTTATCTTATTGTTTATTTTTTAATAAATTGTAAAATAGCTTTTTCCATTTTGCACTGATAGATAAAATGTGAAACAAGTTTGAAAGTGGGAAAAATTTTTTTATTATTACGGAAGACAATTATAATAAAGCTTGCTTACTTCAAACAAAACTTGGACAATTTACACGGTTACAGGCCGCGAAGGTGGGATTACATAGTTGTGTTAAGCATGTGGCGGAGATTAAATTACCTACATATTATATTTTAATCTTATTTTTAAACAAAGCTAAATAACTCAATCAACTTTATTACTTTCTTTAACTGTTTTTTTTTTTTCAAGCTTGAGTCCAAAAATAAGCATTTCAGAATGACGTATATTGCAGAGAAATAGAAAAAAATTTATTTTAAAACAAACGATTTAAAAAAATTTTATTGTTGGAAAAGCTATTTTTATGTTGCTTGCCTGTTTTTAAAAGGCTCAATTTCACTAATGACTCTTTTTTTTGTTTTTGCTTCATCAAAGAATTCAAGAGCATTGAGGTGTCGCCTTTCTCTCTCTCCCATTTTTTTTTATTTCTAAAGATAACCATGAGAAGCAGCTTTCTTTGCCTTTTGTCTTCTTGGTTTCAACTTCTTTAGTTTTATTTTATTTTTTTCTTTATCGTATTCTTTTTTTAGGCTTTTGCTTCTGTTGCTTGCTTTTACGTGAGTTTGCACAAACATTTTTTTCTCCTTCATCTTGGATTTCTTTTTGCTTGAGTTTTGTTGTTATTGCTTCTCCTATCTTTTGCTGCAAAAAGCAAGGAACTAATAAAATTTATTTATTTATAAGAACTGGAAAATTTGATCAACTTTTCAAGAAGATCATGTTGATTCAGTTTTAAAAAATGTGTTATTGTTTATCCAAGGATCAGTCGTCACAAGTCACCGAGTTTTGATTTTTATGTCGATAAAAAACTATAATTTTAACAAATTAAAGCGATGTTTATAAAGAATATTAGTATAGCCACAATATTTTTACGTTAGCTGTAATGTTAAAAGTGAAAGTGGCTGATTTGCTTTACTCATACTATTCACTTCTAGGCGAGCTTTACCCACCATATAAAAATTTAAAAATAATTTAGCTACTTTTTCTTAATTTGACCTTTCATAATTTTGCCATTACTTCGCAGACTATTATTAATTTTATTGATGCCTTCATATTAATGTTTCGTTAACTAACTGCTTCATTTTTAACCTAACAAATGCTTTGAATTACCAATTTTGACCGTTTTTAACATCACTTGAAAAATTTACTGAACATTGTTCAAAGTACGCTTTTAAGTGATCACATTTATTTTTTCATTTTTGAGATATATTTCGTTTTATTGCTTATCTTTTTTTGCCCTCAAGCATTCCAAATTTTAAAATGGCCTCGTTTTGTTTACTTTGAAACTTTAATAACCGTGACATTCTTCTTCAAGCTCTTCAAGAATATCACGTCCCCCATTTTTATGCTAAATTTACATATTATTTTCTTTATTACAATTTTTTATTGCTTGCAGACAACCAACCAACAACAGATTTTCTGCTCGATTACCTCTCATCTTTGGGCATCATCATTTCACTCACCTCTCTTTTATTCTCTCCATATTTATCCCGTGTTTATTTTTTTTGTTGGCAAAATTCATGTGCTTTTCATCATATCTTTTGGACAACGACAAACAAACATGACACAATGGTGGCGGACATATGTTCAGCTGTTTTCCGCCATTTAGCCGTTTTAATATTTTTTCTTTTAACATTTTTCTACTGCCATTGCCGCAGCCGCTATAAGCTTCATTTTTGCCATTGCAGTTTTTTACATTTTACAAGTCTTGTTCTTTTCGCATGCCTCTCGTATTTATTCGTGTTCCCGCCAATGGCGGTGGCGGAGGAATTGATTACGATTATGGATCATCATCAATCACAACAAAAAATGGTAACCTTACTTCTGAATTTTAAGACTACGGTATAACTTTGACATTTTTTTAGAATCTGCAGCAGCTGCCAAACGACGTGAAAGTCGACAAACAACTACTTCATTACCAATATCGGAGGAATCTACTCACGAACAGCAACGACGAATGTCCATGTCGAGTATGGGAAAATCAATGCTCTGTTTCCCCCGACGTACTTCAGATTCGTGCATTATTACCCCTAAAAAACGTCGATCGATCTTTTCATGCTTTGGATTCTAATCATAGCTTTTCATGGCCTAAATCTGTTGAAGTTACCATTGAACTTCGCTCTAATAGTAAGTTTTATTTATTGGTTTTTTAGGAAAGCGAAATTAGCAGAATCTAACAAGGAGAGCAAAAACTTCTGCTTTGAGACGTGTGGCAGTATAAAAACTTTATAATTATTTTTTCAGTTTTAAATTTACATAAATTCAATATTTCTTCTAATTCTTTTAATTTTGAATGGTTTCCTTCAACACATGACCCTAATCCTCCACTATTTAATCAACCCATTTTTCTATCATTCAATACTTCAACAGAATCCTACAACCATGAAACCGTCGTCTTTCTCAGATATTTATTTCCGGAATCTTCAGTCATGATGCGTTCATTTTATCGCTTTCAACTATATTCTTTACAAAATATATATTGTTCAAAAATTATTAACTTCCTTAATCCTTTAAAAACGGATATAATATTTGCGTGTGAACGCACCACCGCTCAAAATTGTTTTGCTTCAATTCCCCGTAAGTGTCGCTTTACAAATAAAATTTTTTTAAATCTTGCTTACGTGAAAGCCTTTTTATTTGCCTCCTCTATCTATTTATTTATTTTCAGCATATTCACCATTTTGCGTGACCGCACAAAACATATCGACTTCCTTAATACATAAAAAAGATTTAACAAATTTGTTAATTGAAATTAAACTTTTAAATTATTTACCACAAAATTTACCAATAACATCTGCGGCAGTAAACCCAAATTTAAATTATTCAATTATTTATGGGTTTTGTGCTCCAATAATTCAAAGTTTTGGTTTTCATTTAGCTGTAAAACTTCGAAAGGATCATTGTCAATTAAGGGTGGATGCAATATGGAAACATAATCTTTGTTCAACGCCATTTGATAATTGTAAAACTACAGTAAGATATTTTTTTAATAGTAAAAAAAAATGAGGAAAAATTTAATGAAAAATTAATTTGATTGAAAAGAAGCAACAACAAAAAATAAGAGCTTTACAAAACTACAAATATGAAAACTGACAAAGTGAACATGAAATCGGGTGCTTTTAAATAAGTTGTTAAATAATTTTACTAATCCCGAAAACTGAAACTTTAAATCGAAGATTAATTTCACTAAAAAATCACATCTTTTAGCGGGTAATACAAATTCCAACAACAAGTCCAAATGTTCCATATGGATTTTTATTTTGCGTTTTTCATGATAGCATCGATTTCCCTGATAATAAAACCATGCTTCAACAATTAGCTTTAGCTAAACAAGTTGAATGTAAGATTTATTTCCATTGAAATTTCAAAACAAAAATATAATTTTAGCTCAAAGTTCTCGCTATTTGCAAGATGACGATAGCGGACTTCGAACTTATTTTGCTTATGGCGGAATTTTATTAATCCTTTTCATTCTACTTTTAATAACTTTAATTCAAAAACGCCGCCAGCGAAAGCCATTAGCAGCAAATATGTTGCAATTTTTAAAGTAAGATTTTAGTCTAAAAATGGTTCCATCGCCATTAATTAATATTTTTTGCTTTAGAGCCGATGAATGGGAGCTAAATGAATCAGATGTATTGATTCAATTTGTTCATAAAATTGGAAATGGTTCAACCGCGGAAGTTTATCGAGGTATATTTCTTTGTCTTTTTTGTTGACTTTTCTCTCTTAAAAAAATGCAAAAAGCAAAAAAACGTCATCATAACTTTTTAAGGAAAGCTATCCAAAGACTTTCGAACTCCAGCTAATGGCCCCGTAGTCCTAGACGAATCATATCAAGTTGCAGTAAAAATATTAAAAAAGAATGTAACGGAAACACAAAAAACCGAATTTCTTGCGGAAATGGAAATTAGTAAACTTATTGGAAGAAATAATCGAATTGTTAATTTAATAGGTAAGCAAACAATCTTAAAAAGCATAACCAAAATTGACATCATTTTTAAAAATGTCAATCACCAAAAATATAAAATTAAAGAGGTGAGTGCAAAGCGAACTTTTAATTTCTAAAAATATGTTGATAAGAAAAAAGAAACCACCAAAGACATGATTCACGAAAACAATATAATCAAAAAATAAGCACTCTATGTGCCAATTTTTTTGATCATCACATCATTCATCTCTTCAAAACCTTAACACAAAGAATTTTTTGTAAACTAAATTTACTCAAATGAAAATGAACTTTTTTTTGCAGGTGTAATGCAACTTCGACGACCGCCTTTAATTGTTTTTGAAATATGTCCTAATGGTGATTTACGTCGATGCTTACATAAATGTCGACAATATGTTCATGAGGTAACACATTTCTTTGATTGCCGAACCTCCCCATTTAGATTCTTTTAAATAAATAAATAAATTGCGAAGGAAAATGCTATTTTTTATTTGACAAAGGTTTATTGTATTGCTTAGCAACATAACAAGCAAGAAAAAAAAAGTCGACCTCACACTTTGTCATCGCGCAATTTCCGCTTGCAACCCTTATTTTTTCTTTCGCAAAACAAATAACACAAACCAATATTTTATGTTATTTTTTTTTTGACTTATTTCAGCTTTCATCAAAAGGTTTTTCAATCGAAAATATGGACGATATAAGTTCAATTCCACAAGTAAATGAAAATTTTGTTTTCACTTTTAAACGTTTAATTCGATTAGCAATTCAAATTTGTCTTGGAATGGTAAGCATATTTTCATTATAGCCAGCCTATATAAAAATCTCAAAAAGTCTCCCAATGATATTAATTTGCAATTTTGCAGGAATATCTTGCTTCAAGGCAACTCATTCATGGAGATTTAGCTAGTCGAAATGTATTTCTAACCACAAAAAGTTCAATTAAAATAGGTGATTACGGTTTATGCAGAAAAGAATCCAATTCATCCATGCTTTCAACGTTAGTACATTTTCACCCATCTTCGAAAACAACATTGAATTTTTAGATTTATAATGACCGATAATCGAGCACGATGGGCTGCTCCTGAAATTCTTCAAAGGGAATATCAGTGTTTAGCTTCAGATGTGTAAGCTTTGCTTTGAAAATAATTACATCGCCAAAATAACTTTCTTTAATTCTAGATGGTCATATGGGATATTATTGTATGAGCTAATAACCCTTGGAGCCATACCATATCATAACATTTCAAACACATCTGAACTTGCAACAATTCTAAATAATGGATATCGATTAGCAAGGCCGACATTTTGTCCCGATGAATTGTAAGTTTTACTTTTACGCAGATGCTAAACGTAAAAAAAGAAATAAATGTGATGGCTTGAAAGTCATGAAAATGGTTCCATTATTGAACAAAAACAAAATTTTTTAGTTATACGATAATGCATACTTGTTGGATTCGGCACCCATCTGATCGCCCAAGTTTCCCATTTCTTACTAATTCCCTCACCGATTTTTATGATTCTATTGATACAAAAGATAATGAAGCAAATTTTTATGTTACCGTTAGCTTTTTATAATTTTCTTTCTCCGCCAAAGCTTTTTATTACAGCCTGATCCTCAACGAGAATTGTATACCCTACCAATAATTAAACAAACCACAATTGATTCTCCAGCAACCAATCCTCCACCACCTTCATTTCATTTTGATTCGCAATCTTCAACTCCAAAGCCACAAGATTCTCCAATAGTTACTAATTCAAGAGCCAAAAATTCCCGAGGTCTTGTAGCTAAAGCTGCAACAAACTCAGCAAAAAATAGCGTTGAAAAGAAGGAAGAATTAATTCATGAAACGGAAAGGTTATTAGGATTTTCATAAATGATTTATGTGTTTTTAAATAAATTATCAAAATTTCATAGTCTGTTCAAAGAAGATTAATCAACATCGAAAACAATCATAATAGCCGCAAGATTTCCAAATAGTTAAAGAAAAAAATTTATATGTACAAATTGCAAACATAAAAACAACAATAAATTAACAAAACAAAAATTAACACCTTCGTACAATAATATTTTCCATTTCTGTTTCATGGCTTGCATATGAAGTATCAAAAGAAGAATCAAGATTAATAATGGCATGTCCATAGCGAGAAACAGGAGAAATAATTGGTCTACAAGGACTAAGACATTCAAAGTTTCTTCCATCACCGACGTTCACTTTTGATTCATCAACCGGTATCAGAGTTTGTTTAGTACGACAGAATTCACATACGAGGATTAAAACAAGGTAGCTGTAAAAAAGAAAGATAACAGAAATGAAAACAGCCACAAAAAAACTTACTACATATGAGGATAACCACAGCCATCTCCAATTCGTACCAAATATGCCAAACCATCTTTTCCTATAGCTGATAAAAATGATTTTGCATTTGACATTGTAAGTTTGCCATCGAATATGAGAAAATCGTAAAGTTCTGTTCCAAAAAATGAATAGAATCTTGTTAAACGATATGCCATTATTGTACATGCTAAAGTTGTTATCCATATCACCACAGAGAGAAACAAATTGTAAATTCCATAAGCATTAGCCATAAGTTCAAAGTTGGAAAATGATATTTGTCCAGTTGAATAGCGACGTGCAAAAATGAAGATAATAATTTGAACAAAAGCACAAAACCACATAGTTGAAAGACGAGGAAATTCACTTTTTGGAGCTCTTTTTGTTTCAGATTGAAATAACCAATGACACGATGGAAGAACTAAAATTAAAAAAAGTAATAAGTAAATATGCAAAGGAATGTGAATGCTTACGAGATTTGTAACAGCAATTATAAGAATGAACTACGGCATAATCTTCTTGCGGATATCGAGGATAATTTTGTAAAACGAAACTGCGCAAATCAGCTAGACGTTTGTCGGAATCTAAAAATCATGGCTTTGAATGATACAAGTTTGATAGAAAAAAGTTTACCAAGTCGTATTTCATATTCCCAATGTGAAGTTCGAAACCATTCATAAATTGCAAGCCAAGTAACCAGCAGAAAGTATACCTAAAAAAAGCATTCAAGGTTCAACGTAAATGCTAAAAATAACCAACTCACCGAACAAACAATTGTCAATTCAAGCAACTTTTCATCAATTCTAATATCAACATTTTGATTCATATTTATACCAGTGTTGAGATCAAAATTGATTAATATTATATTAACTTCAGATTCATAAGCCATAAGAAAGATATCAGTTATAAAAAGATAAAATCCAAGTAGATACAGCCAAAATACGAAAAATGATGAATATTCGATTACCTAAAAAAAATAAAATCATTTGCAAATCAGAAAAATGAAACATAAAAATTAACTTACAAAACAGCAATATTTGTAACAACAACCTCCAGCCATTCTTGATTTTGATTTCTTTGAAATTAAAAATTCAACCATCTTCAAAAGGTTTGAAAGACAAACTTTCACTTTTTTCAAAAGCATTCTCTTTGAAGTTTGACGATTTTAAAAATGTGTGAATGGTCAATTCTTTGCGAGATTTGAACTTTCCAACACTTTTTTGAAAGCTCCTTTTCTGCAAATTTTTAGGTTTTTTATTTTGCAAAACACTTTTTTATTGAGTTCATTAAAGGGAGTGTCCCAAACGATGAGAAAACTCTTACAGCGGGTGTTCCTAGCCCGAAAGTTTTTCTTCACTGTCTCAAAGTCTAACAAAGTTTTTTCAAAAGCTTACGAAATTTTCTCAAAATGCTACAAAAAGCTACAAAAATTCGTAGCACTTTGTAAGCTTTTGAGACAATGAAACTTTCGGGCTAGGAACACCCGTCGTATTAAAATTATTCTCATCGTTTGGGACACTCCCTTTAATAACCATATCCAAGATTATTTGTCTTCATAATAATAAGCTTTTATTTTAAATAAAACCATTCCTGTGTGTATCCCTTTTTTACAATGACCGTAAGAATTAGAATGATATGGATTTTTTATTTAATTTAAACTATCTAATTTTATATTTTATTTTTATTTAACGATAATGAAGTAAAAAACATAAAGCAGTAACATCCTACAAATACAAATTAATATTTCTAATAAATCATGATTAAATTTTAAAAGCGTCCGCCTTGATTATTGCCAGAACAAGTGCAAATATTTAATTGAATTTTGGGATTTGTTTCAGCCATTTGAAAGGTTTTACGATTATGAGGGCAAAGATTTTCCATTAATGCAAAATGTTCCAGAGAAAGGTGAAAGAATTCATCCTTTAATTCTTCATTAGTATGAAGAATCAAGGCATCATGAGCTTCTTTAATTTGTGAATCCATTTCTTTCTTTTGTTTATAAACCCAATTATTTCTCCAAATATTATCTCCTTCGGGATATTCCTTTGGTCGACCTCGTTTACCTTCCGATCGAAGCCATTTACATTTTGAATAATCAGCTTTTATTCCTAAAAATGTTTTATGGTTAAATAAGCTTGTTTAATTAAAGCATGAATATGGGTTTGAAGTTATGTAGTCTCATGTTGAGAGGAAAATCATGGTTACCTTTGGCACTTTCTTCTTTAGATTTTTCAATGAATGAATCAATCAAGCTAAAATTATTATTTGGACTTGTGCTTGATAACATATGAAATTGAGGGGATACGGTAATGGTCCATGAATTTTCTGGTGAGCATGAAGATGGCCATGTGGCATTTGGTGAGCTATCACTTGAAGTATTATTATAACTTCCATATGATGAACTCCAATAACCTCCACCATCAGTAGAAGAAGAAGAAGTGAAACCATTTTCACCTTGTAAATTCAACATGGCGAATTTCGTTTTTGTCAATATAGGTCTTTTTATTCCGTTGAAAAAATGTGAATGTCTTCATAGTGAAAGTTGAATCGAATTTATATGCGCCAACTCTAAATCTTTGCGCAAAATATTCCCTCGGATTTTGAGAATTTTGCCCTATACAAGTTTGAGGCTCCCTCCTTTCTTCCAAAAAATTCTAACATGAGAGAAACAAGTCAAACGTCATAATCAATCAAAGGTGTGTTGCTGCTGCTTTTTTTTATGGCCGCTGCGCTTTTTTTTTTGTGATGTAAAAAAAAGAAAGAAAAGAAAACGATGAGCAATCATTTTTGTTTTTAATATTGATTACTTTTTGGTGATTTAAAAATTTTTTAAGCACACTTTTATAAATGAAAACCACAAATTTAGCTATTCATAGGTGATCCCAAAAGATTATTATCAATCACATGAACAAAAGAGGATAACATAAATTAAATGGTCCACATAATCCGAAAGATTTGACATTTGTTTATTAGTATCACAATTTTAAAATAATAGTCAAAACAAATATTATAATAATACAGTTTAAAATTGCTATATAAAAATATGAATCAAAATTTGTTAATGATCATTAGTTCTTCTTCTTTCAGCACTTTTGAACATAGTTTCAATTCCAATAGGTTTAGTTTTCACATGAGAACCTCTTTTTCTTTCAGCCTTTTTAACCATACTTTCGATTCCACCAGGTTGATTTCTTGAAACATCCATAGTCGTTCGCTTTTCAACTTCGGATTGAACTGGAGGAGCAGCACCAGGCAATGACACTTCTGATTGATTTGGTACACCATTCAAAGTATTCACAGTATTATTATTGGATTGTTGAGATTTGAAATGAGAATTAGCTGATGCAACAACAGAAGAATTTGGAGGATTTCCAGCTACTGAACCATTTGCTTCTGATTCTGATACATCTTCTTTTCGCGCTTTTGGACGTTTTATTGACTTTTTATCATTTGATTTTGCTCGAGATTTCTGTTTCATCTTTTGTATGGTCTAAAAATGAGCATATTGACAGTTTCATCATTGTCAGCTTTAAAACGAAAGAAAGTAAAAACCAACCTCTGTTCTTTTTCCCGCAGTTTGTTTCTCATTCTTGTTTGATGGAGGTTTTTTCTTACATGTTGTTAGCGTAATTACAATCAGCATTAATGGTAACAAAAATCCAGAGCAATAAGCGATCCAAGTTAAAATAAAAAGAGACATTTTGATTTGAACCAATTCCTTCTTTCTTCGATGAAAACTTGAGATTTGCGACGAATTACCACAACAAAGCGAGAAATAAAATGAAAACAGAAAAAATCATGGAAAAAAAAGAGCTACGCTAATTTTTGTGAAACATGTTCTTGAAAAAGTTTGTGACAATAACAAAGTTTATTTATTAAGTAATTGCACATTAATAATATACAAACAATAATAAAGTAAATAAAAAGCAGTTAACAATAAATCAAAAAAAGCATGTATAACTTTTTTTGGAGATTTTTGAATGGAGATTACGTAACAGAACATCCACTAACATTTTTGGAATCTCTGTCAGTTTGATAAAATTTTTTATTCTTTCACGATGAGCAATATTTTTTGTTTTTTGATATTGATTACTTTTTAGGTATGAAATTTATTAATTTTCTAGTAACATTTGTGACAAAAATAAATACAGTAAAAAAATTGGCTTGATTGTTAATTATGTAATTCAACATTGCCTTAACAAATTTTATAAATAAATTTCATTTTCTTTTTATTCACATCAAACTCAAGAGACTATATAACAAACAAAAAATACAAATTAAATGTTAAAAAAATAGCGTCATTTATTAAGAAAATTCTCAGGTGTATTGGAGCTCGCTCCCACTACCTTTTTATATTAACAAAAAGTTTTTTCTTTAACAACTAAAAGGAAAGCATTTCATTAAAAAGAAATGTTTTGGTTGCTTTTGGTTGCTATGTTTATTAAATGTGATGCGTATTCTGTGTTGCATAATATTTCAACGTCCACTGATTGTTAGTTAACTTTTTCTTCTTCACAACTTTGATTAGGGTTTAATAATAAGTTTTTTTGAATAAAAAATATTTACAGATTTAAGCAATAATATTTACACAAACGAAGAAACATTGTATTGCAATGATTTTCAAACCCCCGAAGATGCAGATGGGGTTAGTCGAACATATTATTATAATAACTCCCTTTCATTGCCTTCAAATGCTCAAACAAAATTAAAAACAAATAAATATGGAAATGGCACAGATTTTGTTTTAATTCTTAGCTATCCCACTGTAGACAATAATGGAGCATATGATTGTTGCACGAGTTATTATGATTATAATGGAACATATGTGAAGGATGTTTGTTATCGAAGAAATTACATTGTCAAAAAAAGTATTACCACTGCTTTGAATGGCAAAACTGAAATAAAGTTATCAACAAAAAGAGATAATTATTTGAAAATTTTTGATGCATTTAATGGAGACAAAAATTCGGTAATTAATTGCAGCTTCAATGGCGGAGCTTTACCAAAAAATGTTAAAACTATGAACGCTAAGGTAGTTTTTTAAAACCTTTGGATGATACAATTTTACTGCAACGACATCATTTTCAGAATAACATTTCCTCATCATTTAATGCTCACATAGCTATTTATAATACAGTTGCATCAAATTTTGGTGATTATAATTGCAATATTACTTATCAAAACAATACTACGTCTGTATATTTTAAAGCCCTTGAAGATTCAACGAGATGGTATCCTTGGATGAAAACAACCACAGCTATAATTACATCTACGGCATCCAGCATTACACTTATGACTACCACCAATAATGCCCATTTTTGCAATTTTAGTTTAGCTCTAAACTTTTTCATTATTGTTGCTTTCTTGTTTACAAAAATATTATCATTTTGAGGTCGCACGTATTTTGGAAAGCCCTTCGAGGCTTTTGGGTTTCAAAAAATCTAGATCAATCATTAATTTGATTTTAGTTTCACAAATGTCTTAATAACCATTTTTTCTTATTTTACAAAATGTTTTTCGTATTCAATATCAAAGATGTTATATTACGTGTTTTATCTCTCCTCCGTTGCAAGGTTGCTACATATCCAAATCAATCAACAATTAAAATCTTTCTAATTGTTGTTCGATGACATTTATTGTTATTATTGTTTTCTGATTTGCTATTATTTTTTTAGAATAAATATTGTTATTTACAATTTTTGTAAAGTAAAATTACTAAATTGGAAGGTCCATAATTTTTTCAAAAAATACTTTTTCAATGGTTTTTTTTTTGGCAAAATAAGACCAAGAGCTTCACTCTACAAACATGTTTTTTGCGAGTTTTGAGAAATCATAAATCCATAAACTTCAACAACAACCAACTCTTCATCGTTTATCAAATTCGGCTCCATTGATTGAACTTCCATTAAATTTAACATTTGATATCCTCTCATCGCTTATTGATCACAGATACAATATCTAAATTGTATTATAATCTTTCTTGTTTCTGTTTTCAATTCTTTGTTTAACGATGGTTCGAACGTGCCGTAAATTTCCGCCAAAGTTCGTTATAATTATTTTTTTTCAATTTTAAATCAAAGATTTTACCATTATTTTAGTTGGCAGAATGTTATACCCATTAGTAGCGTAATTGAGAATACTCGATTTGTAGTTTTTAAAACTCCTGTCGATGCGAAAGCTGGATTAAGAATCAACAGAGAGAAACAATTTACAACGAGAGATTTGTTGTTTCAGGTTCGTGTTTTTTTGTTGATCTTTATTATTATCTTCTTAATTTTGCATTTTTTAGTTTGTTCAACGTGGTCAAGAACTTGGATTGATTATTAATCTCGCATATTCAATTCGCTATTATGATCCTGTTGTTTTTGATGGTGTAGTGCATGCTTATAAACATATTCCTTGTCCTCCTGCTGCTTACACAAGACGAGAAGATGTTGTCAAGAAATTTATTTCAACTGTTGATAATTTTTTGACCAAACACAAAGATGATGGTAAAATTTGCTTTTCCAATATGCTTTACTTCAAATTGAAACTTTAGATTTGCTGATTGGTATTCATTGTTCTGATGGAATAAATCGAAGTGGATATTTAATTTGTCGATATCTTATTGATAGGCTGCATATGGGATCTGATGCTGCTTTAGATGCATTTGAAAAAGCTCGTGGTCATGTTATTGAAAGAGGTTCATGTGTTCAAGCTTTACATCGTGCTGTTGCTGAGCGAAGAAACAAAGAGTTTGAATTTACATTATTTCACACGTTTTTATCATACATACTTTTTAGACCAAGCCCAATTGAAGCAATCGAATCAGATGAAGAAAAAAAATCTCGTAAAAGAAAAGCTCCTCAACCTGAAATTAATACCGGTGATGAAGTATTACAACAATTGGCCATGTTGGAGCAAGTTAGTTTATCCTCAAATTTTCAAGTTAATTTTATTTCTTTACTTTTAGCAATTTGGTCCTCAAACTGGAGATCTTACACCTCCATTATGGTCGACACCTGAAGAACGTAAACCTGTTAACATAAATATTGGTCCTCAAGCCATGCCAAAGAAATCAAAAGAAGATATGGAAGATGGAGAATTCATGGAAGGAGATGAATACTACTACGATGAAGAAGAAGTTTTCGAAGGTGAAGACAGCGAAGTATCGACTGCAAAACGCAGACGTATCAGACGCAAGAAGCTTGATAGAAAGTTCAAAATTATGAAAACTGGAAAATTCCATCTAATTCAAGATGTTCTTCGTGAAGAATGATAATATTTTGGTTGCTTGTAATTTATTTATGTTGATGATTTTTTTGTAATTTTTCTTATTTATCATGTTTGTTCTATTTTTATTTTGTGAATGTACAACTATAAAGATGATTTTTTTTACTGTTTTACGTTTTACGGAGTGATAGCATTTGAAAGGAAAGAGAGAGAAAAGAAAATACGCGCAAACGAAGGAGGAAAGAAAAATGACAAGAGTTTCTTTTTGATTCTTGCCGCAGCCATCGATATTTTTTTTACATTATTCATTCCGTCGATCTTTTATTTTTTTGAGAGTATCAAGACGCCATCAAATCGGAGGAAAATGCTGCTGTTAGGAATGAAAAAAGGAAAGAACATTTTGCGTGGGAATGGTAAAAAACCCATTTGAATTTTTATTCGTTGCCGCTCGCTGTGGTCGATGAGATGATGGCTATTTGCTTGCTTACTTGCGCGTTGATGTAAAACACGTGTTTTTGGTTCCCCATTTTCCTCTCTCACTCCAAAACAATAAAAAGTCTATGTTTGTATACATACAAACATTTGGTATCGATGGTAAAGCCAATTTTCTTTTTTCATTGACAACAAAAAAACACAAGAAAGAGCTTTTTCTTGTTTTGGAAATATTGGAAGTCGTTTTTGAGCCTTTCTTTTTTTTCAATTTGCGGCATCTTCTCCACCAAAAAAGATGCAAAAAAAAAAAGAAGAAAAGAAATTGTTTGTTTCTCCCATTTGAAATGTTTTTATGGGGTGTATTTTGTTGGGTCATTTGTTTGTGGTTTTTTTTTAACGCTTCTCCATTTTTTTTTATCGTTAATGGTGGAGGAGGTCGTTGTTGTTCTTCTTGGTTGGAAATAAATGATTCAAATCGAAATAAACCCAATCACCACCACTAGTGTGCCATCATTTAATGTGGAAAAGCAAAATAAATAAATTTTCTTTAATCCAATAAATCCCATTTTTAAAAGTTTTTTATTCCTTCTCAACAAACGAATGAGTTCTTTCTCCCATATTTTTTTTACTGCTGCTCCCAAAGCTCAAAAGGTCAGCAGCAGCCATCAATGTGTTCGTTCTTCTTCCAACCAGCCAGCTTGAAATGAGAAAAAAGTCTTTAGGATCGGCTGCACTTAATTTTCCATAAATCTTTTTGTTGTCTCCGCCGCAAAAAAAAGGCCATTCCTTGCTTTGCTTTTGTTTTGATGAACAAAAAAATAAAAGAATGAATTTCCGTGGACGCGCGCAGCTGGAGCCATCTTAAATTCTCCTTCCTTCAATGTTGCTGCTTAAAGAAAGATCTTCTTCGATGAATGATGACCAAAAGGAAAAGGAGACAGAAATACTTTTTCTTTCTTTCTTCTTTGAAAAAAAACGTCAGACATTTTTCATCGTCTCCTTTAACGCTTTTACTCTTTCTTCGATGGAGTCAAGATGAGGCTGGCTCCATTGAAAAAAAAAATAGTTTGAGTTTTTTTAAACCAAAAAATGCTTTCTTTTTTGAGTATTTTTTCTTTTGCCTAAATTTTAAATTTATTGCATCTCTTACATTTTTTTTGTGATGGAGAAAGTTTAAAAAAAGTTCTTTGCAAATTCCCAAATTTTTGAAAACCGTGGTGGCTCACAACCTTTTTATTATTCCATTTGTTTTTGAACTTTTCATTCAATCTTATTTGTTGTTTCCACTCATCCATCCTTTTATACCTTCAAGTCATTTTTAGGTACTTTAAATCTTAACCACCGGTCATTCTTTATCATTCATTATGCCTTAATTAAAAAGCGAGAAACTCATTCAAAAAAAAGCATAAACAACAAAATTTTCTCATCCGTCATTCTTTCATACCGGAAATTCCAATAATCCCGAAAAATTTGAAAAGTAAAAAATGCGGTTGCTTGCAGCAGTATTAATACTGCTAAATTCGCTGATATTAGTGGATTCAGAATGGGTTAAAATTATTGCACGTCGACCAAATTCTTTAGTTTCATTTGAACTTAATATTGATAATGGAAATGTAACTGAGCCTAAAACAGTTCTGAATGGAATTATAGATAAATTTTCAACTCATTTTGTTTTGGATTCTAATCAAGTTTGTTACCTTTATTTCATACCTTCGAATATTTTTTATTTTTAGAGTACGGTAGTCCTTATTGACCCATCACATGAACAGCATGATCAAATAAGAGTAGTTCAAATTGGTGAAAATGAAGTTTCACTTGATTCTTCTAAAATTCTTAATCGTCAAAGTGGTGTAGCAGATGAATTTATTTCAAGTCAATCATATGATTGGATAACAAAAAAAGTTTACATTGCGGTTGATCGAGTTGGAACAAAAAAATCTGGAAGAATTGAAGCATGTCCCATTGATTCTGAAGATGGTTGCACTATTTTGCTTAGTAATGATTTTGGAATGCATTCATTGGTTGTTGATCCAACTGAAGGGTAATAATTTTTTAAAAGATTTTTTTGGTTGGATTTGAACTTCGAATATACGAAAAAGCTATTTCAAAATTCGTGAAACAATTTTATTGAGTTTTTAGTGGAGTGGTTTATGGTTTAAAAAATTGCATTAGAGTTCTTTGTAGTTCAAATCCGCCTTGTAAACAAAACGCCTAGAGATCTTTAATTTTGACGTTCAAAATCAATGGCAATATTAATTAATGATTGGTATAAGACGCATTACTGGCTTTTAAAAGTAATATGTCAGATAACTCTCAAACATTTTTTTCCACATTTTTTTAAATTCCCATTTATATTTTTCCCTTCATTTCAGTTACATGTATTGGTTGAATAAAGTTGAAAATCGTATTGAATCAGCTTGGATGGATGGACAATTTCTTTCCAAAAATCCATTCCATGAAACGTTTGCAAATGATCCAAAAGTTACTGTAGCTGGACTCACTCTTGATCCCATTGATAAAATGCTTTATTATTTAAGAGTTTGGCAAGAAAAATGTGAAATAGTTAGTTGTAAAATTCATCATCGAAGTTCATGTAAAGTTGTTGCAACACCTGATGATGCTTCACATCTTGCCGTTTATAAAGTAAGCATTTAAGAATCTTGAAATTTTTAAAGATAAAATATGTTTTTTAGGATAAACTTTTTTGGTCAAACATTCGAGGACAAATTTATTTTTGCAATAAAAATGATTGTTCTAAAACTACTAAAGTTGTTGAAAATTTATTTGGTTTTGAAAGATTTATGTTTTTGGCTTCTGAAGTTCAACCTCAAAGTAAGTTGCTGGCAATAATAGAAAGATTCTTAGGTTAACTTTTATAGGAAAAGATCCAAATCTTTGTGAAATAAATAATGGCGGTTGCTCACATTTTTGTCTCCTTCATCCCGGTGAACCATGGAGAAATTGTGTTTGCCCCATTGGAGTTCGACTTTTATCCAACAATGTCACTTGTGATCCATCAGGAGTTCGACGAGCTTTATTTGTTGCAGCCAAAAGTACACTATTTTATGTTTCACTTGATACAGGTGAATTTGCACCTAAAAGAATTGCATTTGAAGACAATCCATCTATTCCCGTTTCAATTATCGATGTGGATTATGACCCTTTAAGAGAAACCGTTTATTGGCTTGATTCAGCTAAAGGTGAAATCCGTCGTTCATTTTTAAATGGATCCGATTTTGAAATTGTTATTTCTAAGCTTGATTCCACTGTTAGCAGCATTGCATTTGATTGGCTTGGAAGAAATGTTTATCTTCTTGATTCCACAACTGGAAGGCTTGAAATTCAGAGGATTGAAGGCGGCATCAAATTTAGAAAAACCATAATTCCGGGTGGAGGCCATGAAAAACCTTGTTGCATTCAAGTTGATCCACAAACAGGTTATATTTATTTTGGAAATTTTTATGGTGAACATGCTAGAATTGAACGAGCTTGGATGGATGGTTCACATCGACAAGTTTTAATTTCACTTCCCAAAGTTACTTCATTAACGGATTTGGTTATTGATTCAGAAAATGATCAAATATATTGGATTGAAAGTGAAACGTCTAAAATTGGTTGTGCAAGATTATCAACTGGAATGGAAATTAAAATTATTGCAAATGATTTTCAACATCTTCAAGCTATTGCTAAATTGGGTAAGTTATTAATATTATGCCTTTTATCAACAAAAAAACCATAACTATTTTTATTTTTTAGGCGATGTATTGTATTCAAGTTCATCAGTAGCTCGATCAATCACTGCCATTTCATTAGGTAAAAATGATTTTCCCCTTCGAAATGAAATCTCTGATGGTCGAACAAGTGATGGTTCACGTTATGAACAATTTGATTCAGTAATTTTCCATCAAACCGCGCTAAAAGCTGTTATCCTTCGACCTCAACATCAAGCAGTATTTTCACGAAAAGATTCTTCGACAGCCATTGATGCTGCTTATGCAACTCCAACCATATCAAAATCGAAACATTCTCGATTAAATATTAATGGTTGTTTTCCTGGAAATGGAGGATGTTCAGAAATTTGTGTAAATCTTCCATTTTCAAACTATCACTGTTTGTGTTCAATCGGTTCAGAGCTTCAACAGGATGCTTCCACTTGTAAACATCCAACAGCATTTTTTATTTTAACTCAATCAAATGTTACTGATGATCTTATGAGACTTTCATTAACACCTGAAACGCCAAATTACGAAGCTTTAGCTGTGTCAAATGTTACATCAATGCCTCAAGCATTGGCTTTAGATTCAACTCGAGGATTTATTTATTTTGCGGTTGAAAATCGTTTGTCTCAAACAGGTGCCATTCGTCGAACGCCTTTCACTGGAGGATATTCAGAAACGGTTATTGAATCACCATCACTTCGACAAATTCGTGGAATCGCAATTGACCCTATTAGTGAAACTATTTTTATTGCGAATGGTTTAATGCAACGAATCGAAGCCATTTCCCTTGATGGACAAAAAAGGCGCACATTAATTTGGGATAAAATTGACCCTAAATTTCTTGTTTTTCATCCATCTCTTCGAAAACTTTTCTTTGTTAATGGAGGATCAGGAATATCAAATGATATCGCATGGATTTCATCCATTCCATCAAAACAATTTCATGTTATGGCTTCAAATGTTGGAAAAGTAACCGCTCTAGAAATTGATACAAAATCAAATAAACTTTTTTGGTCGATTGTTGCTGAATCTCAAGGCGCCGTACTAAGTACTCGAATAGAAAATGGTTATACGGAACAACTTGTTGGATCATCAAACATTGTTCCAAGGGCGTTAACATTCTTTAATGATAATTTATACATGGCTAATGATTTTACTGGTTCCATTGATATTTTATCAAAAGATGGAACATCGAAACAACTTCAAACTAATGTTCCACATATCAGAAATTTAATTATTGCACATACTTCTAAAGAAACAAGTAAAATAATTTTTTTATACAAATTTTATTTTTTTAAATAATTATTAGATTTAGCAACAAATCCGTGTACCACTCGTACAATTCCTGATGATGCACTTTGCCTTTTTTCTAATTCCTTTTCATTTGGTGCATCAGGAAAATCATTTAATGTCACATGGGCTTGTGAAGATCAATTTGAATATGATTCAGCAACCAAAAGATGCATTCCACCAACAAAATTTTTACTTTTTGCGGCTAAAGATCGACTTTTACGTTATCGAGTTCGACCATCTGGCAGTTTGAGTGTTTTCAATGAAGATCCATTTATGGTTTTACCTGTTTCAAATATTGGCCAACCTGTTTCTCTCGTATTTGATTCCCTTTCACCCAATCGTTATCTTTATTGGATTGATGCTCATAATCGAGATGGAGGCAAAATAAAACGATCACCAGATTTTGAAAGTGAAAAGGTTAGAATCTAGCGCAACCACCGTAGTATTAGCAAATTATTTTCGCATTAATTTTTTTAGACTCGTTATATTTCTTTGATAAAAGAAAGTAATTGTTCACAAATATTTGATCTTGATATTGATGAAATAGGTCGGCAGCTTTTTGTTTCATGCGCTTTACAAAATGCCGGTGATGTTGGTTATGTACATGTTTGGAAAATTGATGAGGAAGACGACCTTGAATACATAGGGAAGGTAGTTGCTGGTGATCGAAAATCTATTGCAACTAAAGGATTTCCATCACCAAGAAAAATTGCTGTTTTTGGAAGACTCAAGTGAGTTTTTTAATTTCTAAAAAGCTTTCCCTAATTTTAATATTTTTATAGTGCATTATTTTATGCTGATTGTAGTCGAATGCTAGAATCTCCAGTAATTGTTCGATGTCAACTTGATGGACGACAATGTTCTATAGTAGTTTCAAGAGGGCTTGATTGTTCCACACTCCAACTTGAAGCTGATTTAACTTCACATCGACTTATTTATACCACCATTGATGGAATTTGGTCCCGGGATGTTTATGTTGACGGCGATCTTCGTCGTCTAGTTCATTACTCTCAAGGGCCCCAACATCTTTCCATTTCGCCTTTTGATGATCGATCCATGCTTATTATAAGTTCAAATGAGACAAAAAAAGAGGAAAAGGTTATTCAATTTCGATATGATTCTTCGATGCAAGAATTATCCCAACTTGAAAGCGCTCGATGGACTCAACCACCAGCTGAAACAATTTTGAGACGAATTTCAGCTGTTCGAGTTGTCGGAGTTGGAAGAATTGTTGAACCTTCAAAATTGGAATTTTCTTGCGTTGGTTCAGAATGTTCACATCTTTGCCGAATCCCTTATGATACAGGCAGTCTAGGAAAGCGACGATATGAATGTTTATGCCCATTTGATTATAGTCCTTCAAGCGAAACGTAAGTAATTTTCCTTACTATCAAAGAGAGTAATTTTTAAAATATTATTAAATTTAGATCTTGTACCCGTAATCTTGAATGTAAAAATTGGCAATTTCGATGTTTCAATGATAAAGAATGCATTCACATTGCTCGTCGATGTGATGGAGGTGCAGAATGTTCCGATAGATCTGATGAACAACCAGATGTTTGCCCCATACAAACTACCAGCCTTGAAATTTATAATCATCCACCTCAAGTTGCTTCAAGTATTATGTGGAATTGTGATGGAGGAAAAACTACAGCAATAGGGCTTCATCTTCTTTGTAATGGAATGGCGGATTGTATGGATGATTCAGATGAAAAACATTGTCGATGCAATTCACCTGAAAATGAATTTGATTGCACTGCGTGGCAAAAATGGACTATGCGTACTTTTGTTGAACGAGCAAATGATGAAAATTGTATTCCTCGTAGTTTACTTTGTGATGGAACAATAGGTACGTAAATAATAAGAAACATTTTTACTTAAATAATTTATTAATTAACTCGATTTAAGTTAGCAAAAATTAAAGTAATACAAAAAATAGTATTAATTGGGGTTTTAAATATAATATTATCGATCGTGGTTCATTTTGAGTCAATTTGAATTACTTGCTCTTTAAGAAATGCTTCCTTATATTTTTTTATAATTAATTTAGCCGTTTCTTTTGGAGTTTTTGAATTGACAGTAACTCTTACAAGATGTAGTTTTATTTCCTCCTAATCTTCTAATAGTTTTTCATTCGGGTTTTAATTGGCTTATTCATTACCAAAAATGGAGATAACCAACGCTACGAAAAAAAAATAAAAAAAATTAAAAGCTTTGTCCCACCCACCTGCAGCAAATTAATTTTATGATGGAACAAATTTTAGATTGTCGAAATGGTGCCGATGAATTACCACAGCTTTGTTCAATTTTGAATCCAGAAATTAATAAAAATGAGGAATTTACATTTGCGGGATTATTAGATTTTTCAAAGCGTCAACCAGCTTATATTATAATTATTATTGCGCTTTTATCTGCTCTTCTCCTTATTTTCATTGTTGGTTGCTGTATTTATTGTTGCTATCGAAAACAACAATATAGTCCTAACAAACCATTCTTAAATTTCCCAAATGATTCAACAACTTTAATGGGAACTCAACGTACTATGATGACAGATGCTGTTGCATCATCGCCTTTTGCAACAACACGAGTTACAATTCCATCTAATCAACATCATCACCATCAAGTTGAAGTGGCATTACGAACATATCCATGCTCAAATGGTGGAAGCGATTATGGTTATATTCCATCACAATTACATGCTCCATCATCTGCAGCAACCCTTAGTTATCGTCATCATCATCTCCACCATCAACATCCAGCCTCTCCAAGTTCATATGGATATCATACACTTCCATGGAATCCACAACAATCAAATCCAAATATTAAAATAGTAAATGCTGATATTTTGCCAGCTCCAAATGGAACGGATTTTAATATGGCTTTTTATGCTCCACCTCCTTCAGCTGCTAGCCTTTCCACTTATGGCGTGGTTAAACCAGCTGGAATGAAAATAAATATAACACCGAGAAAAGGTAATTATAGTGGACGTAATACAGCTCGACGATCTGATAGACACTCATCGACACTTGGAAGAAAAAATAAAGATGAAGAGAAATTTAAAGAGGAATTGAAAAAACTTTCCGGGCCACCTTCTTATTCACAAGTAAATTTTTTTTAAATGTTTTTTCAAAAATTAGATTTGTAAAAATAAAAATTTTAGATTGGTTCGGCGTTAGAATGTTCCACACCTCGAAGTGATCGACCGCCACCAAGAATTAAAAGTCGTCGATATGATCGTGAAAAGCAAGAACGCATAGTAGCACGAAATCATAGACAAGTTCATCAAGAATCAAATTCAGATATTTCAACATCTGATTCTGAATCCAGTGACGCAGATCTTCTTCCACATCCGCCACCTCAGCTTTCATCTAATCAAGCACCATTGGAAGGTTCATCCAGTTCTGGAGGACCTTCCGGTGCTCTACCTCCTGTAAATTCCTGCAACAGTAATTCATCCGGTTCCAATGTTAAACAATAAAATACGGGTTATCTCTTCTCAAAGTTTTATTTAAAAAAATATCGCTTACGTTATTTAATATTTTTTGTTGATTTATTTTCTTTTACCTTATTTATTGGGTGCAATTTTTTTCTTGCCATTGTTTTATAAAAAAAGATTATTATTATTAATTATTGTTATTCGTAAATTTCAAAGGTACCGTAATTTATTTGCTAAGAAAAAAACTTTTTTTTTATAAAAGATTAGATCTATTGAAATTATTAATTTCAAAAAATGGAATATCATGATCATTCGCAATATTTTGAAGATATTCAATTTGAGATTTATGATAAACTAGTCCACCAACTTTTTCAGTTAAACATTTATGTGATTTTGCAAAATCTCCTGCACATCGAACGGGAAGACTTGAATCTATGGGTTCAAGCTCTCTGGTTTCATTTAAAAATTGTTGCAAACGTTGAGCAAAGCCATCCGCAAAGCAATCGGGATCAAGAGCGATAAAGCATTGGCCCTGAAATTTTAGGGTAAATTAAAAATAAATAAAGTAAACAAATCATACCAAATCTGCTTTTTGAATTGTGCCCATCCATTCTCGAACATTTTTTCCGAAAGCTCCACCAGCCATAACTCCACATAAAATTTCAACCATTTGACAAAGTCCTGTACCTTTATATCCTCCACGTTCTTCATTTCCTCCAAGAGGAAGAAGGCCACCATGTTTGAGAATTACCTCGGGTTTCAACTCTTCAATTCCATGTTCATTTGCGCCCCAACCAGATGGAACACACTCTTTACCTTTTCTTTGAGCAATTTCAACTTTTCCATATGCAACCGTTGATGTTGCCATATCCAATGCAAATCGATCACTATTTTCTGTTGGGGCAACAATGGAAATGGGATTTGTTCCTAAAGCTTTTTGAGATGATCTTGTTGGAAATGTTGTGGGTGAAGTGTTAGTAAATGCAAAACCAATAAATCCAACATCAGCTGCTAAATGACCATAACGACCTGCTGCGCCGAAATGGTTGCTATTATTTACCGTAATCCATCCAACTCCATTATCTTTCGCGAGAGATATTGCAAGATTCATACAATATTCACCAACAATGGAACCTAAAGCATTGTCGCCATCAACAAAAGCGGTGCCACCTTTTTGTTTAATAATTTTTGGTTGACCATTTGATTTGCAAGTTTTTGTTGAAAGATCTCTTAAATAAATATGTAATCGATTGGTTCCGTGTGAAAAATGGCCATGTTCATCCGCGTAAATTAACATTCGAGCAATGGATTCTGCTTGAATGGGATCACAACCAACTTTTACAGCGCTATTCACAATGAAATTATGCATCTAAAAGTCATAAACTAAATTCATAAAATGAAAAAACAAAATTCCTACTTCCTGTTTTCGAACAACATAATGATAATCCAATCCACGTTCAATTGCAGCGTCCATATTTTTTGAATAACGCGATATACTTTTTTTGCTTCTTTTCAAACTTTTTTTATTTATTTGAGAGTGGTTGTTGCAAAGATTTTATCACGCTCTTTTTGCAAAGAAGAAAAAAATAACTTTGTTGATTTACGATATAAATTATTCTTTGACCTTATCGTCGTCGTTCGTTCAGAATGAAGTATTTTGCATTCATAAAAAGGCATTACCAAATATGCGCATCGATTACAAACTTTTTTGTTTGAAAGTGAAAAATGACCAAAAAAGCAAAAGCATAAGTTTATGCTTTTTTTTGTAGTAAATTGTTCTTTTATTTTATTTTTTTGCTGTTGCAAGAACTTTAATTTTTCTGAGTATTAAACTTCAATTTTTCAACTGCTGAATTAAATAAATGTCTTTCACTTTTAAGCAATTTCAGATAAACCAATAACATTTTTTTTTTGCAGTTTTATTACTCACATATTTTTTATTGTTGCAAAAATGATGTTCGTGAAAAGTGGAGTTTAGTAATAACTGCGAAAGGAGTAATGAATTCTGACAGCCATAAAACGAGACAGAAAGTGACTCATTTAAAAGGGAAAAAAACCCTTAAACTTTGTTGCATGGAACAGGTTCAAAAAGCTTCAATCTTTACCGTATTTAATTTAACAGCAAACATATTTTTAACATTAAAAATCCATTAGCTCTTATTTGTATTTACATAAAAATAAAAGTAAGCAGAAAAAACATAGAAATTTTTATTATAAAATATAAATTGTTATAAACGTTTGTGATATTACTCTTCTGAAGAGGAATTAACAATAGAAAATCTTAAAACACACTTACTAAAACGGTGGTCATGTTGGGAGGTCTGAAATTTGATTTGTGAAAACGAAAAAAATGCAAAATAAATTTTCGATATGGGGTAACAAAATATAGTGTTGCAATAAATTCTAGGATACTATGAGAAGTAATGACACACGAGAGAAAGGTTGTAATAGTTGTAACATTAGAAACTTGAAATAAAATAAAAACGAAAAAAAGCATTATTGGGAGAAATAAAAAAAGAGAAGTTAAAACCATTTGAGCCATTATACTAAATACGAGAGAGCGATGAAGTTTATTAGTAAAAAATTTGTTAGAACGTTTGTAGAGTTGACGAACAAAAAATATTAAAACGAAAAATCCTAAGCAATGAACTCCAGCGAGAAACAGGAGGACAAGAATATCCATATTTTGATGATTTTCATGTGGAACCATAAAAAAGGTTGGCTCATTTTCATAGAAAATTTTTAGCCCTGAATCTTCTACATCTGACCATTCAACAATAGTTTCATGTTCCAATTGAAGCACTGGATATAAAGCATACACAATTAATCCATAACAAGCTAAATTAACAAGAATCATAATCACGCAAGAAATTTTCAAATTTAACCATTAAAAAATTGTATCTGGAAAAATAAGCAAGTATCGACTGGCCCACGTTGCACATAAAGAAATAACACAGTTGCCAAGAATTACACAACCAACAATTGTTAAAACAAGAGTGGTATGAAAATCCGAAATATACCTTAATGGACCAAGTAAATAGCCGCAGCCAACGGGTGGCAAAAGTAAAGGCTTCATTAAACCATAAATTGTTACGAAAGCTAAACACCAAAATGAATGGTTTAAAATAAACCATTTATAATTCCCCAATTTTCTTGATTGAGTCAAAATGGTATAAAACAATATTGGTCCAATAAGCCATGATGTTAAAACTGTGAAATACGAATAATAATAATAAAATATTACCATTAAAGAAGAAGGCTCAGTAACCTTTGCAACCGTCATAAGTTTTTCTGCGACGATAAAATGAAAGCTAAAAAGAAATTTTATGGTTATAAACTTTTAAAGAGATGCATTAATTTTTTAATAAAATGTCAAAAACAGGTGGTTTTATTAGTTTAATGGTAACCAATAACTTTGAAGCCTTTTAGTTTTTCTCCGTAAAGAATGGTTTAATAAAAAATTGCTGAGATGAATAAGCCCATGAATTATTGTTAACTTGTAGGAGATAACCCTTTGATGTAAGTTTGTGAATGTACTGACTAAATTGAACACATTGAGGAATAAAGCAAATCAGTTTTTTAAAAGATTTTTTGTTGCAATTTATTGTTAAGAGGTACATTAAAATAATTATTTATCTTTCAAAATTTAATTTAAAAACTGATAATAAATTTTTTATTTCAACAATTTAAAACTGCCATATATTTTGCACTTTTTTACATTTATAGCATACAACCCAAGTATGATGTCATCAACCATTGCCATCAAAACGATTATAAGAAAAATATTTATTTCCTTTGAGTTTATGGGTATCTTTAATGTTATTTTTAAAGAAAATTTTAAATCCGCATTTTTATTTTTATACATGTAGTCAGGTGAAATAAAAGAATTTTTATTATTAAACATAAGACACAAAGTATGTCAAGTATTTTTGGTAAAATTATATCGGCAAAAACTATTCTATAAAACAATATGCTTAAAATACAGTTACAACAACTGTCAAATTAGCAGGCCTCAAATTTGGTTTTTGTAAATGAAAAAGTTGTAATATAAAATTTCGATAAGGAGTAACAAAATAAAAAGTTGCAAAAAATTCGAGAATGCTATGAGAGGTAATAACGCAAGATAAAAATGTAATAAAAGTTGTAACATTTGGAATTTCAAATAAAATAAAAAAGAAGAAAAACATTACAGGAACAAAGAGAAAAATGGAAGTTAAAATCATTTGAGCTAAAGAACTCACAATGAGAGACCGTTGAAGTTTATTAGTTAAAGTTGAACGCTTATAAAGTTGGTAAAAGAAAAATAACAAAATAAAAGCTCCACCAATATGAACTGCAACGAGAAAAGCTAAAATGATTATATCGGCGGTATGGTGAAATTCGTGAGGAACAATAAAGAATGTTGGCTCCTTTTGATAGAATACTTTCAACCCTGAATCCTCAGCATCGGCCCATTCGACAATGTTCTCATGGTCTAATTGAATTACTGGATATAGAGCATACGCAATCAATCCATAACAAATTAAATTAACAATTACCGCTACAACCAAAGCAATTTTCAAATTAAACCATTTGAACATGGTGCTTGGAAATATCAGCAAATATCGACTTGCTAAAGTTGCACAAAGTGATATGACACAATTTCCAAGAATTCCAAAACCAATTACAGTAAAAATTAAACTGCCACGGAAATCCCAAATATACCTGAATGGACCAAATAAGAAGCCACCTCCAATTGGTGGTAGCAACATTGGTTTCAATAAACCATAAATTGTTTCAAAAGCCAAACACCAAAATGAATGATTCAAAATAAACCATTTGTAATTTCCAAGCTTTCGGGATTGGGTGAAAATGGTATAAAATAAAAATGGAGCAATTACCCAAGTTCCAAGAAGCGTTAAATAAGAATAATAATAATAAAATGTTACTATCAATGGTAAAGGCTCCGTCACTTTAACTTCCATCATCGTCATTTTTTTTTACAAAAATGTTAAAACTTTGCTATTACAAATGCTTAACTCCACAAAATACAAAAAAAAATTTAATGCAAGAACAGGTGTTTTTATTACTTTTGCTGTAATGAATAAATTTGAAAAATATTATTACATAAATAAGTTAAGTAAAAGCCACAAGATAGAAAGTAAAAAAGCCACAAGATAGAAAGTAAAAATGTTACAGCTTTCTTTACTTTTCTGAAGAATCAAATGTGGTTTAAAAACCAAACACCGTGTACCCAGATAAATAAGAGTGTCTGAGTTCAGGTGAAAACAATATTAAAATTACAAACTAAAGCATAACAAAATTTTATTTTAACCAAAAAATATGGCGCAACACTGTGTTCGTATTGATAGTAAATCCTTCCAAAATATATAAAAGAGTTGAGTAATTGAAGCTCTTTAGAAAAATTTATTATTTTCATTTTATCAGAAAAATTACAAAATTACTCCATGAATCATCAGCGTTCAAAGCAATAAATAAAATTTAATTATGTTCGAATTGGCGGTCAAATAGCTCTCATTACAGTAATGAAAGCTGGCAAAATGACGGAGAAGCCTAAAAAAAAGTAAGCTTGTTATGTAGAAAAAATCCATTTCTTGAATGATTCATTTGATGAGAAATGCTAAAATTAAAATGAAACAAATTTGCATCAATAAGAATAACCATGAAAAAGAGGTTAAATATGTGTATAAAAGCTCTTCAAACCGTCATTATTCTGTTTGTTCGACTACTGACTGCAGCTGTTTTCATCAAATTTGCTGCTGGCTGAATTGTGAATTATGGGTGATTCTGGAAAATTACTTGAAATTGAAATTCCTATGGAGGAAGGTGAACCGCTGGGTGCAACACCAAATGACAAACTCGTCATCGTCAAAGTCCAAGCTGGTACTCTTGCTGAAGGAAAGCTCAAGGTAAGTTGTTTTTCTTTAAAGTATTTCTGATTTTACGTGATTTTTTTTAGATGGGGGATCAAATCATCAAGATCAACAACACTCAAATCCGTGATTCCAACCACTTCTTCCAACTTCTTCGTTTTGCTCCACCGGTTGCTCGACTTTCAATTGTTCGTGATGAAAAGAAAGCTGAAGAACTTGAAGCTCGTGTTCATATTCCTGCAGAACGTGCAAAATTCATTCAACGTCGTGATGGTTTCAATTATTCATTGGTCAAAATCGAATGGAAACCTGGTGGACCCAAACTTGGTCTTGGTATCAAACATTACCAAAACCGAGTCTTGGTTTCTCGATGTGATCCTGGTTCGTTGGCTGCTTCTCAACTTATCGTTGGTGATCACCTTATTGATATCGACGGCAAACCAGTCACAGACAAAGATGTTGCTCGTGAATTCTTGCTCAAGTCTCTTCAATCTCAAGGTTATGTCACTTCTGTTATTGAACGTCCTGAATCCATGGAAGCTAAACATTGGACTCAAACAGCTTTATCTGTTTCTGCTGCTCAACCTCCATCCGTTGCTATGAATTCGGATGTTCGTGATATTGCTGCTCGAGAACGAAGTAAATTGAAAGAACGCAATGCTCAAGTAAATTTTTTATTTTTTTTATTCTCATTTTATATTTTTATTTTTTTCAGCCTAAAAGCAAAGGTATTCTTGGTCGTACTCAAAAAGCTGGACGTGTAACCATTGTTGATAAGGTTGGTGAACATGTCATTGCAAGTGACAATGAAGGCAAAAACTTGCGCGCTGTTCGAAAGTAAACTTCTTCTCTTCAATGATCCAGAATCAATCCTAATCATCTTCAAATCATAAATTCTTTTTTGGTCTTTAAGTTGGAGGCACACACATATCGACTCTCAAGGACTATGGCGAAGAAGATGGGTTGACTATGGACTGGTGAATGGTAACAAATTGACTTTGGCTCGTATTTATTGTTTATAAGTTTTCTGATAAATAAATATGTTTTTTGAAATTTTTGTTTTGTGTTCATTTGAATTTGAAATTGTTAGTTAGCATTGATCGTTGAAGAATTTGTGCTGGCATTACATTACAATTACGATTTTAACAATCATGTATTTAATTTTTTTTTTTCAAGCATTCATTAAAACTGTTTTTAAAAAATTCTGACACATTGTCAAGTATGCAAACATCATTTTTTCGTAACTTTAAAAAAGGCGTTGCTTTGAAAATACAGGTGAAAATGAGTTTTTATTATTTTTGCAAAACCACTTTCGGATAAAAACAACATCAGCAAATGAGGTTATAAAAAAATCTAATAAGTGCTAACAAGAGTTGTAATGGATTTACGGTAACTATGTTTCGCATTAAATAATGATAGGATGAAGCTACGATATGGGGAAACGAAATACAAAGTAACAACAAATTCAACAAAAGCATGAGAATTGAATACACAAAGAAAAAGAATGGCAATGTTTGTGGTATTTGGAATGGAAAAGCGAATACAAGAAAAAAATAAAACAAATGGAACAAAAAGAAATACTGAAGTTAAAACTGTTTGAGCCAATGAACTTGTAATAAGGGAACGTTGAATTCGATTTGATAAGACTTTGGTTTTGCGTTTGAAAAGTTGGAGGAAGAAGAATATTAGGATGAAGGCGCCGGCCACATGGACAACAAGGAAGAATAAAAGGATGATGAGATCTGCGAATTCATGATAAGAATATGGAACCATCATGAAAGTTGTCTCCTTTTCATAAAAAAATTTTAATCCAGGATCTTCTGCATCTGACCATTGACGGATTGTTTCTTTTTTCAATTGAATTATGGGATACAGTACATATCCTATCAAACCATAACAGACTAAATTCACAACCACTGCCATAATTAAAGCAATTTTCAGATTGAACCATTTAAACATGTTGCTTGGAAATACGAGTAAATATCTACTAGCTAAAGTTGCAGAAAGTGAGATGACGCAATTCCCGCTAATTGCAAGGCAAACAAATATGCAAACAACAGAGCTTCGAAAATCCCAAACGTTTCTAAATGGACCAAGCTGATATCCACCCGCCACCGGTGGTAATAAAATTGGCTTTGCAATTGCGAATACCGTTTCCAAAGCCAAACACCAAAAAGAATGATTTAAAATAAACCATTTAAAATTTCCAAGTTTTCCAGATTTTGTTAAAATTACATAAAATAAAATTGGAGCTATCAACCATGTTCCAAAAAGCGTCAAATATGAATAATAATAATAAAACGATACAAACAATGGCAATGGTTCCATTACTCTTGCTTCAACCATATTTTTTTTTGGAAATAAAACAAAATTAAGTTAAAATAGAAATAACCTTTATTTTTTTGTTACAGAAGTAAAAATTTTAGGCCATGAAAAAAATAAATGGGAGCTAAAAGTAAAGGTTAAAACAAGCGAAACCAGGTGTTTTGTTTTTTTTTATAGGAAAATTGTATTCTTTGTAACTCGTTAATACTTAAATATTCAATTAAAAACAAAAAATATTTTAGAATTGTTTTTTTAAAAGTTCAAAATAAAACAGTCAGGGAGCGAAGTCATCCGAGCTTGTGAAAATAATAAGAATAAAGACAAACATGTTTTTAGATTTCTCACAAAACAATAATCACACACGTAAATTATTTTTTTGTATCTTGCAAATTTTAAATGTTTATTAATAACTTCGTTAGTTAGTTCAAAGATTAACAACATTGGTTGTTTAAACTTCATAGAAATAACTTTTTTAGTTGAGTGCACTTCTTTCATCATCTTTGCATATGTAAGCGCCATACTTTTTTTTTTTGCAGAAGCTTCACTATCATGTGGGCGCATTCAGATGGTAAAAATTGCGATTAATAAATTATCATTAAAAGTTTATTCCAATTTTATTATTTTTAAATAATTACACAAATTTAAAGCACTTTCTTTATATTTAAAATTTCTGGGATTTGTGTGATAAATGGCTTTTTTATAATGCACTTCATATTTTTTTTTATTCTTCCGGTTCAATCTTTTTTACTCTTTCTTTTATGGCTTCAAGAAGTTGTTCGTGAGCTCGAACAGTTTCATATGATGGTGAATGAACTGAAGAAAGCTTAGGCTTTTTTAATGTTGCCACTGGAGGAGCGTGATGAACAAGAGGTTCTTCAATTGCTGTATTCGTTTGAATGGGAGCAACATGACCTTCTGGTGGAGGCGGAGGTGGTGGAGGGATGACTGATATTGGTACTGGCGATGCGGATACTGATAAAGGTAAAGGCGAAGGGATTTCAGCGGTTGATGTGGAAGCAATGGGTAGAGATGATGAAATTAATGAAGGGATGTCCTCCAATGGAATTGGGCTTTCACATGGTGAAACATCGCTCGTTGTTGGAGAATTTTGAAAATCCATAGGAGATAATGAACCATTGCTACAGGTTGAAGTATTAAAGCTTGAATCATCTCCACGATGTTGAGCTTCTCTAAAAAAAATTCCATTATGAATCTTTTATTGCTTTAATAAAAATTAAACTTACAATTTTTGCCTCCTAATTGATGCTCGAGTAACCACCGTTCCCATTAAATTTCGATCTCTCGATGGTTCAACAACAACATTTGAAGTTGATTTCTTTTTTGTTCGAGGCTCTTTAGTTACTTTTAAACTTTGTTTGGCTTCTCGAACAGGTCGTTGATCTTCCACTCGAGCAGCTTCACGAGCTTGCCTTCGAGTTTCTTCTTCCTAAAAAAAGAGAAAATATTGTAATTGAGCCAATGATTTAATTCAACAAACCTTTTCAATGGCTTCAACCCGTTGTTTACTATCAGGTTCTAAATTACAAATTTGTAAACAAATTTCTTCCATTGGTGCAAGTTGAATTAATTCTGATCTTTTACTATCGGTTATTGCAATCACAGAAGCCATATATAATGCAAATGGACGCAATGTGAAAGCTGTTTGAAGAGCTCGACGAGCATAATCTTGAAGATATTGGCCTTCATGAAGCTGAAAGATGGTTGAATTTGTGTTAGAAAGCAAATTCCATTGCCAAAAAAATAAAATTACCTTTTGTTTAAAAATATTTTGTTGACGTCGAATTTTATCTAATTGCTCTTGCCATCCATCTCGAAGGACATTTTGTAATGAATCCATGAGAGTAACATGATCAAAAACTTTTCGATCCAAAGCTTCACATCGCTCAATTAAATTTTCCATGTCTTCTTTTTTAATTACCATTCGATGAAGGGTCATATCTCGTTGAATATCAATTAAACTTTTGGTAATATAAGCAAGCTCAAAAGAGAGTTGCTTCAATGGAAGTTCAACCTTTTTGTATTGCTCCTCAAAAAATCCACTCAAATCACCCATCAACGGAAGATATGGTGGTTGGAGGCGATGATGGGATTGTGAAAAATCACTTCCACAACTTGAAGTTGTTGTGAAATAATTTTGTGGAGATGATGATCGTGATTTGATTTTCCTTGGTTGAACCACGGGAGAAATAGTTGCAATGGTTTGTGAAAAACTTTTTGGCATCGTTGGAGGCGGTGGTGGCGGAGGAATTAATACTGTATGAAGTCCAAAAGCTTTATCTATTTGTTTGATAAATTCGTCTTGGTAATCGGTGAGAACTTCACTGCTGAAACTAATGGGTTCCATAGTGTTTGCCATAGTGCTTTGAATGCTTTTAATCATATCACCATAGCAATGAAGGAGATCAATCTTGGAAGCAGTGGAACAAAAAACAGAAGCACTGAGAAGATTAAGTTTAATAGGAGGCTAAAAATTAATGGCGTTAAAATTACATTACATATTTTTTGATAAGCAACAGTACCATCAAATTATCCAATGTTTGTAACTGTTCCTTCAATTCGCCTTCACGTTGCTTCTTTTCATCTGCAATTTTTTCTAACATTTCTGTTTTGATTTCGACAATCTTCGAAATAAGTTCATCACTTTTCTTTTCAATATCTGCAGCTGTTAATGAATAATTTCCATCGAGTTCTTGCAATACTCTTTTACGAACTTCAACATGTTCTTTGAGTTCCTCTTGAAATAACTTTAACATGTTTGCATTTTTCTCTAATTTTTGTCGACATATTTGATGTGCTGCTTCTATGTTTACAAAATTATGCCTGAAAATTTAGTGATTAAATAAGTGACAATTCATAGATCAAAATGAAACATTTAATTATATACAATAATCCTTACCTTTTATCGATGGACGATTTGTTAAAGCATTCAACGCACATAAGAATCCTCTGATCTGAACAAAATAGTATGAAAGGTTCAATATGCTCGGCACAAATGGTTCTGCCTCTTGCTCGTCCACATTCTTCCAAATCAACAATTTGATGGGTGGAAAATATTTTAGCTTGATGCGTGCTTGTTTTACAATTAACACAAAGAGGCTGTTGGCATGTCACACAAAAATACATTGGTTGAATAACCAAATCACAATTTGCACAAACTTCAGTTTGCTCTCTTGATGATTCAATCAAATAAACCAGAACTGCATCATCCTTGAGCAAAGTTACATCAGCTGCTTTTCCACAAATCGGGCACTTTTTAGTTTTTATGCAATCTCGACAAAAACAATGCTGACAGCTTAGCCTTACAGGATTAGTCATTTCATTGCCACAAACACCGCAATCAAGTGGGCATGAACCCGTTTCAGATATTGTTGACATTATTTCTTACTGTTGTTGTACGATAATATTCTTCATCTGGAGCATTTATTAAGTTTGATATCAAACTTCTCACAATCTTCAACAAAAACGCTAATATTCCAGCGTCAAACGCAAATTTTTTTCTCCAAATAGAATAACATTAAATAATTTATTCCATTTTCAAAGACATTATTAAAAAACCGAAGAAAAAAATATCGCAAACAAAAAATAAATTGCGACATACGCAGTGCAGTTTTATCTAATTATTACAAATAAGTTAATTAATAATAACAAAGAAGTCACAAATCAAAACAAAGAAAAAGAGAGGCTAAAGAGAGAAACCCATAACAATAGATTAGGCAAATAACCAAAAAAAATAATACTACAATTAAGGCTATTATTATTAATCAATGAGCTTCTTTGCTTTGAAATAACGTCGGAGGTATAAAACTTGCCATAAAGCGAGAGCGAGAAGAACCAACATTGAGAAAATGCTCAAATATAGGACACGATTGTTTGTTGATTCTGAAATTATAAAGATGATTGGTGAAAAAATGAATGAGTACGTTTACCATTAGTTCCACGCATTTCTTCTTCACGTTGTCGCATATATGAAAAATCATTTACAATTGAATCAGATAAATCTTCAAGACGACGAAGTTCAACTTCAAGTGGCTTTAACTTTTCTGCTTTTGCAATATCATCATAGCTTTTAGCTTCAACACCATGTTTCATAACCAAATAAACTTCACGTTCGATTCTTTGTTGATCTAAAAAGATATTGAGCGGTTAATTAAAGCTTTAAACATCGAAAACATACTTGGTGGAGCATGAGCAGTAATACAAATTTCAAAAATATCATATTCATCAGCAGTAAAGGCGAATTTGCCTTTAGTATCAGGGAAATTTTCACGTTTATAAAGTGTATGTCCACGAGTATCTGTTACCTAAAAAACAACTACGTTAAAACCATTAAAAACTTCTAAAATGACATACATGAATACTTGCTGTATTTCCCATAGCTTCACTAAGTTCATATTCACCAGTAAGAACAATATTTTTGTGAATTTCTTCTCGAAGACATTGACGTTCGCCAGATGGTAAACGGAATCGAAGACCATATGTTTGAGAGAATATAATAGTTAACGTTACAAAAAGTAGAAGAACCCTTTGAAGAGACATTTTTGAATGACTGAAAAATGAATAAAATTAATAGATTGGTTTAAAAAATATTAGCAGATTAAATTAATATTGACAACAATGGAAAAAAAAATGGGAAGAAGAAAAGTAAAAGAACACGTTGCACGACAAAACACGCACAAAAAAAGAGGATGATGAGTACTCGACACGAAAATTCCAAGAATGTTGCTTGCTTGGGAAAAAAATGTTTGATGAAAATTTTTATTTTTTGAAGCTTTCACTTTTTTTTTCAAACAAATTTTCTTATGTCTTTTACACAAAGCTTTATGGTTAATGATTTTGTGATTTTATGTATCTTTTGACTATCAAAAATAAATTACTTGAAAGTTAATAAGTTATTGAAAGTAAATTTAATCTCAAAGATTTTAAAACTTTAAAAGCTTCTTTTATTATGCACACATTAAACATGGATTACTAAAATTACAATCTCAATTTTCTTATATCTTGATTGATAGTAGTTCGTGGAGGTGTTAGTCCATAATTACTTTTCATTATATCCTTGTTCCCATTTTTCTCGATATATTCTATCAAAAATTCTTCAGTTACCGGGTCTTGCAAGCTTTTCATTATTGCCATTACTGTAGAATATGCATTTGCATGACTTTTATCAACTCTCTCACGCTTGAAAACAAAGCGACCATCCTGTAAAAAATAGAATTAATGACGTATAATAAAAAATTAACATACTTTATAATTACATTCGATGATTCTTCCATCAAATTTCTTCAAAAAATTAGTTGCTCTAATTTTTCTAAATGGCTTATAACCTCCAAGAATGTAAAGCTCTCCAACAAAACGATCTTCTTCTCCTTCTTTTTCAATTTTTGCAATTTTTAATAAAAAGTCAATGGAGAGATCTTCAGCGGGTTTCCATTTTATTAAACTATCAAATCTTCCTGGAGAATAAGGCTTATTTGGATGGAAAACCAAACCATCAATTCGATGACCAAGTGAATTCCTAAATTCTGGTGATAATAATCTTTTTGCTTCGGTAATCTCGAAGAAATCCATTCTTCGAACTGTCATCGGCTCTTTTCTTTTATCCAACAATCCTTTTTTCACTGCAATGCTTCGTGGAAGCATTAGAAAAGTGTTGATGGCTTCATAACGCTTTTTAAAATCTTCCTTCCCAGTTTCTTTATTTTCATGAATGATGATATCAAAAATAAGGATTTTTGCTCGATAAAATACTCGTCCGTTTACTTCATTCTTTTCAGTGACAACTTCAGCATCAACAAGAGTATCAGAAACATGTCGATTCAAATGACCTTTCCTTGTAAATTTTAATGGTAATTGAAAAACATTGTTATCACGATCAAAAGCATAAATTTCATCTTCGCCATTGATAAGAACCAAGTATCGCATACCATCTGCTTTCCATGATACCATATAGGGTTGCGAAGAAAGCATTGTTATGTTTTGCTTTTCCATTGAAACAGGTTGCGATCCAAGAAATTCATCTTTTAAAGGTCGAGTTGCAAATGGTTGAAGCAAAGCTTTGACTTTTCTTTGCAAATTTGCTTGAGTTTCAGGATCTTTGACATATGTAATATTGTGTACTTTGCCATTCATAAATTTTGGAATTCGATTTGTATTATCTGCAAATCCAGCTTGAATTGCTAATGGAACAGAATCGGCATCTAGTGTTAAATCTTCAGGTAAATTCAAAGGATCATAAACGGATGTTTCTGTTTGGGCATTAACAATTTTACTTGACTTTTGCATTACAAGTTTTAATCATTAAATCAATAAATTTATAATTACAAGAAAGATATCAAGCAAGTCTTGAGTACGTAAAAATACGCACTAACGTTTACATCCAGAAGGTTTAGAAAAAATGACAAATGAAAAAGAGCCAATGCAATCAATTGTGATGACGCATCATTACATGCAACGTGAAAAACGTTTTTTTTAACAGTAAAAACCTTATTTCCTTAACCAGTTAGTTTATGTTTGTTATAAAGCCGATTGAAGTATATAAAATAATGACATCAAAATTTATTCATGAACCCATTTTATCAATACAATAAAAGTAATACATATTTACAAATTGAGTACAATAAAAGAAATATATGGTTTACAATACAAAAAGGAAATATAATAGAAACCCAATACTTCATACGAACTTATGTTCGTTTCTTCAATTCATCAAATCGTCGAGCAAGATCATCGATAGCCGCACCAGGGTCAATTGGTTCACCACCAGATGGTTTATAATTTGATACATGATCATCAGATGGAGGCATTGGAAAATCGAAATCAAAGTTGTTTGAACTTGGTGGAACTTCATAGATGTGATCAGGATGGTCAGGATCAGGTGCAGAAGCAGATGAATTTCTTGGATGAAATTGAGAATATTCACTTGTTGGTGGCATGGGTGGATTGAATACTGGCATATGAGGAGCTCCACATTCAGGATGAGGATAAATTGGACCTTTCATTTGGGGTGATTGATGATGTTGATGAGGTTGTGAATGAGGAAGAGTTGGAGCCATTTGTGTTGGTGGATGTTGAGAAGCCATTTGAGAATGTGGAAATTGAGTAGACATTTGAGATGGTGGATGTTGAGGAGCCATTTGAGTTGGTGGTAATTGAGGAGCAGCTTGACTTGGTGGAGATGCAAAAAGATTTGGTGAAGGATAATTGAATGGAGTTGGTAGAGCAGTTCCACCACCACCGCTGTTATTGGAATTTCCACCACCAGGATGATTGATATTGTTCGTTGGAGCTTGAGGTAATTGATCAAAAATACTATTTGCATCAGGCATAGACCATCCGATGCCATCACCTTTGGAAGGAATAGGTTCATCACTAACAAAATTGTCGAGATTTCTTTCAGCTAAAGCAATCTAAAAGATGGATGTTTAATTTTTAAAGAAAGAAGGAAATTGGAATTCACTTCATCGTCGTCTTCTCTCATGACCTTCTCATCAGGTTCAAATGGAACATTGGCACATCGACATATAGCAATGAGATATTTTTCAACGAGAAGTTTGGATGGAGCACTAATGCTGAGTTTTTGGATGAGCTTTGGTGCAACTTTCGCTGGTTCAGTTAGTTGATTCATTTTTGCAGCTTCAGCAAATGGTTTACCATATTTGAGGGTTAGCTGTTCAGAAATAATCTTGAATTCAGGAACTTCATGAGCAATTCGTGGAGCAACCCAAAGAAGAGAAATAACAGCTTCAGCAATGCTATCATCAGGTTCTCTGAAAAACAAGAAAATAAAATTTAGTTTACAAGTACTTGAAGAAAAATTTACTTCATTTGTTGAATCACTCCAAATCTTGTGTGAAGAAGTTCACAATACATTTCTAACAATTCATAAGCTTCAACGAGAAAATCTTCACGTATAATTGATTCCACACGAATTCGAGCTCGATCGGGTTTATCTCCTAAAAAATAACAATTTATTAAAAAAAATATTTAAAAAATAAAATAACAAACCTGTAATAAAGTCCACGATTTCAGTTCTTGATTTCATTGCAAGTTCAGTCTTCTTCTTTTGAAGGAGCTTCAGTCGATTTGAAGCTAACTTCAAGTTAGTTTTGAGTTTAGGATATTGAGTTCCCCACATATCTGAAATGGCAACCATAATGAATATTGTTTCGAAAAAAATTAAGAAAAATAGCAAGAAATATCCGACTTTATATGCTGCTAAAGTTAACGATGTCAAAAGCAACAAAAAAATAATAAAGGAAAACAACGTTGAAAGTGGCCGTTTACTTTTTTCTATGAGTCAGCAATAAATAAAGGCGGACGACGCACACGAAAATGATGTCGAAAGTAGCGATACTGAACAGGGGAAAAAATTGACGTCATGGTAAAGTTTAAAATTGAAACATAGAGGGAAAATGAGTAAGGATTATTTATAATTTTTTACAAAAGATATTAATTTTTAATGGCAAAAAAATTATATGGTTTCACCAAAGCAAAATGATCAACAGAGATCCAAAAAAGCTGATCATACCAAAAAAAAAATTACAAACAACAATAAACAAGCAATCGATGTCTTTACGCGAATTTGAAATGGGGAAAAGCTTTTGAGAATGGTTCAAGTTTGTGAAATCCAAAAACTTTGAAGAAATATTTTTAGAGAAAAACCTTTTCCATTTTTCTGTTTTATTATTTTATAAGGTGCAGCAATCTTTTCAATAACATCTTCAAATCATGGATATGGTAAGATTTTTTGTTGTTGTTGCTGTTGTTCCAAACTAATCTTTATTTTATTTTTTAGCAAAACAGAGCTGGTGGTAAAACTGGAGGTGGTGGTGTAGCCTCATACAGTGATGCAAATGCTGATCGACGTGAACGTCTTCGACAATTGGCATTGGAAACGATTGATCTCAATAAAGATCCATATTTTATGAGAAATCATCTTGGTGGTTATGAATGCAAACTTTGTTTAACTCTTCACACAAATGAAGGATCATATCTTGCTCACACTCAAGGAAAGAAACATCAACAGAATTTAGCTCGACGTGCTGCCAAAGATGCAAGTGATCAACCATATTTTCCAATTCCACAACATCAAAAAGTTGAAACCAAGAAGTTTGTTAAAATTGGTAGACCGGGTTATAAAGTAAGTTTCATTTTCACTTTAAAGATATCTAAGGCGCTCTTATTTTAGGTAACAAAAGAAAGAGATCCCAACACTGGTCAACAAGCACTTTTATTTCAAATTGATTATCCTGAAATTACTCCTGGTGTTGTTCCTCGTCATCGTGTTATGTCAGCATATGAACAAAAAGTTCAACAACCAGATAAAGCATGGCAATATTTATTATTTGCTGCTGAACCATATGAAACTATAGCATTCAAAATTCCAAGTCGTGAAGCTGATAAATCAGAAGACAAATTTTGGTCGTTTTGGAATAAAGAAACTAGACAGGTTTGATTTTAACATTTTTTTGTGAATCTTTTAATGTTCGTAATTTTCAGTACTTTATGCAATTTTCATTCAAAGCAGAAGGTGCTCCAATAGGAGGACCAGGAATGGGTTTAGCTCCACCTCCACGGCCGATGTTCTTCAATTATTAATTTTTGTATTGTATTGTATTTTTTTGTGTTGATTTTGTTTCTCAATAAATTATTTATGAAAATTTGTGATTTCTAATTTTATTTGTCTTATCAAACAACTTGTAACAGATTAACATTCCAAAGCAATTAGATTTATTTCTCCTCTACCGAGACACGTTTCTCCATCATAAAAAAAGCATTTTTAAACATATTGTACATATCGTTGCTCTTTCACTCGAGTAGCTTCACGGGCCTGTCTACGAGCTTCCTCTTCCCAAAAATGGAATATTGTAATTGAGCCAATGATTGGATTCAACAAACCTTTTCAATGGTTTCAACCCTTTGTTTACTATCAGGTTCTAAATTACAAATTTGTAAACATATTTCTTCCATTGGCGCAAGTTGGATTAATTCTGATTTTTTACTATCGGTTATTGCAATCACAGAAGCCATATATAATGCAAATGGACGCAATGTGAAAGCTGTTTGAAGGGCTCGACGGCCTGAATCTTAACAATATTTGTTTTTATTGACTATGTATCAGAATTTTTAACTAAAATTTTGATGAAGACTCATAAAAACTAACGCAACTAGACTATCAAAATTGTAACTGTAATGCAAATTCAAATTACTCAATGCTAACTAACAGCTTCAAATTCAAATGAACACAAAACAAAAATTTCAAAAAACATATTTATTTATCAGAAAACTTATAAACAACAAATACGAGCCAAAGTCAATTTGTTACCATTCACCAGTCCATAGTCAGCCCATCATCTTCGCCATAATCCTTGAAAGTCGATATGTGTGTGCCTCCGACTTAAAGACCAAAAAAGAATTTATTATTTGAAGATGACCTATAAAATTTATAGTTATTAAATAAAATAACAAGTCAAAAAGCACTTACATTAGTTTTGTATAGGTGTAAAATTTCTTAGTTGATTGACAATATGATTACAATGATGAGGGTTGAGAAACTTCATACATAATTCACCAGAGCCGACATCATGAGCTTGATTATATAAATAAAACTAAAAAATCATAAATAAAATATAATGAGAAAAAAAACCAACCTTTTGTTTCACATTTGAAAAAACTAAAATGTTCTTCGAATGTTTAACGATCCATTGATACTGGCGAGAGATGGAAACAAAATTAAACCATTCGTTACTATCTTTAACGCCGATCCAGCCTTCATTATCATCGACATAAGTATCATCCAAATTTTTTATTGTAAAATTGAAGGACGGCATCTTTTTGCTATAAATGAAACAGTAAATCTTTGAATTTTGCAAAATTTTTATGTGTGTGAAGTGTTAAAACCAGAGCTGCGCTTTCGCTTCGCCTTCGCCTTTTCGCAGCGAAGCTGCGCCAACTCTTTTTTTAAAAAATGACTCGCTTGTTAGTAAAAATAAATCACCACGAAAAAAAATTTAAAAATATTAAAATAAACCTCACCTCAAGGTTTTAATGCAGGGTTGATTTTTAACATCAGGCAACTCTTTTTTTATATTAATATCTCCTTCTTCAGGTAACTCTTTTTTTATATTAATATCTCCTTCTTCAGGAAACTCTGTTTTTATATAAACATAATTCATCTTTGAAATAATGAATGAAAAAATAATGCTAAACTTAAATATACAATATATTTATCTAAAATTGAATAACATTAAAAGCACGAAAGAAAGCAACTACGCACAATAGAAAAAGATAAATTATTTTAAATGATATTACAAGTGAACCGAGCCGATATTTCCCACAAAATCCGCTAATTGTTATTTCAACAAATTTGTTATAATTATATGAAAAAAAAAACTCCGAGAGCACGGGCTAGATGCTGGACCGTTTAGTTTTAACGTAAGCTTTAACCATAGATAGAAAAAAACGATTAAAAAATTTGTCCGTTTTTCAAAATCTTTGCTAAATTGGCGCCTCTCATAAGAAGTTATTAGAAAGATAATCGATTTTTTGTTCCTTTCCTCTATGATTTTCCTTCCAAAATAAATATATGTATCTCAAGAAACTGCAAGCAAAAATAATGGAAATGTGAACGAAACGCTAAACGGCGTTTTTTTCGAATTATTTAAAGTAAATAATAATTTCTAAACGTATGTTCTTGAATTATTAATTTTTGTATTGTATTTTTTGCGTATTGATTTTGTTTTCTTAATAAACTATTTGGAAATTTGTTTGTGATTTTTATTTATTTATTTAAATCTAACAAAACAAAAACTTTAACAAATTAACAATCCAACAAAGTTTTTACAATTTGATTAATTTCTCCTCCACCAAGACATGTTTCTCCATCATAAAAGACGCACATCTGAAAAAGAAATGTTGTAAAGAAAATTATTGTTGTAACAAACATACTTGTCCTAAAGCTGCAGCTCGCACTGGCCTTTTAGAAATAACCAAATTATCCATGAAATCACATTCTAACAAGGGTTGATTTCTTTGTAAAGCAAATTCAAGTTTTCTTTTCGTTGGTGTCGTTATCCAAGTTGGCGAAGTTATTTCAAAGGCACATGCGTAAAGAGATGGATGATATGAACCTTCACACTAAAAATGTACTTTTTTATAAAAGTTATGGTAATAAAATAAGTAACTTACAACATACAGTATTTGATTAATTGGATCGAGATTTGTAACAAATAATCCATCATGACTTTGATAATTTTCAATTGGCACAGCTATTCTTTTTCCTAATGTAAAGTTGTGAACACCAGAATGTTGACCAATTATTTTCCCATTAGAAGCAATGACAATTTCACCATTTTTAGGTTCAATGTATTCATTCAAAAATTCAGAGAAGCTTTTTCTTTTTCCGATGAAGCAAATTCCCATACTCTGGAAAACAATATTCATTAACTTTGGGTCAAATTAAGAGAGCTACGAACTTCTTTTTTATTCAACAAAAAATTGAGTCCTTCTTTAGCAGCTATGTCTTGAACTTGAGTTTTATAAATTGATCCAACAGGAAACATTGTATTTCGAAGTTTATCTTCAGAGACGTTAGCAAGAAAATACGTTTGATCTTTTATTGAATCTTTTGCTCGTAATAATCGACAGTTTTCATCTTTCTTATTTTCTAAATAATCTCCAAATGAAGTTCTCGCATAATGGCCAGTTGCAACAGCATCAGCTCCAAGTTTTTCAAAGGCGTGCTTGTAAAACATTCCAAATTTGATAACAGAATTACATCCAACATCAGGAACAATGGCTCGTCCTTGTTTATATCCTTCAATCATAGGTCTAAAAACGGTATGAACATAAATGAAACAATGATGAAAAAATTATTAACCGCACAGAAATACTTCATTCCAATATTCTTTAACAAAGTTGGCTGAACTTAATTCAATTTTGAGATGTTCACAAATTCTTTCAGCATCAGCATAATCTTTAGATTGTGGACAATTGCTTTCATCTTCTTCAACTTGATCCCAATTTGTCTAAAATTAAAATTTTATAAAAGTTAATTATTTTTTCAAAAATCATACCATAAAAAGCCCATGAACATTAAAACCTCTTCTTTTAAGCAAAAGTGCACTAACAGCACTGTCGATACCACCTGAGATAGCACATACAACCGATTTAATTTTCATAACATGTGATTCAGATAAGCGATGGATAAAAGTGATACTAAAGTTTGTAAGCGTGAAAGAAACTTTTAATTTATCTCCCGCTTAAATTCAGAGCATATTGCCAATAAACAGCAGCTTCAATCCAAACCATGGATTACGGTTATCAAAGTATCAATTTTGTAAATAATGTGAATGTTATTTAATTAATTTGCTAACTTTTTGTTTAACCTCGTAGTTTATTTGTTGGACACTAATTGCTACTATGATTGTTTATGACGACCTGAATATTATGCATTTGGAGTTTTAGCCTCATCTAAAATTTTGCTGTTTCTTCGAACAAATAGGAAAGACTCTAAGCGACAATAAATTATGTGCATTTGGGCGTACTTCTGTTGTTTTTCTATTTAATCCAACATTGGTAAATCATAAAAATTTCCAACATTCTGGATATTCACTTATAACCTTTGCTATCCCTACTCAGGTGTTTATTTATTGTCGCCTTTTTTTGTTATCTATAAAAAATATATTAAAATTTATTCTAAAACATTGGCACGGGATTTTTAAAACAATAAAAAGGCAAAAGAAATTAGGCTTTTTAGACATCATTTGTCAAACTTTTTTTTTGTGTTTGAAAAAGCGACTGCGACATTTGGTATCGATAATAAAAAGCAACCGACTAAAAGGCTAATCCTTCAAAATTTCTGACACTTACCACACAAAAAAAACTTTTTTAGTTGATCTTCGATGACCTTTCTTATTTTTTTCTTGTTGCTTTTTTCCTCAAAAAAAATTCGATTGATTTGAAAAGCCCAACAGCTTTTTTAGAGATGAGAGAGAGAGAGAGGCTTGCTTTTCTACCTAAAGCGTTTGTTTCGTCAAATTGTTTCTTTGCTTGTTGAACACTTTTTTTTTGTTTGAAAAAGCAATACACATAATAAATTCTTCTTCAATTGATCGAATCGATGCTATTATAAAAATATGGAGAGAGAACCGCCAGAAGCAATGTAATGTGCGCGCATTTTATTTACTTTTTTACTTGCTTGTTTTATGTTTCGAATTCATTTTTATACATACTTGTTATTTCCGATTTTTTTTAGCTCCCTCATTCATCTCTCTTTTTTTCCATTTCCTCTTCTTCACTTCGATGGACGACGACGACAATAATATTACAAAAGCTGCTGCTGCATCATCATCATCAAAATCAGTGCTCTCTCGTCGCTGACTTTTTTTTAAAACAACTAACGTTTGTCTCACATTTTTTTGGTTGACAAAAGTTACAAAACTTTTTATTGTTTTAACCCGCACTCAACCTCTTCTTACTACTACTAACAACTAGTATTTTAAGCTGATTTTAAATTGTTTTATACTTCAAAGAATACAATTTTGTTTTGTCTTTCAAAAAAAAAAGCAATCTCATTTAGTGAAATTTTTGTTGCTCAATCGAAATTGATTTTTTTTTTAAATATTTTGTCGTTATGTCGATTGATAGTGCGAAAGCTGATACACCACCGTTGGATGGAAGCCAAAGAAAGAAAAGCACTCCAAGGCCTTCAATGCAAATTTATCGACCACCAGGTTTGTGTCCGTTTTTAGAAGAAGGTGCAAGATCGAATATTAACATTGTAGGATTAAGAAACCCTGGTGCACCAACGCCACCACCAAAACAAAATGGAAATTCAAAAAACGATGAACTTGGCGGAGCACCTATTTCTTCACCTGAACCAAAATTTAATAATAATTCCGAGAAAACAACAAAGCCAAGCTTTTCTAAAAATTCAGAATCTCCTAAACCATCGGTAATTATTTTTTCTTATAATTTTTTTGTTTACAGCTACTTTGAAACAAAAAAGCTTTTTTTATTTCATGCCTCCAAAAATTACATAAAATTAAATAATTAAAATATGATCTTTTCATTTTTGTTGAAACTTTGAGATGCATTAATTATAAATCGAGAATTCGCTAAGATTGATTTAAAAAAAAATTTCAAACCAAGTTTTACCATAACATTTTCTTGAACATCTCTTTTTTATTTTTTAATAGACTTGAATTTACAATTTCCATCCAAAAAAGATTCACTCAAATTTATGATTAAAAAAAACAACACATAAAAATGAAGTTTTCCTTTAAAAAAAATCCTTATTTTTTTTAGTCAGCTCCTTCAAAGCCTTTCAAATCAATGGAATATCAACAATCCCAACAGCAGCAGCAGCACCAACAACAACGTTCACAACAACAACCATCAATTGCTCGAACTCTTTCTAATATGGTTACAGATCCACGAAAAAAACCTTTATTACAAAATAATACAGAAGAAATAATTCAAACATTACAAAAATTAAAAATTACTAAAGAAAAATCATTGATCGATGAATTTGTTGCAAATAATATGGAAAATGAAAATCTTGCAAGAAGTTTAGGTCAATATTTGGTTCAATATGCAATTGAAGAAAATAAAGCCAATGGTCGAATTGTTGCACGATTATGTTCAGCACTTTTGGAATGTCCTAGTGGCGTTGCATTTCATCAAGGTTTAGTTACTTCAATTTTGCAATATTATGATTGTCGGGAACAACTTCGAAATAATCCAGATCATTTAAAAATTTGGGTTGGATTTCTAAGTTTTGTTTCTGATTTGTATGCCCATGTTGGATTTACATATGAAGGAGAAATGGTTGAAGTTATTTTTAATATTTTTGATTATATGCTTAAGCCACCAGTGTTAGAACAATTAAAAATCGAAGAAGTGAGTTTTAAATTGAAAAGTTAATAACTTTGAATTCTTCTTTAAAAACTTAATTATGAAACCATTTTCACTATTAATTATTACTTTTTTTTTTCAGCTTGAATGCATGATTGCTTCTTTGCTGAGTGTTGGATATAATCTTGAAAGGCAATGCCCGGATGAACTTTGTCGATTAAAAAATCAAATACGCGATGCTTTTGTTGAAGTATCAGAACCATGGGCAAGAAAAATGATTTTATTATTAATGGAATTAAGTGCCAGTGGATGGACTTTACCACCTGAATCAAATGATTACTATTTTGGTTAACTCTACGGATAAAATTGTAATTTGTGCAATACATAATAATTTATAATTTATTTTGGTCCAGATATACCCTACTTAAGCCTAAAATCTTTCTTTATCTCACTTGCTAGCAGAGCTGTCGATTTTTCGATTTTCGGTGCACCGAAATGAATCGAAAATCGAAGCTTCGATTTTCGGTCCACCGAATCGAAAATCGAATCGAAGAAATTTTGATTTCGATTCGGTGCACCGAAAATCGATTCGAAGAATTTTCGATTCGATTTTCATTTTTTACTAATATTTACGCTTTTTGTGGTTCAAAATATGTTTAAATGATTTTAAATAACCCCAAAAACAACTATAAAGGCGATTTAGCGCACACTTTTACCTTTCAAATAACTATTTTAATTTAAAAAAAATCGAATCGAATCGAAAAAAAACCTTCAATTTTCGATTCGATCCGGTGCACCGAAAAATCGAATCGAAACTTTCGATTTTCGGTGCACCGAATCGAAAATCGAATCGAAAAAAATCGAGATTCGATTCGGTGCACCGAAAATCGAATCGAAGAAATTTCGGTGCACCGACAGCTCTGCTTGCTAGTCTCTCTCTCTCTTTTGTTTAAAGTTTGCTTAAAAATATCCAAAGAAATTTTGATAATTTGTTTCACAAAAAATAAAAAATGTTTATTTGAAAGCTCAGCATCATTTATACAGTACAAAACAATTATTACATACAAAAACTAAACTTGTGCATAATCTCTTGCAAAATCATGTAATTTTTGTTGATTTGCAGGAGAAGTCGACGGTCGAATAACAACAAGAGCTTTATCCAAATCACCATATCCCACAGCTCGAATTTGTCCAGCAGAAGTCCTTTGAAGTTGTGATCGACTTAATCCACGGATTGGTCCCATTGCAGCTTCACGACATAGAGAAGTTAAATCAGAATATGAATAACCATTAGTTCGTTCGGCAATATTTTTTAGTTGCGGTTCTGACAATTGAGTTTTAGTTTTTGATTGTTTGAAATTATACAAAATCAGCTGTTGTCTTGCTTCAGCATTTGGGAGATCGATGAATATTCTACGTGGAAATCTTCTAAGAACACCATCATCGAGATCAAATGGACGATTTGTAGCACCAAGAACAAGTACGCGATCAGATGAATCCGTAGTAACACCATCAAATTGAAGCAAAAATTCTGTTTTTACACGACGAGAAGCACCATTTTCTTCGTCACCTCTGGCACAAAGCATTGAATCAATTTCATCTGAAAGAATAAACGTAAAAGAGTTGAGAAAACGAAGTGACAAACCAATAAAAATAATCGAAGGTTGTTTAGCTCGAGCAAGTTTAAATAACTCCCTCATCATCTTTTCACCTTCACCAACCCATTTTGACATAATCGTAGCAGCAGAAATGTTAAAAAATGTACATCCAGCTTCATTTGCAACAGCTTTAGCCTGAAATTGATAAGTTAAAAAAGGCAAGATCATACAAAAGTCAAAACCTTACAAGCATAGTTTTGCCATTTCCAGGAGGTCCAAACAACAATATACCTTTTGTTGGAGCTCTTAAACCAGTAAAAAGGTTTGGATTAATAGTAGGTAAAATTACAGTTTCATCGAGAGCTTGTTTTGCAGCATCATTTCCCATAACATCCTCCAATCGAATATTTGTTGAATCAACAATACAGCCGAGTATTTCTTGTTCTGCTTGAGAAGTAAAAAGTGCAGATAAACCAGTCTTTTTAGTTGATGCCTGAAATTTAACAAGGTAAATTAAAAGAAAAGAAAAGTGAATTTAAGCGAAAGAAAAGAAACAAAAACGAACAGAGGAAGTTGAAGCAACAGAAGCGACAGAAGCTGACCTATTTAGCCTAGTTGTCTTTAAAGCTCTTACGTTATTTACAACGCTATCAATAAAAGTTGGCTCTGGTGGAGTTGTTAACTTTTGTAAATCTTCGATTCTTATACGCGTTGATTCAATATGTTGGCGCATTGCATTCATTCGTGTTGTCACTTCTTCTCTTCGTCCATTTGGAACTGCTTTCGGAACAGATCGAAGCCCACTTTGAAATTCTGTAATTGCTTTTTCATAAAGTTTCAATGCTTCTTTCTTTTTTGCTGTTCCTGAAAAACAAGCATTAAGACAATATATAAAACCCTAAACACAAATTTCAAACCTTCATATCTTTCATCAAGATTAAGAGCTTTTCTTAACGTATCTGTAGATTGATTATACCAATTAAGAAAATTTTCAAGTCGTTTTTTGTCATAATCAGTTACTACAGCCATACTAAATAAAGAACGTGAATTATTCAAATATTCAATATAATAAGTTGATCAAAGCGATGACGTTGATAGGAAGTTCTTACTTTGAATCAGTGAATAAGATGGTAAATTAATGAATTTCCGTAAATGGAAGTTAGTTGACAATTAAAAAATTGTGCGTCACTGAGCTTATTTTTTTTGTTCTGCTTTTTTTAAGAAACTTTTTTTTTTCATCCATTTAGGTGGCTTTTTTTGGCAACATGGATGGTTTGACAATGATGGGAAAATAGCAAATTTTTTTGTTTGATGATAAAGTTATTTAGAGTCAAATAATGTTTTCGACTAAATAATTACAAAAATTATTTGAAGCTTTAAAGGACCCTGTTCATTTGATCTTTTTTTCAAACACGCGGCTGGATATTCGACCCCGCAAAGTGTGGGCGCTTGTGGGGACGAATATCCAGCCGCGTGTTTGAAAAAAAGATCAAATGAACAGGGTCCTTTAAAGACTTTGGAATTGAATGAATGATGTCTAGAAAAATTAGTTACTTCAATAAAATTGCCAAATGCCTAGTAACAAAAATATTTTCTTAAATGAGAATATAGGCGTGTTTAAAGGTGTAATTTTCCCGATTATTTTGATGGTTAGAAACCATTTATTGCTCTTAGTTAAAATTATTTTACTATTCAATAATATGTTAGGATTTTCATTTGTTTACGTTATTTTCGTGTTCGTGCAGCTTGTAATAATATAAAGAGTTTCCAAGCTATGATTTTCTTGTTTCTCATGTTGATTAATTTCAGGACTTTCAAAATGGGAAAAACGCCTAAACTTGATCTGAATCTTGGCAACAACAACAACTCAACTCCTCATCGACCTCATCACATATTCAAGAAGAACCGTAGCAAAAATAACAGAAATGCTTATCATCCAAATGCGCCATCCACTTCTTCAAATGAACATGTTATGCCTTTTACTTGGATAGAATGCGAATTCAAATGTCGTCCTCAAACTGGTACATTTCCTGATAAGAGAATGATTGAACGTGAAAAGAGGTTTCAAAAACAACAAGAAAAACGAAATGGAAGAATTTTTTCAACCTCAAATAACTATCATGTTATGGAAAATAACTTTCATGTTATGGAAAGCAATGAAATTAGAAGTCCAAGAAAAAAGAATCGTCGCAAACAGAAGCAGCATCATAATAAAGAAATAAGAAATGAGAAGCAACATAAAAAGGTAAGAGGCAAGAAAAAGAAAGCTAAAAAAGAAAAAAGCGAGGAGAAGCATCAAAAAAAAGAAAGCCGCAGAAGTAAAAAGAAAGATAAATGAAATGGTAAAGCTTTATAAAATTTCTTGTTTGTTAATTGTGTTTGTTATATGTGCCTGTTTGATTGTTGTGTGCAAATGAATAAATTTTGTAATAATTTGAAATGTGATATTTTTGCAAAATGTAAACTTTTTTTTTGTTCATTTAGCTATGGAACATACGGTAAAAAAAGTTTGATTTCAAAATGAGTATTATCACAATTTGTTGAGTGCATTTAAAAGATACCATGAAATCTGATTTTTGAATGATTAAAGTAAATTTCCTCAAGCCAAAAAAACAAAAAAAAAGAAACACAAAAGATTTTTAAAATTATTATTTATTAAATATTAAATATTAAACAAGACATTTCACATCAAGACAGAGGCTTAAGGATTGTATTCGATTGGGAGGTTCTTGCGGCGGACCATTCCATCACCTTGGAACCATTCACGGCGGAATTGTTTTGCAGCGCCATCAGGAGTGTTGGTCCATTCGATGGTGATACGATCATTGTTTGTGTCTTCTTGACCAAATTGGAAGGAGTCACAGGAGACAGCCATGAGAACAGCTTCTTTAGGATCAAGAACACCACAGGGAGGATCAACACCAAGACGCTTCATGTTGGTGGTTTTGATAGCCCATCCAATACGACGACCACCAGCATTGATGATCTGAAAAAAATAAGCAATGAAAAAAAATAAAAGTAAAGAAAAAAATAAACCAACCTTAATGTGATAAGTATGCTTATCATCATAAGGAGCATTGAAGACGACCTTGTTTGCGGGTTGAGTGTTGATGTCACCAGGAGGAACGGAAGCCATGACGAAGAAGTTGACGTTGAGAGAGGTCGACGACGAAGTGCAGAATAAACTGATGACTTTTCCATTTCATGCCTTTCCTTTTATACGATTTTGAAGGCTTCAAATTATTCATTCAAAAACATGCAAATTTTTATGGGGCAAATTTGGATGCTTGCCCGACCTTACAAAGGACGAAGAAATCAGGTAAACGACTAAACCAATAACGAATCAGGTAAAGCGCGCCTAAAAAACAGGTCATTCTCAGGTAAAGGAAATTTTCAGGTAAAAATCATGGAAAGGAAGAATTCAGGTGATAATCAGGTAGTAATCAAGTGGCATGTTTTTCTTTGGTTATCTATTGCTCAAAGCGCGCCCGCATACTGTTTATGTTTACCAGGATGCATATATTCTTCTGTTTTGGGTTAACATCTAATTTATTTAATTTCCAATCAGTAAATGGCTAAGATTCGCATCAACAGGAATTCAATATTTTGTTATTTTATTTTCATCGAAGAGAAACGTAAGTTGAGCACGATATTGTCGCATGTAAAGGATCAATTTTATTTTGGAAATTACTTGGATTATTTTTTTAACAAATACTTTCCAATCACGTGTTTTCATAATCTCAAAAACTTTTTTGTTTTAACTTACCTCGAGCAATGCGTTAAAATAAAATTTCTTTAAACGAAGATAAAAAAAACAATACTGGTAATTAAAAATCTTATCAGCTGGAATTATTGCGGCAATAAAACTTTTTGGTTTTGTTTTTGTTCCATCTTTTTTTGTTTTGCTGCTATTATTACATCGATTTTCCATTCATTAAAATGACCGAAGTGGATGATTACATTATGGCTGAACATGAGCAATTGGATGTTATAATTATTGGTGGTGGGATATCTGGTTTAATTGCTGCAAGAGAAATAAAAAAGCATGAACCTGATTTTAAAGTAAGAGCTTCTTAAAAATTAAAGTTTATTGCTTTGAATCATTCATGAAAATTTTAGTTGAAAATCATCGAAGCTAAAGATAGAGTTGGTGGAAGAACTAAAACAATTTCATTAAATGCTGCCAATGGTGGCGTTGATAAATGGGATATTGGAGGTTGAATATTTTTTTTGGTTAGCCTTGGAAAAAAAGTTTTTATAGGACAGTGGGTTGGAAGAACACAAACTCATATTTCGGAGTTAATTAAAGAGTTGGGTGTTGATACTTATGATCAATATAGCGAAGGAACGAAATGGATGCAAATTGGCAAGCATAAACCAAGAAGTTATCAAAGTGATTTACCTAAGGCTAGCGAAATTGGGTATTTTTATTTTTATTTATTTCACAAAAAAGTAATAGCTAAAATAGCGGCTACCATTGTCATTTTCGCTTCAAACACATTTTTTCCATTTGGAATTTTTTTCAGTCAATATTCAGTTTTCGAGTTGATTAACTTCCTCATCGCTTATCCTCGACTCATAAAATTAGTTGACAGCATAAATCTAAAAAATATTCATGAAACACCAAATGCAAAATACCTTGATTCTTTAACCGTAGCTGAATGGTTTCATAAAAATGGAGGTTCAATTCGATTTTTTAATGATATTGGAGAAGTTTCGACTATGAGTGTTTATGGAGTTCCTGCAGCTCGAATGTCAATGTTGTATTATCTTTATTATGCTAAAGCTGCGGGAAGATTGGAAGATTTGTTTGAATGCACTAAAAATGGCGCACAAGCTTTTAGAGTCAAAGTATAATTTATTTTTGGAATAAGAAATTACGGTAATTTGATGTTAGTAAAATTTAGGGTGGAATTGAGCAAATAACTCAAAGACTAATCGATGAATTAGGAAGTGAAAATATTATGTTGAATTCAGCTGTTTTGGAAATTAATTATGAAGATGAATCGAAAGCTATTGTTTTGGTTCAAGATAGAATGAATCCAACAAAAGTGAGAATTTTTTTAAACGATTATTAAGCTTATAAAGATTTTTAATTCATTCAGAAATAAAGAGACTGGGTTAATGTTTACTTTTCAGATTCATTCATTATCTGCTCGACGAATCATTCTTGCAATATCCCCTTCTGAATGTTCTCGAATCCTTTTTACTCCATCAATGCCATATCAAAAAAAGCAACTTTTTGATGGAGCTCCACAAGGAAGTCTTCTTAAATTTGTTGCAACTTATGAAACAACATTTTGGAGAAGCAAAGGTTTTTCTGGTGAAATATTATCTTCAGGTGCCACAGATTTAAAAGATGAAATTTTACCTCTTGTTTGTGTTTATGATGCAACAACATACAATGGAAATGCGGCATTGGTTGGATTTGTACATAACGAATTTTGGTCAGATCAAACATTGGAAATTCGAAAAGATGGAGTTTTAAAGGTATTAATTTTGTGACTTGATAGTTTCAGATAAAAGTAGATTTTAGGATTTGGCGAGATTTGTTGGAGATGAAGCTTTGACTCCAATTGATTACGTTGATAAAGATTGGCACTCTGAACCTTATACAGGTGGATGCCCGGTATCTGTTATTCCTGCTGGAAATATGGGTGCATTTGCTCATATTCGTGAACCTGTTTCTGTGTAAGCCTTATCTCATGCTTCCCATATTCTTTTAATTCCAAAACATTTTTAGTATCCATTTTGCTGGTACCGAATCAGCTACTGAATGGATAGGGTATATGTCAGGTGCAGTACAATCTGGTAAACGAGCAGCCCATGAAGTCCTTTTACAACTTGGAAGTTCAAATGTTGATAAAAATCATTTGGTTCGAATATTTTTTTATTAGCCAAAACCCCATACAACCTATTTTTAGAAGGATTCTATTTATTCACCAGAGTATATATCTCCACATAATTGGGATCGTTCATATTCATCGCCTTCACGGATTTCATTTTGTTGGAAAACTATTTTATTTGCTGCAATTTTAGCTTCCGGAGTTTATATTGCAAACAAATTCAATGCATTTTCTCACTTCTTTTGAAGCATAAAATGTTTGAAAACGGTTTCACTTTGTTTTGAAAAAAACAGGAAAGGTTTATGTTTTGAATTTTTTATTAGCTTGTAAACGCAATATTTATTTTCTGATAATTTAAAAAACCTTTTTATTTTTTATTGATACGTCTGAGAAATAAATATACGAGATCAAAACAAAACATAAAAGCAAACGCGTTTTAAAGACTCAAAAATAAATAAATAATTAGTTAATATTTTCTTTAGTCTTTACTTTTTAGCAGCAAAAACCAAAAATACAAAATTAAAAAAAGCTGCAGTTATTTTAAAAGAAGTTGTATAAGCTTTTTGTTTTTAATGAACATTATAAGGACATGTTCTTAAAGCAGGTTGAAGAGAAGTTGCTCTTCGACTATTTTCTGTACGATCCTCAAAATACATTGGACAATCAGATTCCCAACTATTTTTTGGATGTAATAAATCGGTTGAATAATAAAGCATTGGATTTGATGTGGTTGATGAAGCTGAACCATTTGGCGATTCAGTGACACCACAAATGCTTGTATTTCTTGCTCGCCTTTCTTTTACAAAAGCAATTCGCATTTCTTCAATAACAAAATTTATTAAAGTTCTCCAACCTATGAGAATATCTCGACATCGCATTCCACCTTCCCAATCAATGGCACATTCGGTCAAAGATTCAGCAAAAATATCCCAATACTCAGGTTTGAAACCGCGTTCAATAAAATTTACGTGAATTTTACCAAGTCGACGACAAAATTGTCTAATTTTTCTCATATCTTCAAGATTATTTACAATAAAATCTAAGGAACGAGTAAACGTCATTGCATGTGACTAAAAAAACATAGCCATTAATGTTATTTTCTTAAAAAGTAAGTAACTCATAGTTATTAATATCAAAAAATTATTTGTTTAATTTTTTTTGCACCTGTTCGAATTTTATATTCATAAGCTTTGATGTTTGACTAAATCAAAACTCAACCAAAAACAAGCTTTACAGTAATTTTTAAAAATGAATGTGAGCTCGCTTATTTTTGTTGAAGAAAAATTTTTTAAATTCAGAGTTCATAAAATAGGTTTGTTATGCTATATTTTTTTCTAGTAGCTCTTTTAGTGGCCATAAAACTATATTATAGTTAACTCAAAGATCATGGTGGATATGTTTATTGCAAACAATAAAAAATTTTCTTGGTTATTAAAGTAAAAAAAATTTAAAAAGAACTTATAGCTAATTACTGTAAGAAAACTTTACTCATTAAAAAATACTTACTTGAAAAAATCGATGATATTTTAATTCGGATAAAGGCACATTTTGTAAACCAAACATATTTCCAACACTTTGATCGCGTAAATATATTTTATAAAATATTTGAGCTCCAATATTATCCAAACCCGTATGATTTGATTTTTTCCATGATTTTAATAGAATAGTCTTTTGTCGATGAGTTAATAATTCTGATGTTCCCGTGGATGGATGAGATTTGGTTCGAGCTGATCGAGGAGTTTCGGATCCACTATTATTTGAAGCATATTGCCCCATAGTTTTTTTTTGAGTTGTCTTAGAAGCAGACGAATGAATGAATGAAAGTGACCAATACAAAACTTTTTTCGCGTCTTAAATTTACTTTTTTTAGCAAGGAAAAAACCTAAGATTGAAAACTAAAAAAAGAGAGAAGGCGGAGTTTAATTTAAATATATTTTTTATTACGCAAAGATAATTTTATTTTACAAGATCGAAAGTCATCCTTGTGTCGCGAAGATGTGAACTATGAAAGTGTCTTTAATAATTAACACGATAACTTAATTAGTAAATTTTGATGTGAAAAAATAGGACTAAAATTTATGTTCAACCATATATAATTTTAAGAGATACTTAAAGCGTCAGAAAATAAAATTTAGTTCCAGGTACACATTAAGATTTTAGACTTTTCATAGGAAAGTAAAAAAAGCGAAATGATCAATGTTTAATGAGAAGAATATGGAAAATAGATTTAATTTTAGCAGCAACCAAATCCAAGAAAATGATGCATGAAATTATATTTTTATATTCTGCTTAAACGAAAAAAGTGATGCTACGAGCTTTACACATAAAATAAATTTCTCTAAAAAAGCTAAAATAGCTTTATATCGTCCAATACAATATCGAGAGAGTATGGTAGCAATTTTAAAAAATGACATCTAGCAATTATATCAAGCCTTTTGGAAAAAATAAGGTTAAATTAAACTTTTGACTTTCTTTTTTAGTTGTCCATTCATTTAAAATGACGCTATTAATTTACGGATATTAAAGTTTAACCAAAAAATATATAGCCAACAAAAAAGTCAACAAAAAAAAAAATAGTGGGAAGGAAAAAAACAATAAACAATTAATATTTTAAAATTCTAAGCACCTCATTTTTATTTATTTGTTAGTTTTGCCTTTTTGGAATGGAATCTCCTCTCATTTAAAATTCAACAAAAAAAAACAAACAAGTCCATTGAACACACAAAATTAATGCAATGCAATAAAATTTGTTGTTTTTTTAAACAAATTTAATACACTTTTTTTTTTTGGCCATTTCTAGAATATTTAGAGTAAAAAATGGATCACAAAAATTACGGAAGTGTAAAATGGACAAAAATCATTTATAAAAAAGGTTTAAAAATTTTACAAAAAGAAAAAATCCAAAAATAAAATAATAACTTTGGCATTTGGTCTTAGGAATGATTTGTTAGTGATGACACGAGGCCGTCGTTGATGCTACATTTTTTTATTTTATTTATAATGAAGATGCCGAATAAAAGTAATCAAAAAAAAAGGAAAAAAAATAAAGTGGTGGTAGTAGTGGCATCACAAGGCTGCAGAAGACTAAATTAAATAAAAGTCACAAGGGAGATGATGATGTTGATGATGATATACAGAAGATGCAAAGAATAAAAAACAACAACCCAAAAACCCCCACATAAAAAAACAAACTAAAAAGATTCTGGAAGAAATTTTGCATCTCATTTTTTTGTTTGTTTAACTTTTATACTGCTTCCATTGTTTAGGATTTATTTAAAGTTGTTAAAGTTCTTTGAACTAAAAAAGGAAGTTTTTTCGTTACAATAAATAAAAAATAATATAATTCATACAATGTCAAATAAAAAGATAAGGCGCTACCTAAATTTGGTGTTTAACCATAAATATTCTCACCGACCATAATCATTAGGGAAATTAATCTGCGTAATTTAATCAAAAAAAAGTTTTAATAATATTTTAGTTTTAGGCTTTTAATAGTTTCATCATTACTGTTTTTTATATTTCTCAAACTTTAAAAAAAAATTGTTTTACATTTCTGCGCGTGTAAAGTTTAAATTTTTGTCCTTCTTTTTTCATTGATTATAAATAAAAAAAAGAAATTAGGGCACAGATTTTTTTCTATAGAAAAAAAAAGTTTCGGCTTTAATTGGCTTTCTTGTTTTTAGTTTATTATTACGAAAAAGGGGATTCTTTAGCTTTAATACATAAGTTGAATATTTTTTTTATTTGCAGATGCAAAAAAGGTCAAAGATGAAAGTTAATTATTAAAACTACACTGAAAAAAAAACCATCCCTGGGAAAACCCCGGTTTCTTTTTTGGAAGAAAACCCCGGTTTTTTGCGTGGTTATCCCCGGTTTTTTTAGTCGATTCAAAAACTCCTCTTTATGAAACAAGGGTTTCAACTCGTTTATTTAGCAGATTCTAAAACCTCCTTTTTTACGTTGGTTTAATCATCCAACTTTACAAACGCCACTATTTCTCGCAGCGCAGATATCGAATGCGAAAGCTTCTAAAGACTTAGAATTTTTTGCTCATTGCATTTTTTGTCTTTGAACTTTGTTCATTGTTTTTGGCCTTTGAATATTTTTCGTATTTTCAAGTATTTGTTATCTCGTAAATTGATGTTTCAGACAATGTCTTTCTCAGTGATTGAACTACGTGTGCTCTCTGATAATGATGGAAGAATTAAAACTGCCCGATGGCGGGTTGATGAAGAATATCAAACATTTTCAGACGTCATCAATGCTGGTTGTCAGCGAATGCAAATTCAAAACAACTTCAGCTTTTGTATCAATGAAATATCAACCGTCGATGGAAAAGAACATTACACTGAAGTTGTAAACAAATATGATTTACTGGCGCTTGGGAAAAAATACATTATGGTGGACGTAATAATCAATAATGGCCAACTGATACAATCGACAACTTCGTCTCAAATAAAGGATGGTATTGGATCAACTTCTTTTCGTCCTGCTGATAAACCTGCTAATCCTTATCTTCGTGATCACTCTACTTTAAAAGAATCAAACAGGTAAGATTTTTTTTGAGTTTTAGTTTACTTGTTTATGTTTTAGACAATGTTATGGATCTGAAGTTCAACAATCGACGTATGATTCTCAACCGGCTTTACAATCACAATCAACTGCTGATAGCCATGTCAAGCTTGTTTACAATCCAAGCAGCATACAAAAACTCTCAAATTTCTTTGTAGAGAACCAAGAAGCAATCAACTCCGCATTTACAGCTTACAAGCCGTCTACTCCTATCATCTTTCATAAGGTAATAGCTTTACAAATTGTTTTTAAATATCACTGATGATTTCGTTTACAGATTGATATTTATGAATACATTCGACTCGACGATGTTGGAAGAGCTGCTGTATATATCATACGTCAACATATTCAGTCTCATCTAGATGCTGCAAGAAAAAAGATTGGTGACATTGGATTCGAAATATTGAAAAAGATTACACCTGAGTAAGCTTTTTACTATCTTTTCCTTTCCATAATTTATTTAGCTTTTCGCTTGCTCCTTCTCAACGTCAACTTATGCCTGCTTTTTTCAATTCTCTAACACAAACAAACGACTTCAATAACATTTCAATGAAGAACGGAAGAGGAAAATTGGATCGCCGTGCACAAGAAAATCGACTAAAATTGAAGAACAAAGGAAAAGTTCCTGTTGCAAAGCAAGCACTCGACTTGGAATCTGCAATCGACATCATTGTTCAACAATTTAACACTTGTACAAATAATGATGAAATCCGCCGTCAATATGGATCATCAAGGTAAGCTATTTTTCGTTTACGATTTATTAACAGTTTGTACAGCAATATCCGTGTTCTTTGGTTGAAAGAAGAATGGAAAAAGAAGGATAATGCTTCCCATGAAGATCTTGAAAGATTTATTGCAAACGTCATTTCAAAGTTTCAACATATCAAGAACAATGTTTCGTTGGTAAGCTTTAAATTTTACGACGAATATATATGCGATGTGTATTTTCAGATTCACTATGATTTTATGGAAATCTCTAAGAACCGTCGATGCACTATATCAAGCGTCAGTGTGAAGTTCCGTGAAATTCTTCCTCAAATTTATGATAGAGCGACTCTTCGTGGTATCAGCATTCCAGTATCCAACTCAAAAAGTATGTTTTCATTCTTCTATTTTGCTATAGGATGGCTTTATAGATATGAAGGAATATCATGGCGGCCATTTGTTAGCTGAACTTATCAGTAATCAGTCAAATCGTAGTAAATTCAATTACAATCGTCTTGTTATCGATTGTACAGTAAGTTTCATTTACTTTGTTGCAACATTAAACGCTATGTTTAGAAGACCACAAATCATCACGACGGATTCCATAAAATGAATGAGCAAAGCATCAATTCTCCTACAATCATAGCACTCGGTACACATGGAGAAACATCATACTTCATTGCTATTGGAAATGAAGCTCTTAAGGTATGAAATTTCCTTTATTAGAGCTATTTTAAAATCTTTTTTTAGGTCAACGGAACATTCGCAGATGCTCTCCAATCTTATATGGATGCATTAAGCGTCTTTAACGTTTCTTATGATGCCGATGTAAAACCCATGATTTTGTTCCTAGAACTTATGATCGGATTTTGTTCAAAAACAACTCCTGCTCTTCAACTTCTTTATGACTCTCTTAAACCATCTGCAGGTATGTGATTCTTTTATTTTTTTTAAAGCTTTACTTATTTCTAGCCATTGGAATGCATTCTCCTTCTGTGCCTCTTTCAGAAGTTCTCTCTCAATCGCCTTCTGATGCTCTATCTTTTCAAGATCAAACTCATATTCCTTATGGACAAAATCAATCGGCAGAAGCTAATTTTATGGATGGTCATAATTTAACAACTCTGTAAAGCTTCGACTCACTTCCGGATTCAAACGGCACTTCTCAATCGACAGCAATATTCGTCACCATCACATCAATTTGTTAAGTTTTATTCTTTACTTTATTAATATGTTGTTTGTTGTTGAGTTAATAAATTTCTTTGTTAAACTCATACGTTTGAAGAATTATGTACCATGCCCGAATTTGTACCATGCCCTGGGTCATCAGTGCAAAAAGGTTTACCCCCGTTTATTTGAGGGATTTTCCACAGTTTATTTCAGGGTTTTTTACCCCGTTTAAACCCGGTTTTGGTGAAGCCACTGGGAGCAAAATTTGTTGATTCAATGCCGGTAAAAATGATCGTTTTACGATCATTTTTTTGTCGGTTTTTTTTCAGTGTAGTAAAGTCAAAATATACTAGTTTTCGAAAAAAATTTGAGTTAAAAAGCACAATTTAAAAAAAAAAAAACAGAGGGAATTTTTTATGGTTTTGACTATGTTTCGCCGTTTCATTTTTAGCCATATATGTTTGTTGCTATAGGAAAATGGCCATAATAAAATTATGTTTTTTTAACAAATTTCAAATTTGTGACCAAATGTGTTTTTTGCGAGTTTATTTTTTTCCAAACAATGAAGTAAACGAAAAAACTTTGAAATGTATTATTTCCGGTCGATGATGACGAGGAGTTTAACGCAAACACAGAAAAAAAAATGCAGTCAACAGCTAAAAGGCATGTTTGATTTTAACTTTTTTATGATGGTGTGAAAATTTGAGCATTTCCAAACAAATTTATGTTTTTTTCCCGATTAACTTAATACTCTATCAACAAACAAAAAAATAAATAAAAAAGGAAGCGTGAGAAATTTTCACAAACTTTCTTTGAAATCCTAAAAGCAAGAGACGAAAGATGGCGACAAAAATAGGGACGAAACTTCTGATGCATATTTTTTATTTTTCACTTGTTTGAGTAAATAAATATATACAAGCTTTCAATTCATGGAACTATTTGCAAAAAATTGATAAAAATAAGTTTTTTTACAAAATAATAATAAAATTTATGAATAACAAACAAGCAACGATTCGGTTACAGTAAAACTTTGGATGTAAAAAAAAAAAAATATATCTAAAAATAACTGAAACGAATAAGGAAAAGTCTTTTAAATTCTTTTATTTTGTTAAAAATTTTAAAAAACAAACCCACAAAAAAATACGTGAGTAATTATTCAAAACTTTAATTCTTTGAAAAAACTAAAGAAGTAAAAGTTGAAAAAAAAACTTATTTACAAAGTTTAAAAGATTAATAGCTATTATTATAATTATGGCGAGCCAAAAACCAATTTCGGTCACTTGGACAAAAAAAAATCGACTAGAGGTTTGTGAATTAGCGGCTGCATAATAAGGGACAAAAACCTTACTTTTGTTGTTATTTTTTATTTTATAAGAATTCATAGACAAAAATTGTAGGAAGAAACACTATGAAGAAGTCTTCAAATGGCTTACCCCGAATTTGGGAGGTAAAAAAAACCTAAAGTCAACAAAAACATGAAATCAAAAACCAGCAGCAGTAAGTAAGCAAAGGGTTTTCCTTTTCTTTTTTTATTTGTTGGAAAAAAGTTTTATTTTTCGATAAACAAGCCAAAATTGAAAAGGTTTTAAAGGTTTTAACTCTAAACCATGTAAGAAAATTCAAACATTAGATTCATATAAAAATGTATAAAAATTTCAAACCAAAAATATGGAAAAACACTTGTGCTTTTTTTTCTTGCATGTTTATTGTTCGTTTTAGGCAGACTTTGATAAATGAGGATTAAAGAAAAGCAAAACAATGAAAAATGATGCAGAAGAAATAAAAAAACCTTTTGAACAAAAGAAATTCTCATCATCGATGGTCTTTGTCGATTTTTTATGCCATCATGGCCTTTTTTCTTCTTCTTCCCTAGCAACTAACAGACGGCTGACGTCATCTTTCTATCGTTCCTTCCCTTGAGAAATAGCTTCAATGCTATGTTTTTAAAAAAAATTCCAAGATGTCAGAAGAAAATGTGATTTTGGGAGTTTTTTATCTGCAAAGAAAGAAAAAACTTTGCATCCAAAAAGCAATCATAAAAGTTCAAATGATGGATTTAAAAGAACAAAGATGATAAATTTTGAAAAAACCAATGATGTGATTGATAACAGTTGAGCTTAACTTTTGAGGGTTTAATGATATACCTTTAAAATTTTTATACGGTTGCAAGATTAATACTCCACTTTTGTAAAATACAAAAAAATATATTGTTTATCTTTACACTATTTATTTTATTCACAAAAATATCGATTTTGTTTACATTTAGCTTCAAGCCATTTACTAA